>CM061132.1:97744061-98944061 GCA_030789695.1 Scilla litardierei
GTAGGACCTAAATCACCCCGAGGGGCGAGCTAGCCCGAATCGGTAAATGGTTGTCACTGAAAGGAAATAAAGGGTATGAACAACAAGAAAGAAAACCCGGGACTTTGGTTTCCAACCCGACGAGAGACTCTCGCCGATACGGCCTACGGGTATGGATAGCGATCGGGATTAGGGTCTAATGGTGAGACGCTGCCTCTGAAAGTGATACCGGTGTCCCATGGGCCCGATATTCCGGTCGGTGCCCAGGATGATACACCGGACTTCCCGGATTCGATCAGTGGGAACTCCCGTGTCCATTAACACTGATCGATCCCGGGAGCACTAAGCCCGCAACGATAACTCCCAACGTCGCATCCGGCCGCTCCCGCGTGCTAGGATTCGACGTCTACGCTAAAGGCGTGAGCTATGGCTAGGGAGTCAACCGCCAAGTTTTTTCCCCCTTGGCCCAACGGTCAAAGGCGGTCTTTTTCCCGCCGATGAAAATGAAACACCCCGCGTAACCGTTAGATTCCTATTCCCTATCGATTTCCTAACCCTATGGACGCATCGGGAAGAGCCCCCGAAAGGGTTTCCACCAAAATCCCAGATTTGGGAACTACTCACAAAAATCCATGAAAAAGCGATCTAAATAAAAATTAACCGTTGGAATCATAATCGGACAATTGCAATGCGGAAGTAATAGAGTAGATAAGACAATACTAAAATTTGAGAAAGATCTGAAAACTTACAAAAGAGTAACAATTACAGCCGTCACAAGGAGAGAAAACAGTAAAAAAATAGCAGCTCCCTTTTCTGGAACCCTAGGGGTTCTATTTATAGACTTTCGCATCAACCGATCTGTTGACAAGTCAACCGATCGGTTGATCCGTTACAAAATAATAACAGAAAACGGCGAGCTTTCACCCGATCACATGAACCGGTCGGGTGAGTTCTTGAGTGACCGGTTGGATCTTGGAGCAGTCGGGTGAATCGATCGGTTGGACGCCCGTGTCTTCAGCTCTCCATCTTCAGCTACAGATGAACCGATCGGGTGAGAGTCACCCGATCGGTTGGCATTTTGCTCGAGAAAACAGAGAACAGCCCCCTGCTAAACCGGTCTGCGAACCGGTCGGGTGACTTCTTTATGAGCTGCGGCAGAGACCGGGTGGTGCACGCGTGCATCACCCGATCGGTTGGAGATGACCAACCGACCGGGTGAGGGGCTGAAAGATGAATTCTTTGGCGTTTGACCCCCTGGATCACGCATGACTTCTCCCGTTGCTTCGGGGACTTGGGATATCATCGTTAAAAGTCCCCTACGTGGTCAATCCCCTGCAATCATGGATAAACAAAGAAACGTGAAAGAAAACGAGAAAATACAAGAAAACGAATAAAAGACGGCGGAAAAACACGGAGAAACAAAAAAGAAAACGTGCGTGAATATATGAAATATAAACGCACGTCAAAATCTCCCAAGCTGAACTCTTCCTCGTCCTCGAGGAAGACGAGTGAGAGTAGGAGCTCGGAAGGGAAAAATAGAGAGGAAGAAAGAAAAAGAAAACTCTAAATCCTAGATCGTCCATCAGAGCCACCAAAATCAAAAACGCCACACCAAGCAAGCAAACGCCAAATCACACCACTAAACCTAGGAAAACGAGTCCAAATAAGTGTCGTGGGCCCACGCGGTGAAGCGCGAGTGAGTGTGGTCGCGTGCTAACAAATGGTGTCGCTTTCTACAATGTGCTATGAGGCTCGATATACACAAATCCAAGATATGACCCAAATATCGATTCGAATTGAATTAAGCGGCGAATATAAGTTCATGCATGCATGAGAAGAGTAAGAATAGAAGCGTATCATGCATCGGTGACTCCACAACTAGGGTTAAGGAAATCACGCCACTATAGCCTAGATACTAGCTAAAAAGTTCCTAAGCCGAGTGTTTTCGATAACGATGGGGGTTGAGATGATGTGGAGTAGAACACTCGGTGCAAATTCTCGCCTTCCCTTTATTCTCGGCAAGTAGAAAAATATTCACACGGGAATTTTTTTTTGGGTTTTGGGTATTTGTATTTTTTTTTTGGCTTTTTGGCTATACAAAATTTTTCTTTTCTTTTCTTTTTGGGTTTTTCTTTTCTTTTCTCTATTTTTTTGGATTTTTGGGTTTTTGGCTATACACATGTGCACTCTCCCAAGTGGGGGAACGGTACACGACGAGGGGATTTGCACCACGTAAAACAAAAAAGAAGTCGAAACCTAAACACTCGGGCAAAGGAAACTATTCTCGCTAAATAGAGCATAGGCTAAATGGGTTATCCTAGTCCTTAATTGTGGAATCCCGACGCATGCGAATTGGAATATACGATATAAATATAGCATGCATATAGTAGAAACAAATACCGCATATTCAAATCGAAGCATGATAATCTAGGGGTCATTCCTGGACATGTATATAAAGTAAAATCACAAGGTAGAAGCACACCAAATGCTAGTCACGACACACGACTCACAAAAAGCTAAGTGGACCCACGATGCGTGAAATGCAAGAGGACTCGAAATCCTAGGGTTAGTGAGTGTGATTATCGATGCAATACTAGGTGTGTGTGACTTCGTGGCAATTCATCATATGATTCATCTCTAGGAGAAAGAGCTAAAAAGAAGAAAAGAAAGAAAAGAAAAAAAAATAAAAACACGATGAAAACGACACAAAAAACGAAAAAGAAGGACTCAAACGACGCACACAGTGCGACTCCCCCAAGCTGAGTCGTGTGTCGTGACTAGCATTTGGTGTGCTTCTACCTTGTGATTTTACTTTATATACATGTCCAAGAATGACCCCTAGATTATCATGCTTCGATTTGAATATGCGGTATTTGTTTCTACTATATGCATGCTATATTTATATCGTATATTCCAATTCGCATGCGTCGGGATTACACAATTAAGGACTAGGATAACCCATTTAGCCTATGCTCTATTTAGCGAGAATAGTTTCTTTTGCCCGAGTGTTTAGGTTTCGACTTCTTTTTTGTTTTACTTGGTGCAAATCCAATCGTCGTGTACCGTTCCCCCACTTGGGAGAGTGCACATGTGTATAGACAAAAACCCAAAAATCCAAAAAAATAGAGAAAAGAAAAGAAAAACACAAAAAGAAAAGTAAATAAAAATTTTGTATAGCCAAAAAGCCAAAAAAAAATACAAATACCCAAAACCCAAAAAAAATTCCCCTCTGAATATTTTTCTACTTGCCGAGAATAAAGGGAAGGCGAGAATTTGCACCGAGTGTTCTACTCCACATCATCTCAACCCCCATCGTTATCGAAAACACTCGGCTTAGGACCTTTTTAGCTAGTATCTAGGCTATAGTGGCGTGATTTCCTTAACCCTAGTTGTGGAGTCCCCGATGCATGATACGCTTCTATTCTTACTCTTCTCATGCATGCATGAACTTATATTCGCCGCTTAATTCAATTCGAATCGATATTTGGGTCATATCTTGGATTTGTGTATATCGAGCCTCATAGCACATTGTAGAAAGCGACACCATTTGTTAGCACGCGACCACACTCACTCGCGCTTCACCGCGTGGGCCCACGACACTTATTTGGACTCGTTTTCCTAGGTTTAGTGGTGTGATTTGGCGTTTGCTTGCTTGGTGTGGCGTTTTTGATTTTGGGGGCTCTGATGGACGATCTAGGATTTAGAGTTTTCTTTTTCTTTCTTCCTCTCTATTTTTCCCTTCCGAGCTCCTACTCTCACTCGTCTTCCTCGAGGACGAGGAAGAGTTCAGCTTGGGAGATTTTGACGTGCGTTTATATTTCATATATTCATGCACGTTTTCTTTTTTGTTTCTCCGTGTTTTTCTGCTGTCTTTTATTCGTTTTCTTGTATTTTCTTGTTTTCTTTCACTTTTCTTTGTTTATCCATGATTGCAGGGGATTGACCACGTAGGGGACGTTTAACGATGATATCCCAAGTCCCCAGAGCAACGGGAGAAGTCACGCGTGATCCAGGGGGTCAAACGCCAAAGAATTCATCTTTCAGCCCCTCACCCGGTCGGTTGGTCATCTCCAACCGATCGGGTGATGCACGCGTGCACCACCCGGTCTCTGCCGCAGCTCATAAAGAAGTCACCCGACCGGTTCGCAGACCGGTTCAGCGGGGGGCTGTTCTCTATTTTCTCGAGCAAAATGCCAACCGATTGGGTGACTCTCACCCAATCGGTTCATCTGTAGCTGAAGATGGAGAGCTGAAGACACGGGCGTCCAACCGATCGATTCACCCGACTGCTCCAAGATCCAACCGGTCACTCAAGAACTCACCCGACCGGTTCATGTGATCGGATGAAAGCTCGCCGTTTTCTGTTATTATTTTGTAACGGATCAACCGATTGGTTGACTTGTCAACAGATCGGTTGATGCGAAAGTCTATATATAGAACCGCTAGGGTTCCAGAAACGGGAGCTGCTATTTTTTTACTGTTTTCTCTCCTTGTGACGGCTGTAATTGTTACTCTTTTGTAAGTTTTCAGATCTTTCTCAAATTTTAGTATTGTCTTATCTACTCTATTACTTCCGCATTGCAATTGTCCGATTATGATTCCAACGGTTAATTTTTATTTAGATCGCTTTTTCATGGATTTTTGTGAGTATTTCCCAAATCTGGGATTTTGGTGGAAACCCCTTCGAGGGCTCTTCCCGATGCGTCCATGGGGTTAGGAAATCGATAGGGAATAGGAATCTAACGGTTACGCGGGGTGTTTCATTGTCATCGGCGGGAAAAAGACCGCCTTTGACCGTTGGGCCAAGGGGGAATAAACTTGGCGGTTGACTCCCTAGCCATAGCTCACGCCCTTAGCGTAGACGTCGAATCCTAGCACACGGGAGCGGCAGGATGCGACGTTGGGAGTTATCGTTGCGGGCTTAGTGCTCTCGGGATCGATCAGTGTTAATGGACACGGGAGTGCCCACTGATCGAATCCGGGAAGTCCGGTGTATCATCCTGGGCACCGACCGGAATATCGGGCGCATGGGACGCCGGTATCACTTTCAGAGGCAGCGTCTCACCATTAGACCCTAATCCCGATCGTTATCCATACCCGTAGGCCGTATCGGCGAGAGTCTCTCGTCGGGTTGGAAACCAAAGTCCCGGGTTTTCTTTCTTGTTGTTCATACCCTTTATTTCCTTTCAGTGACAACCATTTACCGATTCGGGCTAGCTCGCCCCTCGGGGTGATTTAGGTCCTACCTGACCCAAGCACAACCTCGCCTCCCTGAGTTCGATATTCCCGCACCCTACACTAACCGTGCACTTGCGGTAAACGACAACCGCACCCGTCCTCCGCCTAGAGCGAGGGGGCGCCGGTCAAGTTTATGAATAAAAAATGATACGGGTGATTCCCGAAGTTCGGCATCTCTTCCTCATTGGAGCTGAAGGCCCTTGGAGTAGTCAGCGGCTGGAGAAATACTTGCTCGACTGCCCTCCCCTTGTTCTTGGGATCCGGGGGCTTTTATTTTGTGTTGGCGCTTCCCGCCATCTTCTTCAGGATCCGGACCTCGTCTTTAGTGAGGTCCATGGGCTCTTTCCCCGTTCTCCTCGCAGGAGGAGCCTTGGGGAACCCGGGAGGGGTCGTTCTTGCTGCACTCGGTTTTCCAGCAGCTTCTTTGTTCTTGGGGCCGTCTCCATCTTCTGAATCCCCCAAGTCATCGGGGGGGTTTCTCAGGAGAATCTCCCAGGAGCTCTCCTCTGCAGCTTTTTCCTCTTCTACCTCAAGCAAATTACACCGAGGGTCATCAGGGGGATCGGGGTGCTTCATGGACAACCCCAGATCAAACTCAACTTTCTCTCCGCTGACGTTCAAAGAGAGTTTCCCGTTCTTCACATCTATTAAAACGCCAGCAGTGGCCATGAAAGGTCGTCCCAGGATAATGGGGGTGTGTGCGTCTTCAGGCATGTCCATGACTACAAAGTCCACTGGCACATGCACCCCTCTCACATTTACGGGGAGGTCATCCACAATTCCCATCGGATATTTGACCGACCGGTCAGCTAGTTGTAGGGTCATACCGGTGGGCTCCAAATCACCCATTCCTATCCTCCTATACATCGACAAGGGCATCAAACTAACACTCGCTCCTAGATCGACGAGTGCACGATGAATCTTCACTGCCCCTATCGTGCAAGGAATAGAGAAGCTCCCCGGGTCCTTGAGTTTCGGCGGATTTGCCCTCTGAATAAGAGCGCTACATTCCGTTGTCAGCACCACTTTCTCCTTTCTAGACCCTCTAGTCACCAAATCTTTCAGGAATTTTGCATAGGAGGGGATTGTTTCGATTGCTTCTAGGAAGGGGATTTGCAGGCTTAGGTCCTTGACCATGGCGAAGAACTTGCCATATTTCTCATCAATTTTTGCCTGAGCCAACCGTTGTGGAAATGGCACAACTGGTTTGAACACTTTCGGTCTCCCTTCCTCCTTCTTCTTCTCTTCTTCAGATACTCCCTCCGGAGTCATAGGATTTGATGACGAAGCACCGGCGTCGTTTGATTTTTCGATCGGTCTCTCAACGACCAATGGTGCTTCCGGGTTGCTAGGGGGCACTCTAGTAGGAATTTGTGTCCCGCTTCTCAGAACGATAGCGGACACATTTGCGTGCTCGTGCACGAGTGCCGATGTTTGGGTTGCTCCCCTCGGGTTCACCTCCGGTTGTGGCGGCAATTGGTTTTGTGACCTTGCAAGGTTCGCCACTTGTAACCCCAGCTGGGTTACTTGGTCCGTGAGGGTTCGTTGACCCATTTCCAGCTTTTGGTTGATCTTCTCCTGGTTGGTAATATATTGAGTCAATAGAGACTCAACCGGAGAGACGGCCCTCTGTTGGCCATACTGCTGCTGCTGCTGGAACGGCTGCTGATTTCTGGGGGCGTAAAGTTGTTGTTGAGGTTGTTGCTGAAATGGTTGCTGCTGAAATGGTTGCTGCTGAACCTGACTCTGCTGTGGCCTAGCCGGCTGATAAGTTTGTTGCTGCGGCTGCTGAGGCGGTGAGGGCTGAAATGGTGGCCGGTAACTGAAGTTTGGGTGGTTCCGGTTGTTTGGAGAGTAGGCCGGGTTGGAATTGGTCCTTGGTGGATACGGCGCATTTCCCGTGGGGTTGTAAAATAGTGCGCTCGCCTGATCCAACGGCGATGAGATGTCACCACCGTCGAATTCCCCAAAGAATTCGAACTCTACCGCTGAAATTTGCTGTGTACCGGCCCCACCGGCTCCTACCATTAGTGCGGAGATCTGGGTCGAAAGCAAGTCGAACTTGCTTGAAAGTTTGTCGACGTCCTCGACTCTGTGTATACCCCCGGATCTTGGTGTGGCTCTCTCGTCACACCACCGCTCATTGTTGGATGCCATTTTTTCCAGAATATGCCCGGCATCTTCCTCGCTCCTAGACATGAAGGAACCCCCAGCCGCGGCGTCCATAGAAGATTTCAGGTCATCCCTCAACCCATTGTAGAACAGATTAATAATCTGCCACTTCGGAAGCTCATGGTGAGGGCATCTTCTTTGCATTTCTTTATATCTCGTCCAAGCTTCATGCAAGGACTCGTGGCTGGCCTGGGAGAATGAGGAGATCTCACTCCTCAACTTCATGGTCTTCCCCGGAGGAAAGAATTTCGTCAGAAAAGCGTTGGAGAGCTTCTCCCAGGTGTTGAAAGTGTTGGGGTCCTTCCCCCTTAGCCATTGCTTGGCTTTGTCTCGCAAAGAGAAGGGGAACAGCTTCAGACAGATAGCCTCTGTCGTGACACCATTAATCCGAAAGGTGTCACACTTCTCCAAGAAGGAGTCTAGGTGCTCGATCGGGCTCTCCATGGGTGCACCCGCAAACTGGTCCTGCTGGATCCATGTCACTAGAGACGGCTTTAGCTCAAAGCTTTGGGCCGCAATAGCTGGAGAACGGATGGCGGAAGTCGACTCGATGGATGGCATCGAGTACTCCAGCAGAGACTTGTGAGGTGGGGTGTTCTCCTCCATGGATTCGGGATCTTCTCTTCTTCGCTTCTCGGCGGCCAAACGCCTAAGGGTGGCGTTAATCTCTGGATCGAGGGGAATCAAGTCGTCAAGACTCCTTGAACTCCTACGCATGAAAAACAACAAACACCCGTGAAGCGACAAGTGGGAACGAAACAGCTAAAATAAGAAATAAAAATAAGAAAAATAAAAAGAAAAAGGAGAATGCGAAAATTATCGTGAGGTAGGGGTGTGAGCTAGACACGAGAGTTCAAGAGATCCTAAAATAACAAGCACGTTGCCTCCCCGGCAACGGCGCCATAAACTTGACCGGCGCCCCCTCGCTCTAGGCGGAGGACGGGCGCGGTTGTCGTTTACCGTAAGTGCACGGTTAGTGTAGGGTGCGGGAATATCGAACTCAGGGAGGCGAGGTTGTGCTTGGGTCAGGTAGGACCTAAATCACCCCGAGGGGCGAGCTAGCCCAAATCGGTAAATGGTTGTCACTGAAAGGAAATAAAGGGTATGAACAACAAGAAAGAAAACCCGGGACTTTGGTTTCCAACCCGACGAGAGACTCTCGCCGATACGGCCTACGGGTATGGATAGCGATCGGGATTAGGGTCTAATGGTGAGACGCTGCCTCTGAAAGTGATACCGGCGTCCCATGGGCCCGATATTCCGGTCGGTGCCCAGGATGATACACCGGACTTCCCGGTTTCGATCAGTGGGCACTCCCGTGTCCATTAACACTGATCGATCCCGGGAGCACTAAGCCCGCAACGATAACTCCCAACGTCGCATCCTGCCGCTCCCGCGTGCTAGGATTCGACGTCTACGCTAAGGGCGTGAGCTATGGCTAAGGAGTCAACCGCCAAGTTTATTCCCCCTTGACCCAACGGTCAAAGGCGGTCTTTTTCCCGCCGATGACAATGAAACACCCCGTGTAACCGTTAGATTCCTATTCCCTATCGATTTCCTAACCCTATGGACGCATCGGGAAGAGCCCCCGAAGGGGTTTCCACCAAAATCCCAGATTTGGGAACTACTCACAAAAATCCATGAAAAAGCGATCTAAATAAAAATTAACCGTTGGAATCATAATCGGACAATTGTAATGCGGAAGTAATAGAGTAGATAAGACAATACTAAAATTTGAGAAAGATCTGAAAACTTACAAAAGAGTAACAATTATAGCCGTCACAAGGAGAGAAAACAGTAAAAAAATAGCAGCTCCCGTTTCTGGAACCCTAGCGGTTCTATATATAGACTTTCGCATCAACCGATCTGTTGACAAGTCAACCGATCGGTTGATCCGTTACAAAATAATAACAGAAAACGGCGAGCTTTCACCCGATCACATGAACCGGTCGGGTGAGTTCTTGAGTGACCGGTTGGATCTTGGAGCAGTCGGGTGAATCGATCGGTTGGATGCCCGTGTCTTCAGCTCTCCATCTTCAGCTACAGATGAACCGATCGGGTGAGAGTCACCCGATCGGTTGGCATTTTGCTCGAGAAAACAGAGAACAGCCCCCCGCTGAACCGGTCTGCGAACCGGTCGGGTGACTTCTTTATGAGCTGCGGCAGAGACCGGGTGGTGCACGCGTGCATCACCCGATCAGTTGGAGATGACCAACCGACCGGGTGAGGGGCTGAAAGATGAATTCTTTGGCGTTTGACCCCCTGGATCACGCATGACTTCTCCCGTTGCTCCGGGGACTTGGGATATCATCGTTAAACGTCCCCTACGTGGTCAATCCCCTGCAATCATGGATAAAAAAAGAAAAGTGAAAGAAAACGAGAAAATACAAGAAAACGAATAAAAGACGGTGGAAAAACATGGAGAAACACAAAAGAAAACATGCGTGAATATATGAAATATAAACGCACGTCAAAAGACATTCCAGTAGTCGTCCTGCTGGTAGAGCTTCATGTAGTAGAGGGATGCCTCAGCACGGAGTGTGTCAGTATTAGAGCTTCTGTTTCCATCAATCGTAACCAAGTGAATGAGGGAATTATGAGACTGTCTAGCCTTCATTGCCGTATAAAAGAATTTAGAATTTCGGTCCCCGAGAGTTAACCAATTTTGACGGCTTCTTTGGCGTAGGTCCTCTTCCTCCAAATTCAGAGCTTTGATCAAACTTAGAAGAGCCGCACACTCTAAATTCTGTAGTGAGGGGTCAGAGTTGATACAGGGATTTGATTGAATAATTTCCAAATGATTTCGGCAATTGGAAAGGTCCAACCCCGCACGTTGAACCGAAGACCACTCTTTCAATTTGCATTTGAGTGCCTTCAATTTAGTGGTCAGGCGCTTCATAGGGGGCCCGTTCAGTATTGAATTGTTAACCCAAAAATTGTGTACCAATTCCTTGTATCCTGGCAAAGATAACCAAGAGTTATAGAATTTGATCGGCTTGGGATAAGAAGTTACCTTAGGAAGGAGGTGTACTATCATGGGAGAGTGATCACTCGTGCTAGCAAGTAGGAACTCATAGAAAGATTGAGGTAACAAATCAATCCAGTGTGCGTTACAAAGAACGCAATCTAGACGAGCAGAGATACGTGATCCACCAGATCTTCTGTTATTCCAGCTTTGGTTACAACCAATGCTTTTTAACTCATTAAGCTGGCAATCATCAATACAGTTGTTGAAATCATCCATTGACGCCACATCAACCGCACGCCCACCCAATTTCTCATTAGTGAGTCAAACACAGTTAAAGTCGCCACCAACAATCCAAGGAGAGTTAATCAGGGCACTAGAGTCAGAGACCAGATTGTTCCATAGGTGGGTTCTGTCGCATGCAACATTAAATCCGTAAACGGCAGTGAGCCCCATAACTAATCCCGCGGAATTAGTAAGCCTGATAGATAAATGCTGAGGAGAGGAAGACAAAGCTGTACAATTCCAGACCTTCAGATTGTAATAAATGACAATACGGCCCCCTTTATGTTGCTTGCGATTATCCAGACTATCCCAGTTAGTTGCAAAACATCTTGCGATATAGTGAGAGTTAATTGCTTCCACTTTAGTCTCTAAAAGGCACACAATTGAAGGATTTAACTTCCGCAAAGAGAGCTTCAGATCGGCATGCCGCGATGCATTATTGAGTCCCCTGGTATTCCAAAATAAAATAGACATAATGTTGGATGAGTTGGGAAGGGAGATTACCCAATTAGGAGGCAATCCGAGAACTCCTACGGATTGGAGAGGGGGTAACATGGCTCTTTCTGCCCTTTGCCAGAGAATGCTCCTTCAACAGGGAGGCTTGCTCTTCAACCCATTTTGGATTCGAAATGGTCAGGGTGCTTGGAGGGTCTGGATCACATGAGTCATGATCCAAGGACGGGACCCTAATATTAGATATAGGGGGAGAATTACATAGCCGTCGCATTTTCTTGACCCACTTCAAAGTGTGAACAACACAAAGCAAATGAGATTTGAGTCACTGCTTACTCACGGAACCTGGGGAGGCATCAGTCACAGTGTGACTGCATTCTCCTTTCTCGTGAATAGATGGAGGGCGCCTGAGGATATGTTGTACAATTGGGGGATTAGGATTAATGCCCATAGTCAAGACCTCAGTCCTCAGTACCTCAGTAGCAGGATTGCCTAAAGAATCAACAAACTGAGGAACAACATTATGATCACAGGCTGAGGTATCACCACCTACGGTAACAGAAGCATTGGGAGAGGATTCCTTCAAACCACAATGAGATTCCAGGTGCCCGAAACATGCACAGGCGACACACCTGGGGGGCTGACCCTCATACTTAACGTCAATTGAAATCGTTGAAAGATCATCCAACTCAACTGGGACCGTTCGCTTAAGATTATTACTAGCATTGACCTCCACAAGACATCGCGCATATGATATTCGATCCAAATTGGCCGTTGCCTTGTCAAGACAAATAGGCTTCCCTACTACACTTGCGATCGAATTAAGAATATTGAGGGTCCACATGGATAAAGGAAGATTATGTAACTGAACCCAAACCGGAACGGCAGTTAGGATGTCTCTATCATGCTTGGTAGACGGCGACCAATTTTGCAACACCACCAGACAGCCGACAAAGAACCAAGGCCCGCCATGCAGAATTGAATCACGATCTTCCTCATTCTCAAATCTGAAATAAAAATAGCCATTTTCCCTTGAGAAAATACACATCCCTCCTTTGATACGCCAAAGTCGTTCAGTCCAGGCTTTAATTTGGCTGTAGTAAGGCACATTGCCAAGGACGTAACCCACAAGAGTGTTTTGCCAACGAGCCGTGCCTAACAAAATGTCTGCTTCAGCAACTTTGGCTTTTTCCACCCCATCAGCGCTAATAATAGGGGGAACAAAGCTCATCACCAACGGATCAGCATACTTACGCCTGGAATCACAGATATCAACCCAAGATCGCTTATCTTCTGATGGGGAGACATGAAATTGAGTCTGGGGTCTTGGAGGAATCTTCGCCTGTGTCAGATTTGATGAGCGCCTTTCTTGAACCCCGGGACGAAATCCACCATTGTTCCGGATCAAGCCACGGTGATTTGCTCTGGAGTCTCGTTTGCCAAAATTTCCCAATAAAGGGCCGCCTGATCCACCCTGATTCATTTGAGCTTTACCTTTCTTTTGGTGAGATACAAGCCGCCACGTCGGATCAGCATCTGAGTCCACAGCTTCGTTGATGTTGCTTCCCAAATCCATGGTAGCCCCATTAGGGTTAGGGCGCCGCCGTGAGTCGCCAGACATGGGTAAACTTTGTTATATATATATACTAGTCATAACCCGTGCCCGCAGGCACGGTTCACTTAAGATTTTCCTCCATGAAATGTTTGTTCCCAAAAAAATTATTTATTACCGACAAAATTGTGCGGAACAACAAATTAGCGTAAAAATATTTAGCGGCACGGGCGCCTTCGGCGCGAAACAACAAATTCGACGCGGGGCCTTCGACACGGAATAACAAATTCGACGTGGACGCCTTCGACACGGACCAACAAATTAGTGTAAGAAAATTTAGCAGGCGGGCGCCTTCGGCACGGGCATGTTCTCTCGGGCACGGTTCATTGAAGATATCCCCTCAAAATATGTGTTCTCCCCAAAAATTATTTTCCCTCCAAAATTTAAACAGACAAAAATTTAGCTTCGACGGGGGCGCCTTCGATGCGAACCCATGCCCTCGGGCACGTTTCATTTAAGATATCCTCTCAAATCGTTGTTCTCCACAAAAATTATTTCCTCCTCCAAAATTTTAACGAACAAAAATTTAGCGGGCGCCTTCGGGGCGGGTGTGTAAATAACCCGTACACACGTGCACATGGACTGGAAAAAATGATCGGAAAAGGGGGGGACGAAGAAAAAGTGTGGGTGTGTGCGTGTGGAGGGTCCAAGGTCAAAAATGCAAATACTCGGGTTGTATGTGCAAAATTCCCCTCATCCTCTCTTATCCCTCAAAATCTCATCTCTTGTCCAATTTCTCTTGATAACATCCCTCATTTGTATAATAGATATCGCTTAAAATCTCATCCAGTGTCCAATTTCTCTTGTCCAAATTCTTGTATCCAATTTCTCTTGATAACATCCCTCATTTGTATAATAGAATATCGCTCAAAATCTCATCTCGTGTCCAATTTCTCGTGTCCAAATTCTCTTATCCAATTTCTCTTGATAACATTCCTCACTTGTATAATAGATATCTCTCTATTGTATACATCTAAAGGGTCATTGTGCATGATACTGTTTACATTAAAATAATTGTATGCTTTCACGACAAATTAAATTTATGTTGAGTTTTGGCTTGTTTTGAACACATGAATCAAGTTATCTGTGATTTGGTGAGATCTTTTGTTGCTCCATTTTCAAGTATAAAGATACAACATGTAGATCATCAAGGATTATGATTGGCGTAAATGTTATTACATCATATATCAATAGTTATATTTTGTGTTCTGTAAATAATCAATGCATACAAAGTAGACTTGTGTTGCATTTGTAAATTGCAATATGATCATGTGTTTACCTAAAGCATCCCATTTTTCCAAATGCAGACTTATGTTGTTTTCCTCTACCTTGTGTTTACATACAGTATCCCATTTTTTCATCAAAATAAATTAAGTGGCCAGAGAACATAAACAGAAAGGACATGAAATTGCAATAGAAATATTCCATTGCTTGGCAAAAAATACACTCATAACACAAAGTTTCGTTCATGCTTTATTCAGAAGCTCATCACGTACACTGATCCCATCCGAAATGAAAAAAACTTAAAAGATATAATCACTATGTACACTGATACACTGATCAGAATTCTAAGTCCTCCATCTTTCAATCAGATCTCGGGTTAGGTCTTTAGCATCAATACAACCATGCTTGGCTAAAAATACACTGATAACAGTCTAGTAGGTTCTTTCCAATGATCATGGCACAATACATCCTTTCTTAGCAAAAAAAGTATACAATTTAGTCAAAATTTCATGGTCATGCCGCAGTAGACTGCTTGTTTTCATGTTCATCGAGCTTCAACGCATGCAATAGATTTGGACATGATTCTTGGATACCTTCGGGAAGCTCCAATGATTGGGTAAATGTCTGCAATGATTGGGTAGAGGTCTGCACGCTGTTAGATGCGATCCCCACATATCTGTTATCAGAGGGCTATCTCGAAATTAATCTCAATACTTCACAAATTTCTGCAAATACCAGAACTTATACCATGTTTCCTGATCCTGCAATGTACATGTGCTGCAGAGGAGCTAGAGCATGTGTGCATGGATACCCCAGATGTTAAGATTTTCAGGTCATCAGCTGTAAATACATGTTCATCGTGGTTAAGAATGTTGGTAGAGCAAGAACTGGTCAAAAAGTATACTTCCTTGAAAGAATATTGGGAGAGCACTTGAGATCATACCACTTCTTGCTCGTGTGGGCTTGACAATTGATAGATTTAACATTACTATTGGTAGAGCATGTTCTTTCGGTGACAATCTTTTGCTTATTTTTCTGCATAAAAAATATTTAAGTTGACATGATTGATGTATTTTCTCACTTGAGCTACACCATCACATACGTTAGTTAGAATGAAAAGGCAATGGAAGCATAATATCAAAATTTAATTTAACATTCAAATTGATTGTACAAATCTGTGATGCTGATGTGAAAACAAAATGAACATTTAATTTAACATTCAGATTGTACATGTACATTCAGATTGCACATACAAATCTGATTGTACATGTATATTTACTGAATGTACAAATCTGTTAGTAAGACCATTGAAATTTAACATGTAAAATCTGTTAGTAAGAACGGAAAGTAAATAAAAGCATAATATCAAAATAAGTATTTGCAAATCTAAGACATCTGAAAACCTCCTTGACAATCCAGTACACGTGTACCTGCATGCTGCACATGTGGGAGAGAGGGAAGTTGAGAGAGGGGAGGGGAGATAGAATCACCTCAAATATTACTTCTTTGCCAACATTTGACTGAAGTAGCTCGTTAACATACTCAATGCAAATATCAATATAACTCTGCAAATCAACAAATAAGAAACTGGCATTCACATTCTTGAAATAAATCAAAGAACATTGACCCAAAATTGCAAAATAATAGTGCAAGAATTGTCGCATATCTTTTTTGGATAGACAAATAATGAGATCTAGAAGTTGCTTCGGAATTTCCATGAGAACAGCCCGGTAATTAAATACCTAGATCTTAAGACATCAAGCAAACCAAATAAACAATGTATTTACATGAATAGAATGCAGTCGGAAAAGAATGATATGAGATGCAAGAATCTTTCATCATGGTTCGAGCTCTAAATAACACAATACAATGGTAAGGGTTCACATAGCAAAAAAAATTTGTACTCATTGATACAATGTTATTACAATGACTCTTTGTATCAATAACATTGTATCAGTTATCAAAAAAATTTCAGGATATGTATGCTTAAAATAACTGGTTAAGAAAACTGATTTCAAATTTCAGTTCAAAAAATGTCAGTTCAATATGTATGCTTAAAGTAACATTGTTCATATTTCAAACAAATTTCACTCGGTGAGAACTTCAAATTCCTGAAATTTCCTGAGAAAAATTTCTATTTAGTTCAAAAAAATAACATGATATAATGAGCTATTTTAAGTATACAATGAGTTATGTGAAATGAAATTTCAGTTATTTTAGGCATACAAATTCCTAAAAAATAACAGAAGGTGTTCATGTAATCAATCTGTCATATCTTCATGTTCTCCAAGTCGTGTGCGGCTTATGAACAGGCTCAGTCTGCAGTCTGCAGAAGTTTGAAGTAATCCAAGTGATAAATGCGTTTGGTTTTGTTTCTTAAGTTTCAGCAGGATTATTATTCCTTTTAGATTTCTTCTATACTTTCAACAAACAATTCTACATGATCAGATCAGGCTTCTGCTTGGAGTTAAGAATTAAATAGTACATTGCCTTATCAAGAGAATGTCAGACAAAATGGAGGAAGTATAAAATTGTGTGTGTGTGTGTGTAATGGCAAACCTACCATACACATAAACACAATTATTTAGAAATCATGGTATAAATTCAACATTCTAACAGTAGAAGAAACTCATTAACTTTTAAAGACTGCTAGTGTTTATAATACAACTTGCGAAGTTCAGTCGTACCAAATCAAGAAGGCACTGATCCGCCCAGACAATGTCATGGTCATTCCTAATCGATTTGTGTCAGTAAAATACTGTGAATATCCAAGTTTGGGGAAAGCCGAAAGAAAAAAGAGGGTTATTTTAAGCATATGTTAGCGTGTCTGTTATTTTAAGCCGAAAGACTTACAATCCAAAACTCACCCATACGTGGAAAGCGTGACTGTTATTTTAAGCATAAATATCCTGAAATTCCGGTTCAAAAAAATTGAAATATGAACTCAAAATTCATATTCTTAATTCAAGATTCAAAACGTTTGAAGCTGAGTTCTCTTTCTGGTGATATGTACCAAGGCATCCGCAAATGATAAATGACTGACCAAAAACAAAAGCAACCGGATTTATCTCTTATTTTAACAACACTGACAGAATCCCATTTTCAGTTAATCAAAAATGAACATGCCAGAAAGTAAACAAAGGTGTTTGTTTTCAGTGAGAGCAAGAATATCGGACAATACCATTTATCAATAACAGTCGCAACCTTGAAAAAGATATAGCTGCTGCTGTGGACACGTTTGCTGTCAGAACGCTAGGGCTCAAATACCAACCAAAGCCACTGCCTGAAACGTTGCAACCAAAAAAAATAGCAGCAAAGAGAAGAAAAAGACATGTAAAATTTTTAAAAGTACAAATACTTTCTCTTGAATCTAACATATAAAATAACAAATTCACTGACATAGTAAATTTACATCTAAAAGTATTTACAATTGAATGAATTTGCCAACAAATGCCATAGAACGTATCTAAGTAAATTGAATTTTCAAATCACAATGGCATACTGCTGTATAACTGTATGATGCACATGATTTGTTAAATTGATGTGAAAATGATAATACGAATCAAGATAAATCAGGATTTATGTCAAAACCCATGATATCGAAAGAGAGGATGTCAAATTAGAAGCTCATAGGTGCATACTGTTAGTGTATGGAAAAAATAGAAATTTAAATACTAAGAGAGAGAAGGTACTCATCTAATATATATAACTCAAATTTTAAACAGAACTCTAGTATCTTGATTTTTGTCACAAAAAATACCAATGCATTTCTTATGACTTACGTTAACATGATTTAGCTTGTGAACATTTGATTCATCGTATATATGGCATCCAAGGCTGATACATTTATTAGATTGTGCCCTAACCTGAAAGAGCAAGAAAGGAGTAATAATGAAATAAATATATAAATAAATTATAAATCATGTCTCTAGATCTCTGAAGAATTTGATTGGTGAATATCAAAAAAACATTTAAATGCAATTTTCATCAAGAAATTTGTAAATTTACTTCCATATTTAGCTTCTGAAAACTAACATACTATTTCTTCTATGCAACCCTAAGGCGTGGGAAGATCAGAGTCCTGTTTTGTTTTGAAAAGTAGCATATCAATGCATACATTAAATTTAACCCAAGATATGCGAGTTATCTCAAATCAAACTGCAATGAATTTATCAACAAAACATCAACAAATGCAAAATTAAGCATTCAAGTTTCGCCATAAGAAAAAGAAAAAGATCAAATGTCCACCACAAACAGATTACAGGTTCAGAACAAAAAATCCATGACAAACACGTCACCAGAGATAAAAAATTGTACTCAAAATAGAAGAGATCACACATAAAAAATCAGCTATTACCCAGCAAAGATCACTTCTTGGCATTTTTTGCTAATATTTAAAGAACAATTGACTAATATTTCAAAAAAAATTAACCAAACCAATAAAATCTAACCATATACCAAGAATTAACATACCATCCTTATCCTTTACATTGACATCAAGCTTCAATTACTTGCACAGCTCAGTCCTCTCTTCCCTTGTAGCAAAGTGAAGAGCAATCCTCTTGTTGGCATCCTTAACATCAGCCATTGTTTCTCCAGTCCTTTCCATTCATCCAATTACATTGCCAGCTCTAACAAATTAAACAAACATTGAAACATGAAAAGCTATAAACCACAAAATTAAAAAAACGAAATCATTCCAAGATCAAAATCACTCTTAAAAAGATCAAGGTTTCCAGTTTGTGCAGTATTGAGGAAATTTTAAAATTTCAACAAGACTTAACGTGACATCGAAGTTGATAGATTAGCAGAAATTGACTTCCTTAAAATTGACAGATTAAGGTAAGGGGCTTCTCTTTCTCCTTAATAAAATATCAGAATGACTTCCCTAAAATTGACAGATTAAGATGGGGCTAGTTGGATTTAGAGTTTAATTAGAGCCGAGAGATGTACTTAACATTAACACCCAGCAACTTTAAGTTTAGTGGGGCCTTAGAAAACTGTTGCCACACCCACCGAATTTTTAGTTGATTCCATGTTTAGACTTCCCTAAGTGCATTGAGGTGCTCATTTGATCAGACATGTAAGAATTCATATTAAAAATTTCCCACTACGACAAAATTGTTAAATGCATTTTGCAAAGAATAAGGCGACATCTCAATCTATCAATTTGTAGATCACAAACAAAAGTCATGAATAATTATCACCTGTAATCCAGCTACTTCTTAGTGATGTAAGCAATCTAATTCTTCAGTCACAATTTAACCTATATCTATAGTCAAGTAATTCGCAATGTATCGTTTCATAGTAATTTTAGTAGACAACATACTTCCGGCAAAAGAACGTGTATACACAACTGTAAGTGTTCTCATGTTGGCTGTAGCCAGTTAAAATTTTAGCATTAACGGAAAAAGATCATCACTCGCTGAAAACAATCGGGATTAAGGTAAATAACCGTTTTAGTATTTATCAGTCAATCTCATGTTTTAGGTACATTTGATAACCAAATGCTTTGCAAAACTATGGCAATCATAGACCTGGCACCAGATTTTTTTCCTCCTAAATAATGCCTAACAAACTGTTGTAGATCACATGGACTTATAGATCATCACCTTTAAAGTAATGCATGCTAGCAGGGACAACAACTTTGGTGACATGGCCTTATAGATCACATGGACTAACACCCTCTGATTTTACTGCACAACATGCAAAACTGCCACATGAGCTTTAATTCAAGGACTGGACGAATCTCTCATCATCCTTCCATTTACTCAAAATTGACCTCTTATTTTTCATCTAACCTCTTATTTTTCCTTGGACAGATGCCCCCGCCCCAAACAATATAATTAACAAATGGCAACAAAATTCAACCGAATGCCCTATGGTAAAAAAAACAAAATCTAAACAACAGTTTTAAAAACGAAGCCTCCTTACAAAATCTATCAATAAAACAAAGTTTGACAACTAAATTAAAGTTAAACCTCATTATTAAGCAGCATTCCAGTTCCAGCCTTCTCATCGTGCCACTTCTGGTTCAACTCTTAAGCCAACTTCTTCATTCTCACTGCATCACCACGGGAGCACCTCCTAGCGCGAGATGCCTATATTCAACCAAAAAAACAAAAATTAACTTTTCCTCTTTGAGGAATTGCTACAAACACTTGGAGGGCAGCGGGACCACCCAGCGGGAATTGCTACAAAACCCATTCTCCAATTCTATTTGTTTGTATATCACAACCAAACAACAGCTTGAAATTGATCCATCCACAATGGAGGAAACATAGGAGGAGTTTTTATTTCTATCCAATCACTTAAAAATTCTGCCTTAAATGCAAGATTTTCAGTGTTCTATTGTCCAGCAAAAAGATGGTGCCAAGATCATACCATAGTACAAAATTCTGTAAAAATATGTTCCTTCATAACAAAATTTTCATAACCTGCATAATGTTCAGCACTCTCTTGCTTCATAGCGAAATTTTGGCTCCCTTCTGCAGTAGTGGCCATCTCTCTCTGCACGAATTTTCACAGCTAGTGCTGACTGCTGGCCTCTGAGCAACCTGTGTGCACAATCTGCTTGCTTCTGCAAGTGTTTCTTCCTTCACCGCGATATTCTCAGCATTGGCAGCTGGCTGAGATCCATCGCCATTAGGAAGTTCCAAGTCAGCATTGCTCCAGATATCATTGAGGAAGTTGTCCATGTCATTAGGACTGGTGTTGAACATAGAACCATCTTCCATCAAAGGGATGTACACCCAATTTAAAGACAAACGAATTAATGTTTGTGCTAAAAGTAAATTCACCAAAGCTATTTTAGAAAAACCCATTCATTGACATTGAATCAAGAAAGTAAAGGAAACCAAAGCTATTTTAGAAAAACCCATTCATTGACATTGAATCAAGAAAGTAAAGGAAAGAGTATTGTCCCTGAGAAATTTCTCCAGTACACATCTCGATTTAAGGCTTTAGATGAGCAAATTAGGAATAGACATAACAAATTGACTAATATCCTCATCTATGATGAGAAGTCAGAAGTTGCCAACAAAAAAGAAGTATTAAACAATAGCTTGTTGGAGGTAGACGCCAGACCATGTTCAAAGAAAGTTAGGACATCTAACTTCATGTAGTACGTGAAGTAAAAACAACAACATAATGACTAACAGTATATCTAAAGAAAATTTAGACATGATACTGGATATGGTTGGAAATTGTAGCATACTATGAAAGATTGGTTAAAAATGCATAAGGTCATTAAGATAAGGAAATGTGATATATCAATTAACTCCAGAATACATTTCATTGCATTACAATTTGTCTCGATATAAAATTTAGTTGATGGAGTTAATTGATTATGTGATATATAGTTTTTTGTTATGGCCTGATATGAAATTTAATTGATGGAGTTAATGGAAATGTGATATATCAATTAACTCCAGAATACAACATAATGTGATATATAGTTGATGGAGTTAGATGATGGAGTTAGTTGATGGAGTCACTTCACTAATCGAATAAAAACACCTTCAACTCCTAATCCAACTTCAAAATCAAATCTTAAAATACATAAAAGAAATATTGAAGTTTAGCTAATCAAAAACATAAAACACACCTGGACATATTGAAGTTTAGCTAATCAAATCTTAAAATACATAAAATCAAATCTTTCCTTCAACTAATCAAAAACACACCTGGACATAATCTAAAATATTGAAGTTTAGCTTCTCCTGATCTTAAAATACATAAAAGAAACTCAACTTTTACCAAAAAAAAATAAGCAAAAAACTTTAAAAAACTCAACGCAAATCAAATGAAAACTTACTAAAATTCTTGTATCTTTGTTCTCTTAGCTCAAAACGTAACTTTTATCACAAAAAGATCAGATTTAAAGACTTTTAGTAATAACACTGAATTTACCTCAAAATATACTAATGGGAAATGAATTTACCACAAAACATACTAATAAGAAATTTCCTATACTTGAAAGATGATAATGAATTTGCTCATTTAATAGTTGGAAATTGAAGTAGAGAAGAAAAAAAATGAGATAAAATCATTTAATAATGGAGTATATACATGGGATTGATAATTACAGATGCATACGATTCTAGAATAAAGACTCTCAAAAAATCCTACATAATTTTTAACATCATATTAATGAATTGGAAAATGGAATGATTTTTAAATTTTCATGAAAAGTAAAGTGGCTTTTGATTACCAGGGTTCCATTGGATGAAGATATACTGATTTCTCTCGTTCAGACATTTGTGCAAGTTTCATCTGATTTGCTGAGCACAGAGAGTAAATTAATCAATACCGAATTAATAGAAACTAACATTTAATATGTAAAAAAGACTAATTAATGACAAATACCTTGATTTCAAGCCTGAGAGGTTGCAGCCGTCGCCAAAAATCTAATCCTCTATCAATATCTTATTGGAATTAGAAACAGTAGTTTCAAAATCTAATCCCGAAAGAAAACCTCTTTATTTTTCTTTTTCCTCGGAATGATAGGATGGCTAAATCCTAATGATCTCCTCCAAGGGTGAGATTTTCAAAATCTGCTTGCTATGGTGGTTGCAGAACCCACACCCATGACAAACCATATCATAATTATAGCTGAAGTTGCTTTCTCCAATACAATCAGAACAAAAGGACTTTAGCAGGATCCAGTTTGTTAGTAGAGAATCTCTCTCCTCAAGAATGATGTTAGTAGTTATCCACCTTATTTATTCAAATAACAGACCTGTACAATTATGAAACTACTTGTTTGTGTCGCTAAAGCTAAATGTTAATGAACAGGAACATGAACAAAGCAATTTGCTCTATTCAAACTAAAACATTATAAAAGGATCCCTTCCAAGTTAGAGCAAGAACTCTCTGTTGAAAGGAATAGCAAAAATAAAATAAATTATAGTTGATATTAAAAAAGTAAAAATATTGCAATGAATTTAATCTGATTTGCTCACCAAGAAGTGTTAAGATTGATTCAGGTATTACAAAAAGATCAAAACTATCGCATCTCCAAAATGTATTTTGATATCATGTTTTCAAACAAAAATACATAAAGTTGGAAATTTTCAAATCACCAATAGTAATCCATGTGTCAATCCCTTAATCAATGCTCATATTCTAGCAGCACCAATCAAACCTTTTCACTAAAAATTTAAAAAATTGGAAAAAAACCGTATGACATTAATAAATTCCAGCTATTTTCCATCTACGATGAATTCAACAAAGGCATTGAGGATTAGATTTAATGAAAGCTTAAATTGTTCCAGCTACAACAATAAGTTGCCATAAAAAACCCAAATAGAATCAAAAGCTACTAAATTTTGTTGGGGGAGAGATGGGATATAATTTAAAATTTGCAAAATTAAAAAAAAAGTAAGTTCTATTTAAATTACCCTCTATAGTAAGTTCTGCTAAAAAAATTTGTATGCAAAGAGAAGTACCCCACAAAAAAGATTTGATTAGCTAAAAATTCTGTTAAATATGGACATGGTAACAAATATTATGTGAAAACTAATGTAAAATTCTGTTTCAAATAGGGTTTTGAATGAATATTGGCATTTGGATAGTGTATTTACCATTGAACTACAATAGCCATTTTTATTATCGAACTACACAAAAATTAACATAGAAACAACCAACTAAATCCTAGTCATTCTCCTATTGAACTACATAGTCATTCTTGAGGCAAATAATATCACAAACAACTAAAAAAGAAACAAAATCAACTAAAAAGTTGGTACAGTTACAACAAAAAACATCTCAACCCAAAAAAAAGTGAAAAGTCAACGAACCTTAAAGAGGCAAGAAAGTTCAAAAGTTCAATTGTGAAGCAGCGGATTTGGGGTGTTTTCCTTCTTCTCTGCAATCCTCTTAAAAATCTCAATAGTTCCCACCTTTATGTAATTTGGGGTGTTTTCCTTCTCTCAATTCATATAACCCCATAAATTTCATAAAACTGGATTGAAAGTTTGGCTTGGGCTATTAAAAAGAACAAAAGTAAACCTAATAGACATATAAAGGGCAACTGTACAACAGAACTAAGGATTGAAATATGACGTTTGCAGACAAAATGTAAACATTTCAACCAACATATTCAATTTCCAAATACTCCAAAATTTACTGTCAATAACTTAAAATGCAGATTTGCAAATGTGAAAATCAAGCACCAATTGAATATATATAACATAAAATAGGCTCAAAAATCTAATTTGGGGAAATTTTTTTGCAAAATAGACAAACCAAGTTGAATACATGTAACATTCATATAGCATAAAATACATATAACTTATAATCCCACAGTTATGGGGTAATCCCATAGATGTTGAGGGGTAATCTCAGGCACCGACCTGCCAAACCAGATCAAAACAAAATCTTTATTCATTCATGAAGTTTTTAAAAAGGTTGATAAAGCATCCTGTGTCGGAATTAGAAGATGGAAGAGAGTTGATTTCATTCAATCAAGTGCACTACTAATATACCAAAAATAAAAATGTCAAAGAAAACAGCTTGATGGAAAAGATGGAAGAGAGCTTGAACTGATCGTATCGTGCTACATTAAACCAAACAGCTTGATCAAACCAAATAAAAGACCAACTACAAAACAACCTTAATCCAAGAAAAACTAATTATGTGCATCAGAACCACATCCAGCTACCTGTACAAAGTGTCTTTATGGTATAATGTCAAAGAACCAAGCGTACCTTAGTCATACAACAAACAATCATCTCTAACACTAAAAGCTTATTGCATATAGTGCAACTCACCATGAGTTAAGATTGAAATGAATTCAGAAACATATAGTGCAAAGAAATACTTAGAATCATCCTAGGGGCATGGTTGGCCGTTTAAGCCATTGAGTCTTTAAAAACAAATCGATTTCTATATACAACAGAGAGAAAAATATGGAGAACCATCCACTGGGACATGAAGCATCGGTGTTTTTGTTACATGAAAGGACAATATATGCTGAAAAATGTTAACAGGACAATATCATTGTTACCGGATCTTTTCCCAATATATGAAAATGGACCACATGACATTTTATTGTTTGAGTTAACCACGTCATAAAATTGATGATCTGTGAGCAGGTTAACATAATGGTGCTTCTTTCATGTCATTAGAATTTTTATTGTCTGCACATAAAATGTATGGAGCAAATACTGATACAAAAATTGATTTCCCCCATTGAGGGTTCCCCCTTACTGAGATAGAGAAGTAGGATAGGGAACTGTGGTATTCTGAGACACAGGTTTGCAATTCAACACATTAATGAATTTCCACATGAGAAGAGTTATAAGGGTCTCTAAAATATAATTAATAAGAATACTGACCTCGAGAATCAAGAAAACATAGCCATTTTGGAGGAGGCACCATGGAAAGTCTTCTGTGAAGTGTGCTTGTGTCACGCCCCGCTTCCCAAAAATATGGAGGCGAAGCGTGAGAAGGTCCGCTCAGACTTGAAGCTACAAAGCTGCAAGTCCGATAAGCGTCAATCAAATTTAAAACTGCAGGTCCTTGCAACGCGAGCGAAACAAGATAATAATAATGAATTGAGACAAAAGAAACATCTCAGAATATCCATAAATATAAATTCCAACATCGCAGAAAAGCCACCAGGCTAAAAGAAAAAGAGACTAAAGGCCCAAACATGGCCAATAAAAGTACAAAGTACAAAACAACGGTGCTACGCACCAACAACTAACAAAAGGCCTAAAACAAAATAAAGCTCAACAAAGACTCAAAGAATGGTCACCGGTGTCCACCAAAATCCTCCTGTGCAATCATGGACTCAGTCTCAGCGTCAGCAAAACACCACGTACTCAGCAACGGTCTCTGGCTCAGGTCTAACATGTGACACCCAAAAGAGCAAGGGGCACATGTCAGCAAGTCTACAAGAGACTTGTGCAAGGAAACTGAAAGTACAAGTAAAAGCAACCTAAAAGTTCTAGCATGATGCAATGACATGGCAGTTAAAGTAATGAGTGCAACAGGTAAAGTAAAGCGAGGTAAAGTACGAGCATGGCATGACATTCACAAGACAAGTACAAGACAAGAAAAGTAAGCACCTCGTGCACAGAGATTCCGTCTTTTGGCTAGAGGGCTGATCAGGCCACTCCTAAGCTCAAGTGAACGTTTATCCCTACCCCTCCACGTGTGTCGAGCCAGGGCCTTACCCCCGAACTTGGAATGCTCACTTCTGGATCACGGGCCAGGAAGTGTTTTTAACAAGTATGGCCTAGGGGTGAACCTAGCCAGGGACACGGAAACACGGATTTGTACAAGTATTTTGTAGCGTGTGCTACGATGCAACAATCAAGTTGGATGACATGTAAGATGCAATGCATGGCAGTTAAAAGTACGTACAGTTTAAGGAAAGTAAACGTGACAGTTTAGTATGCATGAACAACAAGTTTAAAGAGTTGGATCTAGCTTCGTTGTCAAGCTAGATCAATTAGGTGACGGATCTAGTTTCGTTGTCAAACTAGATCAAGTAGGCGTCTAGCCAGCTATCATTTCACTGACTAGTCTCTTTTACGCTAGGAACAAGGAAGTGGCCTAAAAACATGGCCCTACACAAGAGTTGGCAAGTTTCACTTGCCTGCAATTATCACGTCAAGAAAACACCGTCCAACGAGTCCAAAGTCACGATTCCTACGTGCACAAGTCCACCGGCCTACATCCGTTTTATTAATCTTGATTAGTGATTGCTAAAACATTTAAAAGACTTTAAAATACTGATTTTTAGTCTTGGTTAGCATGCAATTTGGTTGGGGGTCCTAGGGGTGCAAAGCGTTACCTCAACACGACGCGAAAGCTACACCGGCGTCGGGTAGCGACGCCGGGGGTTGGAATAAAAGATCACTCTCCAAGTCCAGATTCCAATTAGATTCCTCACTGGAAATTTCAGAGCAATCAACCCGGGCGACGATTCCAGATTCCAAAGTTAGCACGTGCGACGACGGGCTACGACGTGCGACGACGGGCTACGACGTGCGACGACGTCGTACGCGACGAATCCTTGAAGAGCAAGCACCTAGGTGGGGCCCACAATAGTCCTAGGGACCTTTGGTGGTCCCACAATAACTCTGGAGAACTTGGGGGGCCCACGGTGGCAAGCGGTGCGACGGATGCGGGGTTGCGACGAGTGGCTCTCGGTCGTACACAGCCGATGCGGGGAGATCCGTCGGTCGTGCGCTGAGAATGCGGGGCTACGACGTTTTGGGGCGTGCAGCAGCTACGGGGTGGCTGGGTGAGAGGGTTCTTCTCGGTCTGATCGATGGGGAGAGTCGGTCGTGCGGGGTGCAGAGCGGGGCGACAAGCGGAGCGCTGTGGAGCGCCGTGCGAAGCGGGGCGACAAGGCGGGTGCGGGCCAGTCTGTCGGTCAGGTCGATGGAACGGAGCGGGGGCTGCTGTAGCGGTGCGGAGCGGCTAGGATGCGGGCGGGGGCTTCGGTCGGAGCGGGGGAACGGGGCCGTTTCCTTCGGTCGTGCGGCTGCTGAACGTCGCAACGTTGCGACGAATCGTCGCAACGTCCAATTTCAAGTTTGGAAGAGGCTAGGGCTAATTTCTTGCGAAAATAGGTCTTCCTAGGGGTTGCTTATATAGTATAGATAGGTTGACTTGGTCTAGGGCTAAATCTAATAGGATTAGAATATTAAAATAATTTAAAATTTGAATTAAAACTACTCCAACTCACCCAAGGGTTTGACTTGGTCCAAATGAGCTAGAAATTTCCTCAAAAATTCTTTAAAACGTTTAAAATTCAAATAAATTTTATTTGGCCGAAAATAAGTTATAAATTAATTATTAAAAATAATATAAAACTTGTTAAAAATATAAAAGTGGTCAAATAAACTCCAAAAATTATAAAATAAATATCGTGGTGATCGTGGCGACGAATGTGAGCTAACTAAGAAGACGTATCTCAGTTTTGACATCGGACGACGAAACTAAAAATAGAAACGTCTCCCGTCAAGAGTGAGAATCGTCACGTCTCATCGAGTAAGTTTAAATTGTGGAAAAACGACTCGAGAAGTGTCGTTCCAAGATAGTGCCACTATTTAATACTCTCAGAGACGTTCACAACGGCATATCACACAAAAGTATTCACAATCAAATAAAGTCTAAAACAGACACGTGCACGGGCAAAAGCACGTGCACGAACAACGTACCACGAAGAGTGGTCGTTACACCCTCCCCACCTTAGAATAAAGTCCATCCTCGGACTTTCTAATATATCTAGCCGCTCTAATAACTACCCCAATCAAGTCACATTATTTCTCAAACCAAGTATAGTCATTACAAGTGCTTATATACGCACTAGGTAGTCAAACATTAACACTACCACCACGTATACATATACATTCACATACGTATACACTTATACCTATTATAGTCAGTCAAATTCATACATTTATTTCAATCAGGTATATAAACATACATCCCTTATATAACTGCTACTCACAAAACAATAGTTCAGGTACTTATATAGGTATGATCTCATACTAGCAAATACAATCATTTCCCTTCGTATAGATAGCTACCTATGCACAAACATCAAGGGTATACTACCCTCTAATATTCATCCAATACCAAACATATCAACACGTATAGTCATACCATACCATTATTAATCAAGTTTCGCTATATATATATATATATTCACTATAGTTTCACAATATGTATATAGTCATTCAATGCATTCCAATATTTCACCATACATTCACATTACGTACGGTCCTATAACTGCATTTACGACACGCCACATATACCATAGTCATCAATTCCTATAACTAAGCACATACTTACACGTGCATGGTGCACACCCATACACGCTAATATTTCATTTACATACACCGATCATACCATTATATAACTAGCACACATACACACCTAGTTTTAGCTAGTACACATACGTTCACACAAGCAAGTCCTTAGTAATTAGCTATACCACAAGACCAACACCTATAACTATATACTGGCGTAGGGACCCACAATCATATGCGTAGCACAACCAGGTACAAACACTCCTATCAATATACATACATCAAACATTGCTATATTCAGACTACAAACATACATTCAATATACTTAGAGTATACCCACTCAAGCTTGAGTGAGACTCAATACATATATCAGAATATTCTATATACGTAACACGGCATTCATACATATACCAATACCACTCCATTATATATATGTATATATATATATATATATCTACCAATACAACCATAAGCATACCATAGGTCAATCACACTTAATATTTAGTCAGGTAATACTTACATAGTTCAATCACTCTATATACCATAATAATAATACAGACATCAGCACACGTATGCTTATAATATACTCCTTAGTACAAACATTCACCGTATAGTCACACATAAGTAGTGTATATGTTCACACCATAGCCTACTACCTATAATTAGTATATTAACACATTCACATATACATAATTAAGATGTGCAATAGTCGTGTATACCTCACGGTATGCACGCATGCAACATCCCGAAAAAGCAAGCAATACAAATCAAAATTTATACTCCTACTACCATATGTATATCACCTATATACTCAGGTAACAAAACATAACTACTTTCGTCTAAACACAATACATACCCACATACGAGCACACACTCATACGTGCTAATATATGGGTCACTCAAAAGGCCTACTTACTTATCTATATGTACGCCTATTATTATCACACCTAGCATATACATAGCTTTACCAATCATTTTATTTCAACCATTACAAGTATCTCTTACTACATTCACAGCTCAGATATTTCAACGCTAACTCTTATATACACAGGCATCCCTAGTATAGTATAGCTATCCACACAAAATCTATAACTACTAACACACAACAACTTCATACCATCACGAATAACTCCGAGTATGTATGTGTGTATATATATATATATATATATATATATATATATATATATATATATATATATATATATATATATCACACATTAGGCAAGCATTAATATACTATGGGGGGTACTCATTCAAGCCCACGTACACAACTTAGGTACGTGCACTACGACTACCTCATAAGGTCCAAGGGCCTACTAACAATTAAGGGTTGACACAGACATTGACGGGGACTTAAGCCTAAGCAATAGAGGGCGGTCAAAAGCGTGACGAGGGAAGAATCGATAAGCACGAGTTCAGATAGGACGAATACAAGGAGACGGCTTGGTTAGGGAAAACATTGACTCAATGGTGATGTTTAGGTTGAGGAAAAGGGAGATGTAGTGATACATACATAGGATATAGAAAAGAAGATAGGGTCAGTAGCACAAGCTAAAATACGTGAAATCTGAAAACTGTTTTTCTTCAAAATCAGAATCCTCGTCTGAAAGGAAATATTTCGGAATCGATAAAACGAGTTGTTCAAAATAAATTTGAGTCGAACATTCATAATAAAAGAAAAGGGTCTATTGTTTTTAAAAATTTTGAAAGGAAGTAAAATCATTTACACGAATATTAAGGACATGGTTTAGAAAATTCTTTCCGTCAGTAATTTAATATAATGTTGTCAAAAGTTTTTTTTTTTGGAAAGTCAAGAATGAAATCAAGTAACGGAAGAATTTAAACTTATGTTAAATGCTTTCAAAACTTTTAGGATATGGAAAAATCAATATTGAAACTTCTTTTAGAGAAAATCAGGATTTGTCAAAAATAAAACGGGTTACACTAAGCTCTTAGCGTACAAGCACAACGGGCCTGATACGGGTATAAAAATAATTGAAATTCAATTTGGTTTAGAAATTTTCTAAAAGCGTGTATGGTGAGCGGAAAGAAAATTATAGTAACTTAGCATAAGAATTATCAAGATCGAATAGTAAATCTTTAAAATCAAATCAGGGAGGGTCTAAAGCAGGAAGAGGTTATGAAGATAGTAATTTTGCAAAAATCTGAAGTGGCGAAAACGACGAGCAAAAACCAACTTCCTGAAAGCTGAAATTCCATGTGTCTTGAAAGTATATTAAAGCAAACACGACGTATCATTCGTATCACACAAATAAGGAGGAAAATTATAAATCGAATTGGGCAAAGCAAAAGTACGGTTCAAAATAAAGTTAATATATGAAGGGGCAACGCATTTACATAAGTACGAAAAATATAAGCTGGAAAAATATTATAAGCTAGAGTTCAAAATTCCGACAAACGTTTTAAAAAAATTAAATCAATGAAGGAGTATGAAGTATAAGTATTTTAAAATTTTGAATAGGATTAAACTTAGTGGGAGGGAAGTTTGAAAAGTACTTTCAGAAGGTTCAGGTTTTGCAATGGCGATGTTTGAAAATTGACAACGATCGTCACGAGGCGATCTCGTGAGTCGAGGCAAGGAAATTGGTCGGATGATCAAAACATACATACGCCTAGGATATGAGTCAGGAAAGTCTACGGAAACTCCTACGGTCGACCAACTAAATGTTAAAACTAAGCGCTAAGACTTCTAAAGGTTAGACGGTAAAGAAATGCGTTCAGCTTGGTCCGACATCGATGAACCCAAGCGAACGACAAAAGGAAATTCTAGAGGTCTAATATGGTCAGGGGTAGACATGAACCACTAAGGCAACTCCTACGACGATTAAATCAATTGCTAGGAGGAGGTCTAACTAACAATCAGAGGCCTCTAACTAGCAAGCACAAACGTCTAACTAAGCCTTCTTACCACCTAGTGTCGTAAGAAAACGACTGGATGTTGCAATTTACTTAATGGACATTCCGTTATTATCGTTGTTTCGTTAATTCGCAATTGCAAAACTGGACCTGCATGGGCCACCAACAAAACCTGTCACGCCCTGCTTCCCAAAAATATGGAGGCGAAGCGTGAGAAGGTCCGCTCAGACTTGAAGCTACAAAGCTGCAAGTCCGATAAGCGTCAATCAAATTTAAAACTGCAGGTCCTTGCAACGCGAGCGAAACAAGATAATAATAATGAATTGAGACAAAAGAAACATCTCAGAATATCCATAAATATAAATTCCAACATCGCAGAAAAGCCACCAGGCTAAAAGAAAAAGAGACTAAAGGCCCAAACATGGCCAATAAAAGTACAAAGTACAAAACAACGGTGCTACGCACCAACAACTAACAAAAGGCCTTAAACAAAATAAAGCTCAACAAAGACTCAAAGAATGGTCACCGGTGTCCACCAAAATCCTCCTGTGCAATCATGGACTTAGTCTCAGCGTCAGCAAAACACCACGTACTCAGCAACGGTCTCTGGCTCAGGTCTAACATGTGACACCCAAAAGAGCAAGGGGCACATGTCAGCAAGTCTATAAGAGACTTGTGAAAGGAAACTGAAAGTACAAGTAAAAGCAACCTAAAAGTTCTAGCATGATGCAATGACATGGCAGTTAAAGTAATGAGTGCAACAGGTAAAGTAAAGCGAGGTAAAGTACGAGCATGGCATGACATTCACAAGACAAGTACAAGACAAGAAAAGTAAGCACCTCGTGCACAGAGATTCCGTCTTTTGGCTAGAGGGCTGATCAGGCCACTCCTAAGCTCAAGTGAACGTTTATCCCTACCCCTCCACGTGTGTCGAGCCAGGGCCTTACCCCTGAACTTGGAATGCTCGCTTCTGGATCACGGGCCAGGAAGTGTTTTTAACAAGTATGGCCTAGGGGTGCACCTAGCCAGGGACACGGAAACACGGATTTGTACAAGTATTTTGTAGCGTGTGCTACGATGCAACAATCAAGTTGGATGACATGTAAGATGCAATGCATGGCAGTTAAAAGTACGTACAGTTTAAGGAAAGTAAATGTGACAGTTTAGTATGCATGAACAACAAGTTTAAAGAGTTGGATCTAGCTTCGTTGTCAAGCTAGATCAATTAGGTGACGGATCTAGTTTCGTTGTCAAACTAGATCAAGTAGGCGTCTAGCCAGCTATCATTTCACTGACTAGTCTCTTTTACGCTAGGAACAAGGAAGTGGCCTAAAAACATGGCCCTACACAAGAGTTGGCAAGTTTCACTTGCCTGCAATTATCACGTCAAGAAAACACCGTCCAACGAGTCCAAAGTCATGATTCCTACGTGCACAAGTCCACCGGCCTACATCCGTTTTATTAATCTTGATTAGTGATTGCTAAAACATTTAAAATACTTTAAAATACTGATTTTTAGTCTTGGTTAGCATGCAATTTGGTTGGGGGTCCTAGGGGTGCAAAGCGTTACCTCAACACGACGCGAAAGCTACACCGGCGTCGGGTAGCGACGCCGGGGGTTGGAATAAAAGATCGCGCTCCAAGTCCAGATTCCAATTATATTCCTCACTGGAAATTTCAGAGCAATCAACCCGGGCGACGATTCCAGATTCCAAAGTTAGCACGTGCGACGACGGGCTATGACGTGCGACGACGTCGTATGCGACGAATCCTTGAAGAGCAAGCACCTAGGTGGGGCCCACAGTAGTCCTAGGGACCTTTGCGGGTCCCACAATAACTCTGGAGAACTTGGGGGGCCCACGGTGGCAAGCGGTGCGACGGATGCGGGGTTGCGACGAGTGGCTCTCGGTCGTACACAGCCGATGCGGGGAGATCCGTCGGTCGTGCGCTGAGAATGCGGGGCTGCGACGTTTTGGGGCGTGCAGCGGCTGTGGGGTGGCTGGGTGCGAGGGTTCTTCTCGGTCTGATCGATGGGGAGAGTCGGTCGTGCGGGGTGCGGAGCGGGGCGACAAGCGGAGCGCTGTGGAGCGCCGTGCGAAGCGGGGCGACAAGGCGGGTGCGGGCCAGTCTGTCAGTCAGGTCGATGGAACGGAGCGGGGGCTGCTGCAGCGGTGCGGAGCGGCTAGGATGCGGGCGGGGGCTTCGGTCGGAGCGGGGGAACGGGGCCGTTTCCTTCGGTCGTGCGGCTGCTGAACGTCGCAACGTTGCGACGAATCGTCGCAACGTCCAATTTCAAGTTTGGAAGAGGCTAGGGCTAATTTCTTGCGAAAATAGGTCTTCCTAGGGGTTGCTTATTTAGTATAGATAGGTTGACTTGGTCTAGGGCTAAATCTAATAGGATTAGAATATTAAAATAATTTAAAATTTGAATTAAAACTACTCCAACTCACCCAAGGGTTTGACTTGGTCCAAATGAGCTGGAAATTTCCTCAAAAATTCTTTAAACGTTTAAAACTCAAATAAATTTTATTTGGCCAAAAATAATTTATAAATTAATTATTAAAAATAATATAAAACTTGTTAAAAATATAAAAGTGGTCAAATAAACTCCAAAAATTATAAAATAAATATCGTGGTGATCGTGGCGACGAATGTGAGCTAACTAAGAAGACAGATCTCAGTTTTGACGTCGGACGACGAAACTAAAAATAGAAACGTCGCCCGTCAAGAGTGAGAATCGTCACGTCTCATCGAGTAAGTTTAAATTGTGGAAAAACGACTCGAGAAGTGTCGTTCCAAGATAGTGCCACTATTTAATACTCTCAGAGATGTTCACAACGGCATATCACACAAAAGTGTTCACAATCAAATAAAGTCTAAAACAGACACGTGCACGGGCAAAAGCACGTGCACGAACAACGTACCACGAAGAGTGGTCGTTACAGCTTGGGAGAGGATGGCAAGCGAACTTATCAGAATGTTACATGTATTTTATGAATTTTATGCTAAGTTATATGTATTTTATGCTAAAGTTCTCGAGATTTTGGTTTCGGTGAGTCGTGCACCCCTAATCCCTTCTTGCACCACCGGGTCCCTCGAGTCCTCAAAAGTATGGTATCTATTTTTAGAGTTTCTTGCCAATGGATCCAGTAGCGATCCCAAATTCTCCAACATAGCACAAATTCTATCCTACCTGCAAAGCAAAATCAAACTCATTCTCATGTTTCCCCTTCAATGGAAAGAAAACAAAGCCACGACACAATTGATAGAAAAATAATAACAAACTGCATAAGGCGACACAAAAAATGCATAATGCATAAGCTCGACAATAGCTTTATGTTAACCTTGGCATTACAACAAACATTTGATGCGCATAAGGTTTGTTAAGTTGGAAACCAAAACAAATCAGAGCAAGAACTATGATAAAAAATAAGATAAAAAATCAGAACTTATCAAGTCAAACTATTACATTTGCATCAGCATCAAGACATTGAGAACTCTTCGAAATCCCGGCAAATTACAAATATTCCATGTCGCAAGACCCTTCTGGCTGTCTTCTCTAACGGGTTTCAGTTTTTTTCACATGAGAAAGTATCTCAGACAAATTATCAAACAACTTGCAGTCATTATTTAAGGCTTGAAAGTTTATATGCTAGATTATACGCTAATCCAAAAGCTTTTCAAGCTCACACCATTTTGTGGAAGAAAGCAACATATCTAAATAAAGAATCAAACTTCAGTCCCGTAATTAATTTTTGAGTTGACAAAGAGATATAAATCATAATAACCATTTAAAAATTGCACAAAAAATGAACCTTTTACCGCAGGGGATCCCAAATTATAAAAGCTATACCAAGTAGGAAACATGCCAATAAACCTGATGTTACTGTAGTGGATTTCAGTGATTGAAGAGAATGCTAAGAAATTACAAATAATGCTCAGAAACCCTAGGCGATGATTTCGATGATTCAAGCGGTCCGCGCCATCACTCCACTAGCCGTAAAACCCTTCTGAATGTCTCCTAAAACCCCAACCCTTCTGGCAAGGAAAGAGAAGGGCCGTACCAGATGCACTGTCAACTGAGGGTGTAGGGGTTTGCGTGATCCAGGGTTGAGGAGGGTTTGAGGGCCGTACCAAATTGAGGTTGTGCGCGATATGGGGTTTGAGGGTTGATGGTTTGAGGATGAAGACGCTGGAGGGCTGGGGTTTTAGGATGAAGATGATGGAGGTTTGTGCTTGCGAGAGGCAGAGATGTTGAGTTCCCCCCAATTTTGAGTTCCCCCCAATTTTAACGATCTTTGTGCAGCTCAACTCCCAACGTGAGTTGGAACACGTGTACACGTCTTATGGAGGATGCGATTTGAAATTTTTTGAATTTTTCTCTCATGCTCTTGCCTGCGGGGCCTACATGCATACGTGGCTTCATCCAGGCCATTCCTCAAAGTGAATCCTGGCCGTTCTTGGTGACTGGGACAAACAAAAATATGACTGGACTTATGACTAGGACAAAATTCAAAAAAGGTTGTGTTTTATAAAATAGATATACATGGGATTGATAATTACAGATGCATACGATTCTAGAATAAAGACTCTCAAAAAATCCTACAGAATTTTTAACATCATATTAATGAATTGGAAAATGGAATGATTTTTAAATTTTCATGAAAAGTAAAGTGGCTTTTGAATACCAGGGTTCCATTGGATGAAGATATACTGATTTCTCTCGTTCAGACATTTGTGCAAGTTTCATCTGATTTGCTGAGCACAGAGAGTAAATTAATCAATACCGAATTAATAGAAACTAACATTTAATATGTAAAAAAGACTAATTAATGACAAATACCTTGATTTCAAGCCTGAGAGGTTGCAGCCGTCGCCAAAAATCTAATCCTCTATCGATATCTTATTGGAATTAGAAACAGAAGTTTCAGAATCTAATCCCGAAAGAAAACCTCTTTATTTTTCTTTTTCCTCGGAATGATAGGATGGCTAAATCCTAATGATCTCCTCCAAGGATGAGATTTTCAAAATCTGCTTGCTATGGTGGTTGCAGAACCCACACCCATGACAAACCATATCATAATTATAGCTGAAGTTGCTTTCTCCAATACAATCAGAACAAAAGGACTTTAGCAGGATCCAGTTTGTTAGTAGAGAATCTCTCTCCTCAAGAATGATGTTAGTAGTTATCCACCTTATTTATTCAAATAACAGACCTGTACAATTATGAAACTACTTGTTTGTGTCGCTAAAGCTAAATGTTAATGAACAGGAACATGAACAAAGCAATTTGCTCTATTCAAACTAAAACATTATAAAAGGATCCCTTCCAAGTTAGAGCAAGAACTCTCTGTTGAAAGGAATAGCAAAAATAAAATAAATTATAGTTGATATTAAAAAAGTAAAAATATTGCAATGAATTTAATCTGATTTGCTCACCAAGAAGTGTTAAGATTGATTCAGGTATTACAAAAAGATCAAAACTATCGCATCTCCAAAATGTATTTTGATATCATGTTTTCAAACAAAAATACTTAAAGTTGGAAATTTTCAAATCACCAATAGTAATCCATGTGTCAATCCCTTAATCAATGCTCATATTCTAGCAGCACCAATCAAACCTTTTCACTAAAAATTTAAAAAATTGGAAAAAAACCGTATGACATTAATAAATTCCAGCTATTTTCCATCTACGATGAATTCAACAAGGCATTGAGGATTAGATTTAATGAAAGCTTAAATTATTCCAGCTACAACAATAAGTTGCCATAAAAAACCCAGAAAGAATCAAAAGCTACTAAATTTTGTTGGGGGAGATGGGATATAATTTAAAATTTGCAAAATTAAAAAAAAAGTAAGTTCTATTTAAATTACCCTCTATATTAAGTTCTGCTAAAAAAATTTGTATGCAAAGAGAAGTACCCCACACAAAAAGATTTGATTAGCTAAAAATTCTGTTAAATATGGACATGGTAACAAATATTCTGTGAAAACCAATGTAAAATTCTGTTTCAAATAGGGTTTTGAATGAATATTGGCATTTGGATAGTGTATTTACCATTGAACTACAATAGCCATTTTTATTATCGAACTACACAAAAATAACATAACATAGAAACAACCAACTAAATCCTAGTCATTCTCCTATTGAACTACATAGTTATTCTTGAGGCAAATAATATCACAAACAACTAAAAAAGAAACAAAATCAACTAAAAAGTTGGTACAGTTACAACAAAAAACATCTCAACCCAAAAAAAGTGAAAAGTCAACGAACCTTAAAGAGGCAAGAAAGTTCAAAAGTTCAATTGTGAAGCAGCGGATTTGGGGTGTTTTCCTTCTTCTCTGCAATCCTCTTAAAAAGCTCAATAGTTCCCACCTTTATGTAATTTGGGGTGTTTTCCTTCTTCTCAATTCATATAACCCCATAAATTTCATAAAACTGGATTGAAAGTTTGGCTTGGGCTATTATAAAGAACAAAAGTAAACCTAATAGACATATAAAGGGCAACTGTACAACAGAACTAAGGATTGAAATATGACGTTTATAGACAAAATGTAAACATTTCAACCAACATATTCAATTTCCAAATACTCCAAAATTTACTGTCAATAACTTAAAATGCAGATTTGCAAATGTGAAAATCAAGCACCAATTGAATATATATAACATAAAATGGGCTCAAAAATCTAATTTGGGGAAATTTTTTTGCAAAATAGACACACCAAGTTGAATACATGTAACATTCATATAGCATAAAATACATATAACTTAGAATCCCACAGTTATGGGGTAATCCCATAGATGTTGAGGGGTAATCTCAGGCACCGACCTGCCAAACCAGATCAAAACAAAATCTTTATTCATTCATGAAGTTTTTAAAAAGGTTGATAAAGCATCCTGTGTCGGAATTAGAAGATGGAAGAGAGTTGATTTCATTCAATCAAGTGCACTACTAATATACCAAAAATAAAAATGTCAACGAAAACAGCTTGATGGAAAAGATGGAAGAGAGCTTGAACTGATCGTATCGTGCTACATTAAACCAAACAGCTTGATCAAACCAAATAAAAGACCAACTACAAAACAACCTTAATCCAAGAAAAACTAATTATGTGCATCAGAACCACATCCAGCTACCTGTACAAAGTGTCTTTATGGTATAATGTCAAAGAACCAAGCGTACCTTAGTCATACAACAAACAATCATCTCTAACACTAAAAGCTTATTGCATATAGTGCAACTCACCATGAGTTAAGATTGAAATGAATTCAGAAACATATAGTGCAAAGAAATACTTAGAATCATCCTAGGGGCATGGTTGGCCGTTTAAGCCATTGAGTCTTTAAAAACAAATCGATTTCTATATACAACAGAGAGAAAAATATGGAGAACCATCCACTGGGACATGAAGCATCGGTGTTTTTGTTACATGAAAGGACAATATATGCTGAAAAATGTTAACAGGACAATATCATTGTTACCGGATCTTTTCCCAATATATGAAAATGGACCACATGACATTTTATTGTTTGAGTTAACCACGTCATAAAATTGATGATCTGTGAGCAGGTTAACATAATGGTGCTTCTTTCATGTCATTAGAATTTTTATTGTCTGCACATAAAATGTATGGAGCAAATACTGATACAAAAATTGATTTCCCCCATTGAGGGTTCCCCCTTACTGAGATAGAGAAGTAGGATAGGGAACTGTGGTATTCTGAGACACAGGTTTGCAATTCAACACATTAATGAATTTCCACATGAGAAGAGTTATAAGGGTCTCTAAAATATAATTAATAAGAATATTGACCTCGAGAATCAAGAAAACATAGCCATTTTGGAGGAGGCACCATGGAAAGTCTTCTGTGAAGTGTGCTTGGGAGAGGATGGCAAGCGAACTTATCAGAATGTTACATGTATTTTATGAATTTTATGCTAAGTTATATGTATTGTATGCTAAAGTTCTCGAGATTTTGGTTTCGGTGAGTCGTGCACCCCTAATCCCTTCTTGCACCACCGGGTCCCTCGAGTCCTCAAAAGTATGGTATCTATTTTTAGAGTTTCTTGCCAATGGATCCAGTAGCGATCCCAAATTCTCCAACATAGCACAAATTCTATCCTACCTGCAAAGCAAAATCAAACTCATTCTCATGTTTCCCCTTCAATGGAAAGAAAACAAAGCCACGACACAATTGATAGAAAAAAAATAACAAACTGCATAAGGCGACACAAAAAATGCATAATGCATAAGCTCGACAACAGCTTTATGTTAACCTTGGCATTACAACAAACATTTGATGCGCATAAGGTGAGTTAAGTTGGAAACCAAAACAAATCAAAGCAAGAACTATGATAAAAAATAAGATAAAAAATCAGAACTTATCAAGTCAAACTATTACATTTGCATCAACATCAAGACATTGAGAACTCTTCGAAATCCCGGCAAATTACAAATATTCCATGTCGCAAGACCCTTCTGGCTGTCTTCTCTAACGGGTTTCAGTTTTTTTCACATGAGAAAGTATCTCAGACAAATTATCAAACAACTTGCAGTCATTATTTAAGGCTTGAAAGTTTATATGCTAGATTATACGCTAATCCAAAAGCTTTTCAAGCTCACACCATTTTGTGGAAGAAAGCAACATATCTAAATAAAGAATCAAACTTCAGTCCCGTAATTAATTTTTGAGTTGACAAAGAGATATAACTCATAATAACCTTTTAAAAATTGCACAAAAAATGAACCTTTTACCGCAGGGGATCCCAAATTATAAAAGCTATACCAAGTAGGAAACATGCCAATAAACCTGATGTTACTGTAGTGGATTTCAGTGATTGAAGAGAATGCTAAGAAATTACAAATAATGCTCAGAAACCCCTAGGAGATGATTTCGATGATTCAAGCGGTCCGCGCCATCACTCCACTGGCCGCAAAACCCTTTTGGCTGTCTCCTAAAACCCCAACCCTTCTGGCAAGGAAAGAGAAGGGACGTACCAGATGCACTGTCAACTGAGGGTGTACGGGTTTGCGTGATCCAGGGTTGAGGAGGGTTTGAGGGTTTGAGGGCCGTACCAAATTGAGGTTGTGCGCGATATGGGGTTTGAGGGTTGATGGTTTGAGGATGAAGATGCTGGAGGGCTGGGGTTTTAGGATGAAGATGATGGAGGTTTGTGCTTGCGAGAGGCAGAGATGTTGAGTTCCCCCCAATTTTGAGTTCCCCCCAATTTTGACGATCTTTGTGCAGCTCAACTCCCAACGTGAGTTGGAACACGTGTACATGTCTTATGGAGGATGCGATTTGAAAATTTTTGAATTTTTCTCTCATGCTCTTGCCTGCGGGGCCTACATGCATACGTGGCATCATCCTGGCCATTCCTCAAAGTGAATCCTGGCCGTTCTTGGTGACTGGGACAAACAAAAATATGACTGGACTTATGATTGGGAAAAAATTCAAAAAAGGTTGTGTTTTATAGAATATATATATATATATATATATATATATATATATATATATATATATATATATATATATATATATATATCATAAAATCATGAGCGAAGTTTGCGGACCAGGCGACCTAGCGGCAAAATCTCGAGTTCATGCGAATGATCTTGGCAATGTTAAGGAGAAGGAAACTCGGATCAATTCTTCTAAGGATGTAGGCGGCTCGGTCCTAGGGCTTGGAGAAACCGGAGTTAAGATTTCTCCAGCTGCGCCAGCATCAACGGCGGATCTAGGTGGGTGGACGACTGTCTCGAGGGGCAAGCAGCAGGCTCGATTGGGTGGTGTCGGGACTCTTCATGGTGGTGTCAAGAGCAATTCTTTCAGGGGCCCAACCTCCAGACGGGATCTGAATCGAAGACTGGCTTCTTCGCAAAATTCTTTTGTGCATCAAAGGCGCGCCCCTCAAGTGTTTGATAAAAAGCCAGTGAGGCCTGCTGTCCAAATTAAGGTCCAAGCGAATGGTACTAAGCAAACAAGGTCTGATGTTTGCTCCAATAGGAGGAGTTATGGTGCTGGCATGGCAATGTCTTATGTGGCTCCGAAGATTAAGGAGGATGGCAGCGAAGTTGTTTGCATAGCTAGCTCTCAGGTGGCCAGGGGGGCAGTGCAATGGAAAAATACATTGGTGGGCTATGTTTTGGGGGATGTTCCCTACTATGGTCAGATCCGTGCTTGGGTGGACAGGCTATGGAATCTTAAGAAGCGAATACAGATTTATAGTCGAGAGAATGGGTTTTTTTACTTCAAATTTGAGGATGGAGGCGAATGTGAAAGAATACTACATGGAGGGCCCTGGATGTTTGATGGCAGGCTAGTGGTACTTCAGAGTTGGAGCTTATCGGTCAAGCATGAATGTGATATTCTGTCTACTGTTCCAATGTGGGTTCAGCTTCATGGGGCTCCTCTGTGGATGTGGACACTTGAGATCCTTAATGAAATTGCATCTGGTATTGGGATCCCACTGTGTTTGGACAAGTCGACGGCTAAATTAGACAGAATAACATATGCTAGGTGTCTCGTAGAAATAGATGCAAAGAAACCAATTCCTAAAAGTGTGGTGGTTGAAATTGAAGATGGTTCCACTGTTACCATAGGAGTAAAGATCGAGGGCGAACCCCCTAGATGCACTAAATGCATCTGCTTTGGTCATTCAGACTCTCAATGTCTTGACCCTGGTGAGCTGCCTTCAATCCAAGATGATGGAGTTGAAACTACCAAGCACCAATCTAAGAGGAAAGGTAAAATAATTGATTCGGCTGATGATGATTTACTTGATTTTGGCAATGCTGGCATTGAGCAGGGGTCGGGTTCACATCCTCCAGACAACTTGGATGTGGCCAGGTGTGAAGCTACTTTGGGTACCAAGTCTAGTATTCCGCAAACTGGGCCAATAAATGATAAAACGGACTTGAGTCAAGCCTCAACATGTTTGGTTCATGGGTCTTCTTCTGTAGAGCCTGGGCAGTCCCACGATAATATGTTAGGTGATGGGGAGATTCAGAACTTGGAAGGGGACCGGGGGAAATTTCTCAATACATCAGGCATTGATCAACCTGTAGAGGTATTGAATAATATTGATAGAGTGACTTTAGAAATTGAGGTTACTTTGCTTTCAAATTCGCAGGAGCTGTGTAACATCGGTCCCAGCCTAGTTGATCCTGACTTACCTCCTACAAACCACATTGTTTCTGGAATAGGCAATGTTGATTTGCCTGCGGATATTGGTGCAACTTCGGGTGACAAACCAGAAGTTGAGTCCGTAATGCAATCTGCTCATACTGGAGAGCCATTTCCTGAAACTAAAGGCTCATTAAAGAGTGTTGCAGTTCGGCCAGCTAATGAAGTTTTGATAGGCAATTTTTGTGAAGGAGAAGATAGAAGGAATGTGTACCCATTGCCGCTACCATCCCTCTTAGTCGACAGTTTGGGCCATGAGACAGATTTAGTCCCGTCTGAGCTAGCTATAGATAATCCGGAGTGGGATTGTGAAGAGGATATCCACATCAAGCTAGCTGAAGAGAAGATTGCTGCTAGGAAGAAGGACATTTCACAGGCTTTGCCATCCACTAGGAAGAGCACCAGGTTACAAGTGAGTACTCTGGCGCAAAAACACCAAAATCCTTCCAAATGACGGTTTTAATTTGGAATGCAAGGGGGCTGAATAATCCAGTCCGGAAACGAGACCTTCGTGAGAGAATGAAGCTAATAAATCCGTCTGCGCTCATTCTTTTAGAGACTAAATTGAAAGCTGCAATAACTGGTAGTAAGTCTATTTTTCCCAATAACTGGATTACCTTGGATAATTTTGATTTGGCTTCTGGAGGGCGTATCCTAATGGGATTTAACCCAACTGTTTGGAAGGCTGATTTATTCTCTATCTCCGCACAGCACATTACCGCTCATTGTATAAATGTAGGGGGTTTTGCCTATATGATTACTGGGGTGTATGGTCGAAATACTATTGTGGAAAGGAAGGAATTATGGGAGAAGTTAATGCTGGATGCAACAGAGGGAAGCAAGAGACCTTGGCTTGTGGGAGGGGACTTCAACAATGTGCTCTACTCTAAAGATAAGGTTGGCGGTCGCAAATTGGAAGCTAATATGGTGAAGGAATTCATTGAATGTATTAGGAGCTGTCGTCTTCAGGAGATCAAATCTACGGGAACAAATCTGAGTTGGTGTAACAGCCGAAAGGGGGAAGCTAGGATTGCTGCTCTTCTTGATCGGTCTTTTTGTAATGCGGAATGGCTCACTACGCTTCCTGATTCTTATGTTAGCTATATGGACCCCCATACCAGTGACCATGCGCCAATGGTTGTGTTTCTACACACTCAGGTACCATCTTACCCAAAACCCTTTAAATTCTTCAATTATTGGACCAAATGTGCTGGGTATAGAGATGTTGTAGAGAAATTCTGGCCGACTAATGTGGTTGGCACACCACTGTATCGCATTACCTACAAACTCAAGCTCCTCAAACATCACATTCAGATTTGGGCATCTAACCATAATGCGGCTAATCTGGTCAAAAGGTTGCAATCTAATCTTGATGCTATTCGGGCAATCCCTTCTATCCACTCTGACATTTCTCTTCAGAGAGAAGAGCAGTCCTTAATTACACAATTGGTTTCTGCTATGAGCTTGGAGGAAGATATGTATAGACAAAAAAGTAGACAGGACTGGTTATCCTTGGGGGATAGGAACACGAAATTTTTTTACACTGCAATGAAAGCAAGGGACAGCTATAATAACCTGGGGCATTTGGTGGATGTTTCTGGCAGACAAAACAGAACTCATGATGATTTGAGAAATGAAGCGCCAACCTTCTTTGAAAAGCTCTACAACCAGAATCACTATAATCATAGCTTCCCAAAACTTGTTCCCAGGCGTATTTTGACTGGTGAAGCTGCGGGCTGGCTCGACAGGAGTGTATCAGATGAGGAGATTAAATGTGCGGTTTTTCAAGTTGGTCCTGATAAGGCTCCAAGGCCTGATGGCTATAATGGGCACTTCTTTCAAACTCACTGGGATCTTCTTGGAGATGAGGTAATAGCTGCTGTGAAATCTTTTTTCAGGTCTGGTAAACTATTACGGTAATTAAATCATACCTTCCTGACCCTCGTCCCCAAAAACTGTAATGCAACGTCCCTTGCTGATTATAGGCCTATTGCCTGCTGTAATGTCCTATATAAATTCATTAGCAAAGTTATATGCAACAGATTAAAAGTGGTGATTCATGAATTAATCTCACCAAATCAGGCTGCATTTTTAAAAGGTCGCCTGCTATCTGATAGTTGCCTCCTCGCTCATGAACATATTAGAGATTTCAGCAATCCTATGGGAGGAAGAGCGTGTTTAAAATTGGATTTACGGAAAGCTTTTGATAGCGTGAATCATGAATTTGTCTACTATTTTCTTCGCCAGATGGGATTCTCTCAAATCTTCATTGGTTGGATTCGTGAATGTATATCTACTGCAACATATTCGGTCATGGTAAACGGATCTCCAGTGTGTAATTTTGGCAGAAACAGAGGCATTAGGCAAGGTGACCCCCTTTCCCCTTATTTGTTTGTAATCCTAATGGAGGCTTTTTCTATCCTTATTGCAAAATCAATGACTAGGCGCGCCATTGAGCCTATGAGGCGCTCAGGCACCATATCCCATCTGTTATTTGCAGATGATCTTCTTGTGTTCTGCCGGGCTACTAAAAAGACTTTCTCAGGTATTAAAAGCTTACTTACTGAGTTTTCAAATTATACGGGACTTGAAGTAAACTGGGATAAGAGTGCAGCGCTATTCAGTAAGGGTGTAAAGGATAAAAAAATTTTGGCTGATTATTTAGGCATTAAACATGCAACTACCATCACCACCTATTTGGGTTTGCCACTGTCATCAAAATATCCGATGTCCCCAATGTACAGCAGACTAGTTGATAAGTGCAAGAAGCGGTTGATGGGCTGGTCATCTTCTTTATTATCCATTTCTGGACGTGTTGAGCTAGTCAGGACAGTAATCTATGGAATGGTGGCATTTTGGATGCAAGCTTTCCGTATTCCTCTGACCATCTTATGCACTATTACATCTGAATGTAGGCGATTCATTTGGGGTTCCTCGAGAGTTTGGGCTTGGAAAGATATCTGCACTCCTAAATCAGAGGGAGGGGTTGGCATCAGATTGCTGGAAGATCTAAACATAGCAGCGGGTGTTAGGCTCACTTGGAGATATCTTGCTTCTGGCAGTATTTGGGCAAATCAAATGAAGGAAAGGTATGATGCTAAAGATGAGTTTTATGCGGCAAAGGGGGTGGTCTCACAATCTGGCACCTGGAAGCACATGTTGAGTTGTAGACCCATTTCACAGAAATTAATCAAAAGGAAGGTGAGAGATGGAAAGTCCACACTATTTTGGCATGATAACTGGCTAAGCTATGGACCATTAAAATACTTTTTTTATGTCCCTGTCGATTCGGCGCTGAAAAGAGTGAATGAATACTGGGTCTCGGGGACTTGGTCTAATGATCCGGCCTTACAACTCATCAGGCCGATGTTGCAAAATGTGAAGCTGCAATGTGGGGCCGATCGTTGGGAGTGGATACCTGGTGAGAATTTCATATTTCGACAAGCTTGGGAGGGGGTCCGTAAACCAGGTACTATCTTTCCCTTTCATAAACTTGTTTGGTACTCCAATCACATTCCTAAGATGTCCTTAGCACTCCTTAGAGCTTTCAAAGGGAAACTTCTTACTAGAAATTTGATGAGTAAATGGGTTCCTAATGATATTCAAGACTGTGTCCTATGTGCTGACAACAAACAGGAAACGGTGGGACATCTCTTCTTTGATTGCAGCTACTCTTTGTATATTCTGAAACGGGCTTTGTTAAAACTAAATATCAAATCAGCTATTGGTCCGAATCTGCTGGATGTTGGGAAGCATTTCCTTTCACATTTTGGTGGGAAAAGTGTTTTAAGCTTACTTGGCAAAACTGTTCTTGCGACTGTAGTGTGGCATTTATGGAGGGAACGAAATATGAGAATCTTTGAGAACAAGGCGCGCTGCAAGATAAAACTCTTTGAGGAGATTACTGCTGATGTCAGAGTTATTATGAGGGATCAGGACCCAGCTTCCCCTGATGAAGCTGAAGTTTTAGCCAATTGGACATTCAGAGACAACGGTTGACTAATCAGTTGGTTCTTCATTATTTCGATTTGAAGTGTTTTGTTGGGTATTTTGTGGCATCAAGTGTTGTGGTTGCTTAGGGTGTGATAGGATGAAGAATCAATAGCAGGGAGTGACGACGCTTGTGTCCTATCCTCTCTCTATTAATTCCTCATTCTTATTATTTCCCTAATAGTTGGCTTTGTTGTAACATATTTGTACATCATTTTTATTAATAAAGAAGTACGCTTACTCTTCCTATATATATATATATATATATATATATATATATATATATATATATATATCGTATGCTTCATTTCGCATGTGTCGGGTATACCCCAAAATCCAAAAATCCAAAAAAAGAGAGAAAAGAAAAATCCAAAAAATTCAAAAAAAGAGAGAAAAGAAAGAAATATATATATATATACATATGTATAGCCAAAAATCCAAAAAAAAACATATATCCAAAACCCAAAAAAAGAGGTGTGTGTGAATATTTCCCTACCTATCGAGAATAAAGGGAAGGCGAGAATTTGCACTGAGTGTCCTACTCCACATCATCTCAACCCCCATCGCTTTCGAAAACACTTGGAATAGGGAATTTCTAGCTATTATTTAGGCGATAGTGTGGTGATGTCCATGTCCCTAGCTGTGGAGTCTCTGACACATGATACGTTTCTATTCTCATACTCTTCTCATGCATGCTTGAGCCATATATTTATCGCTTATTCCGAATCGAATCGATATTTGGATCATTTCTTGGATTTGTGTATATGGAGCTTATTGCACGATGTAGATAGTGACATCGACTGCTAGCACACGACCACCCTCACTCACGCTTCACGGAGTGGGCCCACGTCACTTGTCTGGGCTCGTTTTCTTTGGTTTAGTGTGGTGATTTGTCGTTTGCTTGCTTGGTGTGTCGTTTTTGATTTTGTTGGCCCTTACGGGCGATTTAGGATTTAGAGTTCTCTTTTTCTCTCTATTTTCTCCCTCCGAGCTCCCACTCTCACTCGTCTTCCTCGAGGACGAGGAAGGGTTCAGCTTGGGGGATTTTGTGGTGTGTGTATGTTTTATATATCCACGCACGTCTTCTTTGTGTTTTTCTGCTATTTTCTGTCGTCTCGTATCCGTTTTCTCGTATTTTCTTGTTTTCTTTCACTTCTCCATGTTTTTACGTGTTTGCAGGAGTTTGCCAGCATAGGGGACACATAACGAAGATATCGTAAGTCCCCGGAGCAACGGGAGGAGTCACACGTGATCCAGGGGGTCAAACGACGAAGATCGCCATCTCTCAGCCCCCACCCGATCGGTTGGACACAGTCAACCGATCGGGTGATGCACGCGTGCACGACCCGGACAGCCGCTGAAGCAACGAGAGTGTCAACTGACCGGGTCGGAGACCGGTTCAGCCCGACTGTTCTCTCTGGAAAATTGGAGCTGAAATCCAACCGATCGGGTGATCTTCACCTGATCGGTTCATCTGTAGCCGTTTTCTCGAAGAGATGACCCGGAGAGCTCATCTGACCTCCAACAGACCGTGCCAAAACGTCCGAAGTTTCTGTCTTTTTGGGCGACAATGCCAACCGATCGTTGAGTTATCAACCGATCGGTTCACCCGACGACGCCAAGATCCAAACGGCTAGGAGCTTCCGCCAACCGACCGTGTCGTCTGACCGGGTGACGTTTCTGAAAATCGCTGCCGAAGTTCGCAGCAGGTCACCTGATCGGGTGATTCTTCACCCGATCGGGTGATGTCGTTTTCTATAATATAAACCCTAGGTTTCTAGAAACGGCTGAGTTGTATTTTTTACTGTTTTTTCTCTCTTGCGACGGCTGTAATTTTCTAGTTATTTGTAAATGTTCTGATCTTAACCAAACTTTGATATTATCTTAATTGCATTACTACTACCGCATTTCTATTGCCCGATTATGTTTTTAACGGTCGATTTTCATTTAGATTGCTTTTTAGCAAATATGTGTGAGTAGTTCCCAAATCTGGGATTTTGGTGGAAACCCCTTTGTGGGTTCTCCCTAATGCGTCCATAGGACTAGGAAATCGATAGGGATTAGGAATCTATCGGTTACGCGGGGTGTTTCATTGTCATCGGCGGGAAAAAGACTGCCTTTGACCGTTGGGCCTAGGGGGAATAAACTTGGTGGTTGACTCCCTAGCCATAGCTCACGCCCTTAGCGTAGACGTCGAATCCTAGCTCGCGGGAGCGGCAGGATGAGATGTTGGGAGTTATCGTTGCGAGCTTAGTGCTCCCGGAGTCGGTCAGTGTTAATGGACATGGGAATGCCCACTGACCAAACCCGGGTACTCCGGCGTTTTATCCTGGGCACCGACCGGAATATCGGGCTCATGGGACGCTGGTATCACTCTTAGAGGCAACGTCTCACCATTAGACCCTAATTCCGATCGTTATCCTATCCGTCGGCTGTATTGGCGAGAATCACATGATATGGTGGAAACCAAAGTCCTAGGTTTCCTTTATTATGGTTTATCCTCATTTCTGCAAGTTGCGACAAACCATCATTCGATTCGGGTTAGCTCACCCATGGGGTGAATTCGGTCCTTTCTGACACAAGAACATTCACGCCTCCCCGTGTTCGACCCCCAAGCCACACTACAACACCGTGCGCTTGCGGTTATAAATATTTAAATCTCACACCCCCAATCATATATTGCACACATAAAACACGCGTAACGCGGGGGACGTCACATGTAAAATATGGACATCAAAATCCCCCAAGCTTTCCTCTTACTCGTCCTCGAGGAAGATGGATACGAGGCTCACTGGGCGATAAAAACATAAAATAGAAAAAGAATGGAAGATGGAGGGGAGTGCTAGAGTATTCGGTCAGATCTCAAGCCATAGGGACATATCTCAATGCTTCGAAAGTAGATCACATGGTAACAAGAATTTCATACCTTAGCTAAACATATCGCTTGCAAGCATTTAAGAACAAAGGAAAGGACTTTCTACATTTATGCAATCAATTCATATCCACATCATGCAATTCATAGAGTCTAGTATAAACATGTTGGCGACGCACTTTTCAATCAATAGAAATAAATGAAGCATATAAGAGTCACGCCAAGCATGCGATAGAGAATAGAATATAGATCATGACATTCATAAATTCATCTCAAATCATGAAAAATCTCTGTAGCTAATATATTTCGCAAAGTTTGAGCATTATGAAATATCCCCAAATGTGCACTGCTCCACTCTAATGGCGTACTCACTCATATAACTCATATAATCAAATAGATTCTCCCCCCAAGCTTAGCTTGATGCATCATGTAACGACCGGTTCTCATCATTACGTTATCCGTATTTTTCTCCCGTGTATTTCTTCCCGTATCCGTAGTCTGATGCTTCTGTCACTGTACCCATATCCATATTTGTCTTTCACACTTATTATTATTATTATTATTATTTTTTTCCTTTTAGTAAATTATTTTAAAAGGGGCTCTTCTTAAAATTTGTTTTAACATTTTCGATTCAAAATTCGAATTTCGAATTTAAACCCTGTTTAAATGTTTAAATAGCCTTCCTATTAAAAACTCTTTTAAACCTACTGAATAGCTAATGTTTCCTAGTTTATACCCATTAAAAATCCTATTAATAATATTTAAAACCCTTAATTATATTTCAAATAATTTTCCTCCTTAGGCTTAACATTAAACCCTAAGTTATTTTCTTTCCCCTATGCACAGTCGCACCCTCCATTACTCAAACCCAAAGAGGCTTCCGCAAGCCTCACGTGAGACCCTAAACCCTACAAATAGGAACCTAGCAAAGGTAGCAACAGAACCCTAGTTTTTTTAAGCCTCTCCCCAACTTTCACAGCCGCCTGCTCCCCTCTCCCTCCACCCACGTGACAAACCCCCCAACGGCTGCCCTCTCCTCTTCTTCTCGCCATCAACACGAACCGTGCCTCTCATCATCTCCTCCGCATGGAGCCCCACAGGCCACGCCAACAAACCCTCCGGCCTCCTCTTCACCCCCACAGTACTCAGCACCCAGCTCCTCCCACCTACGCCCAGCCGGGATCTCCCCCTCACGGCCTCCCTCCTCCTCTCGCCCGCGCGAGCACAGCACCCGCCGGCCTGCTCCCCTCACAGCCTTCCTCCAGCACGCCAAACACGTGCAGACCACCGTGACTGCCGTCCTCCTTCATGTCGACGCGCGTACAGACGTAGCACGGCCTCCTCCGCGAGCTACTACTCCCCAGGCCTAGCTGACAGCTGCGCGCAACCCGCGGGCAGCTTCCTCCCTCCTTCCGAAGCTTTTACGCCGATGTTCTGGGACCCGATGCATCGCCGCTACCATCGAGACGTTCCGATCCTCCTCTGCACTTACGGTTAGTAGATCTACCCCTTTAACAACTCTTAACCCCCATCATAGGACAGAAAACCTAATAAAAACGAATCGCTAGACGTCGTAGGGGCTTTTTGTAAATCTGTCCTGAACAAGAAACGCATATTCTGATTTTATGTTCTGCCAAAACAGTGAACCAAACCCTCCGCAGTGTAGTATACATCGAGATGATTCCAACGACACCAAGAACGTCAAAAACAGGCGAGTATTTGATTTTATATGAATTTCTGAAGTTTTGACACTTTTGCGCCATCTTTATGCATTGCTGTATAACTCAAAAACTAGGTGTGAAATGAGGTACAAAATTGACACCATAATGATCAGGACGAAATTTGGGATCCAACGGTATATCACATGATATACCTTAATTTAAAACAATTACGAGAAAAAAATGTTTTCTGTAGCAAGTCCAGTGAAACCATGTTCGTCATTATTTTTGAGATTTTCCATAAAAATCGTTTAACCCACTTTTGCTGTGTAGAACTATCACCATAATGTAATAATGTTGATAACACCAAATTCCTGCGAATCCGGACATGATTAACAAATTTTGACATCATGACAATCGTGTGCCCCGAAGGCGGGTATCGTGATATCGTGATGTCGTGTGAGTCGACTAGGCCGGCTCGTGCTCCGGCAAACTTTTGGGTGGGGTTAGGGTTGAGCGGCCACTGGGCGTATGAAAGGTACTCTCCTCAAGATCACCACCCGCACGCGTTGGGTTAGCGTCAATCACGGTAAGCCCCCGTGAGAGGAAAGACCTTCTCATCACGACCTAAAGGCGAGAACCCTAGATTAGATGTGAACTCTTGACATGAAAACTTGCAACGCTAACTCGGTCATCTTGAAAATTGAAATGCTAATGAACTCAGAGAAATCTTTAACTTTAATCTTGCAAACGTCTAGAACTGCATGTTAGGAGAGCTTGTCATGCTTCAACAAAATTGTTCAATATTAAATTGCTGCAGTCGCTTTCTTAAATTATTAATGCTTATAAAATTCATATATATCAGATATTTTGTCTTGGGATGCTAACACTTTCTTGCAGACCCTTAGCTGACATACATTCATTGTTTGTGGATGTATGTCAGATCCAGCGCTTGAGTACCCGGAGGACCCGTACGAGACGCCAGACTTGGAGAGTCAGGAGTTCGCACCTGACGCAGTGCCTCTTCCAGCTGAGGACTAGAGGACCCCTCACTTCCAGTTTTCTTAGTTTACTTTCAGTCACTTGCTGTAGTTGTGTACGTTTCTTTTGTTGCTACTTTAGCCCAGCTGTGGCTTGTCTAATTTCGTGTACGAACTTTTAATCTCTGGATGTGGCTTATATCTTTATATCATTGTTGTGTTCTGATTGTTCTGATACACAAATGCAAGGACCCTTTTCTGTGCTTTTATCACAGACACTTATTGAACTCGAGCTTCACCGCTCTAGTTCAAGCGGACCGCGTAACGTTCTCGCTTTCGGTGTCTTTTGGGAAGCGGGGTGTTACAGGTTTTGTTGGTGGCCCATGCAGGTCCTTGCAACTGCGAAATTCAGAACAGTGAGAATACTTTCTTAAGCCGAACATCTGGAGTAATCGCATACATGAGATTAACTCGGGCTTTCTTTCTCTTTTGCAGGATGGCCGGAAGACGCATCACCCGACACGGAGCCGGAACCGGAACCGGAGCTACTGGAGGCAGAGAGGAAGACATCCACCAGATGCTCGGTGTTATGAGAGATATGCTGGAGGTTCAACATCATCTAGTCCAGCAGGGATGCCAGGCTGCGCCAGCTACACCAGCCGCACCAGTTGCACCAGCCCCGGGAGCCAAGCAGTTCCGAGAGATGCGTCCGAAGAGCTTTTCCAGACGAGAGGGCCCGCTAGCGGCCGAAGAGTGGCGTCAGAGTACTGAGGATGATTTGGGCCTTGCCCGAATCAATAAAGATGAATGGGTGGAGCTTGCCAGGTAGCAGTTGACAGATAATGCTCGCAGCTAGTGGACTGCGGAAGAGGCCAGGCTGACCAAGCCGATTTCATGGGATACCTTCTACAAGAGGTTTGACGCCCAGTATTTTCCCAAGTCTGCGAAGCGAATGATGGGGAGTCGCTTCATCAACCTGGAGCAGGGTACTATGACTGTTGATGAGTACGAGGAGGAGTTCACTATGCTGAGTCGATATGCTCCTGCCATGGTGAAAGAACCTGAGGACTGTGTACATCGTTTCCTACAGGGCTTGGATCTGGACATCCAGAGTGTGCTGTCTGGAAATACTTTTTCCACTCATGAGGATGTCCTGATAGCTGCGAAGAATCAGGAGCAGATCGCCAATCTGAAGAAGGCACGTCAGGCGGGTAAGAGCCCGATGTAGATGCCGAGGTATGCACCTAGACCCAGTGTACGTCCAGTCCACACCACCTAGTTCAAGAGGCCAGCAGCACCTGTACCCCACCGAGCTGAGCTGACTTGCCATTTCTGTGGCAAGCTTGGCCATGTGAAGAAGGACTGCAGGAGGATGCTGAATCAGTGTTTGGTTTGTGGATCGCCTGCCCATGTTGCGAGAGACTGCCCCCGAGGTTCTCGACCTATGCCTGTTGGAGCACCTCGACCTGTTCAGCGGACAACGCCTGCACCTGGACCTGCTCAGAGACCAGTGCCTGCACTTGGACAGCGAGGACCACCTCTGATACCTCAGGAGCGAGCCTTTCAGCAGGCCAACCTGTCGAAGCGTCGAGCTTACACCATGACAGCCGTTGAGGCTGAGGCCGTTGACGACGTGATTGTAGGTAACTCCTAAGCTAGTCTTTCCTTTTCCGCATTTATGTTTGACTAGTTAGTTCATTGTTTGATATAGTTGCATGTTACCCTTAGGTGTTATCCTAGTTTCTTCTCACCCAGCCTTGACCCTGTTCGACTCTGGAGCTTCCATGTGCATCCTGTCACAGAAGTTCGTAGTCAAACACTCGATACCCACATACACACTTCCCAAGTGTTGGAACATCATGACCGGGAATGGCGTAGTGAAGGTTGCGCTTGGTTGTCGACCTTGCCCGTTTGTGGTTAGTGGACACGAATTGTATGCTGATTTCATCGTCCACGACCTATCCAATTTCGATGCAATCCTCGGCATTGATTGGTTAGGAGCTTTTTATGCCACGATCGACTGTCACCAAAAGAAGGTGGTGTTTGAAATTCTTGACCACCCAGTGTTTGAGTTCGTCAGCGGAGGACGTTCGCTTGGACATGTCAAGTTCTGGGCTCAGCCGTACAGATTGACTGTCGCATCTATGATAGCAGAGCCGGAGAAGCCAGCTGTAGTGTGAGACTTCGAGGATGTCTTCCCTGAGGACATTTCCGGTTTGCTGCTTGATCGAGCATTGGAGTTCGGCATTGATCTAATGCCAGGAGCTCAACCGATTTCTAAGGCGTCGTATCGTATGGCTCCAGCTGAGCTGGAGGAGCTGAGAAAGCAGTTGGACGAGCTACTACAGAAGGGTTTTATTCATCCCAGCATATCTCCCTGGGGTGCGCCCGTCTTGCTAGTGAAGAAGAAAGACGGATCGAGGAGGATGTGTATCGACTATCGGGAGTTGAATCAGATCACTGTGAAGAACAAGTACTCGCTGCCCCGTATTGATGATATCTTCGATCAGCTTGGTGGATCGAAGGTGTTCTCGAAGTTGGATCTTCAGAGCGGATACCATCAAGTCAGAGTCAAGAAGGATGACGTGCCCAAGACAGCTTTCCGGACCAAGTATGGGCACTATGAGTTCGTTGTCATGCCGTTCGGTGTGACCAACGCTCCTGCTATGTTCATGAATCTCATGAACCTCATCTTTTACGACTTTCTCGACAAGTTCGTAGTGATCTTTATAGATGACATCTTGGTGTACTCGAGGAGCGAGGAAGAGCATGCAGAGCACTTGAGATTGGTATTGGAGACGCTTCGCCATCATCGACTATATGCCAAGTATAGCAAATGCAAATTCTGGCTGGACCGAGTTGCATTTCTTGGACATGTAGTATCAGGAGCCGGCATCTCAGTGGATCCGGAGAAGGTCAGAGCAGTCAGTGAATGGCCTACACCGCGATCGGCTTCGGACATCAGGAGTTTCCTCGGATTGGCTGGCTACTACCGCAGATTTATTAAGGATTTCTCGCGGATAGCTGAGCCGATGACGAGATTGACGTGGAAGGATGTCAAGTTCAGTTGGTCAGAATCTTGTGAGCAGGCTTTTTCCACTTTGAAGGAGAGACTGACTACTGCACTAGTCTTAGCTATTCCGGACAGAAGCGGAGGCTTTGAAATTTTCTGCGATGCATCGGGGAAGGGACTTGGTTGTGTTCTGCACCAACACAACCATGTAGTCGCTTATGCTTCGGGACAGTTGAAAGTCCATGAGAAGAACTATCCGACCCACGATTTGGAGCTCGCCGCTGTCATATTTGCGCTGAAGATTTGGCGTCATTTCTTACTGAGTGAGAAAGTGAAGATATTCACTGATCACAAAAGTTTGAAATACATATTTACTCAGAAGGAGCTGAATATGAGACAACGCAGATGGTTGGAGTTGATGGCAGATTACGACATCGACCTTCAGTACCACCAAGGGAAGGTGAATGTCGTACCGGACGCTTTGAGCCGACTGCCAGATGTGATGGTTCTCACAGCTCAGTGGAGATTATAGCAGGATCTACGAGAGATGGATGTTGAAGCTGTTCTTCCGGGAGTCACTTCATCGTTGATGAACATGCAGATTCAGTCGACGATTGTTGATCGGATCAAGACTGCTCAAGCTGGTGATGCTAAGTTGATGAAGATCAGAGAGCAAGTCGAAGCCGGACTCCAGACAGATTTTCTGATTCACGAGGATGGATCTTTGAGGTATGGCAGTAGAATCTGCGTGCCTGTAGGAGATATTAGAGAAGAGTTGATGAATGAGGCTCACAGTTTGCCTTATTCTATTCATCCTGGAGGTATGAAGATGTACAAGGATCTTCGTCAGAATTTCTGGTTGCATGGTATGAAGAGAAGTGTGGCACGGAGTGTTGCCAAATGCCTGGTGTGTCAGCAAGTGAAGGCTGAACATCATCGCACCGCCGGACTACTACAGCCCTTGCCTATCCCGGAGTGGAAATGGCAGCACATCACGATGGACTGTGTGACTGGCTTACCTCGGAGCACCAAACAGAATGACGCAATCTGGGTCATCGTCGATCGACTGACCAAGTTTGCGCACTTCATACCGTTCCGAGTAGGACAATCCACGGAGATACTGGCAAAGAAATTTATGGAGGTAATGATCCAACTCATCCTTTCGTATTTCTTTCTAGTACGAGTTGTGATGTGAAATATGTTGTGTAGGAAATCGTGCGTCTGCATGGAGTCCCTGTGAGCATCGTGTCCGATCGTGATACGAGGTTCACATCTTAGTTCTGGAAAAGTCTGCAGACCAATCTTGGTACCAGTCTGAAGTTCAGCACTGCGTATCACCCGCAGACGGATGGCCAGTCAGAGCGGACCATTCAGATCTTAGAGGATATGCTGAGAGCTTGCATGCTAGATTTCAAGGGTTCGTGGGAGGATCATCTACACCTGGGGGAGTTCTCTTACTACAACAGTTATCAGGCAAGCATTGGCATGGCGCCATTCGTTGCTCTCTACGGGAGGAAGTGTCGTTTGCCCCTGAGCTGGGACGACATTGGAGATAGAGAGTTATTGGGACCGGAGTTGATTGTCGAAGCAGTGGGCATTGTTCGAGATATCAAGGATACGCTTCGGATTACCAGGACCGTTATAAGCATTGGGCTGACACTAAACGGCGTTGTCATGCCCCGCTTCCCAAAAATGTGGAGGCGAGACGTGAGAAGGTCCGCACAGACGTGGAGCTGTGAAGCCACACGCCTGATAAGCGTCATGAAATCGTTATATCTACAGGTCCTTGCAACGCGATACGAAACAAAGATAATAATAAAGGAAAAGAGACAAAAGACAATCTCAGAATATCCATCACATTAAATTCCAACATCACAGAAAAAGCCACCAGGCTTAAAGAGAAAAGAATCTAAGGGCCCAAACATGGCCAACAAAAGTACAAAGTACAAACAAAGGTGCCACGCACCGACAACTAACAGGAATCCTAAAACAAAAGGAAACTGTAAGATCCTAAGAAAGATCACCGGTATTCTCAAACTCCTCTTCAACCAACAGAATCGGGCACGAACTCCTCGAACTCGTCGCCCTCAATAACAATCTCAGGCTCGGTAACTAACATGCGACACCCAAAGAGAAAGGGGCACATGTCAGCAAGTCTAAAAAGACTTGTGCAAGGAAACTGAAAGTAAGGCAAACTAACAACCTAACAGTTATAGTATGCATGACATGGCAGTTATGGTATGAGCGCACAAGTAAGACATGGGGAACAATAAGTGCAAGAGAACAATTTATCAAGGCATGACAGGAGTAGCCAAGCTACTAACAATCTCAATCTTTTCACTAGTCATGTTTCAAGTTGTTTGTAGATGTTTACGCCTTACAGCTGAACGGTTTCACATTCACACTGATTGGCCGCTTAACACTACCCCAGAACCCAGAGTTTACGCCTTACCACTGCAGTTGCTGATCGGGCAGACTCCCAGTTGATTGGCCGCTTAACTCTTACCCCATCCCACACTTAAACGAGCCAGGGTCCCTGTACACGAGCTCAGTAAATGAGCCAGGGTTGCCCCGCACAGGAGCTCACATTCTAGTTCACGATTCATAAGTATTTGGCGTAGGGTGCACCTAGCCGGAAACAAGTAGATCGGGCATTGGCTATCAACCAACACATAGCCCGCTTCTGGAACACGAGCCAGGAAACACAAGTATTGTAGCGTGTGCTACGAATGCGACATTCAACATGGATGGCATGGCTTGTAGTAAGGCGTACAAATAAGGAATTAAACATGGCAGTTTAATATGCATGAACAACAAGTTAAAAGGGTTGGATCTAGCTTCGTTGTCAAGCTAGATCAATTGAGGTGACGGATCTAGTTTCATTGTCAAACTAGATCAATTGGCGTATAGGCGGCTATCATTTCACCGTCTAGTCTCTTTTACGCTACAACAAGCAAATGGCCTAAAACCTGGCCTAAACCCTAAGTGGCAAGTTTCACTTGCCTCACGCCAAGGAAGATGATCAACGAGGCACGCCACAAAAGTTATCTACAGAGAGGAAATCGCTGCCACAGAGAAACAATCATCAAACAACATCCAACCTAGTTTATTATTAGGGTTTCAATAAAATCACAAGGAGAGTTATGAGAAAACCAAAGGATTCGAACCCTACCGTATAGAAGCGGAAGATCGATGCCGAGCAAGCACGGCAACGGAAGAACGATCCGGGGAAACCTAGGGTTCAGATCTGGAATGGGGAGAAAATCTGGAGAAATGGGGTTTTGGGGATTTTTGGGGGGGTTTTCCGGCGACCTAGATGTGGTGGCCGGCCAAAATGGAGAGGGGGAAGGGCTCTTGATGAAGGAGGAAGGCTAGGGGAAGATGGAGAAGGATATGGGGAAGAAGGAGGCTCAGGAGAAAATGAAAGAAGAAAAGAAAACGTTTGGGGGGTTTAAATAGGAAGAGCTGGCGGCTGCCCAGAAATTAGGGTTTCGACACTGATTAGTCGGTCAAAGAAGAGTTACTGACCGACTAGTTTAGCAACTAGTTGATCGGTCGACCAACTGTGACCGACTAGAATCAAACAGCGAAAGAAGGGGAAAATCTGGGAAGTGAATTAGTCGGTCTGTGAAGGCCCGTCGACCGACTAGTTTGGAATCTAGTCGGTCGGTGAGTGTTCATGAACCGACTATCGAGGAACAATAGCTTAGGTAAAATTAATCAAAGGAACTAGTCGGTCTGAGAGCAAGTTCTGACTGACTAGTTTCACATCTAGTCGGTCGGTGGTTGTTCTTAGACCGACTAAGAGTAAACAGTAACTCCTGTATAGTAGATTTAAAGAACTAGTCGGTTGGAGAATAGTTCCTGACCGACTAGATTGAATTCTAGTCTGTTGGTCCGCCTTCTCGAACCAACTAAGATGCACTAAAAGTGCCGATTCGAATCGCGGAGCTTCGGGAAGATTCTTATGGCTTCTAAGATCACTCTAACTCTAAGATATGAGCGATTTGAAGCTCGTCACGAATGACTTACTCTGAAGTCGACGATCGAAGGAAGAAACTAGAAAATCACGACGAAACGATCGAAAGTGAAAGCTACGGCGACGAAAACCACACATCCAAGGAGAAAATCCACCAAGCATATATTTTAATATAGATAGTCCAATTACACGAAAACCAGTCGTTACATCCTACCCACCTTAGAATAAAGTCCGTCCTCGGACTTTCTAACATATCTAGTCGCCCTATTAACTATCCTAAAACATTTCACGTCATACTTTAAGCCAAGGATAGTCATTACATGTGCTTATATATATACGCACTAGATAGTCAAACATTATTACTACTAACACGTTTTCATTCACGCACGTTATGCTCTTATACCTATCACAGTCATTCGTACTCATACAGGTATTTCAATCATTTATATACCTCCATTATAAAGCTACTACTTACCTAGCACAAACAATAGTTCAGATTTTCACAAAAGATTTGTCTCACACTTAGCAAATACAACCATCGCTCTACGTGTAGATAGCTACCTATGCAACAAGCAACCATGGGTATATTACTCCCTAATATTTCCTAGTATACATCCAATACCAAACACATCGACACATGTAGTCGCACCACGCCATTATTTAAATAAGTCTTACTATATCTAATACACATTCACCATTACTATAATTTCACAAATATAGTCATTCAAAGTGCATGTAAATATTTCACCATATCTTCACATCACATACGGCCCTATAACTATACTCACGACACGCCAAACATATCATAGTCACCAAAACTTATAACTAGGCACATAGTTACCTGTGCATGGTGCACACCCATACACGCTAACATTTCATCCATGTATACAAATCATACAATTACAAACTCAGTACATTGACAGGCTTAGTTTAGCTAGCACACATACGTTCACACGGACAAGTCCTTAGTAAATATATATACCACAAGACCAACACCTATAACTATATACTGGTTAGTGACCCACAATCATGTGTGTAACACAACCGGAAACAAACAATCCAAACATTATACATACATCATCCATCACTATACACCAACCACATACAAATACACCAACGTACATAGGGTATACCCACTCAAGCTTGAGTGAGACTCAAAATCATAGTAGAATAATTCCATATACATAACATAGCATCCATACATTTGCCATTACTATCTAATGCATACACGTCTACCAACATAACCACATACATATCTAAATGTCAACACCCTTAATATCTAATCAGGTAATATCGCATATTTCAATCACGTCATATACCATGATATTATTACAAACATTAGCACACCTATAATTACAATATTCCCCCTAATAAATACAGTCATCGTATAGTCACATACATGTATCATATATTCATACCATATCCATCCATCTATAATTGGCACACCAATACACTTACTTCATCCATTAGTTAAGATATGCAATAGCCGGGTATACCTCATGGCATACACGCACACAACATCTATAAAAGCAAGCAATACCCATCAAAATTATATTTCTACTACCACAGGTATATCATCTATATACTCACGCAGCAAAAACATAACTACTTACGTCTAAGCGCAATACGTAACTACGTACGAGCACACACTCACGCGTACAACACATAGGTCACATAATAGGCCTACCCACTTTAACTATACGTACACCTATTATTATCACACCCAACATACATATAGTTTCACCAATCATATTATTTCAACCATCATAAGTATCTCCAACTACATACACTCTATTCAGTCATTCCAATACAGAATCTTATATACATAGACGCCCCTAGAGTGGTATAGCTATCCTCGCACATATCCATAAATATTAACACACTTACAATTTCATAACATCATGAATAACTCTGAGTATGTATATATCACACAATAGGCAAACATTATCATGCTATAGGGGGTACACTCTTCAAGCCTATATACTTAACTTAGGTACATGCGCTACGACAACATCACCAAAAGTCTAAGGACCCACTACTAAACTGGCGCGACGTAAATAACGGCAAACACTAGTGGGATAACTAAGCAGAAGGAAGGAAACCAAGATTAGATGGCGTAACGAAACAAGATCGTAAAAATGGGTTCAGGTAGGGCGAGGACAAGGAGGTAAATAGATCAAGTGGAACTGAGATATAATTGTGGATGTTTAGGCGGGGAAGAAAGACGTAAACATTACTCTCATAAGTTTTCGGAAATGGTACGTGAATAGCGAAAGTCAAAAACACTAAAAGTATAAAACGGTCATAGTTTGAAATGTTGGAGTTCTCCTCCGTATAAACGATATTTGAAGATCGATAAAATAAGTTGTTCGAAATAAGTTTGAGTTGAATACACATAATAAGAGGAAATGATTTATTGGCTTAACGGAAATCATTATGAAAGGAAGTAAAGCGTTCATACGAACATTAAGGACGTAGTTTTAGAAAATATTATACGGTAGTGATTTAACAATGTTGGCAAAAGTTTTGAAACGAAATTAAATTAACGAAAGAATTTTAAACTCGTGCTAAATACTTTCAAAGTCTTTAAGCCAGGAAAAAGCTTAAATAATCAATATTGAAACCACCTTTTAGTGTAACCAGGATTTGCCAAAAGAAATCGTTTTACACAGAGCTCTTAACATACGGGCTAATGAGCCTAGCACGGATATATGAAAATATTCGAAATTCAATTTAGTTTAGAAATTATTCTAAAAGCACGTATGGTGAACGGAAAACTTAGTAGTAGGTTTATCAAAATTCGTAATAAGCTTAAAACCAAATTATGGAAGGTCCAGGTCAGAAAATGGTTACGAAAACGTAATTTTCCAAAAATTGTAATAGAGAAAATGTTGAACATATCTTTGGTTTATTGAAAGCTGAAATCATTTGTGACTCGGAAGGTATATTAAGGGAGCGTGATGAATCATTTGAATGGCATAAATAAGAAAGGAAAAGCTTATAAATCGAATTGGGAAAAATAGAAATACGCTCAGAACTAAATTGATATATGAAAAGGGATGAGATATTTAAATAGGTATGAAAGTAGAGGCTGGAAAAACATTATAAACAGTAATTAAATCTCGTCAAAAATTTCGAAATTCAAAAAAAAAATTAAGTCAACGAAGGGTATGAGGTATAAGTATACACATTTTAAAGTTCCGAACAAATGTAAACTTAGGAAAAAGGAAGTCGAAAGGATACCTTCAGAAAAGTCAAGATTTGCAACGGAGAGGTTTGAAAATAATTTACGGCAGTAGCTTAATACAATACTTCGGCAGAAATGGAATCCGATCAACAATAGTGTGAAAATTTAGGCCCATGCTAAGTGCTTACAAGTTTTAAAACTGAAGAGAAATTCCAAATAAATAACATTTAAAATACTTTTTAGAGGGACCTGGATTTGCCAAACAACTGATTTATACAAGACCTTAAAGTACGAGTACAATGAACCTAGTACTGATATATGAAAATAATTGAAGTTCTATTTATCTTGGAAGAGATTTTAAAGTGTGTATGCTATGCGATTAAAATGGATCTCATAGTTAGAAAAATGGTATGTCGAATTTTTCAAAATAGTAATAGAGTCTTTAAACCGAAATGCGAAATTATAGATTAGAAAATGGTTACGAGATAGCAATTATAATTACAACCATTAGACTCCGAAATCTACAAGGAATTGACTCAATCGAAAAGTGAGAAATTTAAGTATATACGTAGCGGGTTTAAAACAAAATTTAAACTTAGCGAAAACTTTAATAAGGGAAATCGAAAAAAACTTTAAAAGAAATTAAGCCTTGCGAATGGGGACATTCGAAGGATCAACGATTATCGAAACGTGGTGGTCATGGGAATCGAGGCAAGGGATTTGGTCGGATGATAAAAACATAAATACGCCTAGGTTATGACTTAGGAAAATCTACGGAAACTCCTACGGTTAACCAACTAAAGATTATGGAACTAAGCGCTAAGACTCCCTAAGGGCTAGACAGCGATGAAATGAGTTCAGCTTGGTCCGAAATCGATGAACACAAGCGAGAGACCAAAGAATTCTAGAAGTCTATCCTAGTCAAAGCTAGACAAGAACCACTAAGGTAACTCCTACGACGACCAAATCAACTCCTAGTGGGGAGTCTAACTAACAATCAGGGGCCTCTAACTAGCAAGCACGGACGTCTAACTAAGTCTTCCTACCACCTAGTGACATAGGAAAACTACTAGACCCAAGGCTATAGACTCGGATGTTGCAATTTATTTAATGGACATTCCATAGTTATTATCGTTGTTTCGATAATTCGCAATTGCAAGACGGACCTGCATGGGCCACCAACAAAACCTGTCACGCCCCGCTTCCCAAAAATGTGGAGGCGAGACGTGAGAAGGTCCGCACAGATGTGGAGCTGTGAAGCCACACGCCTGATAAGCGTCATGAAATCGTTATATCTGTAGGTCCTTGCAACGCGATACGAAACAAAGATAATAATGAAGGAAAAGAGACAAAAGACAATCTCAGAATATCCATCACATTAAATTCCAACATCACAGAAAAAGCCACCAGGCTTAAAGAGAAAAGAATCTAAGGGCCCAAACATGGCCAACAAAAGTACAAAGTACAAACAAAGGTGCCACGCACCGACAACTAACAGGAATCCTAAAACAAAAGGAAACTGTAAGATCCTAAGAAAGATCACCGGTATTCTCAAACTCCTCTTCAACCAACAGAATCAGGCACGAACTCCTCGAACTCGTCGCCCTCAACAACAATCTCAGGCTCGGTAACTAACATGCGACACCCAAAGAGAAAGGGACACATGTCAGCAAGTCTAAAAAGACTTGTGCAAGGAAACTGAAAGTAAGGCAAACTAACAACCTAACAGTTATAGTATGCATGACATGGCAGTTATGGTATGAGCGCACAAGTAAGACATGGGGAACAATAAGTGCAAGAGAACAATTTATCAAGGCATGACAGGAGTAGCCAAGCTACTAACAATCTCAATCTTTTCACTAGTCACGTTTCAAGTTGTTTGTAGATGTTTACGCCTTACAGCTGAACGGTTTCACATTCACACTGATTGGCCGCTTAACACTACCCCAGAACCCAGAGTTTACACCTTACCACTTCAGTTGCTGATCGGGCAGACTCCCAGTTGATTGGCCGCTTAACTCTTACCTCATCCCATACGTAAACGAGCCAGTGTCCCTGTACACGAGCTCAGTAATGAGCCAGGGTTGCCCCGCACAGGAGCTCACATTCTAGTTCACGATTCATAAGTATTTGGCGTAGGGTGCACCTAGCTGGAAACAAGTAGATCGGGCATTAGCTATCAACCAACACATGGCACGCTTCTGGAACACGAGCCAGGAAACACAAGTATTGTAGCGTGTGCTACGAATGCGACATTCAACATGGATGGCATGGCTTGTAGTAAGGCGTACAAATAAGGAATTAAACATGGCAGTTTAATATGCATGAACAACAAGTTAAAAGGGTTGGATCTAGCTTCGTTGTCAAGCTAGATCAATTGAGGTGACGGATCTAGTTTCGTTGTCAAACTAGATCAATTGGCGTATAGGCGGCTATCATTTCACCGTCTAGTCTCTTTTACGCTACAACAAGCAAATGGCCTAAAACCTGGCCTAAACCCTAAGTGGCAAGTTTCACTTGCCTCACGCCAAGGAAGATGATCAACGAGGCACGCCACAAAAGTTATCTACGGAGAGGAAATCGCTGCCACGGAGAAACAATCATCAAACAACATCCAACCTAGTTTATTATTAGGGTTTCAATAAAATCACAAGGAGAGTTATGAGAAAACCAAAGGATTCGAACCCTACCGTATAGAAGCGGAAGATCTATGCCGAGCAAGCACGGCAACGGAAGAACGATCCAGGGAAACCTAGGGTTCAGATCTGGAATGGGGAGAAAATCTGGAGAAATGGGGTTTTGGGGGTTTTGGGGGGGTTTCCGGCGACCTAGAGGTGGTGGCCAGCCAAAATGGAGAGGGGGAAGGGCTCTTGATGAAGGAGGAAGGCTAGGAGAAGATGGAGAAGGATTTGGGGAAGAAGGAGGCTCAGGAGAAAATGAAAGAAGAAAAGAAAACGTTTGGGGGGTTTAAATAGGAAGAGCTGGTGGCTGCCCAGAAATTAGGGTTTCGACACTGATTAGTCGGTCAAAGAAGAGTTACTGACCGACTAGTTTAGCAACTAGTCGGTCGGTCGACCAACTATGACCGACTAGAATCAAACAGCGAAAGAAGGGGAAAATCTGGGAAGTGAATTAGTCGGTCTGTGAAGGCCCGTCGACCGACTAGTTTGGAATCTAGTCGGTCGGTGAGTGTTCATGAACTGACTAACGCGGAACAGTAGCATAGGTAAAATTAATCAAAGAAACTAGTCGGTCTGAGAGCAAGTTCTGACCGACTAGTTTCACATCTAGTCGGTCGGTGGTTGTTCTGAGACCGACTAAGAGTAAACAGTAACTCCTGTACAGTAGATTTAAAGAACTAGTCGGTTGAAGAAGAGTTCCTGACCGACTAGATTGAATTCTAGTCGGTTGGTCTGCCTTCTCGAACCAACTAAGATGCACTAAAAGTGCCGATTCAAATCGCGGAGCTTCGGGAAGATTCCTATGGATTCTAAGATCACTCTAACTCTAAGATATGAGCGATTTGAAGCTTGTCACGAATGACTTACTCCGAAATCGACGATCGAAGGAAGAAGCTAGTAAATCACGACGAAACGATCGAAAGTGAAAGCTACGGCGACAAAAACCACACATCCAAGGAGAAAATCCACCAAGCATATATTTTAATATAGATAATCCAATTACACGAAAACCAGTCGTTACAGGCTTCCCCTGGAGTTTCAGCCGGGTGACCATGTGTTCCTGAAAATTTCCCCGAATCGCGGAGTGATTCTGTAACGACTGGTTTTTCATATATGGATTTTATATATATATATATATATATATATATATATATATATATATATATATATATATATATATATATATATTTGGTTGCTTCTTCTTGATTGTGATTTCCATCTCCGTCTCCGTAGTTTTCATTTTCGTTCGTTTCGTCGTGATTCTCTAGATTCTTCCGTCGGTCGCCGTGTTTGAAGTAAGTCATTCGTAACGGGCTTCATATTGGACATATCTTATTGTTAGATCAAGCCTAGGAGTCTTAGGAATCGATCCCGGAGCTTCGCACTCCATTTCGGAACTTTTGGTGCACGTTAGCCGGTATAAGAAGGGGCACCGACCGACTAGATGACGATCCAGTCGGTCGGAAAACCTTCTTGAACCGACTAGTGAGCTTTGTTAAATGTTCAGGAGTTACAGTTTGTCGTTAGTCGGTCTAAGAACGTTGGTTGACCGACTAGGTTGCAAACTAGTCGGTCAGCAATGCTTCTTTAACCGACTAACTCGTTTACTAATTTTTGGTATCAGTGCTGTTCATTCTTAGTCGGTCTAAGTTCATCTTTCGACCGACTATTTTTTAAACTAGTCGGTTTAGTTTTTTACTCAGACCGACTAATTCTTGATTCTTCTGTACAGTCGAGTACTGTTTACTCTTAGTCGGTCTAAGAACGTTCATCGACCGACTAGATGTCGAACTAGTCGGTCAGTAGTTGTTCTTTAACCGACTAACTCTTAGTTCAGGTTTTCGACTGGAGCTACTGTTTACACTTAGTCGGTCTGTGTTGGTCAACCGACCGACTAGTTCTCAAACTAGTCGTTCAGCAGTTGTTCTTTGACCGACTAAGCAGTGCAGGAAACCCTAGTTTTGCCCTAGCCGCCACCAAACTCTATAAATACCCCTCCAAACGTTTTCTTCTCCTCCCTCATGACCTAAAACCCTAATTTCTCCCTCATTAAGCCCCCATCTTCCTCAAACCATTAATCCTTCATCCCAAGCTCATCCTTCATCATCCAAACCCTCCCTTGTCACAACCCACCTTCCATCTTCCCCAAACCTTCATCAAACCACCAAAATCCACATCAAAACCCATTTCTCCAGATTTTTCCCTCATTTCCAGATCTGAGCCGGATCGTTCTTCCGTTGCCGTGGTTACTCGGTATCGTTCCTTCGCTTCTTCACGGTAATACTCGATTCCTTTATTTTTAAGCATAACCCCCATTGACATTGTGAAACCCTAATAAAATGGATTATTAGATGATTAGGGTTCTAATAAGAAACCAATTTTGAATCATTGTGCTAATGATTGTTTTGCCATAACAGTGATCCATTCCGTAGTTAGCTTGTGTGACGATCTTCATTGCTCGTCAATCCCGGTATCAGGCAAGTGAAACTTGCATCTCTTGATTTGGGCCATGTCTTAGGCCATTGCCTTGCTTTAGCGTAAAAGAGACTAGACGGTGAAAGGATAGCCGTCTAGACGCCTTTGACCTAGCTTGACAACGAAGCTTGGTCCGTCACCCTCATCATGCTTGTATGTCACGTTTACTTTCAATTAACGGTAGGCGTATTAACTGTTCATGTCATCCATGCATCCTTAACTGCTATTGCATTTTAACTGCCATGTTTAATTTAAATTAACGGTATGCGAATATGTTCATGTCATTGCATTTTGCCTGTCACGTTTAAATACAATTAACGGTACGCGAATATCTGCTCATGTCATTGCATGCTTGAATACTCATCGTGATTACGTAGCTTCGCTACATACTTGTACTATTTGTTCCGGCTAGGCACCCACCTTGCGTGGGCACAATCCTATGCCAAATACACTTTCTGGCTCGTGTTCCAGAAGACGAGCTCAACACAGCCTGCGGGCAATAGGGCATTCGTTGAGTGATCCCTGGTACTTGACACTTGAACACAGCCTGTGGGCAATAGGGCACTCGTTGAGTGATCCCTTGTACTTTATTTGTACTTGACATTACATGTCACCCCTACCACTTGATACTTGTTACTTTACTTGTTACCACCTTACTTTACTTGCCATGCACCATACTTTAACTGCTAGGTTGCTAGTTTACCTTTCTTCCGTTTCCTTGCACAAGTCTTTCGACTTGCTGACATGTGCCCCTTTTCTCTTTTGGGTGACATATGTTAGAGCCCGAGCCTGAGTTACTTGCTGAGGACATGGTGTTCGCTGACGCTGAGTCAGAACCCGCGTTGATCGAGGACTTCGTTGACACTGGGGATCAGTCTTAGTGTCATCGTTTAGCTTCTTTTGTTAGACTGCTTAGTTGTCGGTGCGTGGCACCTAGTTTGATACTCTGTTATATTTGTGTTGTTTTTGCTTGGCCTTGTTCAGGGCCTTAGACTCTTTACTGTTAGCCTGGTGGCTTTTCTGTGATGTTGAATATTTTGTGGACAAACTTTGGGATTGGTTATTTCATATCCGTCTCATTTTATTATTATTATTGTTGTTGTTCCTTTTGCGTTTACAGGGACCTGCTTATACTAAATTGACGCTTATCAGGCGTGCAGCTTCACAGCTCCACGCTTGAGCGGACCTTCTCACGTCTCGCCTCCATTTTAGGGAAGCGGGGCATGACAGGTTTTAGTGGTGGCCCATGCAGGTCTCTCTGTAACTGCAATTATCAGGGATAACAGTAATAATATAAGATTATCCAACAAATAAGTTCGATATCCGAGTCATAAGCTATGAGTCTAATCTGCTTCGTTTTCTGTGTCACTAGATGGCAGGAAGGCGATTCACCCGTGGTGGAGGTAGCGGTGCGCCCCCTCACGATGAGGAGCCTGAGCGGGAACCCACCAATGGAGAGATGATGCGGATGATGATCCAGATGATGCAAGTGCAGCAGGGCGTGCTCCTGCAAGTCCAGAATGCTCCGCTTGCTCGAGCTGCCCGGGCACTTTCGGATGCCCCTCGCTCCGAGCCGGGAGCGAAGCAATTTCGGGAGCTGGATCCCACATATTTTGATGGGTCTGAGGGTCCTCTGGCTGCCGATGAGTGGATTCGGAACATTGAGGATAACCTGGCGATGGCAAAGATTAACCCGGCCGGATGGGTTGATTTGGCTAAGAGGCAGCTGAAGGACAATGCCAGAAACTGGTGGGATGCTGAAGAGAAGATGCTGGTGGAGCCGATAGTTTGGGCTACCTTCAAGTCCAGATTTGATGGAGAGTTCTTTCCGAAGGCTGCTAGGCAGGTGATGCTGCAGCGCTTCATAGATCTGAAGTAGGGGAGCTTATCGGTGGATCAGTACCACCAAGAGTTCACGAGGCTCAGTCGGTTTGCACCAAAGATGGTGCAGGATGCCGATGAGAAAGCTCAGCGATTTCTTCAGGGACTTGCCTTGGAGCTTCATAGCTTTGTGACCTCTTCTGATCTGGAGACATATCAGAAGGTTCTGATTGCTGTGAAGCGGTAAGAGTTGAATTTGAACCAGAGGAAGGGACATGTTTCAGGAGCTGGGAAGAGGCCTATGGAGCAGGCCAGGGCGGTGGTTAGGCCTGGTTTCAAGACTAATCATCCGGTGCAGTTCAAGAGGCCAGGAGGGCCTATTCTGAAGGCTTGCCATTTCTGTGGCAAGACTGGACACCTCAGGGATCAGTGTAGGAGGTTCCTGGGACAGTGAATTGTCTGCGGAGATCTTGCCCACACCATCCGGGAGTGTCCCAAGTCGAAGCAGCCTTGGCGGGCTCCTATTGCAGCACAACCATTGCAGCAGCGAGCTCCTGTGCCCGTTGGACGTGGAGCGCCTCTTGTTCCACAGAGACAGGCCTTTCGGCAGGCTGTTCCGCCGAGAGGGCAGGCCTTTCTGATGACTGAGGAGGAGAGCATGGCCGTGGATGAGGTTATTATAGGTAACGCTCAATCTAGCTATTTTTCTTCCTTAGTTTGGTTGTTGATTGTGTTGGTTGCTTGCTTATGCTTGTTACTAGAATAGGATTTGATTGTTAGATTGTTTGCTAGGTGTGGTTTTGGTTTGCACATTCCCTGCACGAGTCCTCTTTGACTCAGGTGCGTCGATGTGCATTTTGGCCCGGAGCTTCGTGGAGAAGCATTCCTTGTCGACGTCCTCTCTTCCTAAGAGTTGGAATATCGTCACAGGGAACAGTGTGGTCTCGGTGCATCGTGGGTGCAATTCTTGCCCGTTGGTGGTTTGTGGACGTGAGCTTTGTGCTGATTTCATTGTCCACGATATCATCAACTACGATGCGGTCCTTGTGATGGATTGGCTTGCGAGCTTCTATGCTACGATTGACTGTCGGAGGAAGAAGGTGGTGTTCGAGATTCCCAGACATCCGGTATTTAAGTTCAGTCGTGGTAGCAGTTCGCTGGGTCCGGTCAGATTTTGGGCCAGACCAGTGGATGTCGTGGCTATGCAGATGGAGTTGGAATGGCCAGCTGTGGTGCGAGATTTTGGTGACGTCTTCCCCGAGGAGATGTCTGGATTGCCGCCTGATCGAGCTTTGGATTTTTCTATTGATCTTATCCCAGGTGCGCAGCCCATTTCGAAGGCACCATATCGTATGGCGCCAGCAGAGTTGGAGGAGTTGCGTAGGCAGTTGGAAGAGCTTATGCAGAAGGGTTACATCAACCCTAGTGTGTCTCCGTGGGGAGCACCGGTGTTGTTGGTGAAGAAGAAGCATGGTTCGTGTCGCATGTGCGTGGACTATCGGGAGCTGAATGCGGTGACTATTAAGAATAAATACCCGTTGCCTCGCATCGATGATATCTTTGATCAGCTGGGAGAATCGACGGTGTTTTCTAAGTTGGATTTAAGGAGTGGTTACCATCAGTTGAAGGTGAAGAAGGATGATGTTCCGAAGACAGCTTTCAGGACGAAGTATGGACACTATGAGTTTGTGGTTATGCCTTTCGGCGTAACTAACACACCCGCAGTTTTCATGAATCTGATGAACCTGATTTTCTACGACTTTTTAGATAAGTTTGTCGTTATCTTTATTGACGACATTCTGATCTATTCGAAGTCGGAGGAAGAGCATGCCTCGCACTTATGGACGGTATTGGAGATTTTGAGGAAGCATCGATTGTATGCTAAGTTTTCGAAGTGCGAGTTTTGGCTGTGATGGAAATTGAATTCCACCCCTAAGTAATTTTGATGATGAGCACACCAAATGAATGCTTAGTGTACTAACTACACTACACTTTAAGTATACAGATTTCGTGAAGCTCTACTAATACTCCAAGAAGCACGCATCAACGCTCCACGACAAAGACGAACATGGCTAAACTCAAGTGATGAAGCTCAAGCTCAAACAAAGCAAGAAGCTCAAAGAGAAGCTCATCTTCACTTCATCAAGTTGACTAAACTGCCGAAGACATGTTCAGAGTCTAGTGTGAGTGTGTCGTGTCTTTTAGGATATTTGTCAAAGCCATATCAAATAGACAACACACACACAAATGATTTCAAAACAAATGTTTTAACTATCTTCAAAAATAGTTTTTAAAGAGCTTTTCTAGTCACTTCATAATTCTTGTAGTGAAACTCCACGCACCCTGGAGTTAACTACACTTTTGACTAGAACAACAGGAAAAACTCCTCTGGGAGTCGACTACCAAAAGTAGTAAGTCGACTACTTCTCAGAGATGAAAATTTCCTAGACTCCTCTGGGAGTCGACTACCTATAGAGGGAGTCGACTACCTGCTGGAAATTTTCAGACGTTTTGAATTTGAATTTTAAAATCTTTTGAGCAATTTACTCCGAAATTTTTGGGACAAAAGTCAAACCAAATTTGAAATTCAAATCTCAGTTTTTCCCTATAAATAGAGCTTAATTCTTTTGTGAAAAAGACAAGATTGAAAAATCAAAATTCGTAAAAGCTCTTCGTGAATCAAAGCTCTCTAATTTCTTCTCTCTAGCCAATTTTAATTTCAGTTTTTGATCTTGCAATATTTTTTCCAATTCTTTTGAAGATCATATTATTATTTTATTGGCTAAGTTTTTTTTTCTAAATCCTCTCTATTATTTCTCTTTAATTCTATTTGAAGGATTTTTGAAAAAGCTCTAGATCACAAAGAACTTATCTCGTATCTTTGTGTGATCTAGACTATCATTCTATTAAGCCACTACACAATTGTCTATCTTTTGATTGGCTATAGAATCGGGTGTATTTTCAATCTCTATCATTTATTGTAGATTATTGAACAAATCTCTTATTGTGTTAATTGTTGGAACACTAGACAAGTCTAGTTGTTGCCAGTTGGAAAGTCCTCGGTTTGTGAGGCAAGGGTGAACCCTAGACAAGTCTAGGCGTTGTGTTCGGAAATCCTGGTCAAGGCTAGGTCGTTGGAAATCCTAACGAGTGAAGTTAGGTGCTTGTATTTGCCAAGGCAGATAGTGGAAATCTCGTACCGGATTGGTCGGGGACTGGACGTACCCGGGTTACGGGGAACCAGGATAAAAATCCTTGTCTTTGCGCTTGCATTCTCTGTGTTTGATTATCTTTGCATTTATTCTATCTACAGCAAATATCAATCCTATTTCTATACGCTGAGATTTACATCTATAATCTTATTTGTTCTAACATATACTCTGGGAGTCGACTACTGCTCATAAGGAGTCGACTACCTGCTGTGAATATTCGCTGTGCACTTTAAATTATATTGTTGATTAAGAACCAAGCGTAGATCGCTCTACTTGGTTTCTTAGGCAACATTAGAAGGATTTGTTTTTGTGTTGATTGATTAAAGAACGAAAAAGTTTTTATCTTTATACAACACTATTCAACCCCCCCTTCTAGTGTTGTTTGCCATCCACAGGATCCAACAGGCTGGACAGAATTGCTTTTCTCGGGCATGTGGTGACTGGAGATGGTATTTCAGTGGATCCCGAGAAGATCAGGGCCATCAGAGAGTGGCATGTTCCGTCGTCTGCGTCTGAGATCCGGAGTTTCCTTGGGCTTGCTGGTTACTATCGGCGTTTCATTAAGGAATTTTCCCGTATTGCAGAGCCGATGACCAGGTTGACGCGGAAGGATGTTGCTTTTGTTTGGTCTGGTGATTGTGAGGATGCTTTTGGTGTTCTGAGGGAGAGGTTAACGACTGCCCCTGTTCTTGTTGTGCCTGATCGCAGCGGTAGATTTGAGATCTTTTGCGATGCTTCTGGCAAGGGTCCCGGTTGTGTGTTGCATCAGCACGGGCATGTTGTGGCTTATGCCTCTCGTCAGCTCAAGGTTCATGAGAAGAATTACCCGACGCATGATTTGGAGTTGGCTACCGTTGTGTTTGCTCTTAAGATTTGGAGGCACTTCTTGCTGAGTGAGAAAGTGAAAATTTTCACCGATCACAAAAGCTTGAAGTAAATTTTCACTCAGAAGGAGCTCAACATGTGACAGCGTCGATGGTTAGAGCTCATGGCGGATTATGAGATTGATTTGCAGTATCACACTGGCAAGGTGAATGTGGTTCCAGATGCTCTGAGTAGGCTTCCCGCGGTGATGATTTTGACCTCGCAGTGGAAATTGCAGCAGGATTTTTGCGAGTCTGGAGTGGAGATTGTTCTTCCTGGGGAGGCTTCTTCGTTGATGTGTATGCAGATACAGTCAACAATTGTGGATCGGATCAAGGCTGGCCAGGCTGAGGATCCGAAGCTGGTGAAGATTCGGGAGCAGGTGGAAGCCGGTCTGCAGACTGACTTTTTGGTTCATGAAGATGGCTCGCTGATGTTTGGAGCCAGGTTGTGTGTGCCAGCTGGGGATATCAGAGAGGAGTTGTTGGTGGAGGCACATAGCTCGCCGTATTATGTGCATCCTGGTGGGACCAAGATGTACAAGGATCTTCGTCTGAACTATTGGTGGCATGGTATGAAGAGGAGTGTGGCTCGAAGTGTAGCCAAGTGTTTGGTTTGCCAGCAAGTGAAGGCGGAGCATCAGCGTACGACAGGGTTGCTGCAACCACTTCCGATTCCGGAGTGGAAGTGGCAACACATCACTATGGATTTCGTGACTGGACTACCTCGGAGTCCGAAGCAGAATGACGCGATTTGGGTGATCGTAGATTGATTGACCAAATCCGTGCACTTTATTCCATTCCGAGTGTGACAGGCCACTGAGGCGCTAGCAAGGAGATATATGGAGGAGGTCGTGCGGCTTCACGGAGTCCCCATGAGCATCGTGTCGGACAGGGACACGAGATTCACATCTCAGTTCTGGCAGAGTTTACAGAAGAGTTTGGGTACGCGTCTGAGTTTCAGCACGGCGTATCATCCGCAGACGGATGACCAGTCCGAGAGGACAATTCAGATTTTGGAAGACATGCTGAGAGCGTGCATGTTGGATTTCAAGGGTTCGTGGGAGGACCATCTACACTTGGTAGAGTTCTCTTACAACAACAGCTACCAGGCGTCTATTGGCATGGCACCTTTCGCCGCTTTGTATGGGAGGAAATGTCGATCGCCATTGAGTTGGGATGACGTTGGTGATAGGGAGCTGTTGGGACCTGAAATGATTGTGGAGGCTGTGGAGGCTGTGGAGGTTGTCAGGAATATTCGGGAGAGGTTGAGGATTTCTCAAGACCGTTTTAAGCATTGGGGGGATGCTAAACGTCGTCCTTTGGAGTTTCAGCCGGGCGATCATGTGTTTCTGAGGATTTCGCCGAATCGTGGAGTGATTCGTTTTGGGAAGCGAGGGAAGTTGAGCCCGCGATACATTGGACCGTTTGATATTCTGGAGAGAGTTGGCGAGGTAGCTTATCGCTTAGCCTTGCCACCATCTTTGGAAGGAGTTCACGATGTTTTCCATGTGTCACAGTTTCGTCGATACATTAGCGATCCATCTCATGCTGTGGATTTCTCAGAGATTACCGTTCGCCTAGATTTGACGTATGACCAGCATCCAGTGCAGATTCTGGACAGGCGTCAGAAGTCGCTTCGGAACAAGGTTGTCAATCTTGTGAGGGTGATGTGGCGACACGGCTCGCCTGGAGAGTCTACTTGGGAGAATGAGGATGAGATGCGAGAGCGTTTCCCACTTTTGTTCCCGGACACGTGAGTGTTGGGAAATTCCGAGGACGGAATTTTTCTTAAGTTGGGAGGATGTAACGACTGGTTTTTCATGTATGGAATATATATATATATATATATATATATATATATATATATATATATATATATATATATATATATATATATATATATATATATATATATATATATATATGGTTGCTACTTCTTGATTGTGATTTCCATCTCCGTCTCCGTAGTTTTCATTTTCGTTCGTTTCATCGTGATTCTTTAGATTCTTCCGTCGGTCGCCGTGTTTGAAGTAAGTCATTCGTGACGGGCTTCATATCGGGCATATCTTATTGTTAGATCAAGCCTAGGAGTCTTAGGAATCAATCCCGGAGCTTCGCGCTCCATTTCGGAACTTTTGGTGCACGTTAGCCGGTATAAGAAGGGGCACCGACCGACTAGATGACGATCCAGTCGGTCGGAAAACCTTCTTGAACCGACTAGTGAGCTTTGTTAAATGTTCAGGAGTTATTGTTTGTCGTTAGTCGGTCTAAGAACGTTGGTTGACCGACTAGGTTGCAAACTAGTCGGTCAGCAATGCTTCTTTAACCGACTAACTCGTTTACTAATTTTTGGTATCAGTGCTGTTCATTCTTAGTCGGACTAAGTTCATCTTTCGACCGACTAGTTTTTAAACTAGTCGGTTTAGTTTTTTACTCAGACCGACTAATTCTTGATTCTTCTGTACAGTCGAGTACTGTTTACTCTTAGTCGGTCTAAGAACGTTCATCGACCGACTAGATGTCGAACTAGTCGGTCAGTAGTTGTTCTTTAACTGACTAACTCTTAGTTCAGGTTTTCGACTGGAGCTACTGTTTACACTTAGTCGGTCTGCGTTGGTCAACCGACCGACTAATTCTCAAACTAGTCGGTCAGCAGTTGTTCTTTGACCAACTAAGCAGTGCAGGAAACCCTAGTTTTGCCCTAGCCGCCACCAAACTCTATAAATACCCCTCCAAATGTTTTCTTCTCCTCCCTCATGACCTAAAACCCTAATTTCTCCCCCATTGAGCCCCCATCTTCCTCAAACCATTAATCCTTCATCCCAAGCTCATCCTTCATCATCCAAACCCTCCCTTGTCACAACCCACCTTCCATCTTCCCCAAACCTTCATCAAACCCCCAAAATCCACATTAAACCCCATTTCTCCAGATTTTTCCCTCATTTCCAGATCTGAGCCGGATCGTTCTTCCGTTGCCGTGGTTGCTCGGCATCGTTCCTTCGCTTCTTCACGGTAATACTCGATTCCTTTAGTTTTAAGCATAACCCACATTGACATTGTGAAACCCTAATAAAATGGATTATTAGATGATTAGGGTTCTAATAAGAAACCAATTTAGAATCATTGTGCTAATGATTGTTTTGCCATAACAGTGATCCATTCCGTAGTTAGCTTGTGTGACGATCTTCATTGCTCGTCAATCCCGGTATCAGGCAAGTGAAACTTGCATCTCTTGATTTGGGCCATGTCTTAGGCCATTGCCTTGCTTTAGCGTAAAAGAGACTAGACGGTGAAAGGATAGCCGTCTAGACGCCTTTGACCTAGCTTGACAACGAAGCTTGGTCCGTCACCCTCATCATGCTTGTATGTCACGTTTACTTTCAATTAACGGTAGGCGTATTAACTGTTCATGTCATCCATGCATCCTTAACTGCTATTGCATTTTAACTGCCATGTTTAATTTAAATTAACGGTACGCGAATATGTTCATGTCATTGCATTTTGCCTGTCACGTTTAAATACAATTAACGGTACGCGAATATCTGCTCATGTCATTGCATGCTTGAATACTCATCGTGATTGCATAGCTTTGCTACATACTTGTACTATTTGTTCCGGTTAGGCACCCACCTTGCGTGGGTACAATCCTATGCCAAATACACTTTCTGGCTCGTGTTCCAGAAGACAAGCTCAACACAGCCTGCGGGCAATAGGGCACTCGTTGAGTGATCCCTTGTACTTGACATTTGAACACAGCCTGCGGGCAATAGGGCACTCGTTGAGTGATCCCTTGTACTTTACTTGTACTTGACATTACATGTCACCCCTACCACTTGATACTTGTTACTTTACTTGTTACCACCTTACTTTACTTGCCATGCACCATACTTTAACTGCTAGGTTGCTAGTTTACCTTTCTTCCGTTTCCTTGCACAAGTCTTTCGACTTGCTGACATGTGCCTCTTTTCTCTGTTGGGTGACACATGTTAGAGCCCGAGCCTGAGTTACTTGCTGAGGACGTGGTGTTCGCTGACGCTAAGTCAGAACCCGCGTTGATCGAGGACTTCGTTGACACTGGGGATCAGTCTTAGTGTCATCGTTTAGCTTCTTTTGTTAGACTGCTTAGTTGTCGGTGCGTGGCACCTAGTTTGATACTCTGTTATATTTGTGTTGTTTTTGCTTGGCCTTGTTCTGGGCCTTAGACTCTTTCCTGTTAGCCTGGTGGCTTTTCTGTGATGTTGAATATTTTGTGGACAAACTTTGGGATTGGTTATTTCATATCCGTCTCATTTTATTATTATTATTGTTGTTGTTCCTTTTGCGTTTACAGGGACCTGCTTATACTAAATTGACGCTTATCAGGCGTGCAGCTTCACAGCTCCACGCTTGAGCGGACCTTCTCACGTCTCGCCTCCATTTTAGGGAAGCGGGGCGTGACAAATTCGCTTTGGGAAACGTGGCAAGCTCAGCCCGAGATACATCGGACCCTTCGATGTTCTAGAGAGAGTTGACGAGGTAGCCTACCGCTTAGCCTTGCCACCATCTTTGGAGGGTGTTCACGATGTCTTCCATGTGTCTCAGCTCCGTCGGTACATCAGCGATCCATCTCACGATGTTGACTACTCTGAGATCACCGTCCGTCCAGATCTGACATATGACCAGCAGCCAGTGCAGATTCTTGACAGACGTCAGAAGACACTCCGGAACAAGACTGTCGATCTTGTTAGAGTGATGTGGCAATACGGCTCGCCAGGAGAGTCTACTTAGGAGAGAGAAGATGAGATGAGAGAGCGTTACCCACATCTGTTCCCTGACCCGTGATTGTTGGAAATTCCGAGGGCGGAATTTTCTTTAAGGTGGGTAGGGTGTAACGACCGGTTCTCATCATTACGTTATCCGTATTTTTCTCCCGTGTATTTCTTCCCGTATCCGTAGCCCGATGCTTCTGTCACCGTACCCATATCCATTTTTGTCCTTCACACTTATTATTATTATTATTATTATTATTATTATTATTATTATTATTTTTCCTTTTAGTAAATTATTTTAAAAGGGGCTCTTCTTAAAATTTGTTTTAACATTTTCGATTCAAAATTCGAATTTTGTATTTAAGCCCTGTTTAAATGTTTAAATAGCCTTCCTATTAAAAACTCTTTTAAACCTACTGAATAGCTAATGTTTCCTAGTTTATACCCATTAAAAATCCTATTAATAATATTTAAAACCCTTAATTATATTTCAAATAATTTTCCTCCTTAGTCTTAACATTAAACCCTAAGTTATTTTCTTTCCCCTATGCACAGCCGCACCCTCCAATACTCAAACCCAAAGAGCCTTCCGCAAGCCTCACGTGAGACCCTAAACCCTACAAATAGGAACCTAGCAAAGGTAGCAACAGAACCATAGTTTTTTTAGCCTCTCCACAACTTTCACAGCCGCCTACTCCCCTCTCCCTCCACCCACACGACAAACCCCCCAACAGCTGCCCTCTCCTCTTTTTCTCGCCATTAACACGAACCGCGCCACTCATCATCTCCTCTGCGCGGAGCCCCACAGGCCGCGCCAAAAAACCCTTCTGCCTCCTCTTCACCCCCACACTACTCAGCGCCCAGCTCCTCCCACCTACGCCCAGGCTGGGATCTCCCCCTCACGGCCTCCCTCCTCTCGCCCGTGCGAGCACAGCCCTCGCCGGCATGCTCCCCTCACAGCCTTCCTCCAGCGCGCCAAACACGTGCAGACCGCCGTGACTGCCGTCATCCTTCACGTCGGCGTGCGTACAGATGTAGCACGGCCTCCTCCGTGAGCTACTACTTCCCAGGCCTCGCTGACAACTGCACGCAACCCACGGGCAGCTTCCTCCCTCCTTCCGAAGCTTTTACGCCGCTGTTCCGGGACCCGACGCGTCGCCGCTACCATCGAGACGTTCTGATCCTCCTTTGCACTTACGGTTAGTAGATCTACCCCTTTAACAACTCTTAACCCCTATCATAGGACAGAAAACCTAATAAAAACGAATCGCTAGACGTCGTAGGGGCTTTTTGTAAATCTGTCCTGAACAAGAAACGCATATTCTGATTTTATGTTCTGCCAAAACAGCAAACCAAACCCTCCGCAGCGTAGTACACATTGAGATGATTCCAACGACACCAAGAACGTCAAAAACAGGCGAGTATTTGATTTTATATGAATTTCTGAAGTTTTGACACTTTTGCGCCATCTTTATGCATTACTGTATAACTCAAAAACTAGGCGTGAAATGAGGTACAAAATTGACACCATAATGATCAGGACGAAATTTGGGATCCAACGGTATATCACATGATATACCTTAATTTAAAACAATTACGAGAAAAAAATGTTTTCTGTAGCAAGTACAGTGAAACCGTGTTCGTCATTATTTTTGAGATCTGCCATAAAAATCGTTTAACCCACTTTTGCTGTGTAGAACTATCACCATAATGTAATAATGTTGATAACACCAAATTCCTGTGAATCCGGACATGATTAACAAATTTTGACATCGTGACAATCGTGCGCCCCGAAGGCGGTATCGTGATATCGTGATGTCGTGTGAGTCGACTAGGCCAGCTCGTGCTCCGGCAAACTTTTTGGGTGGGGTTAGGGTTGAGCGGCCACTGGGCGTATGAATGGTACTCTCCTTAAGAGCACCACCCACACGCGGTGGGTTAGCGTCAATCACGGTAAGCCCCCGTGAGAGGAACGACCTTCTCATCACGACCTAAAGGCGAGAACCCTAGATTAGATGTGAACTCTTGACATGAAAACTTGCAACACTAACTCGGTCATCTTGAAAATTGAAATGCTAATGAACTCAGAGAAATCTTAACTTTAATCTTGCAAACGTTTAGAACTGCATGTTAGGAGAGCTTGTCATGCTTCAACAAAATTGTTCAATATTAAATTGCTGCAGTCGCTTTCTTAAATTATTAATGCTTCTAAAATTCATATATATCAGATATCTTGTCTTGGGATGCTAACACTTTCTTGCAGACCCATAGCTGACATACATTCATTGTTTGTGGATGTATGTCAGATCCAGCGCTTGAGTACCCGGAGGACCCGTACGAGACGCCAGACTTGGAGAGTTAGGAGTTCGCACCTAACGCAGTGCCTCTTCCAGCTGAGGACTAGAGGACCCCTCACTTCCAGTTTTCTTAGTTTACTTTCAGTCACTTGTTGTAGTTGTGTAAGTTTCTTTTGTTCCTACTTTAGCCCAGCTGTGGCTTGTCTAATTTCGTGTACGAACTTTTAATCTCTGGATGTGGCTTATATCTTTATATCATTGTTGTGTTCTGATTGTTCTGATACGCAAATGCAAGGACCCTTTTCTGTGCATTTATCACAGACGCATATTGAACTCGAGCTTCACCGCTCTAGTTCAAGCGGACTGCGTAACGTTCTCGCTTCCGGTGTCTTTTGGGAAGCGGGGCGTTACACATCACATCTAAGGATAACGGAATTTTGTTGCTTTTTTCCAAGTATTAGTGTAGCTTCAAATATCAAGATATAGGAAGTATTTTCTTCTCTTTTTTGTGTGGATTGGAGCAATAGGATATACATTTATTTTGGCTCACTGTTGGCTTTTTGGGCTTTTTGAAGCTAACTTTTTCTTTTGGGATTTTTGGGAATAGGATGTGGTATATGTAGCGGTAGAGGGGGTGAGCCCAAGTGACATGTAGAGAATAATAAGATATGTGGAGAAAGAAATAATTTAATCACTCGGTTCACTCATAAGATGTGCACAATGGTTCAATAAGATAATACTCCAACTAAACTCATAAGCAAGCACGTATATTTTCATTCATTTCAACGAATAGTGAAGTCATGCGGTAAAGCACACAATAATAGCAGGCATGCAACAGAAGGTGAAAAAGATAATAAAACAGATGCTTCAAATATTCTAAAGATACATGAATCTCGGAGCATATCCAACATGAACATACCAAATACTACTGCATACATTCAGCTTCAATTCATTTCATGCATTCATAAAGAGAGATCGTCAATAGAATATATATGCAAGTATATGAATAGTAAGAACCGAAATACTCTAAGTAGCATGGCAAAAGTAATAAGCATCACGATAGCTACCAATGCTAAGAGAGATATCATCATATGAAATATATCTAGCAAAAGGGGAAAAGAAAGGCAGAGAAAGTAAAATAAAAGCACGCAAGCAAGCAAACCAAACATGAAAAATATGATGCTTAAAAATGAAACTGTGAAAAAGTGGCGGAAAGTAAAAAAATAAGAAGGTGTAAAATGAAAGAAAATGGAAAAAAAATGAAAATAAAAGCTATAGCGCTCATCCCCCAAGCTAAACACAGCAGTGTCTTCACTGCTGAGAACATGCTGGCAGGTAGGGAAAATGAGGCTAGGGTGGGCGGGTGGTAAATAAAAGAAAATAAAATACGAAACGATGCAAATAATAAAAGAAAAATTGCATGTCATAATGCATAAGATGCAAAAATATTAACATGGAAGCAGATGATGCAAATGATGTCATGATGCAAATGCAAATGCAAAATGATGGAATGCATGTGGTGCAAAAGTGTCTTCCCAAAGCTATGCAAGGTCAGGGCCCCGAAGAGATAGATGGGCGCAAAAATGATAGGGGGTGACTGGAGCAAAAATAGTAAAAAGATCAAGCAGCGGCATCACCCTCTGGAGGTGATGATGGGTCCGACTGCTGGGGGACTAGAAATGGGAACATCGGGCTCTGAAGGTGAAGGCTCGACTGGTGTGTTGGCCGGTGAAGAAACAGAAGACACGACATGCTCAAATAGAGGTGCAACTACTGGAGTGTCAACAGGTGTGGGAACATGTGTGTCGACAACGATAGTCTCCAACGGAGGTGCAACCGGCTCAAGGGTAGAAGTGACTGGCTCTTCAGAAGCCTGAGAGTGAGGAACAGTGAGCAGTGCAGGAGGTGTAGAAGGGACAAGGTCTGGTCTGGGAGGAGGGGCTGGTGCAAGTATGACGGTGGGTGCACGCTGATGCCTAAGAATGTCAAGAATGGCTGTGAGGTCCCGCTCCACGGACTGCTGAAAAGTGGAGAACGAGTCCGAGAGGGTGTCAAAGGCACTCCTCAGGGTGACAAACTCGTGCTTCATTGTGGAAAGACGTGCGTCCGTGGTGCGGTAGCTAAGGGGTGGGCGTGAACTGCTAGAGACCCCCTCGCAGTATGCCTATGGGCAGGTGATACCCGGGGTTTGAATTGGAAGTCATGGGAGGGAGGTCTAGCAGTGATCTCGAAAGAAGAGGATGTGTGTGGAATGGATCCAAGATCAGGTGCAGAAACAGAAGCAGCAGCAACATCAGAAATAGGAGACGTCATGGCAACAGAAGTGGTGATAGACACCACGATGCTCTCGGAGAAAAATGCTGATGCTAGTGCAGAAGAAGTGCCAGATAGAGGAACTGTGGACCCTAAAGTAGTAGGAAGGGAAGTGAGAAGGTCCACAAGTACGGAAATAGAGCTGGCAGAGACGGGCTCCAAGATAGGTGAATCGGTAGGCTCCGAAGCGAAGGAACTGGCTGGCTCCAAATGGGATGAAGAAGTAGGGTCGGGAGAGTAGAGTCAGCCGTCCCTTTAGGTCTGGGCACGGCAGGGACATAGGTAGCAACCTCCAGGGTAGAGGTGTGGACAGTCTCTGAGGTCTCTATGGTGGTGGTGGTGGTGGTGGTGGGAGCACTGACAGAAGTGTGAACAGAAGTGCTCCCAGGTGGTGGTGGATGTGTAGGGTGGGGTGTTGAATATTGGACTCCCCGGATTTGGTTTTGGATGATGAGCAAACATAAATAATTCATGATCTAACAATTTGTGAGCGCAGTATTGGAGATCGTCGCCAATTTCACGTGAACATTCAAAGCGACATCTCAACACTTTCCAAAGCTCAGTTTCATGTCTAAAGCTTCGTTGAAGCTCTTGCGACGCTTTGGAAGTAATGAAGATTCAATCGAAGCTCTCAAAGACCGTTTATTAAGGTTTTATTTATAGTCTTTTAGTTTCGATTGATAGAATGTTAAGCCTTGAGTATATCTTACGTTTCTATCTTCATTACGCTCATTTCGTAGCTCTAGGATTCTTGCACAAGTTCACTCTAACTTCCTCGAAGCGTCGCGCTTCGATTCGGACTTTGTTGTGCATGTTAGTTGGTACAAGAACAAGTACTGACCGACTAGATGGTGATCTAGGCGGTCGGCCACTGTTCTTGGACCGACTAGTTTCTGTCAGTTAATTCTTAGCTCTTTACTGTTTACAGTTAGTCGGTCTATGTTGACTCACCGACCGACTAGTTTGTGAACTAGTCGGTCAGTGAAGCTTCTTTGACCGACTAGTTGTGACTGTCTGTTCACTCTAAAATTCTCCTAAGCTACTGTTTACCGTTAGTCGGTCTAAGAACGTTTGATGACCGACTAGTTGACAATCTAGTCGGTCAACTTTTGTTCTTGGACCGACTAAGTCAACTTGCCTTCAGACTATGTTGTTTTGCCTCTTAGTCGGTCTACGTTCATTGGATGACCGACTAGTTGTGAAACTAGTCAGTCAGACAGTGTTCTTGGACCGACTAGTTTTCTAGGACTGAAATTCTATCTCTTCTCAGATCTGCTCTTAGTCGGTCCATGCTTTGTGACTGACCGACTAGTTGATGAACTAGTCGGTCAGTGAGTGTTCTTTGACCGACTAGATCTCACAGATTTCTTTCCGTTGGAGATTGACCTAACTTGTTTTTATGGGACCCTATAAATACGAACCTAGGTCATTTCTATCTTCAATAGAGCTGTCATTAAGAGATTCATTGAGTTCTAAAGAGATAGCTATTCTCCCTCAAATCTAAAGCTCTCTTCCTCACAAGAAACCCATTCTCTCTCATTTCTAGATCTAGAGAGAAGCTTGTTCTTGGTGAGCTCTTCAAGCTATTGCTTGATTCAAGTTTCCAAATCTTCCCTAGGCACCCATTGCTGCTCATTTCCTTGGTGCTAGGGTTTGGTAACTTCATCTTCCTCAAATCCTTCATTCCACCTTTTGGGTAAGAAAAACTCAAGGTATAGGATTTTGTGGTAAGAGTATTTATTTCATATTAAACTCTTTTATATTGCTTATTGGCTCTCTCGGTTGTGAGAGAAGTTTGTGATCCCGGGTTGTGGGATTCACTTTGCCATTGCATGTATGATTTGATCTTGTGAAGGTTTTTCACAAGATATTCATAGTGGAAATCTTGAGTTAGGGTTTCTAACTCAAGTATCCGGAAGGGATCCGGGTGGTTGGGACGTAGGATCACCGGGAACAAGTCGGGGAGACTTGGGTGGATCCGAACCCATTAACTTCATTTGTTTGCATTGTTAATTTCATTGTTGTCATTCAATTTAAGCTTCCGCAAATTGACTTGGTAGTTGTGTGCAATTTAATTTGGAATAATACGCCTTATTATTTTAAAGTACTATTCACCCCCCCCCCTCTAGTACTTGTGCAGTAGCTGGTAGGGCATTACATTTGGTATCAGAGCCAGATACTCAGCTATGTCTGTCAACGACAACAAGACCGTGCCTCCACCTTCCAACTACGACACCTTCAGGAACCGTGAAGGAGCGTCATCGGTGATGGAAGGACATTCCTCTACAAGGCCTCCATTCTTCAACGGTACCAACTACGGGTACTGGAAATGTCGGATGGAAACCTTCCTCCGAAGTGCATCTTTATGTAGGACTACAATGAAGGAGTACAACGAGCCCGAAGAAGAAGATTTTGAGAAATGGACTACCGTGGAGGTCGCCGCGGAGGTAAGCAATGCCAAGGCAATGAACGCCTTGCAATGCGCATTGGAGCCCGAGGATTTTAATAAGATATGCACATGTAAGAGTGCATATCAAATTTGGAACTCTCTCCTCATACTACATGAAGGGACGAGTCGGGTAAGAGACTCTAAACTCGTTGTCGTAACCAAAGATTACGAAATGTTTCACATGCAACAGGGCGAGAAGATGAAAGAATATTACGCTCGCTTCGTTGACATAATAAACGAGTTAGAGGCCCTCGGCAAGATCTACACTCAAAAGGAGAAGTGCTTAAAGCTTATTGAAGGACTTCCCTCTTCTTGGGAAAAACTTACCTTCGCCATCGAGGAAGGTAATGACATGAACAAATATACTGTAGTTCAACTAATGGGTACTTTGATGTCATATGAGGTACGCAAAGATAGCAAGGTGAAGCTACAAGAAAAGATGAAGTCATATTTGAACCTAGATGCGCCTAAGAAAAAGGCGATTGCATTCAAGGCGGCTTCATCCACATCTTCCGATGATGAAGACTCGGAAAACGAGTTGGACTTGGAGTCCATGGCACTCATGGCCAAGAAGTTCAACCGTTTCTTCCGGAAAGGTAACTTCAAGACCAAAGGTAAATTTGGCTCTTCTAATGCTTCTTCCTCTCCTTTGTGTTTCAAGTGCAATAAGCCAGGACACATGAAAGCGGAGTGTCCTCTCAACAAACAAAAGGAGAAGTGGAAGGCGCCAAAATTCGATAAGTCCAAGAAATACAAGAAGGGGTACAAGAAAGGACTTGTCGGAGCAACATTCACCGACTCCGAGGATTCCTCAAGCGGAGAGTCGGATGATGAGAAAGTGGAGCAAGCACATATGTGCTTCATGGCAAGAGAGGAGAACGATCAAGGATCCTCCTCTTCCGATGATAGTAATGACGAAAGCGATGAGGTAACGATGGATGATCTTAGAAATGCTAACTCTCAACTTTGGTCAAAATACACTAAGTTAGTAAATAGATATACTAAGGTAAAAGATGACCTAGCTAGCATTCAAACATCGCCTAAGAATATCATCACCAACAACGACACCGTTGTTGAAGAGTTAAGAAATGAGATTGTGAATCTCAAATCTAAACTTGAACATGTTAGCATTGAGGATGCGGAAGAACATGAGATAGCGGATTTAACTTCTCAAAACTCGACTTTGAGTATTGAGAACGAGAATCTTAAATCTCGTGTTTATGTGCTCACATCGCAAATATCCGCTTTGGATACTTCTTTGCGTTCTCTCAAAGAGAAATATGAGGACACATTGGGGCGAATCAACAAATTCAACAAGTGTAAGGGCCATTTGGATAATATCCTAAAAGATTTACTTCCGGCCAAACACCACATTGGCTTGGGGTATATGATGGGAAATTCATCCAAGTCGGTCACTACTTTTGTTAGACCAACTTCCGAAGCCTCAACGAGTGGGAGCAAACACTCTATTGGTAGTTTATCTACCAATGGTGCTTCCACCTCGTCCACACCCTCTTTCGGAAAGAAACCCACTTTGGGTGGACCTCCAAAGAAGGGGCATGCCTACATGTACACTAATAACATGCCACGTAGGAACACACGTCCTACTCCACCGTCTCACACGTATGATGATTTTTATGCAACACATTCCCGGGCACGTGCACACTAAGTGAGACACCCTCACGCACGTGTTTCCACACATGCATATGTACACCCACCTCATCATATGAATAATTCTTTTCGTGCACCATTCCATCATGTCCCGTATGCCTATCCACAACATGCATCACGTAGAAATCAACGTAGCATGCATGCACCCAATAGGATGATGGCTCCCAAAATTTTCACTATTTGGAGCCCAAAGGACACAAGCATGGACGAAAAACAAATGTACATGAATGCTTATTTTTCGGATGTTGTGCATAGTAAGAATTATGTGGGGAAGTCTAAGTCCACTTGGACTTGGCTTCCAAAGGTCTAATCCCTTGGACCCAATGACCTTGGGTACCATGATATGAAAGTGTCTATCTTTAGGTACTCAAGGAAAAGAAAAAGAAAAGGAGCATCAAATTTAAATTTAGCTCCAAAGGTAATTGGATACTCGATAGCGGGTGCTCCAAACACATGACCGGTGACGCTCGTTTGCTCTCCGGAGTGGTTCCCATTGCGAATGGAAACCGCGACGTATTTGGAGGCAACGAGAGCGGAACCATCATAGGTGTTGGTAAAGTCGGTAACCCTTCTAAACCATTAATTAGTGACGTTTATCTTGTTAGTGGTTTAAATCATAATCTTATTTCAATAAGTCAACTTTGTGACAAAGGTTACAAAGTTAGCTTTGCGAAAGGATTGTGTCACATTTTAAGAAAGGATAATGAAAAATTATTATTTTCCGGAACTCGTCGTAAAGACATCTATATTTTGGATCTTCCGAAGTCATATGAACAATGTCTCGTTGCCAACACAAGTGAACAACACTTATGGCATCGACGCTTTGGACATGTGAACTTTGGAACACTATATAAGCTTTCACAATTGAATTCTATTAAAGGTTTTCCGAAGCTTGTTTTTGAAAAGAAAAGTTTTTGTGATTGTTGTCAACGCGGCAAGCTTCCTAAATCTTCATTTAAACCTAAGAAAAGCATCTCTACTAAACGGCCACTAGAGCTATTACATCTAGATTTATTTGGGCCAACTAGAGTAGCTTCCTTAGGAAATGCAAGGTACGGACTTGTCATCGTAGATGACTATTCAAGATTTACTTGGGTATTTTCATTGTGTAATAAAAATGAAGCTTTTGAAAACTTCACAATTTTTGTTAAGAAAGTACAAAATCTCTTAGGAACCACCATTGTCACTATTCGTAGTGATCATGGAGGTGAATTTGAGAATGAGTCTTTTGAGACATTTTGTGATGAAGTTGGTATTACTCACACCTTCTCTTTCCCTCGTGCACCTCCTCAAAATGGTGTAGTTGAGAGAAAGAATAGGACGCTAGTGGAGTGTGCTCGCACTATGCTTGATGATAGCCAACTTGGCCATCAATTTTGGGCGGAAGCGGTACACACCGCTTGCTATGTGTTTAATAGAATACTTTTGAGGCCCGGCACTAAACAAACTTGTTATGAATTGTTGTTTGGTAGGTTGCCTCAAGTTAAACATTTTCGTGTTTTTGGTTCGAAATGTTTTATTAAGAACACATATGGTAGTTTGGACAAATTCGATCCGAGATCCGATGAGGGGATTTTTGTTGGATATTCTACGCGTAGCAAAGCCTACCGGATATTCAACAAACGAACCTCAACGATCGAGGAATCGCTTCATGTCTCATTTAATGAAGGATTTGTTCCAACTAGAATTTCAAATGATAATGATTCTATGGATGTTTTATGTGATTCGTTTGAAAATTCTAAGTCTAATGATTCTATTGATTCTATTGAGACTAACCCAACTAATGAAGTTGTTGAGAATGTTCCAAGTGATCAAGGTATTCCCAAACGGCTTCATTCGGTTCGTGACCATCACCATGAGCAAGTCATTGGCAATATCTATGATAGTGTCAAGACGAGATCCCAAGTTCACCGCTTCGCAAATTGTGCCTTTGCCTCATCGATAGAGCCAAAGAATATTAATGAAGCATGCGAAGATAGCGCTTGGATCTTAGCCATGGAGGAGGAGCTCATTCAATTCGAGAGGAATGAAGTTTGGGAGCTTGTTCCATTGCCATCGAAGAACCACACCGTCATAGGGACAAAGTGGATCTTCAAGAACAAAACCGACGAAAACCAAGTCGTCGTCCGGAACAAAGCTCGGTTAGTAGCTCAAGGCTATCGTCAAGAGGAAGGTATCGATTTCGAAAAATCTTTCGCTCCGGTAGCTAGATTAGAATCAATTAGATTACTTTTATCTTTTGCATGCCATAAGAATTTTAAATTATTTCAAATGGATGTTAAAAGTGCATTTTTAAACGGAGATGTCGTTGAGGAAGTTTACGTTTCTCAACCTCCGGGCTTCGTAAATGAAAAATTTCCAAATCACGTTTTTAAACTAAAGAAATCTCTTTATGGTTTGAGACAAGCTCCTCGAGCTTGGTATGATCGCCTAAAGAATTTTCTTTTGGATTTGAATTTTAAAATGGGCGAAGCCGATTCAACACTTTTTATTAAGCATGCGAATAATGATATTTTATTAGTTCAAATTTATGTTGATGATATCATTTTCGGTGCTACTAACTTCGCTCTTTGCGAAGAGTTTTCTAATGTGATGAAGGAACAATTTGAGATGAGCCACATGGGCGAACTCAAATATTTCTTAGGTCTCCAAATTCACCAAATGAACGATGCAATCTTCATCCACCAAACGAAGTACACGGTGGAGTTGCTAAAGCGATTTGGAATGGAGAATGCCTCCGGGAAAAAGACTCCAATGAGCACGACTACGCATCTTGACAAGGATACGGGCGGTAAGGATGTAGACATTCGTCTATATCGAGGTATGATAGGTAGTTTGCTTTATCTTACCGCAAGTAGGCCCGATATTATGTTTGCCGTATGTATATGTGCTCGTTATCAGTCTCAACCTAAGGAGTCTCACTTAGTAGCGGTAAAGCGTATTTTTCGATATCTAAGTTACACATTAGATTTTGGATTACTTTATCCGAGATCTAGCACATATGAGTTAGTCTCATATAGTGACGCTGATTATGCGGGATGCAAATCCGACAGGAAAAGTACTAGTGGCACTTGCCATTTTCTAGGAAATTCTCTTGCCTCTTGGTTTTCCAAGAAGCAAAATTCGGTTTCACTTTCAACCACCGAGGCGGAATATATTGTCGCCGGTGCCGCGTGTGCTCAAGTTCTTTGGATGAGACACACACTTAAAGACTTTGGTATAAATTGTGATACTTGCTCTATCATGGTTGACAACCAAAGTGCAATATGTCTTTCCAAGAACCCGGTACATCATTCCCGATCGAAACACATAGATGTCCGACACCATTTCTTAGATGATCATGTTGCTAAAATGACATCATTTTAGTGTACGTTGAAACCCAAAAGCAAATCACCGATATTTTCACGAAACCCCTAAAGGAGGACTCCTTTGTGCGGTTGCGTCGAGAATTGGGGATTATGGGTGAATCCGAGATATATGTTTCATATTTAAATTCAATCATCTTGCATGCTAATATATTTCGCGATATTTCATTCATGCTAGATTAATTGAATTATTGGGAATTTTATGTGATTTATTTGAATTTATGATCGAAATCGTATTTCAATGTCATATTTAAGATTTCGACGTTTAATGGGGTAGTTTAGATGAGTATTGAGAGTTTTGCGATCTATCGTCCAAGTGTTTTGTGGAGAGAACTTGATTATCACCTTTTTGGACTTTGTTAGTCGGTATCAGTTCAACCACCAACCGACTAGATGTTCATCTAGTCGGTTAGTAGAAGAACTTACACCGACTAACTCAAGCTTATTGAGTTTCCTTTCCATCTTAAACTCTTTAGTCGGTTCATGTTCAGTGACCGACCGACTAGTTGTGAAACTAGTCGGTCAGTAAATGAACGCAGACCGACTAAATCTAGTCAGTAAATTTTGGATTCAGCCACTGTTTGCAACTAGTCGGTTCAAGCTCATTGACCGACCGACTAGATCGTGATCTAGTCGGTCAGTGCTTGAACTGTGACCGACTAGTTGTGCCAGGGGCTGTTTGGTCTTTTGCGAAATCGACCGACTTAAACTCAGTTTAGTCGATCGATTTTCATTCTAATCGATCGAAATCTCTTCTCTCTCCGCTCAAAACCCCGACCTCCCTCGAGACCCTTCGTCTTCCGGCCACTTTCCGACCATTCCAGCCGTCTCCGTCCGCCGATCTCCGACCTAGGGTATCCTCTCTTCCTCCCTCTCCTATCTAGGGTTCGGTTTCAGCTCTAGGGTTAGGTTTTCCAGTTGATTTCATCTCCTAGGGTTTCGATTAGGGTTTTCTAATTTCGGCTAGGATCTCTTCTTTCCAATCTCGTGTGTCGTGTTGTGCCGAGATTATGGCTCGAACACGTATCCCGATCACTCCCTCTAGCCCCTCTCCGATGACCGTTGATCCAATCTCTTCGGATCCCGAGCATCCAACCTTTCCGAAGCGTAGAGCCAAGACCACCCTTCCTTCGTCGTCTTCGCCTCCTCTCAAGAAGAAGAGGGCGACGACCGCTCAACCTAGAGGTCAACCGAAACCCAAACCCAAGCCTAAGCCCAAGGCCAAAATTCTTGCTTCTCAATCTTCGTTCCATACTCCTACCGATTCCGATACGGAGTATAACCCCGAGACCGAGACTCATAGGGAACCCACTCCTCCTATTCATCCCGAGTCTAGCACCCACCCTCGTACGTCTACCCGTAAGCCTAAGGGAAAGGGTCCGATGCCGGTGGGCGGTGTCGATATTTCCTTATGTCGCGATGACCCTTTGTGTCTCGCGGCATATAACCGTATCGAACATTGCCCGCTGCTTCTGGAGCATTTCGTCCAGTTTAGCGACTTCATAGGGTTAGCTGATCTTCTGTCGTCGTCGGGTCTTCTCGATTACCTTCGATATGACCCGAAGGCGAATCCTCACCCCTACCCTAGATTAGTGAAGCTTTTCTATGCTAATAGGATCCGGGGTCAGTACGATCAGACCCACTCTGTTGAGACGACCGTTTTGGGGACTCCTATAGTCCTCACTGCGGAAATCTTAGGAGAGATTTTGGGTATCTCTTCGTCTGGCCTTCTTCCTTCTGATATCTCGGTAGATGATATTTCTTCTCTTGATCAGACCATCCTTTCAGAGATTTTCCATCAGATTCCTTTTGCCATGATTGGCGTGCCTTCTAAATCTTTCAAGCCAAATGCATGGGTCCTAAATCTGATTCTGAAGTCGTGCTTGCTTCCCAAGTACGGCTCCTCTTCTTTACCATCCCAGACATTTTTGAAGCTTATCTATGCGATCTTCATGGGGAGCTCGATTAATTGGGCTCGAATTATACTCGATAAGATTGACTCTTTCGAGTGTATTCGAAAGTCCAATAAATCGGCTCATATCCCATTTCCTTGCATGTTGACCCTCGTGTTTCGTCATTTTCGTGTCACATTGCCTCGTGACGATGAGCGTCCCCTTGGTCCTCCCCTGAATGCGACGGCCGTCAAGAAATCTCTTGCGGCGCTTCGTCACGTTCAGAGGACGACACCTTCTGCGTCTGTCCCTGCCTCTGCCAGTGCCTCTGCTACTCCCGTTGCCACCCTTGATGATGTCCTACGGATACTTCGTCGTCACGAGTCCCGCTTGGCTCGTACCGAGGAGGTAGTCTGCCGTATGGCTCGTCAGATGGGTGTTGAGCTTCCTCCTTCCGTGTCTGAGGATGAGGAGTTTGATGAGATGGCTGAGGAGGACATTGAGGAGCTCTGTCGTGCTTCGACTCGTGCCCCCGAGGGCACTGCTGCTGGTACTTCCTCTTCTGCTCCTGGAGTTGCCACCTCTTCCGGTGTTCCAGAGCCATCTGCTGCAGCTCTTCAGCCTTCTGAGCCTGCTGCTGACCCAGTTTCCGAGCCTGCTCATGTATATGCTGCTGCTTCTGTCGAGACTCATGCTGCCGTTGAGCCTATTGCTGAGATCTCGACTCCTGCCCCGACGATTCCATCTGTTGAGACGCCTCTACTCCCTGCAGATCCTGAGTCCACTCCGTCGACTGGACCCACGGACGCTGCAGATCCTGCCTCCTCCTCGTGATCGTTGTTCCGAGGACTCTCCATATACGCTTTGGATGATATATCTTAGCGAGAGTATTATGGGTTAGGATAGGGTATGAGGGTTATTATGTTTTGATGTATTTTGGATGACGTCGCTGCTGTTGTATTTATTTTGATGAGAATGATGATAATGATGATGTATTTCCTTTTGATGGGTATATTGTATCGATGATGTTGATGTATTTCTTTTTGATGATATGTAGCGCTTGATATGATGTATCTCATATATTCGATGTGATATCTTTTTGGATATACTCATGTTGTCTCTGCATATATATATGTTCATCGTCATTCACTTTATCTTTTATTCGTCGTGCAAGTTTTAATATTCGTTAAATATATTTGAAATGTGATATCGAATCGACGCATAAAAAGTTGGTTAAATGGATTTAAATTCTGTAATTTTATAGAATTGTTCTCCATGCACAAAATTAACCAAGAATATTGAATATTGAAGAGTATGTTTCTTTATTCAAGAAATGAATAATGATTTGGTGTTTTTGATGATTTTGAATTTTTTTTTGATAATGGAAAATTTGGCACACCTTGTTTTGATTTCCACAATTTTTCCCTTGGTGTCAAGTTGGTCCATTGCCTTTGTCTACGACTCCCGATGTTGGATTTTTACATTTCCTAATTGTTGTCGTTGTATGCCCCCCATTTTTGGGATAATGCCAAAGGGGGAGAGATAATGATAATAAATAGCGCAAATGAAAATTTAACTCAATTTCCAAGAATCTAGTTTGATATGCTAGATTCAGGGGGAGTTAAGATACATATAAGGATTTTCAAAATCCGATATTTCAAAAATCAATTCACTTTATTTATCTTACTAGTCTGCTTGATGCAATTCATTTATATTCATTTTGGAATTGACGTGTCATCAATGCAGGGGGAGTAAGTATTTTACATTTGAATTATTATCTTTGATTATTATTTATGTTGGTTTGTCATCACCAAAAAGGGGGAGAATGTTGAATATTGGACTCCCCGGATTTGGTTTTGGATGATGAGCAAACATAAATAATTCATGATCTAACAATTTGTGAGCGCAGTATTGGAGATCGTCGCCAATTTCACGTGAACATTCAAAGCGACATCTCAACACTTTCCAAAGCTCAGTTTCATGTCTAAAGCTTCGTTGAAGCTCTTGCGACGCTTTGGAAATAATGAAGATTCAATCGAAGCTCTCAAAGACCGTTTATTAAGGTTTTATTTATAGTCTTTTAGTTTCGATTGATAGAATGTTAAGCCTTGAGTATATCTTACGTTTCTATCTTCATTACGCTCATTTCATAGCTCTAGAATTCTTGCACAAGTTCACTCTAACTTCCTCGAAGCGTCGCGCTTCGATTCGGACTTTGTTGTGCATGTTAGTTGGTACAAGAACAAGTACTGACCGACTAGATGGTGATCTAGGCGGTCGGCCACTGTTCTTGGACCGACTAGTTTCTGTCAGTTAATTCTTAGCTCTTTACTGTTTACAGTTAGTCGGTCTATGTTGACTCACCGACCGACTAGTTTGTGAACTAGTCGGTCAGTGAAGCTTCTTTGACCGACTAGTTGTGACTGTCTGTTCACTCTAAAATTCTCCTAAGCTACTGTTTACCGTTAGTCGGTCTAAGAACGTTTGATGACCGACTAGTTGACAATCTAGTCGGTCAACTTTTGTTCTTGGACCGACTAAGTCAACTTGCCTTCAGACTATGTTGTTTTGCCTCTTAGTCGGTCTACGTTCATTGGATGACCGACTAGTTGTAAAACTAGTCTGTCAGACAGTGTTCTTGGACCGACTAGTTTTCTAGGACTGAAATTCTATCTCTTCTCAGATCTGCTCTTAGTCGGTCCATGCTTTGTGACTGACCGACTAGTTGATGAACTAGTCGGTCAGTGAGTGTTCTTTGACCGACTAGATCTCACAGATTTCTTTCCGTTGGAGATTGACCTAACTTGTTTTTATGGGACCCTATAAATACGAACCTAGGTCATTTCTATCTTCAATAGAGCTGTCATTAAGAGATTCATTGAGTTCTAAAGAGATAGCTATTCTCCCTCAAATCTAAAGCTCTCTTCCTCACAAGAAACCCATTCTCTCTCATTTCTAGATCTAGAGAGAAGCTTGTTCTTGGTGAGCTCTTCAAGCTATTGCTTGATTCAAGTTTCCAAATCTTCCCTAGGCACCCATTGCTGCTCATTTCCTTGGTGCTAGGGTTTGGTAACTTCATCTTCCTCAAATCCTTCATTCCACCTTTTGGGTAAGAAAAACTCAAGGTATAGGATTTTGTGGTAAGAGTATTTATTTCATATTAAACTCTTTTATATTGCTTATTGGCTCTCTCGGTTGTGAGAGAAGTTTGTGATCCCGGGTTGTGGGATTCACTTTGCCATTGCATGTATGATTTGATCTTGTGAAGGTTTTTCACAAGATATTCATAGTGGAAATCTTGAGTTAGGGTTTCTAACTCAAGTATCCGGAAGGGATCCGGGTGGTTGGGACGTAGGATCACCGGGAACAAGTCGGGGAGACTTGGGTGGATCCGAACCCATTAACTTCATTTGTTTGCATTGTTAATTTCATTGTTGTCATTCAATTTAAGCTTCCGCAAATTGACTTGGTAGTTGTGTGCAATTTAATTTGGAATAATACGCCTTATTATTTTAAAGTACTATTCACCCCCCCTCTAGTACTTGTGCAGTAGCTGGTAGGGCATTACATGGGGTTGCTGGGCTGCCATGAGGGCAGCAAGGTCAGGCTCATCCTCATCAGAACTAAGCACCCAGTCGTCGATGTCGTCGACGATCGGCACTCTATGCGGCTCCAGGACGTGGATGTGGAGATGGAAAAAATGCGGGGAGTGATCCAGTCAAGCATGACTGAGGTGATATGGGTGAGGGTATAGCAGGGTAGGAAGAGGTACAGCTCGTGGTGGGCGCCTAAAAGGTAAATCCAGTGACGCACCATGTGGCCTGATGATGGACATGCAGGTAAGCACATCCAACGTTAAGCGGGTAGGCCCGGTGAGAGTCACTAGACGAGCAGGGAGCTCTATGCCGAGCATTTGGGCGAAAATAGTAAAAAATCCGCCATAGCAAATATCAGTGGCGGCGTAGGCGATCTGAAGAAGGCGATGACACAGCCAGTGGGCTGCGTCGAAGAGTAGGAAAGGGTGGAGGGTGCCGTCTGGGTGGAAGCATAGAGGTCGAGTCATCCCTATAAGATGTGAAAGCTCAGGAAGAAAGAGTGTCCCGACCTCTGGCCTAGAAAAGAGAATGGTGGCGAGGTGGCGCTGGGCATAGCAGAGGCATGGGTGGATGATACAAGAGGATTTCGCCCTGCCAGGACGATATCCTCGCAGACCTGTGATGCGATGCCAAAACTGCTCGTCATCGAACGAGGTGGGCTCGAATTCTGGGGAGAAAGCGAGTGTGTGATTGGGGATGACAAGAAAGTGGAAGTGCGCACGGATCATGGCATGCATGACCACTACGTCGTGGTCAAGCAGTCGGAAGCTAATGCCATCAACTGCTTGGGTGACGATAATAGAGCTCAACGCCTCTAGTGTGAGGCGTCTGTAGGTGACGGCGTGGACTGCGAGGAGGCGGTCGAAACCAATGACCTGGTAAAGCCTATGGACCCCCTACATCAGTCCAAGGCGCTGGAGGGTGGGAATGTTTGCGAAGCGGGTGGGTAATTCGAGATATAAATTGCATTTTCCCCCCATTTCTGGGCATTTTATGTGTATATCATGTTAATTTTGGCTTGATACGGGCGTATTTGTGATATCGTGAATTATTAAAGTCTATCCTTATTTTATACATAAAATGTGGTTTTTGTGGACTAATTTTTGCCCTCCTTATTTTTCAGGTACTTCTGGGATTTTTCTGGATTTTATGGAATTTTTCCAGAATTTTCTGGAGCTCGGAATCATTTTTTGGGAATTTTTGAAGCTAAGAGGGAGTTTCTGGAATTTATAAAAAGAAAAACAAAAAATAGCAAACTGGGCTTAGCCCGCGGCCCGCTCAGCGAGGGGGCCGCATCGTTTTGTAAAAAAAGTAAAAAAAATTTAAACACACGCGTGCTTTGGGCCGGCCGGCCCGCGTTTCCGCAGCGAATTTGTAAAGAAGAAAAAAATAAAAGATTAAAAAAAGAGTTTTGCGGGCCGGCCCGCTCCGCACGTTGCAGCAGCGCGTGCTACTTTTGGGCGGGTCGGGGAGCACAAAAAACCCGACCCGCATGACTTAGAAGGGGCCTGTGCGAATTTGGTTCCGGAAGTTGATTTTTTTGAAGAGCTTTTCGGCCAGCTTCTTCTCTATAGGGTTTTTTAGGGCTTGGGTGAGGAAGGAGGCCATTGGAGCTTGGCAAGCTTGGAGGAGGTGCCCAAGTGAGAGGGAAGCCGCATTTCTTGAGAGATTGGCGATCTCTTCCCTCTTTTCTTGTATAATTTTTGATATCTCACTTTTGTATAGAACTTGGATGAATCTTTTGAATGAAATTTCCTTCTTGTTTGCTATGATTGTGTAGTGTTGATTTGGTGTGGGTTGTGATTCATGATGATGGGTTGTTAATTCTTGCTTTAATTTCCTCTTGCCCAATTTCATTGTTGATGTTGGATGTATTATTAGGGCACATTTTCATTGGTAAAGACCCGAAAAGGCACAATTCGAGATGAATCCATGCTCCTAATTTGACTAGTGACATGATAATACATCCATCCCTATTGCAATTGTTGTGTTCTTTAATGTTGAATTTTCCGATTGAATGTCCTTAGCCGGATGATCAATTGAGTTATATGCAGTAATTAGAACTTGATTAACACCAATCTTAGTGAACCCACAACCCATGCTCCTCGCCTTGCTATCCTAAATCACCAATTGGTTCTCTAACCCTACCCACTTAGAATAGGATTTTAGTATCACCACTTTTTCCCACACTCATCCACTGTTAAGCGAGGTAGTTGTAACACACTATTATTTTTCTTTATCGATCAATTTTGTGAATATAGAACGACTTGTCCATGTGATCCGACCCGGTTCTCACCGGTTATTTATAAATTTATTGTATTGACACTCCTACGCTTGGGAGTGGAAGGCGTGCTCCTTGCGCGTCCTCCCGTTCAACCAATTGGCGCCGTTGCTGGGGACAACGGTTTCTATTATTAGCATTTTTTGATTGATTTTGAAAGTTTTAGTGTGATACGACTATCTCTTAGTGTGAGTCTTTTTGATTCTTCATCTTTCACTTATTGTTCATCCTTATTTATTTTATGCTTTTTGAGTCTTTTTGATTGTTTGTTTTTGTTTTTTTCAAACATCGCAAGTACTTCAAACTCTCTTGGGTTTGACATACGGGTGACCAAATCCCTATCGAGATTCCTTGGTAAGGATGTAGAGAGCCCTTACCTACATATTAAGAAGTTTGAGAGTGCTTGCAAGCTTCATTTTGATGGGAACACGTGTGCAGAAAAGTTTTATCTTAATTTCTTTCCCTATTCGTTGGATGGTAGTGCATTAAATTGGTTTAAAGTTTATATCCCTTATCTTAGTCCATCTTGGCCTGTACTAAAGCACAAATTTTGTATGAAGTTTTTTCCATCTTAAGGACCAAAACATGGCCATGAAGAATGGTGAACTTTGTTCAGCGCATCGGTGAGACATTTTTTCAGGCTTGGACGTGTTTTTCAGAGTTAGTGTACGGTTGTCCACAGCATGGATTTGATAGGGTGCGTCTTCTTGGATTCTTCTTGGAAGGATTACTTCCGGAGATGCAGAATTTTGTGGATTTGTTGGACAACGGCCACTTTTTGGACATGGATGAGAATGCGGCGGCTTGGTGTTATTTGGAGTCCTACAAGGAGGAAGATCACACATTGGTTGTGACTCCAAATGAACCAAGCCATGAAGTTTTGGTCCACCAAGCCCCGAATGAAGAAGTTTGTATTGATCTCACCCCACCGATAGTTGAAGAATTTAGTGTCCCATGCTAAGTAGTAGTTGAGGAACCAAGTGTTGGCATGGAGGAGTTGGTTGAGCCGGTGGAGGAAATTATCGTTATGGCACCTCCTATTTCTGCTGAGCCGTGTCAATTAGTTGTTGAAGAATTGGTTATTGACATGGTGGAGATAGAGGAGCCGATCGCACGCTCACTTGGGAGCGAAGTGGACAAGGGGGAGTGTTCTTTTATTGATGATCCCGAAGAAGAGGCAAGCGAGGATGAGTTTATACCACACGCTATCATGGATCCCGAGCTTCCCAATACTTCGGTGGTTTCTATGGAGGTATCTCTTCCTTGATATTGAATGCCGCGGGGATGAGCTTCAAACCACATCATATTCAACCATCCAGGGAGTTTTCTCACACATTCATCATACTTTTCATTCCGTATTTTATATTGATGATTATGTGTGGATGTCATTTTTTGGGAACGTGTCCACATCTCTCTCTTACACAACCCGTCTCCTTCCTTATATAGGTACACACTTTGAGGAGATGCTTAGGGTTGTGTACGTGGCCGCCATTGCCACGTTTGGCCGAGGAGCATTGGCGGAAGAAACAAAAGGAGTGTTGGAACAATTGCCACCTCCGATGGAAATTTTGGATCCGCCATTTACTAAGGTGTATTCTTTCCAATAGTGTAAATAAATAAATGTTTTATTTTAGTGTTTTCGTTTGCTTTCTTTTCTTTTCTAGGGTCTTTTGTGAGATCTAATACTCTCCCAACATTGATGACAATGTTTATTTTAAGTTGGGGGAGTGCGTTAGAATCTTTAGAATTGTTAGGATTTTGGTGTTAGCTTAAATTTTTTTTGAGATACCTCCATCTTGCCCTCATCCAATGAACTTTATTGCATATCATATTTGTCCTCCTCATTCCTACGCCGCTTGCTTTGTGCTTAGTCCCTACATGCTTAATGCCATGCAATTTTTCGGATTATCATTTTGGTATCAAATTCATAAATGTTTGATTGGCATGGTTTAATTCTTTTCCAATTTGGATTCATATGCGAATATGCCATGTATGGAACTACATTATATGTCGTGATACTCTCTTTGAGATAATTTGGAAAAAGTTTGGTGTAAGTGATTGCATGATTTGGGATGAGTGGCTTAGTTTTTAATTGGATTGGGTGTGGCCATATGTTGCATGTTTGTTTTCCTCTTAAGGAGTGGGTGGATGAGTTGATAATTCATGTTTAGAATGAAAAAGAGAGCGTTGATATAAGTGAATGGTTTTACTAATCAAATTGAGTAGCCGGCGCCCCATGAAACATTGGGGAGGACGCCAAAGATGAGATTTAGGGGATCATTCCATCCCTTTGCCTATATAGCATTATCGCGTGAATGCAAAAGGGGGCGGTGTTTGCATTTCTTAGCGTTATCGCGTGAATGCAAAACATAAACAAAAAAAAAGAAAAGAAAAGAAAAAGGAAAAAAATGAATGAATATATGAAAGAATAAGCAACATGAGTGATGCAATCTCATCTCCCACAACTCAGATGAAATTTCTTTTTTTGGCCATTTCCATGAAAGTTAGAAACTTTGCCATTTGTGATATATACTAATGAATGTGATACGTTGCTTATTGCTTTACTTTTCTTTGAATTGGATTGAAGAGTGTGTCATTTGTTATTTACTTTAATACATTGGGTATATTGGCTGTGAAATCATTTGGAAATATCATTTGGGGTATGCCATGAAGATATTGTGAGTTTGGTGCATGTTTTTCAATTTAATCTGAATTTTTCGCGTATTTTGCTAGGGACTAGCAAAAAGCTAGTTGGAGGTGTGATTTGGGATATAAATTGCATTTCCCCCCATTTCTGGGCATTTTATGTATATATCATGTTAATTTTGGCTTGATACGGGCGTATTTGTGATATCGTGAATTATTAAAGCCTATCTTTATTTTATACATAAAATATGGTTTTTGTGGACTAATTTTTGCCCACCTTATTTTTCAGGTATTTCTGGGATTTTTCTGGATTTTCTGAAATTTGTCTAGAATTTTCTGGAGCTCTGAATCATTTTTTGGGAATTTTTGAAGCTAAGAGGGAGTTTTTGGAATTTATAAAAGAAAAACAAAAAAATAGCAAATTGGGCTTAGCCCGCGGACCGCTCAGCGAGCGGGCCGCATTGTTTTGTAAAAAAATTAAATAAAAAAAAATTTTAAACACACACGCGCTTTGGGCCGGCCCGCTGGTCGGCCCGCGTTTCCGGAGCGGATTTGTAAAAAAAAAAGAAAAAAATAAAAGATTAAAAAAAAGAGTTTTGCGGGCTAGCCGGCTGGCCGGCCCGCTCGGCACGTTGCAGCAGCGCGCGCTGCTTTTGGGCGGGTCGGGGAGCACAAAAAACCCGACCAGCATGACTTAGAAGGGGCATGTGCGAATTTGGTTGCGGAAGTTGATTTTTTTGAAGAACTTTTCGGCCAGCCTCTTCTCTATGGGGTTTTTTAGGGCTTGGGTGAGGAAGGATGCCATTGGAGCTTGGCAAGCTTGGAGGAGGTGCCCAAGTGAGAGGGAAGCCGCATTTCTTGAGAGATTGGTGATCTCTTCCCTATTTTCTTGTGTAATTTTTGGTATCTCACTTTTGTATTGAACTTGGATGAATCTTTTGAATGAAATTTCCATCTTGTTTTCTATGATTGTGTAGTGTTGATTTGGTGTGGGTTGTGATTCATGATGATGGGTTGTTACACTACTACAGATTTGGGCTTGGGTAACACCACTTAGATAGCGCTTTTTAAAAGCGCTATCTAAGTGAGCTCTTGTATAGCGCTTCTGCACTTATAGAAAATAAAAATAAATCAAAATTACGGTAAAAATCGCTTAGATACCGCTTTTTGTTAAACCACTATCTAAGTAATACCTTAAATAACGCTTTATTTTAGCGTTATGGTACTAATCATTACATATGCATTATTATTAAAAATTATACATATATATAATTCCCTTCCATAGCGCTTAAACAAAGAAAAACCCAGTCTTAGGGGGGGGGGGGGGGGGGGGGGATTTCCCGATCCCTCCAAAGGAGCCCTAAATTCCCTTCGTCCCAAACCCTTTCACTCCCCGAAATTTTACCCCTTCGACGATTCTCTCGTCTCGGGGCTCATCTCCACCTCGATCCGCGAGGCACTCGACCGCCCCCTCAACTACGCCAGGTCCTACCTCCCCCGCCTCCTCCCCGCGTGCGTCTCACGCGTCGTGTACCTCGACTCGGATCTGATTCTGGTCGATGACATCCGGAAACCAAAACCCTAACCCGCCTCTTCCCTCAGATCCGATCCAATGGCTGCGGCGGCACCATCGGTGCTTGTATGGTCTCGTCGGCCCCATCGATCGGCAGTCAGTTCCCCAATCTCGACTTTGAGACCTCCGTCTTCAAGAAGGAGAAGGTCACTCTCGCTGGCCACGACGAGGTCCGCCCCCTCTTCCAAACTGACCACGACGAGTTCCCCAATCTGTATCCAAGGATCCTCAGAGTATTGCCACAAAGGTGTGTGTTTTTGTTGCAGAAAAAAACTTCATGCGTTTAACTGAGCATATCTTGACTAAGTGAAGATCACCAATTTTTTTTCGCAAAATCGAAGGGAAAGGATCAGTGAGAAACTCAAGATCCTTCAAGATCTTGTCCCCAACGGAACCAAGGTTTGTTAACTTCAGCCTTCTCTGCTGTTTCTCTCTCAATTCCTTTTTTATGTGTTTCTTTCTACCCCCCTACAGGTTTATTTGGTCACCATGTTAGAGAAAGCCATTGGCTATGTCAAGTTCCTATTTTGAGACATATGTGCGACATTGTTTATTGACAAGCTTGGAAAAGCTAAAGGACATGAGAGAATCTATCAATGGGTAAGATGGGATTTGCCAATTTTAGATGGACATTTGCTGGGTTACTAATTAATATTTGAATATCTTGGTGTGCCATAATCCCTTGGTAAGTGTTGGGATGAAAGGATGGTGAAGGGGGAATTTTTTTCTTCGTTTTTTTGTTTACTTCCCCGTTCGTGAACGGTTCCGGTGGCAACATCCCCCTAGTACAAATATATTCAATTCAATCTCCATGGTTGTAATGCTATCTCCCCTCCCGTTGGGAATTAGGTTATCAGTTAGATACGGCATGGACTAACTTCGTAGCATTCTCCTTTTTGGAAAGAAAAAGAATATTGGATTAAAAACTCAATTCAATTCCATTCAATTTCAATAGCATGTTTTCTTTTTAATCCATGCTTAATATCCCAATGGCATGTCTACATTAAACAATTGGTAAATGGTAAATTAACCACAATGTCTTTTTTATTACATCCCATTTTTAACCCACTATGCATTGACGTTCAAAATAAATTTCAATTATATTGCCAGTTCATTTACATTGGCTCAAAATCCAGTATTTTATGTCTCACGCTCAATATGCTGTACATATCCTATTTTTCTTGAAGCGATCACAGATGCTACTGAAAATTTATCTTTAAAACCCTTCAGTTTCCAGTGCGATAATGCATACGTCTTAAGTACTTTCAGGGGATTTCTTTTTGACTTGATAGAGGCACTTTACCTTGGTAGCCACCTGCGTTATCTGTCATCTTTATTTGACTTTGTCAAGCTATGGTAGGAAAATTGCTGTGATGATGTAGCTCTATATATTTGTGTAGAAACCTGTATTATGATTCTTAATGTTTTTAACCTCCAATTTCTTTTCATGTTACATTTTCCTAAACCAATATCACTCATTTATTGAATTCCTTAATGTTTTCATTTCACTACATGTTTTTATTATGTATTTATACATGTTGCTAAAATGCTTCCCAATCTTCCAGGTTGTAAAGTGTGAGTATGTTGTTCGTGGAGAAATCGTTTCCCGTGCTCAGGTAAACATGCTGCAAGTTGATCTATTATGTCCTTGCCCTTCAATTATCTCGGTATTTACAAAATGTATTTACAACTGGAATCGTTGCGCTCTGGGTAAACATGCTGCAAGTTGATCTACTATAGTATGAGTCTACGATATTGATCTCTACAATAAAACAGAAACTGTATTGATTGATTTAGATACCTCATGAAGATGACCTATAGATGGAGTGAGCTAGAAACGAGAAGATAGTATTCTTGACAATAAATACGATCTATAGATAATGAATAAATTATTGAAAATGGGGATCTTCATGGAACTAATAGTCATGTTGAGTCAATGCATATGATACTTGAAATCAGATACTTTCAATATGTACCGCTCGATACTTATACTTTCAATATGTATTGCTCGATACTTCTAATATCGATCAATACTTCTAATAGCCCCAACAATGATACTACAATCCATTGACCGATATGAAAACCGAAACCGAAATTTCGAACCTTGATTCGTACACAGACATGAGCATGCATCCAAAAGCCCAAACATCTATTTCTACTTGTATAGTGTTTCTAATAATTACAGCCTATCACATACTTTTATTAACGTGCAAAGGTAATATTCATTGGCTCCTCAATTGTTTATAGAACAGATTTATATATTTCCTTTCTTAGATAAAAATTCATTATAGTTCAATACAAGTCCATATATTTCTTCAATCTTTTCCATAAAGCTTAAGCAATGATATACAGATGCAACTAAATAAAATTTCACATATAAAAATCATATAATGTGAACAAAGGTGCATGAGTTACATACATGTGTACAAAAAGGTTTAGATAATTGCTCTAAGTAGTTTCCATGAAGTATCGTTGCAGTATATGAACATTGGAAATATATATTCATATTCTGGTAGATCAATGCTGGAAGTATATATTCATATACTCGACTCGGGCTATATGTATATAGATGATATATATGGTTTTGTCCTTGGAGCTAGTTCGGCTGGTTGATTCATTATGATTTAAGGTTTTTGTTCCTATTGCTTATGAAGAAAATCCAATAGTGCAAATAAAAGTTTGCCTCTTACATGTCAGGTTTTCTCTTAGCAGGTTGTATTGGTGCTGTCTGCCCATGCTACCTCTTTGGCAAAAATGCAGAATTCTTAGGTTCAGGAACCCCGGCAGGATCTTGCATGACACATTGTATTTTGTGGGGTCTTCTAAATTGTCTCTGTTGTATGTTCACTGGTGGCATCCTTTCACTGATACCAGGGTCTACGGTTGCTTGTTATGCATGTGGATATCGGATGGCACTCTGGGCAAAATATAGCATACCTGTAAACCACCTTTCTCTTTTCCTTATTTTTTAAAGACTATGAATTGAAGTTTTGTAAGCTCTTTCTTATTATATTTCCATTAAAGATGGCTAACCTAACATATTGTTGATGGCTCTAGAATTAATTTTTTATCTGCATAATCAGCTAGTTGGAATTGTTGCTATATTATGCATAGGCAGAAAAGTATGTAGAGCCAGCATTATTTATTCTAATTAGATGGAAAAATGAATCAATGTTGTGTTTTGTAAACTCATTTGGAGATTCTGAATTATATTAATTTTTAGGATATGATACTTTGAATGCAACTACAAATTTTATTTTAGAGTGGAATTTTTTCTGAATAGGTTGGATAAATTTTTGTGTGGAAGGAATGTTACAACTAAGTCTTTAACATATCACATGAATTAATATTGAAGACACGTGGTCAGTGATCACTCCATATTTTACACCCTTATTCTGCATGTTTGCATGCCGTTTTGATCGCCCATATCGCGTTTTTCACAATTATTTGACAATATTGCGATGCTTTTCACTATTTCTTGTTTTTGTCGTATTTCAGGAAATATGGAGCGATTCGGAGCGATTTTGAGATCAAGTAGTTCGCAAGCGCTAAGGAGTGTCACCCACGGCTTATTTGAGGGCCATTCAGCGATGGAATATGGGTGGAAGAAGAAGGAACTTCGTAGGAGCGACGAGGAGGAGAAACAGAGAAGATTGACATTTACAGCATGTCACTCGGCCGAGTGGAGCACTCACTCTGCCGAGCAAGACAGCCCACTCGGCCGACCAAAACGGACACTCACAAAGAAGAGAATCATCGTGTACTCGGCCGAGTGACTACAGCCCACTCGGCCGAGTAGGAGAGTTCACTCGCTCGAGTGGCACGAGAAATTCGTCCAAAAAGAGGCAGAGTTACTGGAATCTGTCAGACAATCTGAGAGGCCCCACTCGGCCGAGTATGAATGCCACTCGGCCGAGTGAATAAAACCTCTCGGCCGAGTCACCTCCGAAGGCAGACCCCCTGAGACCCCCGACTTACTATTTTCTTACAGGGTCTGTCACTCGGTCGAGTGACAATGTCACTCGGCCGAGTGAGCCGCTCCGACTGCTACGAAAGTTGCGATTTCTGGGCTGCGCAGGGGCAGTTTGGTCACGATTTTCTGGGCGATTTTAGGGGGTATTTAAACCCAGTTTTGGCCCTAGTTAGGAGAGCTTTTTGCAGCCTTTTTCAGAACTTTTCAGAACTGTTTAGATTATTAGATTTAGACTTTTTATTTTGAAGATTTAAATGCTACTCTTATTGGATTCTCATTGGATATCATTGGATCTTCATTGGTTTGTCTATTTCCTATCAAGAACTCAATTTTTATTAGCTATTTCTCTATTGCAATGAATTCTCTTGATATTATTATTGATTTTTCTGAGAATCGCATGATGAATATTAAGTAGTGCCATTGTCTTAGGGCATATGGATGAACCCTATGGACCCTATTTCTAAATTGTGATGAATTTGTGAAATTGTTGCTAGAATTGATTAGGGTTAGGTTGGGATTGATTGATTACAGATAGCTAGGAATTTATATCGATTGGGATTTGTAAGAGATTGAGTCTCAATTGATAGGAAGGCCTAGAAATTCGATTTAGATTGATGATTGGATTTCTCTAGACTTGGTTTGCTAGAGATTGGGACAAAGCTAGGATTTTCAATTGTGAATCTATACCAATATCCGTTTGCAAGAGATTGGAAGAATAGGAACTATCACAACTTAGGTCGTAGCTCGAGTTTGCACGAGAGTGGGCTCGAGATACGATTGAACGATGATGTCGTTCTTCACGCTAGCGGCTTAGGCTATGGTTTGTAAGAGATTGGGCCCTATCCTAGGTTTGCTATAGACCGGCAATAACGCGAGAGCGTGAGCTTGGTTCTACATTTAGTTGCGACTAGTTCACCCACATTTAAGTTTAGCAATGATGAAACCTATGAATCACAATGATGAGAGACGGTCCGTAGCGGGGATTCCCTATCCCTAGACGTTTTATTAAATTGATACTTTCTCTTGATATTAGCACGATTGTGACTGCTTACCCCAAACGAATCTCGATCCTCTTGATAGCTAGGTGATTGGAAGGAGACACTGTCATTAGTCCTTCCTGAGTTCGATACCCGCTCGCCGCTACACCGTGCGCTTGCGGTAAAACTACAAGTCGTTTGTCCCGGGTGTGTGTACTCCCGGGGCGCGATCAAGTTTTTGGCGCCGTTGCCGGGGAGTACATTTGACGGTGTTCGATTTTGATCACTCGGTTATCTCTTACCATCTATCTTCCTTTCTTTCTTCATTTTTTTCCTTTTTGACTCTGTTTGCTGCCCAATTTACTTGCTCTCCCAGAATTCTCCATAAGATCTTAACATGAACATGGGGGACGCAATGTTGATGACTGAGTCTAGATTGGGGGACGATGATTCCTTCGCGAACCTTCTTAAAGAACTTTTTGATGAGGTCCATGCGACAGGGGCGTTCGCCGTTGATGTCGAGGACCCCATTGAGCAACAATTTGCTATTTTTGTGATGGATCAAATCTCCCAGGAAGGGACTATCGAGGGCAATGTCATAGTTGATGTGAGAGACGGCAAGTTATATTTTGAAAATGACTGAGCGTGCATCGAAGAGTACTACACTTCCAAGGAATCCACTGGGCATGCTGAGATTTAGGGAAGTACACTCTACAACCTCACTCTTATATTCATGAACCCACTGACTTCTCTTGATCCCAGGTTTGGACCGGAGCACTATGGTAGTCCCACTGATGCCCGCGCAGAGCTGTGCAGCGTCTATTCCGATGCACCGTCCTCATCGAGAAGTGAATCCGAGTCGGCATGGGAAAGCCAACTCAAAGAGCAGGAACTAAACCCAGATGTTGCGAAAGAGGTCAAGCTTTCACAAGGAGAGGAAGTAGAGGGTACAGCGCCACCTGAGGTAGAGCTTAAACAATTGCCACCAAATCTAAGGTACGCTTTCTTGGGTAATAAATTGACCTATCCGGTTATTGTTAATGCCCAACTCAACCATGATCAACTAGAAAGACTCTTGGATGTCCTTAGGAGTCACAAGGATGTGCTTGGCTACACCATCTCTGATCTTAAGGGAATAAGCCCTAGGCTCTGCACGCATAGAATCCACTTGGAAAACACTAAAGCCACCTCCATAGAGCCTCAAAGGCGGTTGAACCCTAACATGAAGGAGGTGGTTAAGAAGGAGATTCTTAAATTACTTGAAGCCGGCATTATTTATCCTATCTCTGACAGCTGGTGGGTTCGCCCCGTTCATGTCGTCCCCAAAAAGGGGGGATGACCGTTGTAAAAAAACGAAAAGGGAGAACCCATATCTACGTGCACTGTCACGGGATGGCGAATGTGTATTGAGTATAGGAAATTAAATAAAGCCACCCGGAAAGACCATTACCCATTGCCCTTTATTGATCAAATGCTTGAGCGTCTTGCTAAACATAAATACTTCTGTTATTTGGATGGGTATTCGGGATTCTTTCAAATCCCCTTGCATGAAGGCGACCAAGAAAAGACCACTTTCACACGTCCTTATGGTACATATGCCTATCGTAGAATGCCCTATGGACTTTGCAATGCTCCCGCCACTTTTCATAGGTGCATGACATCAATCTTTTCTGATTACATTGAAAATATTATGGAAGTCTTCATGGACGATTTTTCTGTATATGGAAGTGAATTGGATTCTTGTTTGGCTAATCTTACTAAAGTTCTCAAACGATGCCAACAAAATAACCTCACTCTTAATTGGGAAAAATGTCATTTTATGGTCACCGAGGGGATAGTACTTGGGTATCTTGTTTCTTCTAGGGGGATCGAGGTCGATCATGTGAAAATTGAGGTAATCGAAAAACTCCCTCCTCCTATTAATGTTAAAGGCATTAGAGGCTTTCTTGGTCATGCGAGGTTTTACCGCCGCTTTATCAAGGATTTTGCCTTAATTGCCTGACCTCTTACCTCCTTACTTGCTAAAGATGCTCCCTTTGTCTTTTCAGGAGAATGCTTGCAAGCATTCAATACGTTGAAAGAATCTCTTATTTCCGCCCCCATCATACAACCGCCGGATTGGAGCCTTCTCTTCGAGCTTATGTGTGATGCAAGTGACCAAGCCATTGGAGCGGTGCTAGGACAGAGGAAAGACAAAAAGCTTCATGCTATAGTCTATGCTAGCAAAACATTGGACGATGCGCAGAAAAATTATACCACCACCGAGAAAGAGCTTTTAGCAGTCGTCTACTCCATCGAGAAGTTTCGGTCCTACCTCCTTGGATCCAAAGTTATTGTCCACACCGACCATGCGGCATTGAAGTATCTTCTAAGCAAAAAAGAGGCAAAACCAAGATTGATAAGATGGATACTTTTGCTGCAAGAATTTGACTTGGAGATTAGAGATAAGAAGGGAACAGACAACGTTGTGGCGGACCACTTGTCTATGCTTGTTCGCGACAAGGAGAATGAAAGCTTGCCAATCGATGACACATTTGTCGACGAGAGGCTATTTGCCGTAAGACCCGGAGAGGTGCCTTGGTATGCGGATTTCGTTAATTATTTGGCTTGTGGGATAAAACCATGCGGAATGCCCCCGCAACAAAAGAGGAGATTTATGCACGAAGTCCGAAACTATTTCTGAGAAGATCCATATCTCTTCAAGATATGCAAGGACGGAGTTATACGGAGGTGTGTTTCCAAGGAGGAGGCCACGTCGATCGTTTTGCATTGCCATAGTATGCCATGCGGGGGACATCATGCGGCCTCTAAAACCACCGCTAAGATATTATAGTGTGGGTTCTTTTGGCCAACCATGTTCAAGGATACGCATGACTTCGTCAAGGGATGTGATAGATGCCAACGGACCGGGAATATATCAAGGCGAAATGAGATGCCGATGAGGCCCATTCTAGAAATTGAGCTATTTGATTGTTGGGGAGTGGACTTCATGGGACCTTTTCCGTCAAGCAAGGGAAACAAGTGCATCTTATTAGCCGTGGATTACGTCTTTAAATGGGTGGAAGCCATTGCGACCCCTACTAATGATGCGAGGGTGGTGTCCAAATTTTTCAAGCAAAACATCTTCCCACGCTTTGGAGTGCCTTGTACTTTGATAAGCGATGGGGATAGCCACTTTATAGAAAACAAATTTGAAGCAATGTTGAAAAGATATGGGATGAATCATAAAGTTGGCATGGCATACCACCCTCGGACAAGTGGCCAAGTGGAGGTGTCGAACCAAGAAATCAAGAAAATTCTAGAAAAGACCGTCGATAGATCTAGAAAAGATTGGTCGATGAAATTGAATGATGCACTATGTGCTTATCGTACTGTCTTTCACACTCCCATTGGCACCACACCGTACCGACTTGTTTATGGGAAAGCTTGTCACTTGCCGGTAGAGTTGGAGCACCGCGCATATTGGGCTATTAAGACATTCAATTATGACTACAAGAGTGCGGCGGTGAGGCGACTCTTAGACATTAATGAGCTTGATGAGATTATACGTGATGCTTATGAGTGCTCAAGGATTTATAAGGAAAGGACTAGAATCCTCCATGACACACACATCACCGTTACGGACTTCAAGGTCGGAGATAAAGTCATCCTATTCAATTCCCGGCTCCGACTCTTTCTCGGAAAGTTGAGATCACGATGGTCCGGACCGTTCACCATTAAGCATATACAACCGGGGGAGCTTTTGAATTGGAAGGGAAAGACGGAGCCACATTCAAGGTAAATGGACAACGGATCAAGCATTATTCTGAAGGAGTCCCCACCGATGAAGTGAATCACGTATATCTACTCAAGGAACGCCCCCACGATCTTTCATACCTCCTTGATGAGTTAATTGACGAGGCCATTCCTTATTCTATTGGCGCTCTCCATGATGACGGCCTTGAAGAAGGCCAAATTTCTAGCATTGAAGAAAAGTTGGAGGACCCTTCAGATAGCTCCATGGTCGATGATGAAGGCGACGCTGATGTCGCAAGGATAAGGGAGCTTTACAAGCTCTCAATGGCCAAGAATCCAAAGAAAGCTCCACCGAATAGAAGATCGGCATCACCGGTGAGAAGGAAGATTGGTGCTAGCTAAAGTTTGGGGGACTTATCCCCCAACCCTACCCATGATGAGGGGACACCAAGGAAGGCCGACGAGTACCACCAACCAAATCCAAGTGGCCTTCCAGGCAAATTTGACGGGCGTATCTCGTATGCGCCCAACATCACGCGCTAAACGAAAATCTTAAGGGGTCGAGCTCATGACCTTAAACGAGCGCTTGTCGGGAGGCAATCTGACGGTTTTATATCATTTTTAGTTAATTTTCATTTTTATTTTAGATTTCTCTTAGTGTTTAGAGTCTAGCGTCTATGAAAATCGTGACAACGGGTCCTAATTTTCATGACAGGAGATGGAGAAAGAGAGATCATTCAAATTGAGGATGTCCAAGGCAAGGGAGAGCGCTTAAGGAACGTGCTCAGGCCCCAGGATGAGGAGGGAACTGACTGGAGGAAGAAAAACAGAGAATGTAGCGAAAACAGAGGGCCGTTGCAGAAAACAGGAAGCCACGCGGTCGAGTAACATGTCACTCGGCCGAGCAAAGACTCCACTCGGCCGAGTGGGGTACCAATTAGGGAAGTTTATGTAGACCAACTCTCTGTCATTTTCTGTAAATTCTAGTCATAATTGCCACTAGCCCGAGTGCTTTATCACTCGACCGAGTGAATCAGATACCCTCCAGTGCTCAAAAATTGCTGAGTGGCTGAGCCACTCGGCCGAGTGGAACTTGTCCATTCGGCCGAATGAGAAAAGCTACTCGGCCGAGTCGTAACTTGTGGGAGATATTTTCGAAATTTTATTTCATATCCCACTCGGTCGAGTGAACTATTCACTCGGCCGAGTCGTATCATTCCTATATATAAGCGTTGCGGCTGCGCGAATTTCGAAACGCGAAAAATCCCAAATTCACCCAAACCGATGTCGCTCCGACTTCCTTCACCCGATCCACCATTTCTGACACCCGAGCCGCCGCTGCAAGGCCGACCGACGTTCGCCGTCGGTCGCCACCGCCGCCTCGCCGGCGCAGCTCGCCGGCGCCGCCCTCCCCCGCCGCCGATCACCCCATTTTGCCCAAAATGCCTCTTTTCTCCCCATTTCTCCCGATTTGTACGCCCGTTGCGCCCCAAAATTCAAATTAAATCCTTTATATATCTGTTACCCCTAATCTCCCTCATACATATTGATTATTATTGATAGATTTTATCGTTTGCTTTTCAGGCTAGCTTGGGGGAGCTTTGGGGAGATTTTTGACGCATACATAGCCTTGCGGAGGAGGCATATCTTTGCACACATTGCTGATTGCTCTCTCGGCGTGCTCAGGTATACTCGTTTCATTATTTAGCGCGTCACATTTCATTTTGGGTGGGCACGTTGTGCGGCACATAGGCCGCCACGCTACAGTTCACGCACGCGGGAGCCCGCTTCGAAGCGGAAGAAGTCAGGTGATCCTGGCTCCTCTTCCGCTAGGGCAGACTCCCCTCCACCTAGCCCACCACCACCACCTACACAGTCACTTCCTGCTGATCCCATTCCACCACCCGCTCCCACCGTCGGGCCGATGTGGATTACGTTTTGAGATGACGCACACCGTGCCAGATTCAAGCGTATCTGCCATCGCTCGATAGTACCTCTAGGTTTGCACACCTAGCCGACCTAGACCGCCTAGGGGTACTTGAGGGGCTTCTCACGTTGTACGATAATGTGGGATGGCGCGACTTTCTGTTGGTGTCGGCGGATACTTACATCCGTCCGACACTAGATGTCTTAGTTCCATTGACCGGACCCCTAGAGGATACTCCTTCCGTTTGATGAATCGAGAGTGCGAGATCACTCTCGACATGCTTAGAGCATTTTTCCAGTGGCCCGCTGTCCCGGTCCCAGACCACACCTACGCTCCCACACACATTCCACCCCCATCGTTTGACACTCACGCCTTTTGGACACGGATCACGGGATCCCCACTCGCCTTTGACCCTAGTAGAGCCAAGGCATCAGCTATTGTCCACCCCTGCCTCCACATTGCACAGCTCCTTATGGCGACTACTTTTCTTGCGAGGTATGAGCCCGGGACGCTATCTACGCCAGAGCTCTACATGCTCTATGCGATGCACACCCTAGGGTTCTAGATAGGGGTAGTGACATTTTGGTCCCCGCCATCGAGATCGACATTGCCAGTTGATTTTTGGACCGCATCATTATTTCTGTGAGTGCTCGCTCACCGATCTGTTGCGGCGGTCTGATCACCTTCTTGGCCCTTATGACCAGCGTGGACCTTCCTGACGACCTGCATCGACCTCCCGGCCCCACTACACTTTCTATAGATGTTATGGCCCGGATGAAGATGCTTCGTCCCCATGGTCGCCAGCACTGGGTTTGGCTGCATGGTCCCTTCAGCGCTGATTACATGGTTCTCCCGAGCCCTGCTTGGACACATATTAGACCTGACGGCGGAGACTGGATTCTAGCGATGGATCTCCTTATCCCCGCCGCCTACGTGCTTAAGCCCAAGGATGCTCAACAGGAGCCCCTCGTTCCACCCGTCGACCCCGTGATCCCTCAGCCTGCTCCTGCCTTGTCTGCACCTCCCGACACCTCTGTCCACACGTCTGTTAGTGTCGGGAGAACTTTAGCTGAGCCGTCCACCCCCACCACCACTGTGCCTATTTCTACCGAGCCCATTACCACTCTGAGTCCCGAGCGTCCCCCTACCATTATTGAGAGCGGTGAGTCCTCTTTCACTGTCGCAGTAGAGACCATATCCCGATTGTTGTCCTCGACTCCTGGGGAGTTATCTCTTGTGCCCTTCACGGCCTCCCCAGCCGTCGACTTCTCGGTCTCCACTGTCGTAGTCTTTTCTGAGAGTGTCGTGACATCTGTCCCCACGTCTGTGTCACTGACCTCTCACACCGCCTCGTCTTCTGTTTTCACTTCCACTTCCGTTGCTGCTTTCACTTCGACCTTTCCTGCGTCCCAGCCTCTCACAGAGGCTGGGCATCACTACCCCACTTCCCTGCTGGACCCATCCACTACACTACCCGCGTGAGACAGCCCCACACTTCACCAGTTAGACTTGTACGTCCCTCTGCTCCACCATCCCCCGACACTCTAGTTCAGAGCATTCGTGCTCTTAAGGGGGCTGTTAGTGGACTTAGAGGGGATTTCAGAGCTCTCTCCGCCACTGTTAGTTTTGTGCAGACCCACGTCTCCTTTCTTCCCAGTATTCAGGCTTGCCTGAACCAGATTCTGGCGCGCCTGCCTCCACCACCGACACCCACCCAGCAGCTACCACGCCCACTACCACCACCACCACCTCCGCCAGAGGACGGTGCTGGTGCACCACCACCAGCCTAGGCACACACTGGATGCCTTCTATATTTCTGTTGTTTTGCTGGTTGTTTTTGAGCCTGGTGATTTTTGCGCCCCTCCTCCACACACCGTTTTGGTACCTTTTTGGTCATCTGTTTATCTCTTTTAGAGTGAGGGATCTTATTTTTGGGGACACTGATACTCTGCACCATTTTGACCTCTGCATGCATCACATGCATTCCCATATCATTTCCTTTTCTTTTATTTTCATCATGCATGCATCCTCCCCCACCCACCCATTTCACGTCTCTCGGTATGCCACACTTCGCACATTGAGGACACTGTGCACTTTAGCTTGGGGGAGTGAGTCCTCACACTTTTGCTTTTTGTCACCCTTTTATTTTTGCTTTTATTTTTTGCTTTTGCACTCATTTTCACTTTTTCGTTTTTTTATCATGCATCACGTTTTCTTACCTTTTTGAGTGTGTTGCATTTCATAGTAGTTTCTATTTTCTTTTATCCTTATTTCTTTCATCTTTTGCTAGAGCTGACTTTTCTGTGATGATGATGACATGGTGATTAGCTTATCTCTGTTTGCATACAACTTTGCCGTGCCATGGTTTTTATTTCAGATATCATATGCTTTGTCATGCTATGCATTTGAGATAGTAACCCACCTTTTCGTATATGAATATGGATGAAATTTTGTTATTAGCTGAAGTCTGATAATTCATATGTATGCTCTTCGTAGAAAACACACCAAGCTTCACGCATTGATTGATTATATCTAAAGTACTGCTTTCCTTTCTTATATCACTTCTTATTGCATGAAAGTTGTACGCCTCACTTTCAGGTTGAATGAATGAATGTTAGGTTGATATAACTGGACTAGTTTTCTTTCTGAGATCAAACTGAGTAGATTACATTACTCTGCTGAAGTTTTGCACGTCTTATAGAGTGAACCGAGCGTTACATTTATTTTCTTTCTCCACATATCTTGAGCATTAATTCTCTATTTATATTCATTGGTGAATCTCCCTTTAGCGGATCATATATTGGCAATTCCCCCGCTTTATAAAGTTCATGCTCCACTACCCCCAAAATCAAAAAGAAAAAATACATGTATATCTTTCTATCTTTTGATTTGGGATCACAGTTGTATATATGAATATTTTGAAATGAATAAAAAAAGAAAAAAATGAGAAAAAGAAAAGAAAAGAGAAAAGAAGTTTATACATGATCCCATCCACACTCTTTCTCTCTTTCTTCCCTCTTTTGTTTTTATTCTATCATGGAGCTTCAAAAATGGGGAATATATTTATTGATTTATCTTATGCCACCACGCTTATAGATAAGCTTGGGGGAGAGGAACCAATGATGTGTGAGAGAGAGTGACTACCTGACAGTGCATGACAACCTAAGCTAGGTAATTTTTTATACTTGGTAATATCACTAAAAGTTTTTCAAAATACAGGAATTGACACTTAGCATACATTTCATGAAAACCATACTTTTCTATTCTTACTACTCCATATTGTGTGATATCTCTTATACTCCAGGTAGAAAACATTCAATTGAAAAGTGTGGTCTATGATTATGTATACCGCTTTAGATGCTTCAAACGATGTTAATTCTAGAACGATTCCATATTTCATATTATTTTGCTATTCTCGGGTTTTCTATTTTGAATGCATCCATATACTATGGTATCGAGATAAAAATCTTTGGCATGAGTTTTACATTCGTAGTGTGCTACATGAGTAAGCAAAACCCACGTCCTGAGAAAAATTATCTAGCATCTCCTTCTTCGCTTTCTATTCTTTTTTTCATTTTTTCTTTCTTTTTATTACTTCCCCGTCAGGTTCGCCTTTTACTTATCTTCCTCGATGACGAGTAAGAGGTAAGCTTGGGGGATTTTGATCACTCCATATTTTACACTCTTTTTCTGCATGTTTGCATGCCATTTTGATCGACCATATCACGTTTTTCACGATTATTCGACAATATTGTGATGCTTTTCACTATTTCTTGTTTTTGTCGTATTTCAGGAAATATCGAGCGATTCGGAGCGATTTTGAGATCAAGTGGTTCACAAGCTCTAAGGAGTGTCACCCACGGCTCATTTGAGGGCCATTCAGTGATGGAAGATGGGTTGAAGAAGAAGGAACTTCGTAGGAGCAACGAGGAGGAGAAATGGAGAAGATTGGCATTTACAGCATGCCACTCGGTCGAGTGGAGCACTCACTCGGCCGAGCAAGACAGCCCACTCGGCCGACCAAAACGGACACGCACAAAGAAGAGAATCAGCGTGTACTCGGCCGAGTGACTACAGCCCACTCGGCCGAGTAGGAGAGTTCACTCGCCCGAGTGGCACGAGAAATTCGTCCAGAAAGAGGCAGAGTTACTGGAATCTGTCAGACAATCTGAGAGGCCCCACTCGGCCGAGGAAGAATGCCACTTGGCCGAGTGAATAAAGCCCCTCGGCTGAGTCACCTCCGAAGGTAGACCCTGAGACACCCGACTTACTGTTTTCTTACAGGGTCTGTAACTCGGCCGAGTGACAATGTCACTTGGCCGAGTGAGCCGCTCCGCCTGCTGCGAAAGTTGCGATTTCTGGGCTGCGCAGGGGCAGTTTGGTCACGATTTTCTGGGCGATTTTAGGGGGTATTTAAACCCAATTTTTGCCCTAGTTAGGAGAGCTTTTTGCAACCTTTTTCAGAACTTTTCAAAACTATTTAGATTGTTAAATTTAGACTTTCTATTTTGAAGATTTGAAGGCTACTCTTATGGGATTCTCATTGGATATCATTGGATCGTCATTGGTTTGTCTATTTCATATCAAAAACTCAATTTTTATTAGCTATTTCTCTATTGCAATGAATTCTCTTGATATTATTATTGATTTTTCTGAGAATCGCAAGATGAATATTGAGTAGTGCCATCGTCTTAGGGCGTAGGGATGAACCCTATGAACCATATTTCTAAATTGTGATGAATTTGTGAAATTGTTGCTAGAATTGATTAGGGTTAGGTTGGGATTGATTGATTACAGATAGCTAGGAATTCATATCGATTGGGATTTGCAAGAGATTGGGTCCCAATTGATAGGAAGGCCTAGAAATTCGATTTAGATTGATGATTGGATTTCTCTAGACTTGGTTTGCAAGAGATTGGGCCAAAGCTAGGATTTTCAATTGTGAATCTATACCAATATCTGTTTGCAAGAGATTGGACGGATAGGAACTATCACAACCTAGGTCGTAGCTCGAGTTTGCACGAGAGTGGGCTCGAGATACGATTGAACGATGATGTCGTTCTTCACGCTAGCGGCTTAGGCTAGGGTTTGCAAGAGATTGTGCCCTATCCTAGGTTTGCTATAGACCGGTAATAGCGCGAGAGCATGAGCTTGGTTCTACATTTAGTTGCGACTAGTTCACCCACATTTAAGTTTAGCAATGATGAAACCTATGAATCATATTGATGAGAGACTGTCCGTAGCGGGGATTCCCTATCCCTAGACATTTTATTAAATCGATACTTTCTCTTGATATTTGCACGATTGTGACTGCTTACCCCAAACGATTCTCGATCATCTTGATAGCTAGGTGATTGGAAGGAGACACTGTCATTAGTCCTCCCTGAGTTCAATACCCGCTCGCCGCTACACCGTGCACTTGCGGTAAAACTACAAGTCGTTTGTCTCGGGTGTGTGTACTCCCGGGGCGCGATCAGTCAGACCCATCGGAACCAAGTTTGCATGCTATCTTTGGGGCTCCGGGCCCTCGAACTTGATTAATGGGTCCGGTAACATGACTCGATCTCATTCATTCATTCTTTCTCCACCAATTGATAGGGGGAGAAAATCGAGCTTCTGGTGGACAAGACTGAGAGCTTGTAGTTTCAGGTACATATGCTATACTTGTTCATTGGCAAGGGAAGAATGAAATGACTTCTTGCCTCACTGTTGATGGTTTTTGGTAAATCGTAGGCTGATAGCTTCCAGAGGCAAGGCAGGCAACTTCGACGCAAGATGTGGCTCGACAATATCAGATTTAAGATTATCATGGGAGGTTCTCTGGTCGCAGTCATTCTCCAGAGACTAATTATACCAGGCTCTCTGGTCGCAGTCCTTTTTGAAAATGCTAATGGAATGCGTTTCCTTGGGACATCTGAAAATCTTCATTTTGATGCTACCAGGAGTGCTTTAGATGCTGTAACAATGGTGATGTTCTAAGATCAGGTTGATTCTTTGCATCTCTCTTTTCTTGTGGAAAACATTAGGTTATCTTTAATGCATAATCTACATATGCATCTTGTAATAAAATACACAGTCTGCTGTCAATACTGCATCTACTTTTGTGGTGGCTATAACATTATGTTATCATGTTCTTCATGCAGTACATGTCTCTAATGTTGTTTGTTTTTAATGTTGATAGAACGGGAAGAACAGAAACTTGATGGATATATAAAACCTATAGTAACTGAATTGGAAGCTCACTGAAATTAACTAGCCCGCACAGTGTCGATCATTGAGGCACAAGGATAACTTGAGGCGAAGCAAGGTATGATGCCATGTCTGTGAAATATTGAATGCTATGATTGGTTGGAAGCCATTTTCTTTAAATTTATTGGTTCACTTTCCTTTTTAATGGGACATAAATAGGAGAAGCCACTATATGTTCAAATATTATTTAGTTTAGTTGCCTTTCTAAATGGACGTAAATGGGAACATTTTCCTCCTCCAGATGCATTTATATTAGGTTAGGGGAAAATCTTTTTTTTAATTAGTGAAAATCCCTTTCTTTTCATGTCGCATTCTTGTATTTTTGGCAAGTTTAGAAGGTTACACATCTTCATGTAATGCCGGCGACATGTAGGATACAACGTTGATGTTCCCTTTCTTTGGTGCCCACAAGAGTTGTCAATGGCGAGGCATGCAGTAGCACAAGCGGAAGTTCTTTTCAAAACAGTTGGTTAGCTGTTTACAAAAAGGCTGCAGTTGGTGTTGCTGATAGTGATGCGGAACTTAGCTTGAAATATTTGTGCTAGTATAATTACCATGGATCGTGTCTTGTATAGTGGATATTATGGTACAGAGATGAATTGTGAAATATTTTGTATCGAAAATAAAGTGACTTAAGAGCCTCTGTCGGATCTCGTGTCAATTTGTTTAGCTGAGCTGACAAGGATTTACTGAATTTGTTTGATTTTTTTAAAAAAATTAAACATTAGCTACGTCCAGTCCGTGGCTAATAAGCATTAGCCATGGACTGGCCGTGACTAATGCGTATTAGCCACGGCCAGTCCAAACATTAGTAACCCACTTAGATAGCGCTTAAAAAGCGCTATCCAAGCCACCATATCGGTGGCTTGGATAGCGCTTTTATAAGCGCTATCTTAGTAAACCACTACGATAGCGCTTATAAAAGCGCTATCCAAGCTACCATAGCGGTAGCTTGGATTGCACTTAAAGTGTAAAAAAAGCGCTATGCAAGCGTTTTTTGTAGTAGTGTTAATTCTTGCTTTAATTTCCTCTTGCCCAATTTCATTGTTGATGTTGGATGTATTATTAGGGCACATTTTCATTGGTAAATACCCGAAAGGGCACAATTCGAGATGAATCCATGCTCCTAATTTGACTAGTGACTTGATAATACATCAATCCCTATTGCTAATTGTTGTGTTCTTTAATGCTAAATTTTCCGATTGAGTGTCCTTAGCCGGATGATCAATTAAGTTATATGCAGTAATTAGAACTTGATTAACACCAATCTTAGTGAACCCACAACCCATACTCCCCGCCTTGCTATTCTAAATCACCAATTGGTTAGTATCACCACTTTTTCCCACACTCATCCACCGTTAAACGAGGTAGTTGTAACACACTATTATTTTTCTTTATCGATCAATTTTGTGAATATAGAATGACTTGTCCCTGTGATCCAACCCGGTTCTCAACTGTTATTTATAAATTTATTGCATTGACACTCCTACGCTTGGGAGTGGAAGACGTGCTTCTTGCGTGTCCTCCCATTCAACCAGTGGGGACGATGGTGCGGTGGGACATGGCTAGGAAACGCTCGTGTGAGCGTCATCCCTAAAGACGATATCGTACGTCCTCAGGGTAGCTGGTGGTGGGACAGGACGGGGTAGGGGAGTGGTGGGTGGGATGGGAGGAGTGGTAGGGTGGGTGGTGTGTGGTGCCTCTATGGCTAGAGGCACGGGTGTGGTTGATCGTGAGGAGCCAGACGAGGACGACGAATCGTCCAAGTACGGCTCGGGTGAGGGTGAACGTCGAGGGCATCGTGCAGGCCGAGAAGAGGATGGACTAGTGGTGGCCTTCCTCTTCGCCGGCTGAGGCTTCCTCGGCCTAAGGCGAGGAGGCATCGTGCAAGTGGTGCTGACGGCTAACTACAATGATATGGTAAAAAATAAGGAGTGGAAGGAGTATACCAACACCGAGCGTAGCTGCGAAAGCAGAAGCAGAAAGTACGTGCGAAGCCTGAGTCCAAGATATCCTTTTTAATGGGACATAAATGGGAGAAGCCACTATATGTTCAAATATTACTTAGTTTAGTTGCCTTTCTAAATTGACGTAAATGGGAACATTTTCCTCCTCCAGATGCATTTATATTAGGTTAGGGGAAAATATTTTTTTAATTAGGGAAAATCCCTTTCTTTTCATGTCTCATTCTTGTATTTTTGGCAAGTTTAGAAGGTTACACATCTTCATGTAATGCCGTCGACATGCAGGATACAACGTTGCTGTTCCCTTTCTTTAGTGCCCACAAGAGTTGTCAATGGCGAGGCATGCTGTAGCAGAAGCGGAAGTTCTTTTTCAAATCAGTTGGTTAGCTGTTTACGAAAAGGCTGCAGTTGGTGCTGCTGATAGTGATGCGGAACTTAGCTTGAAATATTTGTGCTAGTATAATTACCATAGATCATATGTCTTGTATAGTGGATATTATGGTACATAGATGAATTGTGAAATATTTTGTATTGAAAATGAAGTGACTTAAGAGCCTCTATCGGATCTGGTGTCAATTTGTTTAGCTGAGCTGACAAGGATTTACTGAATTTGTTTGAATTTTTTTAAAAAAATTAAACATTAGCCACGGCCAGTCCGTGGCTAATGCGCATTAGCCACGGCCAGTCCAAACATTAGTAACCCACTTAGATAGCGCTTAAAAAGCGCTATCCAAGCTACCATAGTGGTGGCTTGGATAACGCTTTTATAAGCGCTATCTTAGTAAACCACTACGATAGCGCTTATAAAAGCGCTATCCAAGCTACCATAGCGGTAGCTTGGATAGCGCTTAAAAGCGCTATCCAAGTGTTAAAAAAAGCGCTATGCAAGCGTTTTTTTGTAGTAGTGTTAATTCTTGCTTTAATTTCCTCTTGTCCAATTTCATTGTTAATGTTGGATGTATTATTAGGGCACATTTTCATTGGTAAAGACCCGAAAGGGCACAATTCGAGATGAATCAATGCTCCTAATTTTACTAGTGACATGATAATACATCCATCCCTATTGCTAATTGTTGTGTTCTTTAATGCTAAATTTTCCGATTGAGTGTCCTTAGCCGGATGATCAATTGAGTTATATGCGGTAATTAGAACTTGATTAACACCAATCTTAGTCAACCCACAACCTATACTCCTCGCCTTGCTATTCTAAATCACCAATTGGTTCTCTAACCCTACCCACTTAGGATAGGATTTTAGTATCACCACTTTTTCCCACACTCATCCACCGTTAAACGAGGTAGTTGTAACACACTATTATTTTTCTTTATCGATCAATTTTGTGAATATAGAATGACTTGTCCCTGTGATCCGACCCGGTTCTCACCGGTTATTTATAAATTTATTGCATTGACACTCCTACGCTTGGGAGTGGAAGGCGTGCTCCTTGTGCGTCCTTCCGTTCAACCAGTGGGGACGATGGTGCGGTAGGACATGGCTAGGAAATACTCGTGGTGAGCGTCATCCCTAAAGACGATATCGTACGTCCTCGGGGTGGCCGGTGGTGGGACAGGACGGGGTAGGGGAGTGGTGGGTGGGATGGGAGGAGTGGTAGGGTGGGTGGGTGTGGTGCCTCTATGGCTAGAGGCACGGGTGTTGTAACGACCCGATTCCCGGGCCCGTTACTTTTGGATATTTGCGCAGGTCCTGCAGTTAACCAGTGAAAACAAAATAGCCACGATGCAGAGATGTACAAAAATACCCAAATAGTGTCAAATTATTACATCCATATTGTACAAAAATTGTCCAACAATCATACATGAAGGAAGTTAATACAACTGGAAACAAGTCTGAAGGCTGCAGACTCATGGTCAAATTCTGGCGCTATTAACTCTAGAGCATCTGCCTCCATATGTACGTCGTCTGCGGTGCCACAGAGATGGAACCGTAGGTAAGTCACAACAATTCTAGCAATAGAAACAAAGTAGTGCAAAAGTATGGAACAAGCTATAGTAAACAAAAGATGATCAGATAGGTACAAAAGTAAAGTATGAGCTGACAGATATAGTAAAATACTGGTAACTTCTCAGATGTTGTAAGTGATGCATAAAGTAAAGATGACTGTACAAGTTCAAAAGTAACGACTGTGGCGTGGCATGTGGTAGTAACAATATTTTGACCAATGGGATGTCAGGTTAACAATGTTTTGACCAATCGGTAATGGGATGACAATAGATAGCCCTAGAAATACTTAAGATGGGCGTCGTTTGGCTATCTAATAGTGTAGGCAGGCTTAATAATAAGAAGTCTAACTTAACTTCCAAATCAGCCAGTCAGTCAGGGCTTGAAGGCACAGGTCACTTCAAAGACCGCAGGAACAAGTCCATTGGTTGACCAACCCCCTTCCCATTCCTTCCTAGACACTGATTCGATTGTAATTTAAGACCGCTTATTATTAAACCGTTCTATCACGTTCGAGTAGTCTCGACTTAGTTTGTAGAATAGTAGTAGTCGTGACTGAAGCAATGGTCTCAATCAATTATCAATTAGTGCAGCATTAATCAATTAGTGCATTAGTCTTAAATGCCGCAAGGGCCCAATAGTGTGCTCCGTAAATGCCCGAAGGCCCAATAGTGTGCTTCGACAATACAAACAACCATGAGTACAATACATAAATCAAATTAGTGCGTCAGCCTTGGCTCGAGTGTACGATATGCAACCAGAAGTGCACCCATCCCACGGAGCCACTCGTGGAATATCTACCTACCATTCCAGCAGGGTGATGGTACAGCTTAACTAATAAGGGTGGACCCGGTCACTCCCGCACACTTCGTAGCTCAAGACTACCCCGTATCCCGTGTATTATCATAGTCCAATGTTCATATCAGTGTTCGTATCAATATGGCCTCATGGGCCCTGTATCAATCAGCTAGTGCAACAGTCTTAGCTCGAGTGTACGATATGCAACCAGAAGTGCACCCATCCCACGGAGCAACTCGTGGAATCTCTACCTACCATCCCTTGCATGGTGATGGTACAGCTTAACTAATAAGGGTGGACCCAGTCACTCCCGCACACTACGTAGCTCAAGACTACCCCATAACCCATGTTGTATCACATTTCACATTTATATCAGTATCCGTGTCTGTATCCATATCCGTATCCGTATGGCCTCATAGGCCCATCATTTCGTACATCCAATAATGTGTACAACAATACATCCATCAATGAGTACAACCAATCACACATATGGTATTTACTTGCTGAAAAAGTCAAGGCAGAACTCTCAACATAGAATATCAGTCCTGAGCAATGCTTTGAAGTCCAATAACTATGATATCAAATTTCATAAAAGTTTACTATCTCAATTTAGTCCGAGCAATGATTTGAAGTCCAACAACTATGATATCTAATTCCATAAAAGTTTACTATCTAAATTTAGTCATTCGGTCATTCCACTATTGATTAGTCCTCAAGTTAATTAGGTTTCTATTCAATTGTTCAAGTCAAAAGCTGTTCTGAGACTAGGTGACATGTCCTAAGTTCATACGAGTACACTATCCAGATTTCCAAAGTTAGAATTAGAGTGACTTACACTTTTTGAGATCGTCGTGGTAAGACGAGGTTAGAGCAATAGCTTATAAAGGAGCTGGTGCATGGGAATTGGTACCTGAAAACACAAGAAAACATTAGTTACGGATTACCCTATTTTCTACCTATTTAATCTTATCGTTTCGATTTTTTTTATAATCGATTGAAACGTAGTCAAAAAGTGTTCTAAATTTTTCTATAGCCCAAATATAAGGAAAATAATTTTACTGTAAGAGGAAATATTTTTCGGAAGCTTGTATTAATTTTTATAATTTTTAAAAGCTCAAAATAGATTTAAAACTAATTTTTAATTAACGTAATTATTCAATAATTTCTCCTGGATGCAATCTGCATCGGAAAGTTGCAAATGAACTGTCAAAATGACCGTCTCGGAGAGTACTTTAACATATATTTTTCTCATATATTAATATACGTGAAAATACCAAGTTACGGATTTTTGAATGAAAATAACGTATTTAACTTTTAGGGTTAAAAATTAATTTTGAAAAATCTAAGCGTCGGATTGAGGCGAAACTAGTGCCATTGGGTCCAGAATGTCATTTCTGATTTTCTAGAGGTGGTCTCATATTTTTCTGGTCTCTATAATATTTATTATAAATTTAAAACCAATAAATCCTATTAAATAATTATTAAAATCGTATAAATGGAAAATACGCTTTCGTATTTTTGTAAAATACGCTCACCCCTCGTTTTGCTTCTCGCTGCATGCACGCGAGAGGCGGGGCGGCCGTGGTTCCTCGACGTCGGTGAGATGGAGGCGAGGCGGCGGAGGGCGTTCGACGGCGGCGGCGAGGAGCGACAGTGCTCAGGCTTGTGTTACCGGAGGTGAGTTTCGAACGGGGAAGCGGGCTTCGTGGGCGGAGCGACGGCGAAGGGCTCCGATGGAGGCAGCGATAGGGGTGGAGCAGTGAGCGTCGGAGGATGGGTTCGAACGGCGGAGGTGGGGTCGAGCTCAGGCGGCAGAGCTAGGTTGCAGTCGGCGCTGGCGGGCTCGCAGCGGCGTTCTCGAGCGAGAGGGGCGGAGGGAGACGTTGGACGATGCTGCAATCGGTGCTGCGGGGTGCTCCGGAGGGGGACAGCGGCGAGGCGCCGTAGGGATGCGGCTGTCGGAGTTACCGTTCGTCGGAGCATGCGAGAGCGTAGGGGCGAAGGTGACGGCGAAGAACAGAGTGGGAGTGGGGGGCTGCGGAGCCACGCCGGTGAGTGGGGTTGCTTTCCGTCGAGACTCGAAGGCGGTGGCGGGACTGGCTGTTGTCGGGCTCAAGTGGCGGAGGGGGTTTTGTGCTCACGGTGAAGGTCGGACGACGAGCTCGGAGATTGGCCTGGGGTTGTGGGATGGTCGGAGACGTGAGAAGCGGGGAGGCGATCTCATCGGACAGAGGTGGGGCAGGGTCTGGGTTGCTGGCGGAGCTCGAAGAGCGGGCGGGCGTGGGTTCGAGCCTGGGGAGGTGATGGCGAAGAAGAAGTAGAAGAAGAGGAAGAAGAAGAGTGAGGGGCTTGGGTGTTTCGTACGGGAGGGGAGAGAGTTTATGCGTGATTGCGTGGCTTCAGTAGGAAGGGTAGGTTAGCCTGTGAGAGAGAGAATTAGTGAGGGTTTAAATAGGGTTTAATATTGTAATTAGTCAAAGATATTTAATATAATTAGGTATGTATTAAATTCAACTTTTAGACTAAATGTATCATGCATGAACCTCTTTTAAACGTGGGGAGGGGGGGTTACGTAAGTGGTTAGAATAGGTAATTAGGGGGTAACTAGAATAGTTAGATATGTAATTAGTAATAAGTAAAACCCCATTAGTGAAAGTATTTTGTCAAACACAAAAACGAAATTACGATTTTGCCCCTACTAGTAAACGTGTCCGAAAAATTACGAAAACATACCCACGGGTTCGTATCATCGCGAGGATCGCGAATACGAGATCCGTTTCAGGGTTTGAGCTACGGAAATACTAGTTTTAGGCCAAAACGTTTAGAAAGCGGGTCTGCGGGTTCTCTACTGGTTTGACTTCAGAAAATTACGAAATTAATGTGGGAAGCTCTAAATGATCATTGAATGTTACTGTAAAAGTTTGAAATCGTTTTGATGATGTTTGTATGGAAAATAAATTCATTAAGTCAAAACGGTAATAACTGGAAATGAATTTTATCAGAAATGTTTTGAGTATTTGATGAAATCCGATCTTACTAAAATACTCTATAACTAGTCTGGTACTTCAAAATATTTTTATAAGAAAATTTTGAAATTAGTAAAACTCCTGACAAACCATTATAAAATAGTTAAAAATAAAAAAAAATTGGTCAAGTACGTAAATAGTTTGTCTTGCTGAAAACAGACCGTTACAGGTGTGGTGGATCGTGACGAGCCAGACGAAGACGACGAATCGTCCAAGTACGGCTCGGGTGAGGGTGAGGGTGAACGCCAAGGGCATCGTGTATGCCGAGAAGAGGAGGGACCAATGGTGGCCTTCCTCTTCGCCGGCTGAGGCTTCCTCGGCCTAAGGCGAGGAGGCATCGTGCAAGTGGTGCTGACGGCTAGCTACGATGATATGGTAAAAAATAAGGAGTGGAAGGAGTATACCAACACCGAGCGTAGCTGCGAAAGCAGAAGCGGAAAGCTCGTGCGAAGCCTAAGTCCAAGATATCCCCCAAGCTGATCTAAACCAAGCTCCTCGCGTACCTACAATAAGATATGGAAATAAGATTAGGCAATTGCGAAAATAGTTCGGTTTGAAGATCAAAGTTTGGAAAAAATTAGGGTAGGAGATAGGTCAGATATGGGGGCGATGGGGTGCGAAGATAGCTGGAAATAGAGGGAAGTGGGGGGGCGGCTCGGCCTGAGCATAGGGTGTGCTCGGGTGGGCTGCTCGGGCGACCGATATATGGCACAACTCCGGCGATATGCTGGAGCAAGGGGGCGGGGGCGGGGGGTATGAGGGAGAGGGGGGGTGAGTTATTGGGAGGCACTGCCGGTACTGGGTGGTGCCGGCAGGCTACTCCGACGAGGTGTTGGAGCTAGGAGAGGGGCGAGAGTTTGAGAGGGTGGTTAAGAGGGGGGGTCGAAAGAAGGTAGGGGAGGTGGGTGGGGATGCGTCGCCGACGCTGGGTAGTACCGACAGCATTGCTCCGGCTAAGTCGCTAGAGCTAGGGCTGCCGGGGGGGGGGGGGGGGGGGGTTGGGGGAAGAGATGTGGGAGAGAGAGAGAGAGATTAAAGGGGAGGGAGCATCGCCGGCGCTGGGCAGCACCGGCGGCGTTGCTCCGTCGGATCGTCGGAGCGACGGGGGCGGAGCGAGAGAGAGAGGGGGGAGGGGGGGGAGAGAGAGAGAGAGAGAAAGAGAGAGAGAGAGAGAGAGAGAGAGAGAGAGAGAGAGAGAGAGAGAGAGAGAGAGAGAGAGAGAGAGAGAGAGAGAGCTGAGGGGGGCGGATCGGCGGCGGCAACAGCGGTGGTGGTGATCGGACGGAGTGGGGTGGCGATGGCGGTGGTGAGGAAGTCGAGTAGGTTAGGGTTTTGGGGGAGAGCTCGGGGATTAGGGGCTTTATTCGAATGGCATTAGGATTTGCCCAAGTGAGATTTCGGTGGATATAAACCGAGTCGAGCTCGGTTGGAATGTGGGCCCGGATGAGTAAGTGGCTGTTCGGGCCGAGCAGCGATAGCTGCTCGGTCGAGTAAGATAAGATTAAAATAATTTTGAAATTAAGCTTAAAAATTGTGCCCAGTACTTGACCGAGCTGCTTACTCAGCTTGGTCGATCAGAATTAAAACAGTGCGAGGTTTTCAGCCCTCTTTTGCTCTCCCTGAAGCTCGGCCAAGTAGGGTAGCTACTCGGTCGAGTCTATTAAGCTTTCCAGAGTGCCCTTTTTAGCACTTCTGGGACTCTCCCTGTAGTTCGACCGAGTAGGGTAGCTACTCGGTTGAGTCCATTAAGCTTTCCAAAGCGCCCTTTTAGCACTTTTGGGACTCTCCCTGCAGCTCCACCGAGTAGGGTAGCTACTCGGTCGAGTCATTAGAAACAGAGTGCTCTTTTTCGACCTTTCTGGGCTCTGCCTGTAGCTCGGCCGAGTAGGGGGCTACTCGGCCGAGTCGCAATTAATCTCCAGAAGCTATTTTGCCTGTTTTCTCCAATTCCCTGAGCTCGGCCGAGCAGGGTATCTACTTTGCCGAGCAGGGTAGCTACTTGGTCGAGTTGCCTGTAACTTTTCCCTTAAGCTTGTATTTCTCTAAGGCGCTCTTTCGTTGGTTCCTTCTCCTTTTCATCGTTTATCGCGCTCTCCTCATTGTTCAACCTGTAGAAGAGGGAACTCATCAAATTTTTGTGTTTTTCCGTATTTTCTTAGAGTTAAAAGCGTATTTATTTTTTTAAATAAGAAATGAAAAACAAAAAGAAAAACGAAAGCTAAGGGATAGAAAGTCGGGCTGCCTCCCGATAAGCACTTGTTTTAAGTCGTAAGCTCGACTCCCTCAAGATTTTCAATGAATGATGTTAGGCACATGCGAAATATGCCCGTCATGCTTCCCGATAATCCCTTGCGGTGCTATTTGGCACGCCTCTTCATGTCGGCCCTTAGCGGCCAAGGAGACAGTAGCCTCTGGTTCTTGATGGTGCAAGTGTATGTCCAGGGGCTCCTCGTCAAGGACTCGTAGATCAGCGACCACCGCTTTGTTTTATACGACGATGTCGTCGTCATCCAAGCTCATCTTCATCGGGTCTTTAGTAATATCCTCCAAGGTATGCTCATGTGTAGTCTCGTCCTCCAAGAGGTCAAGGTAATTAGTGTCTTCCGATGGTGGGTGTTTCCTCATCTGCTTTTGCAAGCGGAATTGGACATCAATATTTTCCACGTTCATAGATAGCGTCCCCTCACAGACGTCAATCAAGACACCAGCCGTCGCCATGAATGTGTAGGGATTTTCATGGTCCCTTAAGTCTAATTTAAACATATTCGTCCTAAGTCGGATGAACAAAATTAAATAAGCTGCGGAAATACGATTATTAAACTATTTAATAATTACTGCCCTAAGGAAAAATTCCTAAAGCCAGGAATATCTATTGACTCAAGCTGGGTCTGACCAACTCGAGAAAGTTCTAACTACAACTTAAAATGAAATGCATATATATAAATATAACTCACCTGGAATCTTGCCTTAGATCGGGCAAGATGTTTCACACCGTCTTGCGCTCCAAAATCCTAGACACATCCCGAATCGCATTGCGTCGATCCTCGTCGCGAACTGGATCAGCTCCCGAGCCGCACCTTGCCTCCGAGCCCATCATTAGCCGTAGAAAGTTTCACTTGAGTAAACCCGCGTCGTAGACTTTCGAATCAGATTCGAACCTCCCCGTTGCCTTGCTAGGACTCGGTGGAGGACAAGAAAATTAATAGAGGAAAAGAATAATTTTAAGTCTTGATTAAGTTTGCTCAAATTTTTCAGAGCTCCTTAATCAGAGACTTGGTGCACCTTTCAATGAGGAGGGCTACAACCTATTTATATAGGGAGCCGGCCCCTACTCTCTTGCTACGAGCAATGTGGGACAATAAAATGGGCAATATGGATTGATTTCACTAGAAGTTTAAACTTCTAAAATCAACCACAAATCCATTTCTGAGTTTTGACTTTCAAACAACCTGTCAAATCGAAGATCTCGAGACAAAGATCGCTTAAAAACGGCATCAAATTCCGATATCATTTTACCTCTCAAATCTCGAAAATAGACTCAAAATATCGTTTTCGCAAGAAATAGCACAAACATGCTATTTCCTACCGGGTTTGACCTGCCACGTGCGAGTCAGACCCGCAAGCCCAATAAGGGCATATCCTCAGCTGTTTTTGCGTTTCTGGGCTCGTTAGAGCTCCGATTTGGACGATGTTTCTTCCTGTGGATTTCTCAGGAAGTCCCTTTCGTTCAATGCGTCTAAGTCAATATAATACCAAGTATTAATATGTCCCAAATGCTAAACTCTTTAGCTTTTCTTCTCACAACTGACTTGTGAGTTTAATCATTCCATTGCATAGAATGCATTCCTCTTTAACGATCTTCCTATTACTAAGACGTGAATATTACTCGGTGTGAGACCATACAACATGACCCTACTATAGGTTGAGACTCGAAGTCTCTAGACGATAGTAACCACTAGCAGCAGGTGTCGTCCCTGTTTTAGAATCATCGATTACATGATTGACTCGTTGGCAAGAGTGCCGACAGGATCACTCTGACTGTGACCGTGATGATTTCCGCAGTTTTAGTCCCTTCGTCTCAACTAGTTCACTTGCCTAGCCTCGGGTATGGAACTCTATCAACCCCACTAGCTAGCAGTGGTCAGTATACGTCGGTCTCTGGTGCATTCATGTTGTACATCTTACAACATACTTTGGCCAAGGTTTTACCGAGAGCCGTACTGACGTGTGACACTAAATTCACATTAACGGAAGAGACGAATCCTTTATTGATTACTACTCAGCTCGTATGCTTCGAGTGTCACCCAGCCTAAGATCTTTCAGCAGGCCTCATCTCGAAGCTAAATATTTAGACCTAAGTGACACCGTTCACACACAGATTCGTACAATGATCTCAAGTCCTAAGGACCAACTTACCTATCATCACTTAGAGTTATTAATGACAGTTAGTTAATGTCAAACCATTTAATAACTCTTTGTTTGGGTCGTTCAGTGGACTCATTCTTTAATGAGCACCTGCGCCTTGTCTCCGACTTCGCCAAGTCGCATGGTTATGTGACCAACTAAACTAAGACACAATGGTCTGTCCGATGTGCCGATATCCCAATCTCGACACATCTATGACCACACATGCCTTTTTAGATTCAAGCTGCTATCGGTCAGACATTTCACATAATCACAATCTACATAGCGAAACATGTGTGACCTAACTTTGAATCCAAGGGAATAATCCAAGTAATAAATAAATCAGACAATATTTTACCAGAAAGCATACTTTCATTTATTGAACAAGATGTTTTATTAAGATAAATAGCCACGAGGGCATACATCTCTCTACAGAATGTACAACCCAAAATGATCTGCGAGCTACCTTTCTCCGGCATGTCAATAATAATAAAATCTACCAGCACGCATAGCCCGGGCGGAATTTGAAGAATGATGTTGCGTGAGATGCCTACCAGATATGTAATAGAGAGGTCTGCCAATTGGATGCTCATGTCGGTTGGCTCGAGCACCATCCCAGTATTTAGCCTCTGAAAGATGGAGAGCGGCATTAGACTAATGCTCGCTCCTAAGTCGATCAACGCTCTGCTAATAGGGGTGCCGCCAATAAATCATGGCACCGTGAAACTCCCGGGATCTGGCAACTTCTTCGGTATATGGTTCTTAATAACTGAGGTACAATTGTCCAAAAGCATTACCTCCTCTTGCTTACGCTTCCCCGTAAAGAGATCCTTTAAGAATTTGTCGTACGTGGGAATTTCCGTAATAGCGTCCATGAAGGGGATGTTAAGTTGTATACCTTTTAGGAGCTCGGAGACTTTGCGTATTTCTTCTCCATCTTTGCTAGTGCCAACCTTTGGGGATATGGAGGTGGAGGTCGGCTCGCTTTGTCTTTGGCGGCATCCTTTGGAATAGAATTGTTGGAAGTAGTGGTAACATCCTCCTGTGCTGTAGCGCTAGTTGGTGAAGCAGATGACGAAGTCTACTTTTCTCCAATAGCATGAGGCTCCTCTGTAGCATTTTCCTCGTCGTTTTCAGCGGTAGTGTCTCCTCCATCTCGAGCACGGTTAGACGGCTTTCGGCTCAAGTTGCTAGAAACTGGCACCATGACAATGTCGGTATTCGTTTCTACTCTCGTGGTAACTGCGACCACTGCATTTGCTTGGGCCCTAGGGTTGGGCTCCGGCTGAGAGGAAAATCTCCCTTACATCTTCATGAATTGCAATATTTTCTATTCGCACCCCGGTATGCAAACGCACCCGGGACAAGCGACTCGTAGTCTTACCGCAAGCGCACGGTGTAGCGGCGAGCGGGTATCGAACTCAGGGAGGAACAATGACCTTGTCTCCTTCCAATCACCTAGCTATCAAAATGGTCGAGAATAATTTGGGGTAAAATTGTCACAATCGTTCGAATGTCGATAGAAATATCAAAAAAATAAAGCGCCTAGGGATAGGGAATCCCCGCTACGGACCGTATCGCATCGTTGTGATTCGTAGGTTACATCATTGCTAGACTTGAATTTTAGGTGAACTAGTCGTAACTAAATGTAGAACCAAGATCACGCTCTCGCGCTATTGCCGGTCTATAGCGAACCTAGGGTAGGGCCCAATCTCTTGCAAACACTAACCTAAGCCGATAGCGTGAAGAATGACATCATCGTTCAACCGTATCTCGAGCCCACTCTCGTACAAACTCGAGCTACGACCTAGGTTGAGATAGTTCCTACCCGTCCAATCTCTTGCAAACGGATATTGGTATAGAAACACGATTAAAAGTCCTAGCTTTGGCCCAATCTCTTGTAAACCAATTCTAGAGAAGTCCAATCGTAAATCTAAATCGAATTTCTAGGGCTTCCTATCAATTGGGACCCAATCTCTTGCAAATCCCAATCAATATGAATCCTTAGCCATCCGTAATTAATCAATCCCAACCTAACCCTAATCAATTCTAGCAAGAATTTCACCAATTCATCACAATTTAGAAATAGGGTCCATAGGGTTCATCCCTACGCCCTGAGGCGATAAAACTACTCACTAATCATCATGCAATTCATGAGAAAATCAATGACAAAATCAGCACAATTCATTGCAATAGAGAAATTATCAACAAAAATAGAGTTTTTGATAAGAAGAGAGACAAACCAATGAGAACCCAATAGCATCAAACAAAAATAACCTTTTAATCTCCAAGAGAAAAGCTAAATCTAATGATCTAAAAAGCTCTCAAAAAGTCCTTCTAAACTAGGGCAAAAACTGGGTTTAAATACCCCTCAAAATCGCCCAAAAAATCGTGACAAAAATGCCCCTGCGCAGCCCAAAAATCGCAGTTTACGCAGCAGGCGGGACGGCTCACTCGGCCGAGTGACAAACCCTGTACATTTCCAGTAAGTTGTGGATTTTCGGGGGTCTGCCTTCGGAGGTGACTCGGCCGAGTGGCTTTACTCACTCGGCCGAGGGGCATTCCACGCTCGGCCGAGTGACAACTCTGAAATCGACTGTAAAATTCCAGTAAGTCAGTTCCTTTGGTGGGTGGATTTTCCCGTGCAACTCGGGCGAGGGGATATCCATACTCGGCCGAGTGAACTATCGTCACTCGACCGAGTGCACGCTGATTTTCTTCTGTGGTGCGTGTCCGGTCTGGTCGGCCGAGTGGTATTCTTGCTCGGCCGAGTGAGTGCTTCACTCGGCCGAGTGACATGTTGTAGATGCCCATTCTTCATCATTTCGCCTCCTCGTCGCTCCTATGGAGTTCCTTTTTCTTCCACTTGTCTTCCATCGCCGAATAGCCCTCAAAAGAGCCTTGGGTGATACTCCGGAGTGGGTGCAAATCCTCTTGATCTCAAAATCACTCCGAATCGCTCCATATCTCCTGAAATACGACAAAAACAAGAAATTGTGAACAACATCGCAATATTGTCGAATAATAGTGAAAAACGCGATATGAGCGATCAAAGCGGCATGCAAACATGCAGAAAAAGGGTGTAAAATATGGAGTGATCAAAATCCCCCAAGCTTACCTCTTACTCGTCCTCGAGGAAGATGAGTAAAAAGTAAACCCGACGGGCAAAATAATGGAAAAGAAGGAAAATAAAAATAAAAAATAGAATAGAAAGCGAAGAAGGGAGGTGCTAGATCATTCTTCTCAGGACGTGGGTTTTGCTTACTAATATAGCATACATCGAATATAAAACACAAGTCACATACTTTTATTTCGATATCATAGTATAATGATGCATTCGAAATAGAAAACCCCAAAATATCAAATTAGCATGAAATATGGAATCATTCTAGGATTAACATCGTCTGAAGCATCTAAAGCGGTATGCATAACCATAGATCACACACTTTTCAATTGAATGCTTTCTATAAGGAGTATAAGAGATATCACACGATATGGAATAGTAAGAATAGAAAAGTATGGTTTTCATGAAATGAATGCTAAGTGTCGATTTCTGGATTTCGTGAAACTTTAGCAATCTCACCGAGTATAGAAGATTACTTAGCCTAGGTTGTCATGAACCGTTAAGTAGTCACTCTCTCACACATCATTGGATCCTCTCCCCCAAGCTTATCCATAAGCGTAATGGCATAAACAAATCAATATGTACATTCCCCATTTCTTTTGAAGCTCCAAAAAAAATAAAAAACAAAAACAAAAGAGGGAAGAAAGAGAGAAAGAGTATGAGATGGAATCGTTTATAAACTTCTTTTCTCTTTTCTTTTTTTTCTCAATTTTTCTTTTTTTTCTCTTTTTTTTGAATAAACATATATACATAAGCGATCCCAAATCAAAAGAGAGAAGGATAGACAAGTATATTTTTTCTTTTTGATCTTGGGGATTCGGAGCATGAAAATTAATAGCGGGGGAAATGCCGCTAATAGACTTGCTAAGGGGGGATTCACCAATGAATTTCAAATAGAGAAATGATGCTCAAGATATGTGGAGAAAGAAATAAATGTATCGCTCGGTTCACTCTATAGGACGTGCACGACAACTTTTAGCAGAGTAATATAATCTACTCAGTTTAATCTAAAAAAGTAAACTAGTCCAGATATATCGTCCTAGCAAACATTCAATCAACCTGAAAGTGAAGCGTTCAATTCATGCAATAAGGAGTGATATGAGAAAGGAAAGCAGTACTCCAGATATAAGCAATCAATGCGTGAAGCTTGGTGTGTTTTCTATGAAAAGCATACTTATGAATCATCAGACATCATCTAATAACAGAATTTCATCCATATTCATACATAAAAAGAGTGGGTTACTATTTCAAATGCAAAGCAGGACATATCATATGATATCTGAAACAAAAGCTATGACGTGACAAAATAGCATGCACATAGAGATAAGCTAACACCACGTCATCATCATCACAAAAAAATCATCTCTAGCAAAAGATGAAAGAAATAATGATAAAAGAAAATAGATACTACTATGTACAATGCGGCACACAAAGAAAATAAGAAAACATGATGCATGATAAAAAAACGAAAAAGTGAGTGAAAGTGGTGTAAAAACAAAGAAAAGGTGGAAAAAATAAAAATAAAAGGTGACGAAAAGCAAAAAGTGTGAGAACTCACTCCCCTAAGCTAAAGTGCACAGTGTCCTCAATATGCAAAGTGTGGCACACTGAGAGACGTGAAATGGGTGAGGTGGGTGAGGATGCATGCATGATGAAAAAGAAAGAAAAAGAAAAAGCAAATAAGATGTGAATGAATGTGATGCATGCAAAGATCAGTATGGCGCAGATATAAGTGTCCCCAAAAAGTCTCTCCCTCACTCCCAAAAAGATATAAAAAGATATGATCAGAAAGGTACTAAAGTAGTACGTGGAGGAGGGGGGCAAAAAATCACCAGGCCCAAGAACAAACGGGCAGCAAAACGACAAAAAATATCAGAGGCATCAAGAGTGTGCCTAAGCTGGTGGTGGCGCTGCCCCAGCACCGTCCTGTGGCGGAGGTGGAGGTGGAGGTGGTGGGTGTGGTGGCTGCTGGGAGGGTGTGGGCGGTGGAGGCAGACGCGCCAGAATCTGATTCAGGCAAGCCTGAATACTGGGAAGGATGGCGACGCGGGTCTGCACGGCGCTGACCGTGGCGGAGAGAGCCCTAAATTCGCCTCTAAGTCCACTAACAGCCCCCTCAAGAGCACGAATGCTCTGAACTAGAGTGTCTTGGGGTGGTGGAGCAGAGGGATGCACAGGTCTAACAGGTGAGGTGCGGGGCTGTCTCTGGCGGGTAGTGTAGAGGACGGGGCCAGCAGGAAAGTGTGGAAGGGGTGCTGTGCTCACTAAGTGATGCCCAGCCTCAGTGTGAGGCTGGGACGCAGGCTGGGTCGAAGCAGAGGCAGCAGCAGTAGAGGTGGAAGGCAAAATGGGTGACGAGGCAGCAGGAGTGGTCAGTGACACAGACGTGGGGACAGAAGTCGCGACGCTCTCGGTAAAGACAGGGGTGGTGGAGACCAAAAGGTCGACGACTGGGGAGGCTGTGTAGGGCACAAAAGATGACTCCCCATGAGTCGAGAACAGCAATCGGGAGAGGGTCTCCAAGACGGCAGTAAAGAAAGACTCGTCGCTCTCAAGAATGGTGGGTGGAGGCTCGGGGCTCAGTGTGGTAATGGGCTCGGCGGACATAGGCTCAGTGGTGGTGGTGGTAGTGGACGGCTCAGCTAAGGTGCTCCCGACACTAACAGACGTGTGGACAGAGGTGTCGGGAGGTGCAGACAGTGCAGGTGCAGGCTGAGGGATCACGGGGTCAACAGGTGGTGCAGGGGGTGCCTGATCAGCATCCTCGGGCTCAAGCACGTAGCCAGCGGGGATGAGGAGATCCATCGCTGGAATCTAGTCCATGTGAGCCGGTCCAATATGTGTCCGAGCGGGGTTCGGAAGAACCATGTAGTCAGCGCTGAAGGGACCGTGCAACCACACCCAGTGCTGGCGACTGTAGGGACGAAGCATCTTCATCCGGGCCATAACATCTATAGAAAGTGCGGTGGGGCCCGGAGGTCGACGCAAGTCGTCAGGTAGGTCCACGCCGGTCATAAGGGCCAAAAGGGTGATCAGACCGCCGCAACAGATAGATGAGCGAGCGCTCACCGAAATGATAATGCGGTCCAAAAACCAACTGGCAATGTCAATCTCGACGGCGGGGACCAAGTCGTCGCTACCTCTATCTAGAACCCTAGGGCGAGTCATCGCATAGAGCATGTAGAGCTCTGGCAAAGACATGGTCCCAGGCTCGTACCTCGCTAGGAAAGTAGTCGCCATAAGGCGCTGTGCAATGCGGAGGCAGGGGTGGAGGATAGCTGAGGCCTTGGCCCCACTAGGGTCAAAGGCGAGTGGGATCCCGTGATCCGTGTCCAGAAGGTGTGGGTATCGAACGACGGCGGTGGGATGTGCGTGGGAGCGTAGGTTCGGTCAGGGTTAGGGATGGCGGGCCACTGGAAGAATGCTCTAAGCATGTCGAGAGTGATCTCACACTCTCGATCCATCAATCGGAAGGAGCATCCTCCTGGGGTTCGGTCAATGGAACTGAGGACCTCTAGTGTCGGACGGATGTAAGTATCCGTCGACACCGACAAAAAATCATGCCATCCCACGTTGTCGTACAACGTGAGAAGCCCCTCAAGTACCCCTAGGCGGTCTAGGTCAGCTAGGTGTGCAAACCTAGAGAGTACTATCAAGCGATGGCAGATACGCTCAAATCTGGTGCGGTGTGCGTCATTTCGAAACGTAATCCCCATTGGCCCGACGGCGGGAGCGGGTGGTGGAACGGGATCAGCTGGGATCGGCTGTGTAGGTGGCGGTGGGATACGTGGAGGGGAGTCCTCCTTACCGGAAGAGGGACCAGGATCATCGGTCCTCTTTCGCTTGGCAGCGGATCCCCGTGTACGTGGCCTAGCGCGCGGCGACATGTGTGCCGCGAGATGTGTCCCAACCAGATACGTAGTGCAACGTACTAAATGATAGAATGAGTATACCTGAACATGCCGCGGGAGCAAACAGCTGTGTGTGTAAAGAGACGCCTCTGCCGCGAAGCTCACAGCACATCCAAAAGCTCCCCAAAGCTCCCCCAAGCTAGCCTGCAAATCAAACGATCAAATCAGCGAATAATATTCAATATATACGGGGAAGATAGGGGATAATAGATAGATATGAAAATTAATTTGAATTTGGGGTTCACGGGCGTACAAATCAAGAGAAATGGGGAGAAACGGGGTTTTTTGGGGCAAAATAGGGGTGATCGGAGGCGGCGCCGGCGGTGGGGGGGGGGGGGTGGCCGGTCGTCGGCGGTCGACGGAGTGTCGGTCGCCAGCGAGGGGGTCGACTCGGGCGGTGAAAAGGGTGCAGTGGGCGAGGGGGTAGTCGCAGCGGCTGAGGAAGCTCAATCGGCAGTGGGCTCGGGCGGGATTTGGGATTTTTTGGTATCGTAAACCGCACCCGCTGCGCTTCAGCTTATATAGAAATTGTTACGACTCGGCCGAGTGACAACGTCACTCGGCCGAGTGGAGTAAACGAAAAAAAATTTCAAAATTCTCCTCGCCACTTACGACTCAGCCGAGTGGCTTTGTTTTACTCGGCCGAAGGGAAAAACTCCACTCGGCCGAGTGGCTCTGCCACTCAGCAATTCTAGAGCTAGGAGGGTATCTGTTTCACTCGGCCGAGTGATAAGGTACTCGACCGAGTGGCAATTAAGTCTAAAAGTTACAGAAAGTGACAGAGAGTTGGTCTGCAGAAACTTCCCTGTTTGGTGCTCCACTCGACCGAGTGGAGTCTTTGCTCGGCCGAGTGGCATAAGCTACTCGGCCGAGTGAAGTGCTGTTTTCTGCATCGGCTCTCCGTTTTCGCTCTAGTCTCTGTTTTTCTTCCTCCAATCTGTTTCTTCCTCCTCCTAAGGCCTGAGCGCGTCCCTGGAGCGCTCTTCCATGCCTCGGTCATCCTCCATTTGAGTGATCTCTCTTTCTCCTTCTCCTGTCATGAAAATTAGGACACGTTGTCACAATTTTCATGGACATAAGACTCTAAACACTAATAAAAGTCTAAACCAAAAATGAAAATCAAATAAAAACAATGCAAAAACCGTCGGGTTGCCTTCCGACAAGCGCTCGTTTAAGGTCATGAGCTCGACCCCTTTAGATATTCGTTTAGCTCGTGATGTTGGGCGCATATGAGATACGTCCGTCGAACTTGTCGGGAAGGCCGCTTGGATTTGGGTCGTGATGTTTATCGGTCTTCCTCGATGCCCCCTCATCATGGGTAATGTTAGGGGATAAGTCCCCCAAGCTAGAGCTTGTTCCTATCTTTTTCTTGGCCGGTGACACCGATCTTCCATTCGGTGGAGCTTTCTTCGGATTCTTGGACTTTGAGAGATTGCAAAGCTCTCGTATTCTTGCGACATCAGCGTCGCCTTCATCACCATCCGTGGAGCTATCTGGAGGGTCCTCCAACTTCTCTTCTTCACCCGAAGCTTGGCCTTCTTCGAACCCATTGTCATGGAGAGCGCCAATAGAGTGGGGGATTGCTTCTTCAATCACCTCGTCGAGGAGATTCACATAGTCTAACTCCTCGTGATAAGGCATATGCTTCATGGCCTTGAGTATGTGAAGCTCGACTTCTATGTTCCCGACATTCAAGGATAGAGTTCTTTCACGCACGTCGACGATAACACTGGCGGTTGCGATGAACGGGCGTCCAAGTATGAGCGAAGTGTCGCCCTCTTCCTTGATGTCCATGATGACAAAATCACAAGGCAAGCATATACCTCCCGGAACTTGGAGTGGAATGTTCTCTGCGATCCCTACAGGCCTAGTAATCCGACCGTCCGTAAATTGAATTCTCATGTCGGTCGGCTTCAAGTCGGTGCCCGTGTTCAATTTCCGGAACATGCTAAGGGGCATAAGGCTCACACTCGCACCCAAGTCAACTAGAGCTTTTTGCAATGGGACGCCTCCTAGTGTGCAAGGGATGCGGAAACTCCCAGGATCCTTTAATTTCGCCGGCTCCTTCTCTTTCCGGGTAAACCAAGTTCCTTGTTCCGCAAGCATGATTTTTTCCTTCCTTTTCTTTCCCGAAATCAAGTCCTTCAAGAACTTCGCATAAGACGGGATCTCAACTATTGCATTTAAGAAAGGAATATTGAGGCTTACTCCCCTCAAGTATTCAAGGAACTTGGCGAGCCTTTTCTCTATCTTGGCTCTAGCTAGCCGTTGTGGAAACGGTACCGGTGGCATGTAGCGGCGCTCATCAATTGGCTCCACCACTTTAGAATTTCCTTCTCCATTCGGCTCCTTTTGGCTCTCCTCTTCAATTGCCGGCACGGGTTCTTTGTTTTGGGTCATAGCAGGAGTGGTATCCTTCCCGCCCCTTGTTGTAACCGCCACCACCGCATTGATGTGTCTGGTGTTGCTCTGTGGATTGGGCTCGGGTTGAGCCGACAATTGTTGGGCGTTCTTGTTTAGCAATGCAAGTTGTTCTCCAAGTTGAGCGACGACGGTATTTAGTGAATCTTGTCCCGCCGTCAACCTAGCATTGATCTTCCTTTGCTCCGCCATGAATTCCTCCACCCTAGCTTCGTGGTCCGATCGTGGTTGAGCTTGAGGTGGGTTGGGAGCTCTCCAACCTTGATTGTAACCGGGAGGTCTATACAGTCACGCTTGTTGCCTAGGCAGGTAATTTTGTTGCGGTGGACCCCTCGGTTGATACTGAGGTTGTGGTAGTGGAGGCCGAGCTTGAGGAAGTTGTTGTGGCGGGGGGTTCAAAGCACCATCATTGTTTGCATATGAAAAGCCCGGATGGTTTCTAGCGGCCGGGTTGGCCCAATATCTGGAGTTCCCCGCAACATATTGCACTTGTTTCAAGGCCCCCTCTCCATGCGCTCCTCCTACATACATGGCTTGAGATTGGTCTTGCCGATCACTCATATTGCTTATCGACGTAGGTGTAGAGGGTGCTCCATGTGGCTCGGTGATAAATTTCTCCAATCTCTCCACTACCTTGTGGAGAGAGTCAAATTTGTTTGAAAGCTCCGCTACGGCCTTGGCCTCATATATACTAGTGGGCTTCAAGGAGGAAGAAGAATGACCTCGCTCGTCGCCCCATTGTTGGTAATTAGAGGCCATCTCCTCTAACAAGGTAGTAGCTTCATTCAGGGTCTTCGATAGTATGGCTCAATTGGACGGTTGCATCAATAATTTGCTTCGTGCCCGGTTGGAGTCCATTGTAAAAACTGTGAACAAGCTCCCAATCTTTTATACTGTGATGGGGCATTGATGCTGTAAATCCTTGAAGCACTCCCATGCCTAATAAATGGTCTCCTGCGGTCCTTGCTTAAAGGACATGAGAGCACTCCGTATCTTCACCGCCTTGGATGACGGGTAGAATTTGTCAACGAAGGCGCTAGCCAACTCATCCCAAGTAGTGAATGTACCTTTCGCCTATGTCCTTAACCAATATAAAGCTTTGTCTTTGAGTGTGAAGGGGAAGAGTCGCAGTCGGATTGCATCAACGGAAGTGTCTTCTCCATCTCGAGCACGGTTAGACGGCTTTCGGCTCAAGTTGCTAGAAACTGGCACCATGACAGTGTCGGTATTCGTTCCTCCTCTCGTGGTAACTGCGACCACAGCATTTGCTTGGGCCCTAGGGTTGGGCTTCGACTGAGAGGGAAATCTCCCTTGCATCTTCATGAATTGCAATATTTTCTGTTCGCGCCCCGGTATGCACACGCACCCGGGACAAGCGTCTCGTAGTCTTACCGCAAGCGCACGGTGTAGCGGCGAGCGGGTATCGAACTCAGGGAGGAACAATGACATTGTCTCCTTCCAATCACCTAGCTATCTTCATAAAATTGTCACAATCATTCGAATGTCGATAGAAATATCAATAAAATAAAGCGCATAGGGATATGGAATCCCTGCTACGGACCGTATCTCATCGTTGTGATTCGTAGGTTACATCATTGCTAGACTTGAATTTTAGGTGAACTAGTCGCAACTAAATGTAGAACCAAGCTCACGCTCTCGTGCTATTGCCGGTCTATAACGAACCTAGGGTAGGGCCCAATCTCTTGCAAACCCTAACCTAAGCCGCTAGCGTGAAGAATGACATCATCGTTCAACCGTATCTCGAGCCCACTCTCGTGCAAACTCGAGCTACGACCTACGTTGAGATAGTTCCTACCCGTCCAATCTCTTGCAAACGGATATTGGTATAGAAACACGATTAAAAATCCTAGCTTTGGCCCAATCTCTTGCAAACCAATTCTAGAGAAGTCCAATCGTAAATCTAAATCGAATTTCTAGGGCTTCCTATCAATTGGGACACAATCTCTTGCAAATCCCAATCAATATGAATTCCTAGCCATCTGTAATTAATCAATCCCAACCTAACCCTAATCAATTCTAGCAAGAATTTCACCAATTCATCACAATTTAGAAATAGGGTCCATATGGTTCATCCCTATGCCCTAAGACGATAAAACTACTCACTTATCATCATGCAATCCATGAGAAAATCAATGACAAAATCAGCACAATTCATTGCAATAGAGAAATTATCAACAAAAATAGAGTTTTTGATAAGAAGAGAGACAAACCAATGAGAACCCAATAGCATCCAATAAAAATAACCTTTTAATCTCAAAGAGAAAAGATAAATCTAATGATCTAAAAAACTCTCAAAAAGGCTGCCAAAAAGTATCAAAAAGTCCTTCTAAACTAGGGCAAAAAGTGGGTTTAAATACCCCTTAAAATCGCCCAAAAAATTGTGACAAAAATGCCCCTGCGCGGCCCAGAAATCGCAGTGTACGCAGCAGGCGGGTCGGCTCACTCGGCCGAGTGACAAACGTCACTCGACCGAGTGACAAACCCTATACATTTCCAGTAAGTCGGGGATTTTTAGGGGTCTGTCTTCGGAGGTGACTCGGTCGAGTGGCTTTACTCACTCGGTCGAGGGGCATTCCATGCTCGGCCGAGTGACAACTCTGAAATCGACTCTAAAATTCCAGTAAGTCAGCTCCTTTGGTGGGTGGATTTTCCCATGCCACTCGGGCGAGGGGATATCCATACTCGGCCGAGTGGACTATCGTCACTCGGTTGAGTGCACGCTGATTTCCTTCTGTGGTGCGTGTCCGGTCTGGTCGGCCGAGTGGTATTCTTGCTCGGCCGAGTGAGTGCTTCACTCGGCCAAGTGACATGCTGTAGATGCCCATTCTTCATCATTTCGCCTCCTCGTCACTCCTATGAAGTTCCTTCTTCTTCCACTTGTCTTCCATCGTCGAATAGCCCTCAAAAGATCCTTGGGTGACACTCCGGAGTGGGTGCAAATACTCTTGATCTCAAAATCACTCCGAATCGCTCCATATCTCCTGAAATATGACAATAACAAGAAATCGTGAAAAGCATCGTAATATTGTCGAATAATAGTGAAAAATGCGATATGAGCGATCAAAGCGGCATGCAAACATGCAGAAAAAGGGTGTAAAATATGGAGTGATCATTTTCCCTTTATGCTCATCGATGGAATCATTGATAGACTTGAAATGCACATAATTCTCTGCATTTATCTTGGATTGCCCATTCATGAAGGTGTCAAATGTCGCCTCAAGATTGGGCTTTGGCTTCGCGGGTGCATATTGTTGTTGACGATAATTGTATCCTAGTGGTCTGTAAGGCCCAGATGGACTAAACCCATATTGTTGCAGAGGCGCCCCTTGTTGCTGAGGAGGTGGTGGAGGTCTCTGCTATTGAGGAGGTTTCAGTCCTCCATTGGGGTTGCTATAAGAAAATTCAGGATGATTTCTTGTCGTCGGATGTTGACATTGATTCCTCCCCTCTACAGCTACAAAGTGCACCTGCTTGCCTTGCATGTCTGCTCCATCGTAGGATCCTTCGTTAGGAGCATAGCCTTGCTCCACATAGCCTTCATGCGTGGGGGTAAGCTGGAGTTCTAGAGGTGGTTGGAATGGCGTCCAACCTCTGTTCAATCTTCGCTACCTATTTACAACGAGTTTCAATAGAGTTATTAAGATGGGTATAGATTTTTACCTCGTGAGCTCTAGTAGATGAGCGTTCGTCGCCCCATTACTGAGTGTTTGCGGCCATTTGTTCTAGCAGAGATAAAGCTTCATCAGATGGCTTATACAAGAGAGCTCCTTGAGCGGAGGTGTCAATAATCATTTTCTTGCTTGGCTGAAGACCATTGTAGAAGCTTTGAACAAGGTCCCACTCCACGACTCCATGGTGCAGACATTGATGCTGTAAGTCTTTAAACTCTCCTAAGCCTCATACAATGACTCCTGATGAAGCTGTTTAAATTTTGAGATCGCTCCTCAAATCCTCACCAGTTTAGACGGTGGATAGACTTGTTCACAAAGGCGGTGGCCAGCTGCTCCCAAGTCGTGAATGTATTAGATGGATGTGCTCGCAACCAATAGGAAGCCTTGTCCCTCAGAGTGAATGGGAATAGCCTCAGCTTGATAGCATCTTCGCTCACGTCCTTTGCATGGAAAGTGTCACACTTTGCCAAAAACGTGTCGATATGGTGGGTTGGGTTTTTATGAGGATGCCCATGGAAGGGGTCCTGCTGCATGAGATTTATTAGCCCAGACGTCAGCTCAAAACAACCTGCTGCTAGCTGCGGTCTCAAGATGGAAGAAGCTCCAGTAAATTATGGCTTAATATAGTCCAGGATGGACCCCTTGCGTGGAGGAGAAGTATTTCTGTCTGCCATTGTATCTATAGAAGTCTGACTCCTTTTCTCTGCTCGGATTCTTCTTGCAGTCTTTTCAATCTTTGGGTCAAATAATAATTCCTTGTCAAGACTCCCAAGGCGAGTGTTCATGCACAACAAGAACTCAGAGAAATACCGTCAGTAGCAAAGTAATAAATGAATAAAAAGTATGGAAAGATAAGAGACGATAAGATTTGCTAACAAATTCCTCAATAGAAAAATAATCCAAGTAACACTGTTACCTTCCCCGGTAACGACGCCAAAAACTTGATCGCTCGTGAACTAACACCTAGAACTCACCTAGCAATGGCACGAACGCCAAGTGCTAAATGTATCCTAAATGCGAATCCCTGACACTTTACGCAAGCGTACGTCGTCAAGTAATAGTATAAAAGATATCGATCCCATAGGGAAGGTATGTATGTTATTGTCTTGGGTTATTTTTAAATCTCAGAATATAGGTAACAGTCGGTTTCGAAAGGTTGTTTGTTTGGATTATGAATACTTAATAAATACTAGGGCTTTAGGACTCGCCACTAGGATTGTCGGACGTCGATGCTAGGTTAGGACTCTTACGGTGTATTGGTTTTGTAGGTTTTGTCGCATCCAAGACATGGAATTCATTGTTCTAAGCAGCATGAATCTAACGTATCACATTAACCCGTTGGTGCACATGACACGTGCATTAAGAATCGACAATAGTTATGCCACTATCGCGGGTTAGAGCTTTGATGTATTTTGGTGGCTCTTATTGACGCAATGGCGGTAGCCGTCAATTAGTAATATAGTTCGTTGGTGGATCACATCAAGACACGAGTCAGGTATGGTCACGAGTCCCAATTGAATCCATTAACTCCCTAATTAAGCCTATAGGATACTCCTTAAGCCAATAGATTCCACCGACTGTGGGCACGATCTCAGTACGAGTTCTCCTACAAACTTTGCAAGATCAACCAAAATACTTCCCTTTTATTCCAACACAACCTAAAAATCATAATTTTGCATCTCAATCCTAAAATCCATGGGCTAATCCATTAGCACTAGATGGAACTACTCACACATCATAAGAATAACAACAAAATATTCCATAGATGCAATAGAATTCATCACGGTAATGGAAAACATCAAAAAGCAACAGAAAGTGTTGAGAATCGTTACCAACGCATCAAGAAGCAATAATAATCCAAAGAGAATTAAGAAGACACGATTCCTTGCGCAAAACAATAATAAAAATCCAAGCTTTGCTTTATACAAAATAACGACGACACAAGTTCTCAAAAAACCTAATTAAAACTAAACTAAGAGTTTTTCTGAAGTTCCTCCCTGAAATAAAGCTAAAAAATCCTTAAATACATAGGGGGAAGACCCCAAAAAATCTCAAAAAATCTGGGCACTTGGGCCCACAAACTAGGTTGGTCGCGTCGGCTAGTCGACCGAGTATAGGAGCCTGCTCGGTCGAGTCAGCTACAGGCTACCCTTGCTGCTGCTTCTGCGTCTGGTGGATACGAGCTATTCAGTCGAGTAGCCCCTACTCTGTCGAGCTACAGTTGATCCGAAATTCCTCCAAAACATCGCTCTATTTCGTTTCGACTCGGGTCGAGCAGGTGAGCTGCTCGGTCGAGTTGCTTTTATGCTCGGTCTAGCTGGGATGCCTTGGAGAGAAGCTCGATATCTTCATCTGTTGGGATCGACTCAGGTCGAGTCGGATGTCTGCTCGGTCGAGTAGGTCAGAGCTATTTCCTGTGTGATTTCAGCGTGTCAGCCCGACCGAGTAGCTGATGCTACTCGGTCGAGTAACCTGTGAAACTGATCTCAACTTTGCCATTTTCTCGTTCTCTGCTCATACTCTCTTCCAATCTTCTTCCATTCCTTGGCGAACTCTCATGGAGCCTTGCTAATTAACCGCCCGCCTATTTGGCAATCAAATCAGGACGGGGATACTAGAATTAAAATTCGTAACCGCAAGCGCATGGTGTCGAGGTGTGGCTAGGGGATCGAACACAGGGAGGCGTGTGTTGTGATTGTGAGAAATTGGGATCCTGATCACCCGGTGGGTGAGCTAGCTTAATCGCTTGATGGGTTGTCTTAATAGAAAATTAATGCAAAAGGGTGTAAGATATAAAAAGGCAACCTAGGACCTTGGCTTCCGCCCTATCACGAGTTCTCCCTATCATGACCGACGGATAGGAGTGTGATCAGATTCTAGGGTTTAGTGGTGAGACGTTGCCTCTAATAGTGGTACCTAGCATTCCATGTGCCCGATATTCCGGTCGATGCCCAGGATGATACACTACGTCTACCCGGGTTCAGACGGTGGGCATTCCCTTGTCCAGCACCGACCGACTCCGGGAGAACTAAGGTCGCAACGATTGCTTCCGACATTTCATCCAAGCCGTTCCCACGCATGAGGAATCAATATCTACGCTAAGGATGTGAGCTGTGGCGAGGGGATCAAACTCCCGTTTTATTTCCCCTTGGCCCGACGGTCAAAGGCGGTCTTTCTCCTGCCAGAGACAATAAAACACCCTGCGTAACTATCTAAATCCCTATATCCTATCGAATCCCTAATCCTATGGTCGTTCTAGGGAGAACACACGAAGGGGCTTCCACCAATGTCCCAGATTTAGAAACTACTCACTAATCATGGCAATATATGCAACAAAACAAATTTCATCCATTGAAATGAAGATCAAGCAATAGATAACTAGATCAAATGGTATTATAAACACAATATTAAAGTATTAGAAAGATCAAAGAACTTACAAAACGAATTTAATTGAAAGCAGCCAAAAACCCCTTAAAACAGTTAAGAAAATAGGAATCCTCGTCTTCTGGGAAACCTAGGGCTATTTATACATTTTGGCAAGATGCTGTCACGACCCGCTTCCCGAAAATGGAGGCGAGACGTGAAAAGGTCCGCACGAGAGTGGAGCTGTGAAGCACCAAACCCGATAAGCGTAAATAAAACATAAGCAGGTCCCTGTAACCACAACGGAACAACAATAATAATACAAGGAGAGACTGAAATAAAAACTTCACATCTCAAATATTGTCCAACATGAAAATAAGTTCAACATCCAGAAAAGCCACCAGGCTAAAAGAAAAGAGTCTAAGGCCCAGAACAAGGCCAACAAAAGCAACAACGACAAAGTATAGGTGCTACGCACCGATAACAAAACAACTGTCTAACAAAAGTAAAACACAACGAAGACACTAGGACTGGTCCCCAGTGTCCACGTACTCCCCGTCAAACACAGGCTCGGGCTCGGCGTCAGCAAACACCTCGTCTTCAACGAGGTACTCGGGCTCGGGATCTAACATGTGTCACCCAAAAGAGTAAAGGGGCACATGTCAGCAAGTCTAAAAGACTTGGGCAAGGAAACTGAAAGTAAGGCAACTAGCAACCTAACAGTTATAGTATGCATGACATGGCAGTTATAACATGAGTGCATAAACAAGACATGGCGAGCCAATTTGTACAAGAGAACAATCATCGGGACAAGACAAGACAAGAGTAGCCACGCTACTATCAATCTCAATCAATTCACTATTCACGTTGTTTTGTAGATTGTTTACGCCTTACAGCTGAATGGGTTCACATTCGCTGATTGGCCGCTTAACAACTACCCCAAAACCCAGAGTTTACGCCATACCACTGCTGTTGCTGATCGGGCAGACTCCCAGTTGATTGGTCGCTTAACTCTTACCCCCAATACCCACACGTAATGGAGCCTGGGTCCCCGCACAATGAACTCAGCTAGTGAGCCTGGGGTTGCCCCGCACAATGAGCTCGCATTCTTAAACATTTGGCGTAGGGGTGCACCTAGCCGGAAACACGCAATTCGGGCATTGGCTATCAACCAACACATGGCCCGCTTCTGGAACACGAGCCAGGAACACAAGCATTCGTAGCAAGCTACGCAATCGCAGAAACACTTAAAGTATGCAATGACATGACAATTAATTTGCGTACCGTTAATGGAAAGTAAACGTGACATGGTAATTGTGCAACATGATATATGTGTCGGAACTAGCTTCGTTGTCAAGCTAGTTCCCCAATTTGCGCCTAGGCGAGTATCATTTCGTCGCCTAGCCTCTTTTACGCCTACAACAAGCAAATGGCCTAAAACATGGCCTAAACCCTAAGTGGCAAGTTTCACTTGCCTAGCACCGGGGATGACGACCACTTCGTCACACGGATGCTAATTTACGGGGAAATCGCTGTTATGGGGGAAACAAACACAAAGCAACATGAAATTTATTAGGGTTTCATAAAATTATAAATAAGTTATGAAAACAACGGTAGATCGATTTCTTACCAAGAGGAGGCGGAAGAAACACTCCGGGGAACCCTAGGATCAGATCTGGAAAAGATTGGAGAAGTTTGGGGAAACTAGGGTTTTGGGGGATTTGGGGATTTTGATGGATTTGGGCGAGATTTTGGGGAAGATGAGAGGTAGATAGAGTGAATGGATGGTTTGGATGATGGATTTAGGGCTTGGAATGAAGGATTTAAGCTTGGAGGAAGATGGGGGCTGAAGGGGGAAGATTTCTGGGTTTTGGGTCGTGTTGGGGAAGAAGAAAACGTTTGGGTTGGGTTTAAATAGGTTGGGCTGGCGGCTGCCCAGAAATTAGGGTTTTAACACTGGTTAGTCGGTCAAAGAACAACCACTGACCGACTAGTTTGGAAACTAGTCGGTCGGTCGACCAACGCAGACCGACTAAGTGTAGACAGTAACTCCTGAACGAAAATAGGATTTAGAGTTAGTCGGTCCATGAACAAGTACTGACCGACTAGTTTAACATCTAGTCGGTCGATGAACGTTCTTAGACCGACTAAGGGTAAACAGTAACTGATACAAAATTAAGATGATGAGTTAGTCGGTTCAAGAAGCATTGCTGACCGACTAGTTTGCAACCTAGTCGGTCAACCAACGTTCTTAGACCGACTAACGATAAACTGTAACTCCTGAATAATTTAGAAAGCTAGATAGTCGTGTAATGCCCTACCAGCTACTGCACAAGTACTAGAGGGGGGGGGGGGTGAATAGTACTTTAAAATAATAAGGAGTATAATTCCAAATTAAATTGCAAACAACTACCAAATCAATTTGCGGAAGCTTAAATTGAATGACAACACAAAATTAACAAAGCAAACAAACGATGTTAATGGGTTCGGATCCACCCAAGTCTCCCCGACTTGTTCCCGGTGATCCTACGTCCCAAACACCCGGATCCCCTCCGGATACTTGAGTTAGAAACCCTAACTCAAGATTTCCACTATGAATATCTTGTGAAAAACCTTCACAAGATCAAATCATACATGCAATGGCAAAGTGAATCCCACAACCCGGGATCACAACCTTCTCTCACAACCGAGAGAATCACAAGCAATATAAATGAGTTATATTGAAATAAACAAATCTTACCACAAAATCCTATACCTTGAGTTTTTCTTACCCAAATGGTGAAATGAAGGATTTGAGGAAGATGAAGTCACCAAGACCTAGCACCAAGGAAATGACCAGCAAACGGTGCCTAGGAATGAGTTGGAGACTTGGATCAAGCAATAGCTTGAAGAGCTCACCAAGAACAAGCTTCTCTCTAGATCTAGAAATGAGAGAGAATGGGTTTCTTGTGAGGAAGATAGCTTTAGATTTGAGGGAGAATGGCTATCTCTTTAGAACTCAATGAATCTCTTAATGGCAGCTCTATTGAAGATAGAAATGACCTAGGTTCGTATTTATAGGGTCCCATAAAAACAAGTTAGGTCATTCACCAACGGATAGAAATCTGTGAGACTTAGTCGGTCAAAGAACAATCACTAACCGACTAGTTCATCAACTAGTCGGTCAGTCAAACAACGGGGACCGACTAAGAGTAGATCTGAGAAGAGATAGAATTTCAGACCTAGAAATCTAGTCGGTCCAAGAAGACTGTCTGACCGACTAGTTTCACAACTAGTCGGTCAGTCAATGAACGTAGACCGACTAAGAGGCCAAATGACTTAGTCTGAAAGCAAAGTGACTTAGTCGGTCCAAGAACAAAAGTTGACCGACTAGATTGTCAACTAGTCGGTCATCAAACGTTCTTAGACCGACTAACGGTAAACAGTAGCTTAGGAGAAATTTAGAGTGAACATTAAGTCACAACTAGTCGGTCAAAGAAGCATCACTGACCGACTAGTTCACAAACTTGTCGGTCGGTGAGTCAACGTAGACCGACTAACAGTAAACAGTAAAGTCCAAGAAATTAAGGAATCAAACTAGTCGGTCCAAGAACAGCTGCCGACCGACTAGATCACCATCTAGTCGGTCAGTACTTGTTCTTGTACCAACTAACATGGACATACAAATCCGAATCGAAGCGCGACGCTTCGAGGAAGTTAGAATGAACTTGTGCAAGGATCCTAGAGCTACGAAATGAGCATAATGAAGATAGAAACGTAAGATATACTCAAGGCTTAACATTCTATATATCGAAGCTAAAAGACTATAAATAAAACCTTAATAAACGGTCTTTGAGAGCTTCGATTGAATCTTCATATCTTCCAAAGCATCGCAAGAGCTTCAACGAAGCTTTAGGCATGAATATGAGCTTTGGAAAGTGTTAAGATGTCGCTTTGAATGTTCTCGTGAAATTGGCGACGATCTCCAACACTGCGCTCACAAATTGTTAGTTCATGGATTATTTATGTTTGCTCATCATCAAAACCAAATCCGGGGAGTCCAATATTCAACATTCTCCCCCTTTTTGGTGATGACAAACTAATCATAAATAATAATAAAAAATAATGATTCAAATGTAAAATACTTACTCCCCCTGCATTGATGACACGTTAATTCCAAAATGAATATATATGAATTGCATCAATCAGATGAGTAAGATAAATAAAGAGATTCAATTTTCGAAATATCGGATTTTGAAAATCCTTATATGTATCTTAACTCCCCCTGAATCTAACATATCAAACTAGATTCTTGGAAATTGAGTTAAATTTTCATTTGCGCTATTTATTATCATTATCTCTCCCCCTTTGGCATTATCCCAAAAATGGGGGGCATACAACGACAACAATTAGGAAATGGAAAATCCAACATCGGGAGTCGTAGACATAGACAATGGAATTAATTGACACCAAAGGAAAAGCGATAAAATCAAATCAAAGTGTGCCAATTGTCCATTATCACAAAGTGAAGATCAAAATCATCAAAAATACCAAATAATTATTCATTAATTGAATAAAGAAACATACTCTTCAATATTCAATATTCTTGGTTAATTTTGTGCATGGAAAACAATTCTATATAATTATAGAAATATAATCTATTTAACCAAGTTTTTAATCGTCGAGCGACGAATTCACAATTCAAATGCATTCAACGAATATATATAAAAAAATGCACGACGAAAAAATGACAAAGTGAATGACGATGAACATATATATATGTAGAGACAACATGAGTACATCCAAAAAGATAACACATCGAATATATGAGGTACATCATATCAAGTGCTACATATCATCAAAAAGAAAAACATCATACATCATCGACATCATCAAAGTATATCAACATACATCAAAACAACATCATATCATAATATCCAACTCCGACATCCAGAAATCGCAAAAATACATCTAAACATCTCTCAAACCCCATCCTAACCCAAAATACTCTTACTAAGATATATCATCCAAAGCGTAGTGGAGAGTCCTCGAAACAAGCGATCACGAGGAGGTGGCAGGATCTGCAGTCTCCGTGGGTCCAGTCGACGGAGTGGACTCAGGATCTGCAGGGAGGAGAGGCGTCTCAACAGATGGAATCGTCGGGGCAGGAGTGGAAATCTCAGCAACAGGCTCAGCAACGGGAATCTCAACAGCAGCAGGGGTCTCTACAGAAGCAGCAGCAGTGGCAGTGTCAACAGCAGCAGGAGATACGTGAGCAGGCTCGGAAGTCTGAAGAGCTGAAGCAGATGGCTCTGGAACACCGGAAGTGGTGCCAACTCCAGGATCAGAAGTAGAAGTACCAGCAGCAGCAGCAGCAGTGGCCTCATCGCCACGGGCAAAAGAAGTGACAAGCTCGTCAATCTCCTCATCGTCCATCTCCTCGGCCTCAGAGACTGAAGGAGGAAGATCAATCCCCAGCAGACGAGCCATACGGCAGAAGACCTCCTCGGTACGAGCCAAACATGACTCGTGCCGACGAAGAAGGCGTACGACATCGTCCAATGTAGTAGGACGAGAGGGGGCTGCAGCAGCTGACGGAGAAGCCTGAGAAGCAGATGCGGTAGACCTCTGTACGTGACGAAGCGCCGCTATAGATTTCTTCACGGCCGTCGCGTTCAGAGGCGTACCCGAAGGACGCTCATCGTCAGGAGGGAGGGGGACACGGAAATGACGGAATACGAGAGTCAACAGGGAAGGGTATGGAATGTGCGCAGACTTATTGGTCTTGCGTATACACTCGAAAGAATCCATCTTATCGAGTATCACACGAGCCCAATTAATCTCGCACCCCAAGAAAAGAGCGTAGATCAATTTCAAGAACGGCTGGGATGGGAGTGAAGAGGATCCATACTTAGGGAGGAGACATGACTTCAAGATCAGGTTAAGAACCCACGCATTCGGCTTGAAAGATTTCGATGGAACACCAATGAATGTAGAGGGGATAACCTGAAAAATCTCAGAAAGAATAGACTGATCCATGGAAGAAATGTCATCGACGGAAATGTCCGAAGGGAGGAGACCACACGACGAGCAACCAAGAATCTCCCCCAAGATTTCTGCCGTGAGAACTATAGGAGTTCCCAAGACAGTCGTCTCAATGGAGTGGCTGGCATCGTATTGGCCTCGAATGCGATTGGCATAGAACAATTTCACGAGGCGAGGATACGGTTTGGGATTGGCCTTGGGGTCGTATCGGAGATAATCTAGAAGACCACTATAGGACAGAAGATCAGCAAGGCCGAGGAAATCAGAAAACTGAACGTAATGCTCTAACAACAGTGGACAGTGCTCTATACGGTTGTACGCTGCGAGACACTGAGGATCATCGCGGCGCAACGATATGTCTACACCGCCGACTGGCATAGGAGCTTTACCCTTAGCCTTACGGGTCTTCGGAGGAGGAGTAGGATCCCTAGTAGGCTCATCCTCTGGGATAAATTCAGAGTCGGAATCGGGAGGAGTAGCCAGAGATTGAAGAATAGGCTTTTTGGTCTTGGATTTGCGGGGCTTGACGGTCGCAGTCCTAGGCTTCTTAGGAGGAGGCGAAGATGGAGAGGCTTGGGTTGACTTGGCACGACGCTTAGGCTTCGGGGGATTCCTAGGGTCGGAAGGCCCTACGGTCATAGGAGAAGCCCCGGAAGAGGCGATAGGAATTCTTGTCTTAGCCATAGCACTACGAGCACAAGCAATCGATGATAAGATCAAAAACAACCTAGCCCAAACCCTAGAAATCAAAAGAAATCCGAACACACAAACCCTAGGTTAAAACTAGAAACCCTAGGAGCTAGATGAGATAAAATCGAACCCTAGGGTAGGAATCGACCAAGGAGAGGGAGGGAGATACCTAGGAGGTGGAGTCGACGGCGGCGGACGGCGGCGATCGACGGAGAGATGGCCGGAAGTCGAAGGGTTTCGAGGGGTTCGATCGGGATTTTGGGGTTTATCGGGCTGGAGAAGAGGAGAAGACCGACTAATAATGAAATTAGTCGAACCAAAATGAGTATAAGTCAGTCTGGAATCAAAAAGACATAACTGCCCTAACACACTTAGTCGGTCACAGTTCAAGCACTGACCGACTAGATTACGATCTAGTCGGTCGGTCAATGAGCTTGAACCGACTAAGTCGAAACAGTAGCTCAGATGAATTTCTAGGGCAAGAATTAGTCGGTCGCAGTATATTCACTGACCGACTAGTTTTCAATCTAGTCGGTCGGTAAGTGTACTGTGACCGACTAACGAAAGAAATTGATAGGAGTTAGATATAGGCTTGATCTAGTCGGTCTGAGTTCATTTGCTGACCGACTAGATGAGCATCTAGTCGGTTGACAAGTGAACTTAGACTGACTAGAGGAGTCCAAACATTGATGATTGATTTCTCTTCACAAACCACTTGGATGAAACATCATAACTCACTCATTAGTCATCTAAATTACCCCATAAAACGTCGAAATCTTAAATACGACTTTCAAATACGAATTCGATCATAAATTCAAATATATCACATAAAATTCCCAAAAATTCAATTAATCTAGCATGAACAAAATATCGCGAAATCAGATAGCATGCAAGATAATTGAATGAAATATGAATCCTATATCTCGGATTCACCCATAATCCCCAATTCTCGACGCAACCGCACAAAGGAGTCCTCCTTTAGGGGTTTCGTGAAAATATCGGCGATTTGCTTTTGGGTTTCAACGTACACTAATATGATGTCCTTTTTAGCAACACGATCATCAAAGAAATGGTGTCGGACATCTATGTGTTTTGATCGGGAATGGTGCACCGGATTCTTTGAAAGACAGATAGCACTTTGGTTATCCACCATGATAGGGCTAGTATCACAATGAATACCAAAATCCTTCAAAGTGTGTCTCATCCAAAGAACCTGGGCACAAGCGGCACCGGCGGCAATATATTCCGCCTCGGTGGTTGAAAGTGATACGGAATTTTGCTTCTTGGAAAACCAAGAGACAAGAGAATTTCCTAGAAAATGGCAAGTGCCACTAGTACTTTTCCTGTCGGATTTGCATCCCGCATAATCGGCATCACTGTATGAGACTAACTCATACGTGCTAGATTTCGGATAAAGTAATCCAAAATCTAAAGTGTAACTTTGATAACGGAAAATACGCTTTACCGCTACTAAGTGAGACTCCTTAGGTTGAGACTGATAACGAGCACATATGCATACGGCAAACATAATATCAGGCCTACTTGCGGTAAGATAAAGTAAACTACCTATCATACCTCGATATAGACGAATGTCTACATCCTTACCACCAGTATCCTTGTCGAGATGCGTAGTCGTGCTCATTGGAGTCTTTTTCCCGGAAGCACTTTCCATTCCAAATCGCTTAAGCAACTCCACCGTATACTTCGTTTGGTGGATGAAGATTGCATCGTTCATTTGGCGAATTTGGAGACCTAAGAAATATTTGAGTTCGCCCATGTGGCTCATCTCAAATTGTTCCTTCATAACATTAGAAAACTCTTCGCAAAGAGTGAAGTTAGTAGCACCGAAAATGATATCATCAACATAAATTTGAACTAATAAAATATCATTATTCGCATGCTTAACGAAAAGTGTAGAATCGGCTGCGCCCATTTTAAAATTCAAATCCAAAAGAAAATTTTTTAGGCGATCATACCAAGCTCGAGGAGCTTGTCTCAAACCATAAAGAGCTTTCTTTAGTTTAAAAACATGATTTGGAAATTTTTCATTTATGAAGCCCGGAGGTTGAGAAACGTAAACTTCCTCAACGACATCTCCGTTTAAAAATGCACTTTTAACATCCATTTGAAATAACTTAAAATTTTTATGGCATGCATAAGACAATAAAAGTCTAATTGATTCTAATCTAGCTACCGGAGCGAAGGATTCTTCGAAATCGATACCTTCCTCTTGGCGATAGCCTTGAGCAACTAACCGAGCTTTGTTCCGGATGACGACTTGATTTTCGTCGGATTTGTTCTTGAAGATCCACTTTGTCCCTATGACGGTGTGGTTCTTCGATGGCAAAGGAACAAGCTCACATACCTCATTCCTCTCGAATTGAATGAGTTCCTCCTCCATGGCAAGGATCCAAGCACTATCTTCGCAAGCTTCAACTATATTCTTTGGCTCTATTGATGAGACAAAGGCACTATTGGCGAAGTGGTGGACTTGCGATCTCGTCTTGACACTATCATGAATATTGCCAATTACTTGCTCATGGGGATGGTCACGAACCGAATGAAGCCGTTTGGGAATACCTTGATCACTAGGAACATTCTCAACAACTTCATTAGTTGGGTTAGTCTCAATAGAATCAATAGAATCATTAGACTTAGAATTATCAAACGAATCACATAAAACATCCAAAGAATCATTATCATTTAAAATTCTAGTTGGAACAAATCCTTCATTAAATGAGACATGAAGCGACTCCTCGATCGTTGAGGTTCGTTTGTTGAATATCCGGTAGGCTTTGCTACGCGAAGAATATCCAACAAAAATCCCCTCATCGGATCTTGGATCGAATTTGTCCAAACTACCATATGTGTTCTTAATAAAACATTTCGAACCAAAAACACGAAAATGTTTAACTTGAGGCAACCTACCAAACAACAATTCATAACAAGTTTGTTTAGTGCCGGGCCTCAAAAGTATTCTATTAAACACATAGCAAGCGGTGTGTACCGCTTCCGCCCAAAATTGATGGCCAAGTTGGCTATCATCAAGCATAGTGCGAGCACACTCCACTAGCGTCCTATTCTTTCTCTCAACTACACCATTTTGAGGAGGTGCACGAGGGAAAGAGAAGGTGTGAGTAATACCAACTTCATCACAAAATGTCTCAAAAGACTCATTCTCAAATTCACCTCCATGATCACTACGAATAGTGACAATGGTGGTTCCTAAGAGATTTTGTACTTTCTTAACAAAAATTGTGAAGTTTTCAAAAGCTTCATTTTTATTACACAATGAAAATACCCAAGTAAATCTTGAATAGTCATCTACGATGACAAGTCCATACCTTGCATTTCCTAAGGAAGCTACTCTAGTTGGCCCAAATAAGTCTAGATGTAATAGCTCTAGTGGCCGTTTAGTAGAGATGCTTTTCTTAGGTTTAAATGAAGATTTAGGAAGCTTGCCACGTTGACAACAATCACAAAAACTCTTCTTTTCAAAAACAAGCTTCGGAAAACCTTTAATAGAATTTAATTTCGAAAGCTTATAAAGTGTTCCAAAGTTCACATGTCCAAAGCGTCGATGCCATAAGTGTTGTTCACTTGTGTTGGCAACGAGACATTGTTCATATGACTTCGGAAGATCCAAAATATAAATGTCTTTATGACGAGTTCCGGAAAATAATAATTTATCATTATCTTTTCTTAAAATATGACACAATCCTTTCGCAAAACTAACTTTGTAACCTTTGTCACAAAGTTGGCTTATTGAAATAAGATTATGATTTAAACCACTAACAAGATAAACATCACTAATTAAGGGTTTAGAGGGGTTACCGACTTTACCAACACCTATGATGGTTCCGCTCTCGTTGCCTCCAAATACGACGCGGTTTCCATTCGCAATGGGAACCACTCCGGAGAGCAATCGAGCGTCACCCGTCATGTGTTTTGAACACCCGCTATCGAGTATCCAATTCCCTTTGGAGCTAAATTTAAATTTATTGCTCCTCTTCTTTTTCTTTTCCTTGAGTACCTAAAGATAGAAACTTTCATATCATGGTACCCAAGGTCATTGGGTCCAAGGGATTAGACCTTTGGAAGCCAAGTCCAATTGGACTTCCCCACATAATTCTTACTATGCACAACATCCGAAAAATAAGCATTCATATACATTTGTTTTTCGTCCATGCTTGTGTCCTTTGGGCTCCAAATAGTGAAAATTTTGGGAGCCATCATCCTATTGGGTGCATGCATGCGACGTTGATTTCTACGTGATGCATGTTGTGGATAGGCATACGAGACATGATGGAATGGTGCACGACGAGAATTATTCATATGATGAGGTGGGTGTACATATGCATGTGTGGGAACACGTGCGTGAGGGTGTCTCACATGGTGTGCACGTGCCCGAGAATGTGTTGCATAAAAATCATCATATGTGTGAGATGGTGGAGTAGGACGTGTGTTCCTACGTGGCATGGTATTGGTGTACATATAAGCATGCCCCTTCTTTGGAGGTCCACCCGAAGTGGGTTTCTTTCCAAAAGAGGGCGTGGACGAGGTGGAAGCACCAATGGTAGATGAACTACCAATAGAGTGTTTGCTCCCACTCGTTGAGGCTTCGGAAGTTGGCCTAACAAAAGTAGTGACCGACTTGGATGAATTTCCCATCATATACCCCAAGCCAATGTGGTGTTTGGCCGGAAGTAAATCTTTTAGGATATTATCCAAGTGGCCCTTACCCTTGTTGAATTTGTTGATTCGGCCCAATGTGTCCTCATATTTCTCTTTGAGAGAACGCAAAGAAGTATCCAAAGTGGATATTTGCGATGTGAGCACATAAACACGAGATTTAAGATTCTCGTTCTCAATACTCAAAGTCGAGTTTTGAGAAGTTAAATCCGCTATCTCATGTTCTTCCGCATCCTCAATGCTAACATGTTCAAGTTTAGATTTGAGATTTACAATCTCATTTCTTAACTCTTCAACAACGGTGTCGTTGTTGGTGATGATATTCTTAGGCGATGTTTGAATGCTAGCTAGGTCATCTTTTACCTTAGTATATCTATTTACTAACTTAGTGTATTTTGACCAAAGTTGAGAGTTAGCATTTCTAAGATCATCCATCGTTACCTCATCGCTTTCGTCATTACTATCATCGGAAGAGGAGGATCCTTGATCTTGCTCCTCTCTTGCCATGAAACACATGTGCGCTTGCTCCACGTGTTCATCGTCCGACTCACCGCTTGAAGAATCATCGGAGTCGGTGAAGGTAGCTCCGACAAGTCCCTTCTTGTTTCCTTTCGTGTACTTCTTGGACTTGTCATACTTTGGCGCCTTCCACTTCTCCTTTTGCTTATTGAGGGGACACTCCGCTTTCATGTGTCCTGGCTTATTGCACTTGAAACACAAAGGAGAGGAAGAGGCGTTAGAAGAACCAAATTTACCTTTGGTCTTGAAGTTACCTTTTCGGAAGAAACAGTTGAACTTCTTGGCCAGGAGTGCCATGGATTCCAAGTCCAACTCGTTTTCCGATTCTTCATCATCGGTTGATGTGGATGTGGATGGAGCGGCTTTGAAGGCAATAGCCTTTTTCTTTGGCTCGTCTTGCTTTAGATAAGACTTCATCTTTTCTTGCAATTTGAGCTTGCTATCCTTGCGTACCTCGTACGACATTAAAGTACCCATTAGTTGAACTACGGTATATTTGTTCATGTCATTACCTTCCTCGATGGCGAAGGTGCGTTTCTCCCAAGAAGAAGGAAGTCCTTCGATAATCTTTGAGCACTTCTCCTTTTGAGTGTAGGACTTGTCGAGGGCCTCTAACTCGTTTATTATGTCAACGAAGCGAGCGTAATATTCTTTCATCTTCTCGCCCTGTTGCATATGAAACATTTCGTAATCTTTGTTTACGACTACGAGTTTAGAGTCTCTTACCCGACTCGTCCCTTCATGTAGAATGAGGAGGGAGTTCCAAATTTGATATGCACTCTTACATGTGCATATCTTATTGAAGTCCTCGGGCTCCAATGCGCATTGCAAGGCGTTCATTGCCTTGGCATTGCTTACCTCCGCGGCGACCTCCGTGGTTGTCCATTTCTCAAAGTCTTCTTCTTCGGGCTCGATGTACTCCTTCATTGTAGTCCTCCATAAGGATGCACTTCGGAGGAAGGTTTCCATCCGACATTTCCAGTACCCGTAGTTGGTACCGTTGAAGAATGGAGGCCTCGTAGAGGAATGCCCTTCCATCACCGAAGATGCTCCTTCACGGTTCCTGAAGGTGTCATAGTTGGAAGGTGGACGCACGGTCTTGTTGTCGTTGGCAGACATAGCTGAGTATCTGGCTCTGATACCAAATGTAATGCCCTACCAGCTACTGCACAAGTACTAGAGGGGGGTGAATAGTACTTTAAAATAATAAGGAGTATAATTCCAAATTAAATTGCAAACAACTACCAAATCAATTTGCGGAAGCTTAAATTGAATGACAACACAAAATTAACAAAGCAAACAAACGATGTTAATGGGTTCGGATCCACCCAAGTCTCCCCGACTTGTTCCCGGTGATCCTACGTCCCAACCACCCGGATCCCCTCCGGATACTTGAGTTAGAAACCCTAACTCAAGATTTCCACTATGAATATCTTGTGAAAAACCTTCACAAGATCAAATCATACATGCAATGGCAAAGTGAATCCCACAACCCGGGATCACAACCTTCTCTCACAACCGAGAGAATCACAAGCAATATAAATGAGTTATATTGAAATAAACAAATCTTACCACAAAATCCTATACCTTGAATTTTTCTTACCCAAATGGTGAAATGAAGGATTTGAGGAAGATGAAGTCACCAAGACCTAGCACCAAGGAAATGACCAGCAAACGGTGCCTAGGAATGAGTTGGAGACTTGGATCAAGCAATAGCTTGAAGAGCTCACCAAGAACAAGCTTCTCTCTAGATCTAGAAATGAGAGAGAATGGGTTTCTTATGAGGAAGAGAGCTTTAGATTTGAGGGAGAATGGCTATCTCTTTAGAACTCAATGAATCTCTTAATGGCAGCTCTATTGAAGATATAAATGACCTAGGTTCGTATTTATAGGGTCCCATAAAAACAAGTTAGGTCATTCACCAACGGATAGAAATCTGTGAGACTTAGTCGGTCAAAGAACAATCACTAACCGACTAGTTCATCAACTAGTCGGTCAGTCAAACAACGGGGACCGACTAAGAGTAGATCTGAGAAGAGATAGAATTTCAGACCTAGAAATCTAGTCGGTCCAAGAAGACTGTCTGACCGACTAGTTTCACAACTAGTCGGTCAGTCAATGAACGTAGACCGACTAAGAGGCAAAATGACTTAGTCTGAAAGCCAAGTGACTTAGTCGGTCCAAGAACAAAAGTTGACCGACTAGATTGTCAACTAGTCGGTTATCAAACGTTCTTAGACCGACTAACGGTAAACAGTAGCTTAGGAGAAATTTAGAGTGAACATTAAGTCACAACTAGTCGGTCAAAGAAGCATCACTGCCCGACTAGTTCACAAACTAGTCGGTCGGTGAGTCAACGTAAACCGACTAACAGTAAACAGTAAAGTCCAAGAAATTAAGGAATTAAACTAGTCGGTCCAAGAACAGCTGCCGACCGACTAGATCACCATCTAGTCGGTCAGTACTTGTTCTTGTACCAACTAACATGCACATACAAATCCGAATCGAAGCGCGACGCTTCGAGGAAGTTAGAATGAACTTGTGCAAGGATCCTAGAGCTACGAAATGAGCGTAATGAAGATAGAAACGTAAGATATACTCAAGGCTTAACATTCTATATATCGAAGCTAAAAGACTATAAATAAAACCTTAATAAACGGTCTTTGAGAGCTTCGATTGAATCTTCATATCTTCCAAAGCATCGCAAGAGCTTCAACGAAGCATTAGGCATGAATATGAGCTTTGGAAAGTGTTGAGATGTCGCTTTGAATGTTCTCGTGAAATTGGCGACGATCTCCAACACTGCGCTCACAAATTGTTAGTTCATGGATTATTTATGTTTGCTCATCATCAAAACCAAATCCGGGGAGTCCAATATTCAACAAGTCGGTCCAAGAAGGATTGCCGACCGACTAGATCGTCATCTAGTCGGTCGGTGCCCCTTCTTATACCGACTAATGAGCACAAAAAGTTCCGATACGGAGCGCGGGGCCCCGGGATCGATTCCTAAGACTTCTAGGCTTGATCTAATAGTTGATATGACCGTTATGAAGTCCGTCACGAATGACATACTTCGAAATCGACGATCCTAAGGAAGACACGAGATAACACTACGAATTGATCGAAAATGAAAGCTACGGAGACGAAAACCACACATGAGGAGAAAATCCATCAAAACAAATATTATATTATAATAAATCCAGATACATGAAAAGCAGTCGTTACATCCTCCCCAACTTCAGAAAAATTCCGTCCTCGGAATTTCCGAATACTCACGAGTCCGGAAACAAAAGTGGGAAACGCTCTCGCATCTCATCCTCATTCTCCCAAGTAGACTCTCCAGGTGAGCCGTGTCGCCACATCACCCTCACAAGATTGACAATCTTGTTCCGAAGCGATTTCTGACACCTGTCCAGAATCTGCACTGGATACTGGTCATACGTCATATCGGGGCGAACGGTAATCTCCGAAAAATCCACCGCATGAGACGGATCGCTAATGTATCGACGAAGCTACGACACATGGAAAACATTGTGAACACCTTCCAAAGATGGCGGCAAGGCCAAGCGATAAGCTACCTTGCCAACCGTCTCCAAAACGTCAAACGGTCCAATGTATCGCGGGCTCAACTTCCCACGCTTCCCGAAACGAATCACACCACGATTCGGGGAAATCTTCAAGAACACATGGTCGCCCGGCTAAAACTCCAAAGGACGAAGTTTAGCATCCGCCCAATGCTTAAAACGGTCCTGAGCAATCCTCAACCTCTCCCGAATATTCCTGACGATATCCACGGCCTCCACGATCATCTCAGGCCCCAACAACTCCCGATCACCAACGTCATCCCAACTCAATGGCGATCGACATTTCCTCCCATAAAGAGCGGCGAAAGGCGCCATGCCAATACTCGCCTGGAAGCTGTTGTTGTAAGAGAACTCCACCAAATGCAGATGGTCCTCCCACGAACCCTTGAAATCCAACATGCACGCCCTCAGCATGTCTTCCAAAATCTGGATCGTCCTCTCGGACTGGCCATCCGTCTGCAGATGGTACGCCGTGCTGAAACTCAGACGCGTACCCAAACTCTTCTGCAAACTCTGCCAGAACTGAGATGTGAACCTCGTGTCTCTGTCAGACACGATACTCACGGGGACTCCATGAAGTCGCACGACCTCCTCCATATACCTCCTCGCCAGCGCCTCAGTGGACTGTCCCACTCGGAACGGAATAATATGCGCAGATTTGGTCAACAGATCCACGATTACCCAAATCGCGTCATTCTGCTTCGGACTCCGAGGTAGTCCAGTCACGAAATCCATAGTGATGTGCTGCCACTTCCACTCCGGAATCGGAAGCGGTTGTAGCAACCCGGCCGAACGCTGATGCTCCGCCTTCACTTGCTGGCAAACCAAACACTTGGCTACACTCCGAGCCACGCTCCTCTTCATACCATGCCACCAATAATTCAGACGAAGATCCTGGTACATCTTGGTGCCATCAGGATGCACAGAATACGGCGAACTGTGTGCCTCCACCATCAGCTCCTCTCTGATATCCCCAGCTGGCACACACAACCTGGTTCCGAACCTCAGCGAGCCATCCTCACGAACCAAAAAGTCAGTCCGCAGAACGGCTTCCACCTGCTCCCGAATCCTCACCAGCTTCGGATCCTCAGCCTGGCCAGCCTTAATCCGATCCACGATCGTCGACTGCACCTGCATGTACATCAACGACGAAGCCTCTCCAGGAAGAACAATTTCCACGCCAGACTCATAGAAATCCTGCTGCCATCTCCACTGCGAGGTCAAAATCATCACCGCGGAAAGCCTACTCAAAGCATCAGGAACCACATTCACCTTGCCATGGTGAAACTGCAAATCAATCTCATAATCCGCCATAAGCTCCAACCATCGACGCTGTCGCATGTTGAACTCCTTCTGAGTGAAAATATACTTCAAGCTTTTGTGATCGGTGAAAATCTTCACTTTCTCACTCAGGAGGAAGTGCATCCAAATCTTAAGAGCAAACACAACGGCAGCCAACTCCAAATCATGCGTCGGGTAATTCTTCTCATGAACCTTAAGCTGACGAGACGCATACGCCACAACGTGCCCGTGCTGATGCAACACACAACCGAGACCCTTGCCAGAAGCATGGCAAAAGATCTCAAATCCCCCGCTGCGATCAGGCACAACAAGAATAGGGGCAGTCGTCAACCTCTCCTTCAGAACGCCAAAAGCACTCTCACAATCACCCGACCAAACAAAAGCAACATCCTTCTGTGTCAACCTGGTCATTGGCTCAGCAATACGAGAAAAGTCCTTAATGAATCGCCGATAATAACCAGCAAGTCCAAGGAAACTCCGAATCTCAGACGCAGACGACGGAACAGGCCACTCCCTGATGGCCCTAATCTTCTCGGGATTCACTGAAATACCATCTCCAGTCACCACATGCCCGAGAAAAGCAACTCGATCCAGCCAAAACTCGCACTTCGAAAACTTAGCATACAAACGATGCTTCCTCAAGATCTCCAACACCGTCCTTAAGTGCGAGGCATGCTCTTCCTCCGACTTCGAATAGATCAGAATGTCGTCAATAAAGATAACGACAAACTTATCCAAAAAGTCGTAGAAAATCAGGTTCATCAGATTCATGAAAACTGCGGGCGCGTTAGTTACGCTGAAAGGCATAACCACGAACTCATAGTGTCCATACTTCGTCCTGAACGCTGTCTTCGGAACATCACCCTTCTTCACCTTCAACTGATGGTAACCACTTCTCAGATCCAATTTGGAAAACACCCTCGAACCTCCAAGCTGATCAAAAATATCATCGATGAGAGGCAACGGGTATTTATTCTTAATGGTCACCGCATTCAACTCCCGATAGTCCACGCACATGCGACGTGAACCATCCTTCTTCTTTACCAACAACACCGGTGCTCCCCACGGAGACACACTAGGATTAATATAACCCTTCTGCAAAAGCTCATCCAACTGCTTCCGCAACTCTTCCAACTCTGCAGGTGCCATACGATACGACGCCTTCGAAATCGGCTGCGCACCTGGAACAAGATCGATAGAAAATTCCAAAGCTCGATCAGGCGGAAAACCAGACATCTCCTCGGGGAAGACGTCGCCAAAATCTCGCACCACAGCTGGCCACTCCAGCTCCATCTGCATAGCCACAGCCTCCACCGGCCTGGCCCGAAATCTGACAGGACCAAGCGAACTGCTACCACGACTGAACTCAAATACTGGATGTCCAGGAATCTCGAACACCACCTTCTTTCTCCGACAGTCGATCGTAGCATAGAAGCTCGCAAGCCAGTCCATCCCAAGAACTGCATCATAGTTGATGATGTCGTGGACAATGAAATCAGCGAAAAGCTCATGTCCACAGACCACCAACGAGCAAGAATTGCAACCACGATGCATCGAGACCACACCATTCCCTGTGACGATATTCCAACTCTTTGGAAGAGGGGACGTCGACAAGGAATGCCTCTCCACGAAGCTCCGAGAAATGATGCACATCGATGCACCAGAGTCAAAGAGGACTCGTGCAGGAAATGTGCAAACCAAAACCACACCTAACAACCAATTAACAATCAAACCCTAGTCTAGCAAACAACAATGTTCAAGCAAACAACACAATCTAACAATCAGAACCAGCTAGAAAAGTACAGCTAGATTGAGGATTACCTGCGATAACCTCATCCACAGCCTCGCTCTCCGCAGCGGTCATCAGAAAAGCCTGCCTCCTCGGCGGAACAGCCTGCCGAAAAGCCTGTCCCTGTGGAACAAGAGCTGCTCCACGTCCAGCAGGAACAGACGCTCGCTGCTGCAACGGCTGTGCTGCAACAGGATCCATCCGCAGCTGATTCGCGTGCCGACAATCCTTCGCGACATGGGAAGCATCACCGCAAACCAGACACTGGCCCAAAAACTTCCGACACTGGCCAGGCTTACCGCAGAAATGGCAAAACTTCAGAATAGGCCCTCCTGGCCTTTTAAACTGAGCAGACTGATTAGGCCTGAATGCAGGTCTAACCACAGCTCCCGCCTGTTCCACAGGCCTCCTCCCAGCACCAACAACAGACCCCTTCCTCTGGTTCACGAGCAGCTCCTGCATCTTGGCTGCTACTAGAACCTTCTGATAAGATTCCCGATCAGAGGAGGTTACAAAACTCTGGAGCTCCGAAGCGAGCCCCTGCAGGAACCTCTGAGCCCTCTCCTCAGCGTCCTGCACCATCTTTGGTGCAAACCGACTCAGCCTCATGAACTCTTGGTGATACATGTCCACCGACGAGTTCCCCTGCTTCAAATCGATAAAACGCTGCAGCATCTCCTCTCTGGCAGCTTTCGGAAAGAACTCACCCTCAAATCTGGCCTTGAAGGTAGCCTAAGCAATCGGCTCCACCAACAACTTCTCTTCCGCATCCCACCAATTCCGAGCATTATCCTTGAGTTGCCTCTTCGCCAAATCAACCCATCCAGCCGGGTTAATCTTGGCCATCTTCAGATTGTCCTCGATGTTCCAAATCCACTCATCGGCAGCCAGAGGACCCTCAGAACCATCAAAATATGCGGGACCCAGCTCCCGAAATTGCTTCGCTCCTGGCTCAGAGCGAGGAGCATCCGGAAGAGCCCGGGCAGCTCGAGCAAGTGGAGCATTCTGGACTTGCAGAAGCACGCCCTGCTGCACTTGCATCATCTGCAGCATCATCCGCATCATCTCACCGCTGGTGGGTTCCCGCTCAGGCTCCTCATCATGAGGGAGTGCACCACTGCCCCCACCACGGGTGAAACGCCTTCCTGCCATCTAATGACACAGAGAACGAATCAGATTAGACTCATAGCTTATGACTCGGACGTCGAACTTAGTTTATTGGACATTCTAATATTATTATCGTTATTCCAAAAATCGCAGTTACAGAAGGACCTGCATGGGCCACCACTAAAACCTGTCACGACCCGCTTCCCTAAAATGGAGGCGAGACGTGAAAAGGTCCGCACGAGAGTGGAGCTGAGAAGCCCCAAACCCGATAAGCGTAAATAAAACATAAGCAGGTCCCTGTAACCACAACGGAACAACAATAATAATACAAGGAGAGACTGAAATAAAAACTTCACATCTCAAATATTGTCCAACATGAAAATAAGTTCAACATCCAGAAAAGCCACCAGGCTAAAAGAAAAGAGTCTAAGGCCCAGAACAAGGCCAACAAAAGCAACAACGACAAAGTATAGGTGCTACGCACCGATAACAAAACAACTGTCTAACAAAAGTAAAACACAACGAATACACTAGGACTGGTCCCCAGTGTCCACGTACTCCCCGTCAAACACAGGCTCGGGCTCGGTGTCAGCAAACACCTCGTCCTCAACGAGGTACTCGGGCTCGGGATCTAACATGTGTCACCCAAAAGAGTAAAGTGGCACATGTCAGCAAGTCTAAAAGACTTGGGCAAGGAAACTGAAAGTAAGGCAACTAGCAACCTAACAGTTATAGTATGCATAACATGGCAGTTATAACATGAGTGCATAAACAAGACATGGCGAGCCAATTTGTACAAGAGAACAATCATCGGGACAAGACAAGACAAGAGTAGCCACGCTATTATCAATCTCAATCAATTCACTATTCACGTTGTTTTGTAGATTGTTTACGCCTTACAGCTGAATGGGTTCACATTCGCTGATTGGCCGCTTAACAACTACCCCCAAAACCCAGAGTTTACGCCTTACCACTGCAGTTTCTGATCGGGCAGACTCCCAGTTGATTGGTCGCTTAACTCTTACCCCCAATACCCACACGTAATGGAGCCTGGGTCCCCGCACAATGAACTCAGCTAGTGAGCCTGGGGTTGCCCCGCACAATGAGCTCGCATTCTTAAACATTTGGCGTAGGGGTGCACCTAGCCGGAAACACGCAATTCGGGCATTGGCTATCAACCAACACATGGCCCGCTTCTGGAACACGAGCCAGTAACACAAGCATTCGTAGCAAGCTGCGCAATCACAGAAACACTTAAAGTATGCAATGACATGACAATTAATTTGCGTACCGTTAATGGAAAGTAAACGTGACATGGTAATTGTGCAACATGATATATGTGTCGGAACTAGCTTCGTTGTCAAGCTAGTTCCCCAATTTGCGCCTAGGCGAGTATCATTTCGTCGCCTAGCCTCTTTTACGCCTACAACAAGCAAATGGCCTAAAACATGGCCTAAACCCTAAGTGGCAAGTTTCACTTGCCTAGCACCGGGGATGACGACCACTTCGTCACACGGATGCTAATCTACGGGGAAATCGCTGTTATGGGGGAAACAAACACAAAGCAACATGAAATTTATTAGGGTTTCATAAAATTATAAATAAGTTATGAAAACAACGGTAGATCGATTTCTTACCAAGAGGAGGCGGAAGAAACACTCCGGGGAACCCTAGGATCAGATCTGGAAAAGATTGGAGAAGTTTGGGGAAACTAGGGTTTTGGGGGATTTGGGGATTTTGATGGATTTGGGTGAGATTTTGGGGAAGATGAGAGGTAGATAGAGTGAATGGATGGTTTGGATGATGGATTTAGGGCTTGGAATGAAGGATTTAAGCTTGGAGGAAGATGGGGGCTGAAGGGGGAAGATTTCTGGGTTTTGGGTCGTGTTGGGGAAGAAGAAAACGTTTGGGTTGGGTTTAAAAAGGTTGGGCTGGCGGCTGCCCAGAAATTAGGGTTTTAACACTGGTTAGTTGGTCAAAGAACAACCACTGACCGACTAGTTTGGAAACTAGTCGGTCGGTCGACCAACGCAGACCGACTAAGTGTAAACAGTAACTCCTGAACGAAAATAGGATTTAGAGTTAGTCGGTCCATGAACAAGTACTGACCGACTAGTTTAACATCTAGTCGGTCGATGAACGTTCTTAGACCGACTAAGGGTAAACAGTAACTGATACAAAATTAAGATGATGAGTTAGTCGGTTCAAGAAGCATTGCTGACCGACTAGTTTGCAACCTAGTCGGTCAACCAACGTTCTTAGACCGACTAACGATAAACAGTAACTCCTGAATAATTTAGAAAGCTAACTAGTCGGTCCAAGAAGGATTGCCGACCGACTGGATCGTCATCTAGTCGGTCGGTGCCCCTTCTTATACCGACTAATGAGCACAAAAAGTTCCGATACGGAGCGCGGGGCCCCGGGATCGATTCCTAAGACTTCTAGGCTTGATCTAATAGTTGATATGACTGTTATGAAGTCCGTCACGAATGACATACTTCGAAATCGACGATCCTAAGGAAGACACAAGATAACACGACGAATTGATCGAAAATGAAAGCTACGGAGACGAAAACCACACATGAGGAGAAAATCCATCAAAACAAATATTATATTATAATAAATCCAGATACATGAAAAGCAGTCGTTACAGATGCCAAGGAATATTCCCACTAGAAGACAAAAATATTCGTCCACCTAATCGGTTGAAACTTCAACCGATCGAGTGAGATGATCGTTTGACTGGGTCTTCAGCTTCTGATATTCTTCACCCGATCGCTTAACTGATCGGGTGAAGTCGTTGGGTTCTTGAACTAGGGAAGAACTGTTACAGGTGACCCGATCGGTTGACAGGTCAACCGATCGGGTGGAGTTTGGCTCACAAAACAGAGGGCACTGTCACACTCACCCGATCACTGAACCGATCGGGTGGGGTTTGCTTCATCCTTGCTCCTCCTCGGGTCTGATACAGGTGCACGAACCGATCGGGTGGATCTGTCCACCCGATCGTTTGATAGTTGATACATGATCTGAATTGACGTTTGGCCCTCAGGTTCTCGTGCGACACCTCCCGTTGCTCCGGGGATTCATGATGTTAGCTTTGTATGTCCCCTATGCTAGCAAATCCTGCGAAAGCACACAAACACAGCGAAAGTGAAAAGAAACTAAAAATCACAGAAAGACAGACTCAAAATAACGAAAAATGACGGGAAATTACGGAGAAGACGTGCGTGAATATATAAAATATAAACGCACATCAAAATCCCCCAAGCTGAACCCTTCCTCGTCCTCGAGGAAGACGAGTGAGAATAGAAGCTCGGAGGGAAAAAGTAGGAAGGAAGAAATAGAAAAAGAAAAAGAAATCCTAGATTACCCATCAGATTCAATGAAAACTAACACGTCACACTAAGCAAGCATGTGATAAGCATCGCACTAACCCCGAAATATGAGTCCCTACTAGTGTCGTAGGTCCACGCGATGAAGCGCAAGTGAGTGAGGTCGTGAGCTAGCAAACGGTGTAACTATCTAAATTGTGCAATAAAGCTCCATATACACATACCCATGGAAAGACCCAAATATCAAATCAATTCGAATTAGTGGCGAATAAGAGCTCAAGCATGCATGAGAATAGAGTAGAATAGAAACATATCATGTGTCAGGGACTCTACTGCTAGGAACTACGGAATCACCGCACGATTGCCTAAATGATTGGTAGAAAGCTCCTATGCCAAGTGTGTTCGAAAATGAAGAGGGTTCAGTAGGTGCGGAGAAGAGCACCCGGTGCAAATTCTCGCCTTCCCTTTATTCTCGGCGGAATGGAGTAATATTCACAACAGGAATTTTTTTTGGGTTTTCGATATTTGGATATTTTTTTGGATTTTGGCTGTATATGTTCTTTCTTTTCTCTCTTTTCTTTTTTCTTTATTCTTTTTTTTTGAATTTGGGATTTTGGCAATGTTGCGTACTCTTCTAAGTGGAAGAACAGTACACGACGGGGGGATTTGCACCAAGTAAAACGAAAAAGAATTTGAATTCTAAACACTTGGGCAAAAGGAAGATTTTTTCGCAGATCAGAGCATAAGCAAAATGGATTATCCTAGTCCTATTGGTAGAGTCCTGACACATGCGAAGTGAAGAGTAAATATATAAATAATTCATGCATAAAGAAGCAGACAGTGGAAGCAAAATACCGTATATTCGAAATTGAAGCATGATAGTCAATGGGTCATCTAAGGACATACATATAAAACAAAATCACAACGCAGAATCACACCAACTAGCTAGTGTGCCTCACACAACACACAAAAAAGCAAAGTGAACCCACGAAGCATAAAATGCAATAGCACTCGGCTTCCTAGGGTTGATGAGAATGATTATCGTAGCTAAGCTAAGTGTGTGTGTGGGGTTTCGTGGCAGTTCATCATGTGGGGTCATCTCTAGGAGAGGGAGAATAAAAGGATGGAAAGAAAGAAAAAGAAAAACACGATGAAAACGCCTCAAAACGGTGAAAAAGACTTAACTGACGCACAAAGTGCGACTCCCCCAAGCTGAACGTTGCATTGCCTTCGATGCAATAGGAGTAAATGCGGGAGTGCAACGAAATATGGGAGGGAAGCATGCACCGATAAAGAAACGAGAAAAGCATAAAAAACTCAAAAAGAGAAAGAAAAATAAAGAAAATAAATACCGAAACCAATTATACAAAAGATATACACACAGACACACAAAACAAACACATCACAAACAAATGACACGACAACAATCACAGAAAATTGATTTCCCCAAGCTGATCATGACAAAGTTAGAAAAAAGATATGATCAAGGCGATGCAGAACAAATGGCTAGGGAGAAAATCAGAAAAAAGGGAAATCAAGGTGCAGGAGCGGCATGCTCCTCATCCTCCTCGAAGAGGCTGGAGTGGTGTGGGAAGGAGAGGTGATGGGCGTGCAAAGAAGTGGAAAAGGGGTGGAGATGGTGGACGGATGGGCTCGGTGGGGGTGTGAATAATGGGTGGGGTGTCGGTGGTAGCGGAAGGTGGTAAGTATACGGCGAGTGATGAGGGGGGTGTGGGTAGTGATCTCGCGCGCATATCGATCGGTATCCTGCAATGCGAGTAGGAGGCGGTGATAGAAGTGAAAGGTGGCAGAAGTGGAGGGTCAGTGGTGGTGGAAGGGGAGGATCGCCTAGGGGTGATGTAGGCAGTGATCGGGGTGGAGTCGGTGGTGTAGGATCGTGGACATGGGTAAGAAGGCGGTGAATGGCAGCGACGTTTCGCTCGAGAGCGAGGAAACATGGATGTGATAAGAAACAAGTGGATGGATCTAAGGAGGTAAAGGAGAATGCGCCAGCACGTAATACAGCCATCTCGGCCTCGAGAGCGAGGTGAGAAGAAGTAGCACGACACACGGCAGAGTGTGTGCCGGAAACAATGGGTGCATCGGCATGAGAGTCCAGGCCATGCAGGGCTGTGATCAGGGCCTCGGAAGAAACGACAACAGTGGCCGGGGTGATGACACTAGGTCCAGCCCTGGGGTCTCCTCTGAACGCAGGGATTCCTGCTCGCCCAAGTGGACGGCATGGGATGGTGGTCTGGGAGTGTCAGGGAGAGGAAACTGAAGGTGGAGCCCCCCTACGCACTCGGGATCTGGTGGAAAAGACCAATCTGCCTCAAGGTGAATGGACATGCGGCTCGGGTTTGACAGAATGGTATATGGTGCAGGGGGTGGCCGTAGTAAAAAAGCAAACCAATCGTTTCTTCGAGGCCGGATCATATATAGCCTCGAGACATCGAGGTCAAGATATATGGATCCTTGGGCACGTGGCAAATCGGGGGGAATCAGGATGTTGAAGGGAGGGTGTACGGCAATGCGAGTGATGAGGCAGCAGCATCAATATTTACCCTTGTTTGCACGGCAAATATCAATAAGCTTTTGAATTAGCCATGTAGCGGTGTTAATGCGTACGTGCGGGGCCTCGAAGGTAATCCCGTCAACACCGGGAATGAAATCGAAGGTCATCACCCAAAGGATGAAAAGATTGGGGATGGTCACGGTACCGGACTCATCCGCGGAAAGAAAGTGCTAGAGATAATACGATGGGCAATATGGAAGACCGGGTGGATGATAGAAGAGGCCTTGGCCTTAGCTTTAGGAAAATGATCATGCAGAGTGAGGCGTCCCCAAAAGTGTTCGACATCGAAGTCGTCATGCAATTCATAGGGGAGGATGCTGCCTTCTAGATTGGGAAACCGAAAATATTGTTGATGGTGGTCAATGGGACACGGAAGTTTCAGTTTCGAAGGCAAAAATCGATAATTGACCCCGCCTCAGTTTTGATAGTGGAGAGAAATTCTAGTGTGAGGGCGGGGTAGGATGGGGCATGGGAGTGGAAGAAACTAAGCCAACCTAAGTTTGCAAAAAGGGATTCGACTTCGGAGAGAACTCCGAGATCGAGTAGGGTTCGGTCGTGTGCAAACTTGGTGGCTAGGTGAGATCGTTGGTTGAGTCGAGAAAAGAAATCTTTACGTGCCTGGCTCAAGAAACGAACTCCCTAAGGTCCCAGTAGTGGGTCCACCACAGGTATGATAGGTTGGGGGTGGTGGTTGGATATGCAGTGGTGGAGGAGCACGTCCACGCGTAGAACGTGTGTATCTTTGTCTCTTGCGAGACAGCTCCTCCTCCACCATGATGCGCTTACCCTTATCTTTATCTTTTTGCCGTGATGTTGTGGCGATTTGATGATATATGCAAGTTATATGAGGAAGCACACAACAAATGGCAAAGGAACAAAATAATAATACTTGGGCAATATCATAATTAAGCTAAGGAGCGAGTGTACCCAGCAATGAAGCTATTCCTAGCTCCCAAAAGAACTCACGATGCACGATGAAGTGATTCGGGGAGCTGCCGCGCGCCAATCCAAAGAGAACAGAAATTTTCAAAAATTGGGGGTTAGGGCTAGGGTTTTTGGGTGATTGCGGTTGAATGTGGTCGATGGGAGGGTGCTTGATGGTTGGAAAGTGGTGGAGGAAGTGGGGAAATGATTTTAGGAGTAGTAGGGGTGAGAGATGAGATCGATTTGGAAAAATGCGAAATGAACCGCTCGAATCGATTGCGTGGAGGTCAGGTGAAATGAAATCGGATCGGGATGTAATATATATAGGGTTAGGCGAACCGATCGGGTGAAAGTTCACCCGATCGGTTGGGTCAACTTTCGAAAATTACTGTCGGATCAGCAGCTATAGGTGAACCGATCGGGTGAGATTTCATCCGATCGGTTGACCGCTCTCCAAAATCACCCGAGGCCTCTGTCATCATCACCCGATCAGCGACCCGATCTCCGATTTTGTCAACTGATCGGTTCTCTCATTGCCAAAGTTGGCCACTTACTGAAACTAGTCACCCTATTGGTTGATGTATGAACCGATCGGGTAGGGCAATTCCTGCTCAAAAATGAAAATTCTTCTAAGTGTCCCAACGAAGATCCCCATAGCATTATTTATTCACAAAAATTAGTAAACTAATCCTATGAAAACCGACAGAAGTTCAGAACATGGGTTGCCTCCCATGAAGCGCTGTTGTTTATAGTCGTTTGCTCGACTTCCGTCATGATCTTCAGGGTGGTTTGTACGGGTGATGCCCAACGGTCGGTGTCCCCTCAGCTATTGGGGTGGAGTTCCTGATTGTTGGCGAGGACGACAGATGAATGATCTCGACAACTCTCCCATTGGTGTTATCGGTGGTTTCTCTTTGGTGCTGGCGATGCTTGCCACTCTTTTCAAAATCTAAACCTCGTCAGCAGTAAGCATCAGAGGCTCTTTCCCCTTGCTCTTAATTTGAGCTCTCTTTCTAGTTCCCGGGGGGTGACGGTGGGACACATTCCAGCTCAAAAACCTTCTCTCCATCCAGACTAGTCTGCTCCTCGATTTCATCAAAGCCTTCGGTGAGGCGGGTTCCTCGAAAGAACTTCCCAAGCTCCTGCTTCGTTCACCCTCTCTTCTTCCATTTCTAGGAGGTTGCATTTGGGTTCCTCCAGTGGTGACTTCATCGATAGTGCCAAGTCAAATTCTACTTTTTGATCTCCGACGTTCAAGGATAATTTCCCCTTTTTAACGTCGATAAGTACGCTTGTAGTTTCCATGGAGGGTCTTCCGAGGATAATCGGAGTGTGATTATCCTCAGGAATATCCATAACCACGAAATCGACTGACACGTGCACACCTCGGACATTGGCCGGCAAGTCGTCTACTACTCCCACCGGTTACTTCACTGATCTGTCTACAAGCTGCAGAGTCATCCCCGTGGGTTCAAGGTCACCCATATTGATTCTATTGTACAGCGATAGGGGCATCAAACTGACACTCGCTCTCAGATCGATAAGTGCTCTATTAATTGATACCTCCCATATGGAGCACGGGATAGAGAAACTTCCTGGGTCCTTCAGTTTTGGCAAATTCACTCGTTGGATTAGGGCATTGCATTCCGCTGTTGGGACCACTTTTTCCTTTCTTGTCCCCTTCATCACAATGTCTTTCAGAAATTTTGCATACAAGGGGATGGTCTCTATCGCTTGCAGAAACGGGATTTGCAGACTCAGGTCCTTCACCATCTCGAAGAACTTACCAAACTACTCATCTATTTTGCCCTTCACAAGCCTTTGTGGGAATGGTATTGAAGGTTGGAAAACACTCGAGTCGTCGCTCTTCTTCTTCTTCTTCTCTTCAGAAACTCCCTCCGGAGTCACGAGGTTCGATGTAGAAGCACATTTGTTGTTCATTTCCATCCTCGGTTTCTGATTGATAGGTGGTGCTTCATTATCTCTCTCGGCCTCCCGCGCTGGAATTTGCGTTCCACTCCTCAGGATAATGGCGGAGACATTTTCTTGACCATGTGTCAAGGCTAGTGTTTGGTTTGGTCCCCTTGGGTTCACCTCTGGTTGCCCCGGCAGCTGCCCTTGTACCTTCTGAAGGTTGGCCACTTGTAACCCCAGCTGGGTCACTTGATCGACCAAGGCCTTCTGCCCAAGCTGAAGCTGATGAGTGACCTTCTCCTGATTAGAAATGTACTGAGTCAGGATGTTCTCAATAGGAGAAACCACTCGTTGTTGTTGGGGCAGAGGCTGCTGATTTCGAGGAGGGTATTGCTGATACATTTGTTGTTGAGGTGGAGGAGGCTGATATAGCTGCTGCTACTACTGTGGTTGCTGGTACAGTGCCCTGTAGCTGAAATTGGGATGGTTCTGGTTGTTGGGAGAATATGCAGGATTGGAACTCGTCCTCGGTGGATAGGGTGCATTTCCCGTCAGATTGTAAAATAGGGCACTCGCTTGATCTATGGGTGCTGAGATGTCTCCACCATCGAAGTCTCCCATTACTTCAGTTCAACTGCCGCTACATGTTGTGGGCTAGCGCCATCGGTTCCTACCATGAATGCTGAAATCTGAGTCGAAAGCAAATCAAATTTGCCCGACAGCTTATCTACTTCCTCAACTCGATGCATTCCTCCAGCTTTCGGTGTAGCACGTTCATCGCTCCACCTTTCATTGTTCGATGCCATATTTTCCAGAATATTTTCGACATCTACTTCATTCCTTGCCATGAATGATCCACCTGCTGCGGCATCCATGGATGACTTCAGGTCGCCCCTCAGTCCATTATAAAAAAAGATTAATATCTGCCAACGAGGGAGCTCTTGGAGAGGGCATTTTCTCTACATCTCCTTGTATCTCACCCACGCTTCATGCAGGGATTCATGGCTGGCCTGTGAGAATGAGGAGATTTTGCTCCTTAGTTTCATTGTCTTCCCCGAAGGAAAGAACTTGTTCAGGAATGCATTTGAGAGCCGCTCCCAGGTTGTGAACATATTGGGGTCCTTCCCCCTGAGCCATTTCTTTGCCTTGTCCCGCAGAGAGAATGGGAACAATCTCAATCGGATCACTTCGGTTGACACGCCATTGATTCTGAACGTCTCGCACTTCTCTATAAAAGAGTCCAGGTGCTCGATCGGGTTCACCATAGGAGCTCCAAAAAATTGGTCCTGCTGGATCCAAGCCACTAGCGATCGCTTCAGCTTAAAGTTTTCGGTCGTGATGGCCGGAGGTTGTATGCTAGACGTGGATCCGATGGACGGCATAGAATACACGAGCGGAGACTTTTGAGGAGGGATATTTCATGCCATGGCGAATTCTTCTCTTCTTCTTCTTTCAGTGTTGATACGCCTCAGAGTGGCGTTGATCTCGGGATCTAAAGGAACTAAGTCGTCAAGTGTCACGCCCCGCTTCTCTAAAATGGAGGCGAGACGTGAAAAGGTCCGCACGAGAGTGGAGCTGTGAAGCCCCAAACCCGATAAGCGTCAATAAAACATGAGCAGGTCCCTGTAACCACAAACGGAACAACAATAATAACACAAGGAGAGACAGAAATAAAATCTCAAATCTTATAAAAGGTCCAACATGAAAATTAAGTTCAACATCCAGAAAAGCCACCAGGCTAAAAGAAAGAGTCTAAAGGCCCAGAACAAGGCCAACAAAAGGAACAACGTAACCAAGTATAGGTGCTACGCACCGACAACAAAACAGCAATCTAAACAAAAAAGGAAATCTCAACGAAGACACTAGGACTGGTCCTCAGTGTCCACGTACTCCTCGCCAAACACAGGCTCGGGCTCGGCGTCAGCAAACACCTCGTCCTCTACAATGTACTTAGGCTCAGGATCTAAAATGTGTCACCCAAAAGAGTAAAGGGGCACATGTCAGCAAGTCTAAAAGACTTGGGCAAGGAAACTGAAAGTAAGGCAACTAACAACCTAACAGTTATAGTATGCATGACATGGCAGTTATAACATGAGTGCACAAGCAAGACATGGTGAAACAATAAGTACAAGAGAACAATTTATCAGAACAAGTCAAGAGTAGCCAAGCTACTAACAATCTCAATCTTTTCACTAGTCACGTTTCAAGTTGTTTGTAGATGTTTACGCCTTACAACTGAACGGTTTGGCATTCACGCTGATTGGCCGCTTAACACTACCCCAGAACCCAGAGTTTACGCCTTACCACTGCAGTTGCTGATCGGGCAGACTCCCAGTTGATTGGCCGCTTAACTCTTACCTCGATACCCACATGTAGACGAGCCAGGGTCCCTGTACATGAGCTCAGTAAATGAGCCAGGGTTGCCCCGCACAAGAGCTCGTTTCCTGGATCACAACCAGGAGCATATTTCATTTGGCATAGGGGTGCACCTAGCCTCAATCATTTCACAAGATGTAGCGGAGCTACGTAATCACGGGAACACTTAAAGAATGCAATGACATGACAATTAGTTTGCGTACCGTTAATGGAAATTAAACATGACATGGTAGTTGTGCAACATGATAAATGTCGGATCTAGCTTCGTTGTCAAGCTAGTTCCTAAATTTGCGCCTAGACGAGTATCATTTCGTCGCCTAGTCTCTTTTACGCCTACAACAAACAAATGGCCTAAGACATGGCCCAAAACCCTAAGTGGCAAGTTTCACTTGCCTAGCACCGAGGATGACGATCACGAAGGTTCGTCTCACGGACGCTAATCTACAGGGAAGTCGCTGTTATGGGGAAACAATCATCAAAACAACATTCATTTCATTAGGGTTTCACAAAAACACAAATGGGTTAAGAGAACATTAAGAGGTCGATTTATTACCATATAGGAAGCGGAAGAATGATGCCGAGCAAGCACGACAACGGAAGAAACGCTCCGGGGAACCTAGGGTTCAGATCTGGAATGGATGGGGAAAATATGGAGAAATGGGGTTTTGGGGGATTTTGGGGGTTGGAGATGACCTAGGGCATGGTGGTAGACCAAAATGGAGAGGGAAACTCCAAGGGAGGAAGGAATGGCTTGGGAAAATGTTGGAGAGTGGTTTGGGGAAGAAGGAAGCTCAGGAGAATGAAAGAGGGGTGAAAGAAATCATGGGTGGGGTATAAATAGGGAGTGCTGGCGGCTGCGCAGAAATTAGGGTTTCGACATAGATTAGTCGGTCAAAGAGCAACCACTGACCGACTAGTTTGGGAACTAGTCGGTCGGTTGATCAACGCAGACCGACTAAGTCCAAACAGTAACTCCTGTACAAAAATAGGATTTAGATCTAGTCGGTCAAAGAACAACTACTGACCGACTAGTTCGTCATCTAGTCTGTCGATGAACGTTCTTAGACCGACTAAGAATGAATAGTACTTGGTGTCAAAAATGATCATAGAGCTAGTCGGTTAAAGAACGATTGCTGACCGACTAGTTTGCAACCTAGTCGGTCGACCAATGTTCTTAGACCGACTAACGATAAACAGTAACTCCTGAGAAATTTACAAAGCCAACTAGTCGGTCTATGAAGGTTTGCCGACCGACTAAATCGTCATCTAGTCGGTCGGTTCCCCTTCTTGTACCGACTAACGTGCACAAAAAGTTCCGAAATAGAGCGCGAAGCTCCGGGATCGATTCCTAAGACTCCTAGGCTTGATCTAACAATAAGATATGGCCGATATGAAGCCCGTCACGAATGACTTACTCCAAAATCGACGATTCTAAGGAAGAAGCTAGAAAATCACGACGAAACGATCGAAAATGAAAGCTACGGAGACGAAAACCACACATGAGGAGAAAATCCGCCAAACATATAATATAATATAATAAATCCAGATACATGAAAATCAGTCGTTACATCCTCCCCAACTTAAGAAAAATTCCGTCCTCGGAATTTCCCAACACTCACGTGTCCGGGAACAAAAGTGGGAAACGCTCTCGCATCTCATCCTCATTCTCCCAAGTAGACTCTCCAGGCGAGCCGTGTCGCCACATCACCCTCACAAGGTTGACAACCTTGTTCCGAAGTGACTTCTAATGCCTGTCCAGAATCAGCACTGGCTGCTGGTCATACGTCATATCGGGGCGAACGGTAATCTCCGAGAAATCCACAGTATGAGATGGATCGCTAATGTATCGACGAAGCTGCGACACATGGAAAACATTGTGATCTCCTTCCAAAGATGGCGGCAAGGCTAAGCGGTAGGCTACCTCGCCAACTCTCTCCAAAATGTCAAACGGTCCAATGTATCGCGTGCTCAACTTCCCTCGCTTCCCAAAGTGAATCACACCACGATTCGGGGAAATCCTCAGAAACACATGATCGCCCGGCTGAAACTCCAAAGGACGACGTTTAGCATCCGCCCAATGCTTAAAACGGTCCTGAGCAACACTCAACCTCTCCCGAATATTCCTGACAATATCCACAGCCTCCACAATCATCTCGGGTCCCAACAGCTCCCGATCACCATCGTCATCCCAACTTAATGGCGATCGACATTTCCTCCCATAAAGAGCGGCGAAAGGCTCCATGCCAATACTCGCCTGGAAGCTGTTGTTGTAAGAAAACTCTACCAAATGTAGATGGTCCTCCCACGAACCCTTGAAATCCAACATGCACGCCCTCAGCATGTCCTCCAAGATCTGAATCATCCTCTCGGACTGGCCATCCGTCTGCGGATGGTACGCCGTGCTGAAACTCAGACGCGTACCCAAACTCTTCTGCAAACTCTGCCAGAATTGAGATGTGAACCTCGTGTCCCTGTCCGACACGATGCTCACGGGGACTCCGTGTAGTCGTACGACATCCTGTACGATTCACGTTACATCACTATCCAAACTAGGAAAAGGAAATAAAAACGGAGAGTAAAAGAATTTGCCTCCATATATCTCCTTGCTAGCGCCTCAGTGGACTGTCCCACTCGGAATGGAATAAAGTGCGTGGATTTGGTCAATCGATCTACGATCACCCAAATCGTGTCATTCTGCTTCGGACTCCGAGGTAGTCCAGTCACGAAATCCATAGTGATGTGTTGCCACTTCCACTCCGGAATCGGAAGCGGTTGTAGAAACCCTGCCGTACGCTGATGCTCCACCTTCACTTGCTGGCAAACCAAGCACTTGGCCACACTCCGAGCCACGCTCCTCTTCATGCCATGCCACTAATAGTTCAGACGAAGATCCTGGTACATCTTGGTCCCACCAGGATGCACAGAATACGGCGAACTGTGTGCCTCCACCATCAACTCCTCTCTAATATCCCCAGCCGGCACACACAACCTGGCTCCAAACCTCAGCGAGCCATCCTCATGAATTAAAAAGTCAGTCCGCAGACCGGCTTCCACCTGCTCCCGAATCTTCACCAGCTTCGGATCCTCGGCCTGGCCAACCTTGATCCGATCCACAATCGTCGACTGTATCTGCATACACATCAACGAAGAAGCCTCCCCAGGAAGAACAATCTCCACACCAGACTCGCAAAAATCCTGCTGCAATCTCCACTGCGAGGTCAAAATCATCACCGCTGGAAGCCTACTCAGCGCATCAGGAACCACATTCACCTTGCCAGGGTGATACTACAAATCAATCTCATAATCCGACATGAGCTCCAACCATCGACGCTGTCGCATGTTAAGCTCCTTCTGAGTAAAAATATACTTCAAGCTTTTGTGATCGGTGAAGATCTTCTCTTTCTCACTCAGCAGGAAGTGCCTCCAAATCTTAAGAGTAAACACAACAGCAGCCAACTCCAAATCATGCGTCGGGTAATTCTTCTCATGAACCTTGAGCTGACGAGAAGCATACGCCACAACATGCCCGTGCTGAGGCAAAACGCAACCGAGGCCCTTGCCAGAAGCATCGCAAAAGATCTCAAATCCACCATTGCGATCAGGCACAACAAGAATAGGGGCAGTCGTCAACCTCTCCCTCAGAACACCAAAAGCATTCTCACAATCACCCGACCAAACAAAAGGTACATCCTTCCGCGTCAATCTGGTCATCGGCTCGGCAATACGGGAAAAGTCCTTAATGAAGCGCCGATAGTAACCAGCAAGTCCAAGGAAACTCCGAATCTCAGACGCTGACTGCGGAACAGGCCACTCTCTGATGGCCCTGATCTTCTCGGGATCCACTGAAATACCATCTCCAGTCACCACATGCCCGAGAAAAGCAACTCTATCCAGCCAAAACTCGCACTTCGAAAACTTGGCATACAAACTATGCTTCCTCAAAATCTCCAACACCGTCCTCAAGTGCGATGCATGCTCCTCCTCCGACTTTGAATAGATCAGAATGTCGTCAATAAAGATAACGACAAACTTATCCAAAAAGTCGTAGAAAATCAGGTTCATCAGATTCATGAAAACTGCGGGTGCATTGGTTACACCGAAAGGCATAACCACAAACTCGTAGTGTCCATACTTCGTCCTGAACGCTGTCTTCGGAACATCTTCCTTCTTCACCTTCAACTGATGATAACCACTCCTCAGATCCAACTTCGAAAACACCCTCGAACCTCCAAGCTGATCAAAAATATCATCGATGCGAGGCAACGGGTATTTATTCTTGATGGTTACCGCATTCAGCTCCCGATAGTCCACGCACATGCGACACAAACCATCCTTCTTCTTCACCAGCAAGACCGGTGATCCCCACGGAGACACACTAGGATTGATATAACCCTTCCGCAAAAGCTCATCCAACTGCTTCCGCAACTCCTCCAGCTCAGCGGGTGCCATACGATAAGGCGCCTTCGAAATCGGCTGCACTCCCGAAATAAGATCAATAGAAAATTCTAAAGCTCGATCAGGTGACAAACCAGACATCTCCTCGGAGAAGACGTCTTCAAAATCCCGCACCACAGCTGGCCTCTCCAACTCCATCTGCATAGCCACAACCTCCACCGGCCTGGCCCGAAACCTGACAGGACCAAGCGAGCTGCTACCACGGCTGAACTCAAATACTGGATGTCCGGGAATCTCGAACACCACCTTCTTCCTCCGACAGTCGATCGTAGCATAGAATTTCGCAAGCCAATCCATCCCAAGGACCGCATCATAGTTGATGATGTCGTGGACAATGAAATCCGCGTAAAGCTCATGTCCACAAACCACCAACGAGCAAGAATTGCAACCATGATGCACCGTGACCACGCCATTCCCTGTAACGATATTCCAACTCTTGGAAAGAGGGGACGTCATAGTTGATGATATCGTGGGCAAGGAATGCATCATAGTTGACTTTGCTCTTCCGGGCCCGGTCAGAATAGCCCATTTGTCAACAGCCCCCATCTTCCGAGCTCTACCATTGTTGAGGTGGAGGTCGGGAGATGTAGTATAATGGGGAAGAAGCTGCAAAAACTTTGGTCCGTCTTGCAGAGTTGGCTGGGGACGATAGATCGTCAGTCCGAGACTCGTTCGGTTGCGAGGGGAGTCGCCCATCGACTTACGGCCGACGAAGGGGATTCGTTTGGCGAGGGGAGTTGCCCCTCGACTTACGACCGACGAAGGAGGTTCGTTCGGTGGCGAGGGGAGTTGCCCCTCGACTTACGGCCGACGAAGGAGGTTCGTTCGGTGGCGAGGGGAGTTTCCCCTCGACTTACGGCCGACGAAGGAGGTTCGTTCGGTGGCGAGGGGATTCGCCTCTCGACTTACGACCGACGAAGGAGGTTCGTTCGGTGGCGAGGGGAGTCGCCCCTTGACTTATGGCCGACGAAGGAGGTTCGTTCGGTGGCGAGGGGATTCGCCCCTCAACTTACGGCCGACGAAGGAGGTTCGTCCGGTGGCGAGGGGAGTCGCCCATCGACTTACGGCCGATGAAGGAGATTCGTTCGGTGGCGAAGGGAGTCGCCCCTCGACTTACGACCGACTAAGAGGTTAGGACCTTGTGAATATTTTCGAAGATTCCATGGTGGCGCTCTGCCACTACTTTGTCCAGCTTGGGTGGATGCAGGAGCACTTCAGCAAGGGGGACCCAGTAGCATGGTCAGAGGAGCGGTTTGGATGCTCGAACTCAGACTGTGGTGCTTCGGCCCGATGGCAGGTTGGTGTTGAGGCCCAGATGCTTGGCAAGGCGGTCGGAATTTTCCGGCCGGCCTCATACTGGGTCGGTTGAACTGGTGTGGTCGGCCTCCTCTCGGACGGGTTGGCCTCGTCTAGACACAGCTCCAGTTCCATTTCCAACTTCAGCTCCAGCTCTAACTCCAGCTTTTGTCTGGATCGTATCTCCCGCTCCAGCCCCAGCTCCAGCTCCAGCTCCCGCTTTTGTCTGGATCGTATCTCCCGCTCCAGCTCCAGCTCCAGCTCCAGCTCCGTCGAGTCAGGGGCAACTTTGCAAGCTCGGCATGGTTGCTCGGAGGCTCAACAAGGAGGTCCATTGGTTGATGGGCTTTGATTTCGATGAAGATGCCTCGCTGTGTGTGGTATGAACTTGGAGAGGCCTCTGAGGAAAATTTGGAGATGCCTCTGAGGAGATGCTCTCCTTGCCAGCGACAGTGGCATTTTGCTAGTTTCTAAAATTTCTCCTCAGGGATTTTGGCAGTTGATCTAAGCTACGACTGAGCACCTCTTCCTTGAAATCAACGGCGACCGCGGTAGTGAATACGCCGTGCATGCCGCCAATATCACTGCCAGATTATGCGGGGGAATTGGAGTTGGACCTGATGGTGTGCGACAAGACCCCGAGCCCAAATACTAAGAGGTCCCCTTTATTTGATCTTGATGGCGTCATCAAACTCAGCAAGGACGGAGCTTGGTGGCACCGGGAGCAGATGCGACGTGCAAATGTCGGCCTCCATTGTTCGTTGCAGAGGTGACTGGTGATGATATTGGTTCGCATTAGTACCCGATGGATCTCCATTGAGATCCCGTCCAGGCACACGAATGAGCGGGCGACCCCGGTATGCTCAAAGTTGATGTCGACGCTATTCCAGCCTCGGTGGTGGTGAGCCGAGCTTGCTGAAGTCAGCTCAATATACATAGGTGGTGTCGGCCTCGGCAGAGGGGCACTTCGACATGGAGGCTCGAACACTCCGATGGGCTCGGATGTTCGGACTGGCTTTGGGCCTAGAGGTCGGAGCTCGGCTTGCTCAGTACGGTTGGAAGGAGGAGCCCAGTTGGTGCAGACTGGCAGGGAAAAGCCCCCTCCTTCTGAGACTCCATCGAGATTTGGAGTTTGGTTGAGCTCGGGACCCAGGCGAAAGCGAAGGGAAGAGAATGGTCTCTGATAATGACGATCGCCTCTCGGGAGATGTTCACGATGATCTGAAACGGGATCACCATAGGATATGTCGAATCGATGCAAAGATGACAGATCGCTCCTCCACGCATCGTTGTGATGATGCCTACATCAGGGCGATGCGAACGATGGATCTGAGCATCAACAGGGGAAGTCTTTCCTATCGCGGCAGTGACTTCTCGAAATACATCGAACGACACACGTCGCCGTTGTTTAGTCGCCGCTGCCATCTCTGCCCCTGGTGACGGTGGATGTGAGGGTTCTGGAGCTCGGATCCAGTCTGAGGAAACTCACCGATGAAGTCCGACGCCCTCGAGTTCGAATCGAGTTGGAGGAGGCTCGGCGACGTTGTCCGATGCTCTGGAGCTCAGATCCATCCTGGGGAAGCTCGCCGACGCCGTCCGATGCCCCGGAGCTCGGATCAAGGTGGTGGAGGCTCGGTGATGCTATCGGGGCCTCTGGAGCTCAAATCTACCTCGGGGAAGCTCGCCGACGCCGTCCGACGCTCCGGAGCTCGGATCGACGCAAAGACGACAGATCGCTTCTCCACGCATCGTTGTGATGATGCCTACGTCGGGGCGACGCGAACGATGGATCTGAGCATCAACAGGGGAAATCATTCATATCGCTGCAGTGAGTGGATTTTGGAAGCGGAGGTTGAACTTGCGGTGGTGTGCATCTCTCGAGTCGGATCTCTTTGATGATGAGATGTTCACGGCCTTGAGATTCACATTGATGTGTGTAACGAGTCTGCCGATGTCGTGCCCCACAACAGACCGCTCGCTCCCACCCACCCACAGCAGATCGACTGCCGGCGAGGTGGCAGCTCGACGTGCTCGGCGTCCTCGGTTGGATGGTCGGGGCGCCTGCCCGTGTCAGATCCGACCGTGACGTTGAAGAAGTCGGAGACGCTTGCAGTCGGATCGCCGGTTTTCTCCCCGAGGAGGGGCAAGAGGGAGAACGCAGAAAGGATGTCGCTGTTCGAAGTGGCATTGATGGAGATGGCGGAGGGACCGGATCGGGGTCTTTAACGTCCTCGGTGGTCTAGCGGCTCGTCCCGCTTCCTTTGAAACCTGCAACTCGGATGAGGGTGTGGAGAGTTTGCCAGCAGGATCGTCCCCCCACACATCCCATTGAATGCCATTTAAAACCATTTTCTTATTTTTTCAGGCCTGCTGGATAATCAATTCAAATAGTTTTAAAGTGGACCAATTCAAATGGGGGTAATCAACGTGTGTTCTTGCCATTTATTCCCGAGTTACCCCCACACACACTCCTATGTCATTTAAAGCCAATTCAATGCCATCCTCCTGTCAATTCCCATGACATTTAATGTCGTGAGTTAAGGTCCATTGGAAAGAACCCATCTCTCGAGGTATGTTGAACTGAAAGCGGTTGTTGTCTGGCATCAAAGTTGTTGACCAGGGTCACTTCTTTGCAACGATTGAAATTGAAGACGTCAGTGGCAGATACGGCTCGCCTCAGGACTGAAGGCGATGGCAGTGATCTGATCTGGGGGGAAGCCGGACTCACGGGGAGCAGGTTGATTTTCACCCCTCGGAGATTGGGTCTTCAAGATTTTAATCAGTGGAAGAAATCATTGTCGATGTGGTTGTTTTGATGTGGATGTTGTTCGTGTTCCCACAGACGGCGCCAGATGTTTCAGAGTGTTTTCTCACTACAGACGCGTTGACCGTGGACTGCCCGGTCAACGTGGTCAAGGGGCCGATTAAGGTCCCTTGGGTGCGTCGAGCGCACGTAGACGCGACGCGAATCGGAGATGTAGTTGACGCAGAATCAGCTGGGCCGGGTCTGGATCCTCGGCCTTTGGGGGGCGGAGGGGAAGCCTCGGCCCGGTGAGAGGTGCTCAGCCTCGGACGGTCGGACGACGAGGGGTAGCCTCAGTCGTTTTGCTTGATGCGCGGCCGGCGTGGAGTTGAGGGGAAGCCTCGGCCCGGTGGATGCGCTCGGCCTCGGTCTCTCCTGGCGTCGAGGGGTGGCCTCGACAGGGCGACTATCTTCTGGTGGTGGAGACGAACGGGCTCGGGGACGAGGGCGCTCGGCTCCGGCTGTGATGACGCTGAGGGGTAGCCTCGGCGCCGCGGGATCTCCTGGACCTGAATGGACGAAAGAGCTCGTCAGGGGTGGAGATGCGGGGTAGCCTCGGCCCGGTGGATGCGCTCGGCCTCGGTCTCTCCTCGTGTCGAGGGGTGGCCTCGACAAAGCGACTATCTTCTGGTGGTGGAGACGAACGAGCTCGGGGACGAGGGCGCTCGGCTCCGGCTGTGATGACGTTGAGGGGTAGCCTCGGCGCCGCGGGATCTCCTGGACCTGAATGGACGAAAGAGCTCGTCAGGGGGGTCGGACCTTGGTTCCGACCAAATCCCCTCCGATGCCAAAGTCAGATCTTGTCTGAGGGATGCTCGGTGGGATCGGGCTCGGCTCACGGAGAGACCGAGCCCCCATCCTCGAGCCGAGCTATGGAGGGGAAATATGTAAAGGCGGAAGAAGGTGTGAGATGGAGTTGGTGATGTTGGATCTGGATCCTAGCCTAGAGGGGGGGTGAATAGGCTAATAAAAATTCTCGTGCAACCCACGAGCAATCACACGCAGTTAAAAGCACAACCAGAGTAATGAAGAGTAGACACAGAGTACACAGCAGATTTACCCTGGTTCGGTCGTCCCAACGACCTACTCCAGCCCCCAAAGCTAATACTAGATTGAATAGTGCAATATGCACAAAGTCACAAGTTAGAGCACGCTCAGAGCACCCTCTACGTCTCTACACTCGTCAGACTCTCAGTACCCCACACACAGTGTTTCCTCTCACTATCAGTCCTAGCAAAGCTTTCTACCAGCTAGTCCCAAACTAGCTGGGTCCCACTTGTCTAGTCCCAACTAGACAAGTCCCAAAATAGTCCACAAAAATAGGTAAAAGTTTCCCCCACAGAGAACGTTACACTAAGACACAAATAAAAGAGTTTAAGAGTTTAGAAATGCTCAGTTTGTGTCCGTGTAGGCGTCTCTGTCAATCAGCGCGTCGTCAGCTCCAATCTGACACAAATGGTATCTCAATCCGACTCCTGGATGTTAAGTTATGCACTGGTCTGTGCACAAAGCAATTCAGTTCAAATCCTTATAAAAGCAGCTGTCGGTGCGCTCAGCAACTCCTTTAAACTTGGCTGTCGGTGCGCTCAGTAATTTAGTTCAAATCAATATAAATCTCGGTCGGTGCGCACAGCAATTCCCAATTTAAATTAGTGCCACGTCACCCTTCCTTCTTTTTCGATTTCAATTTCTCGCAAGCCGTTGCCTCGTCTTCTCTTCGTCTTCGACAGCTGCCAACGGCTCCTCCGGCGGTGACTCCGAGCGGTGATCAGCGACTCTTCAGCAACGTACTCTCAACAGCAATGGTGGCTACAAGTCTACAGCAATGGCGGGCTCTATGGGATGGAGCGATTCTTCGATGGCAATGGCGCTCCTACACCGACGGCAGCTTCTTCGTGCGGCAAGCTCTCCTCCAGTTGCGGCGTCTTCTTCTTGTTCTTCTCCGATCGTCTTCGACAGCGAGCGCTTGGCGGTAGGAGCTTCGGTCAATGGAGATGCGTCGTTTTATTCGTGCACTCAGAGTGTTCGATCAAATGCCCGACCGAAGATCATCTGCTACTTCGCCGGCGAGACTTGGACGACGATGTCGGGATCTTTAGAAGACAGTGATGGCGAGATCTCCTCGGGGCTTCGTGCAGCTCCGACGATGGCCTCACAGCAGCGGCGGCGATGGCGTACAGCAGCGGCGGCGATGGCGTACAGCAGCGGTGGCGATGGCGTACAGCAGCGGCGGCGATGGCAGTGGGTTCGTCTTCGTCTTTGGTAGCACGACGAGTCAGCGATCTTCCGATGGCGGTGGCAACTCGGTGAGGCGATGCAAACAGCGGCGGGAGCACTTCGTCTTCGACAGTGGCGAGGAAGTCACGGCGGCGACTTCTCTCGATGGCGATGGCAGCGGCAACTCCGGGGGTCGACTTCGTCTTCTTCGGGAGCGGTGATCGTCTTCGAGTTTTTGCACAGCAATCTCCGGTGATCAGGCTTCTCCTCTGTCTCCCGGCGGCAATGTCAACTCCTCCGTGGCTTCGAGTTGGCTTCTCCGGCGATCAAACTCAGCGATGACGACGCCTTCTTCGTCTTCGACTTCTCCTTCTCCGACGGTGAGCAGCTTGGTATTACGGGGATGATGGTGTGATCTCGACTCCCCCGTGCTTCGACTGCTCCGACGAGGGTGCGGCGTTTGTTGGCGATGAGAGCGTTGGTTGCTTTGGGGATGATGGATGTCGGGGGTGAGCGGTAACGAAGATGGTTCGTGCTCCCTTGCAGCACGTACAAAGTCTTAATTATTTTTGTATTGCCGCACTTAATAGAATTGTAGCCCCTCCACAATTTTTGGTTGATGCCCTCTTTTTAATTGCCGTAGCCCCCTTCTCAAAATATTTGATAGCCGCGCTATTTGCTTGAACCCTATGGAAGGGTATTTATAGAACAGGCTAGGGTTTGTTGCATTAGGTTATGGCTAGAGGATGATGTAGAATCCCTATGATATAGGAGAATCGAGATAATATATTTGAATTGAACTTGGGTAGACCCAAAACACTAGAATCGATACGATCACATCCAAAGTTGATTTGTTCTACTCCCAAATTTGATTTGAATTGGTCTCTCCTTATCTCTTCATCTTTACCAAGTCAAGAAATCCCATCACCAATTTGACCAAGGCAAACTTCTTTGTGTACACACATGTCCTTTCTCCCAATGTGCTATACGAATAGCAATTCCGCCAAATAGCGAGAAAACATTGTTTCGCCAAGCCTGAAACACACTGAGCACACACATTAGATATACCGACACGTTTGTCATCATCAAACCAAGTTCCTAGATCGTTGCTTCCAACAATCTCCCCCTTTTGGTGATGACAAACCTACAAAAGATTTGATCAATAGAAATGAGTATGTGAAGTGTGTTGAAGGGTGTAATGCTTTGTAAAGCCCCCCCTTCTCTCAAGCTCCCCCTTCAATATTTATTCAAGTATTTTTCTCAAGCTCCCCCTTCAACAAATAATACCGACAAATCTTTCTTTTCTTTCTCCCCCTTTGTAATCACCAAAAGTGGATTAATGAAGTCACAAAAACTATTCTGCGCAAAAATAAACCATTATTAAAAGTAGCGTGCAATTTGCATGAGTATCCCAAATAATAGACACGTCAAGTTCATAGAATTTCATACCAAGACATTTCCACCTTTGTGTAAGTGAAATGATATAGACAATCAAGTGCAAGAGGAGATTCAATTTCAGAAAAATCAACCAAATCAATCCACATTTTCCATTTTTCATGATTATCGCTAGGATTGGTTTTTCCCACCTCATCAAAGATGAGTTCAAGTTACCGAACCCTGAAACATAGCCTAAAAGGACTTTTAAATGTGGGGTGGCATTGCTTGACGAGTTATATACACCAACGCTAATGATTACCCATGTAGCACAAGTTGGATACTCGTGGGTTGTGTTTTAGCCATGAAGTGTATCCATTTTTCATACGGAGCAAATATCGTTTTTTTCTTTTTTTTTCTCAATTCTTTTGTGCTCAATTTTAATTCATGGCTAAACACATCATATCCCTTAGAAATTTCAGAAAATTTATCATTCCTACATTCACTTTCCATTATTCTTCAAAAGAATCTCCAAAAGCACTAAAAAGTCAAATATCGTGAAAGTGCAAATGTAGATGTAGAAGTCAAGTTTGAAACTTATGAGACATGTCATGGCTACTAAAAAGAATAACATCATGTTCATGTAGCTACAACAATAATGAATTGACTTCTACAAGGGATAGATTGATCATTCATGCAATACAACTTAAGAGATACATAAGAGGATAATCAATAAGCACATTTTTTTTTATTTTTCAAAATTTTTTTCTAGAAATAAAAACATTAAAAATCATGCATGCAAGCACACAAAATAAAATAAAAACAAGCACTCAAAACAAGTCTATGAAGGTATGCAATGAAATGCAAAGAGGGATAGAAAATTATACCTTCTCGTCGCTTTTTGACGAAGGAGCTAAAAGAATGAGACATTGAATTTAATGCTCCTCGCCAAAACTCCATCACACCTACATGTAAGGTGTTAAGTGTGACCTTGGAATCCAACAAGGTCCACTAGTGTTAGCCAATATTGTTTTAGGAACCCACACTTGTTTAAACTTGATATTAGTGTTCCTAAATTTGCAATAATATGAAGTATGGCCTACACTATCACAAGTAAAGCACTTTGCATATAAGTTCTTCGCAATAGATGGTACATTGTGGAACTTCTTGAATTTTTGCTTTTCAACGGTTTTCATACCAAAACCAAGTCCTCTTCTATTATTGCCATATAATTGATTCTCTAAAATAGTGTCCAACGATTGTTTTCCCGTAGAGAATTTCTTAATGGCAAGTTCAAGATTGGAGACTTTGGTTTTTAACAATTTATTTTCTTCCACTAGCAATGTGCATTTACTTATAAAAGCTCTCTTGTTTTCCTCTTCCTTCTTTTCAAATTCAACCATTTTTCTTTTGAAATCATTATCCAACATGCATAATTTATCATGAAGCTCTCTAATAACATAGTCTTTTTCAGTCTCGAGCTTAATCAAATCAAGTTTAAGCATGCTAATATTATTCATCAAGGAAGCGCAAGAGAGACAAGGTGCTTCATCATTAAAACTGGACTTTTCCTTTTTCAGAGTGTCAATAGTAGAGTCACGAGCAGCAATATCAATTTTGAGTTTCTCAATCTCTTTAGACATTTCATATTCAGATTGTTGCATTTCAAAGTTCTCATTTTGATAATCATCTATAGTGGATTCAAGCTCTACTATTTTATCTTGCATTTCTTTGCAAAGAGTAAGGAGTTCAGTTTTACTACCAGAAATTACCTCATTGTGTATTCACATCAATGCCATGCATGAATGGGCTTCATGTTCCTCCTCCTCGCTCTCAACTTCGCTATCCATGTCCCAAGTAAGCACCTTGGATTTTCCCTTTTCTTTAGCTACCTGAGCTGTCTCATGTGGGCAATCCCTCATTCGATGTCCTCTTTTCTTGCATTTAAAACAAGTCATTCTATTAGTAGTATTCTGATCATAATTTTGCTTAGAATACTGAAAAAAGTTAGAGCGATTAAACCTGGGTGCCATTTCTGCTCTTCCTTGCTTGGTCTGGACAAACTTTCTAAAATTTCTGACCATTAGCGCTATGTCATCATCATCATCTTCACTTTCGTCAGCTTTCAGAGCAAGTGGCTTGGTAGCTTTCTCCTTTTCCTCAGGTTTCTCCCTTTCATCAATATTTTGCAATTCAAGCTCGTGGGACATTAAATTACCTATTAAGTCTTCCACCCTCATCTGTGATAAATCTTTCGCTTCTTGGATGGCAGTGACTTTAGGCCTGAAAGAGCTTGGCAGAGCTCTTAATATCTTTCTTACCTGCTCAAGGGTAGAATATGGCTTACCGAGCGAACTAGAATTGTAGACAATGTTGGTGAACCTCGCAAACATTTCTGATATCGTCTCTGATGGTAGCATGCGAAATCCCTCGTATTCCTTGCTCAGAAGTGCAAGTCTAGACTCCTTTACCTGTGACGTTCTCTCGTGCGTCACCTCCAAAGTATGCCATATTTCCTGCGCAGTTAGACAATGTGAGATACGATTGAATTCAGATTTATCTAATGCACAAATAAGAGCATTCATAGCTTTATCATTTAAGGAATAAAGTTTCCAATCATTATCATCCCACTTATCATCAGGTTTAGGCATTTCAGTATTTTTAATTTTAATAACAGGTGATTTATAGCCTTTTTCAACAATTTGCTAAGCTTTATAATCAATAGAAATAAGATAGATTTTCATACGATTTTTCCAGTAAGCATAATCTCCTCCATTAAATCTAGGTGGTCGGGAAATAGACTGACCCTCAGCAAAAGCACTATCAATGTGGTCCATGGTCAAACTAGGCTAGATCTCCTAAACTGGCTCTGATACCACTTGTTAGATCTGGATCCTAGCCTAGAGGGGGGGTGAATAGGCTAATAAAAATTCTCGTGCAACCCACGAGCAATCACACGCAGTTAAAAGCACAACCAGAGTAATGAAGAGCAGACACAGAGTACACAGCAGATTTACCCTGGTTCGGTCGTCCCAACGACCTACTCCAGCCCCCAAAGCTAATACTAGATTGAATAGTGCAATAGGCACAAAGTCACAAGTTAGAGCACGCTCAGAGCACCCTCTACGTCTCTACACTCGTCAGACTCTCAGTACCCCACACACAGTGTTTCCTCTCACTATCAGTCCTAGCAAAGCTTTCTACCAGCTAGTCCCAAACTAGCTGGGTCCCACTTGTCTAGTCCCAACTAGACAAGTCCCAAAATAGTCCACAAAAATAGGTAAAAGTTTCCCCCACAGAGAACGTTACACTAAGACACAAATAAAAGAGTTTAAGAGTTTAGAAATGCTCAGTTTGTGTCCGTGTAGGCGTCTCTGTCAATCAGCGCGTCGTCAGCTCCAATCTGACGCAAATGGTATCTCAATCCGACTCCTGGATGTCAAGTTATGCACTGGTCTGTGCACAAAGCAATTCAGTTCAAATCCTTATAAAAGCAGCTGTCGGTGCGCTCAGCAACTCCTTTAAACTTGGCTGTCGGTGCGCTCAGTAATTCAGTTCAAATCAATATAAATCTCGATCGGTGCGCACAGCAATTCCCAATTTAAATTAGTGCCACGTCACCCTTCCTTCTTTTTTGATTTCAATTTCTCGCAAGCCGTTGCCTCGTCTTCTCTTCGTCTTCAACAGCTACCAACGGCTCCTCCGGCGGTGACTCCGAGCGGTGATCATCGACTCTTCAGCAACGTACTCTCAACAGCAATGGTGGCTACAAGTCTACAGCAATGGCGGGCTCTATGGGATGGAGCGATTCTTCGATGGCAATGGCGCTCCTACACCGACGGCAGCTTCTTCGTGCGGCAAGCTCTCCTCCAGTTGCGGCGTCTTCTTCTTGTTCTTCTCCGATCGTCTTCGACAGCGAGCGCTTGGCGGTAGGAGCTTCGGTCAATGGAGATGCGTCGTTTTATTCGTGCACTCAGAGTGTTCGATCAAATGCCTGACCGAAGATCATCTGCTACTTCGCCGGCGAGACTTGGACAACGACGTCGGGATCTTTAGAAGACAGTGACGGCGAGATCTCCTCGGGGCTTCGTGCAGCTCCGACGATGGCCTCACAACAGCGATGGCGATGGCGTACAACAGCGGCGGCGATGGCGTATAGCAGCGGCGGCGATGGCGTACAGCAGCGGCGGTGATGGCGGTGGGTTCGTCTTCGTCTTTGGTAGCACGACGAGTCAGCGATCTTCCGATGGCGGTGGCAACTCGGTGAGGCGATGCAAACAGCGGCGGGAGCACTTCGTCTTCGACAGTGGCGAGGAAGTCACGGCGGCGACTTCTCTCGATGGCGATGGCAGCGGCAACTCCGGGGGTCGACTTCGTCTTCTTCGGGAGCGGTGATCGTCTTCGATTTTTTGCACAGCAATCTCCGGTGATCAGGCTTCTCCTCTGTCTCCCGGCGGCAATGTCAACTCCTCCGTGGCTTCGAGTTGGCTTCTCCGGCGATCAAACTCAGCGATGACGACGCCTTCTTCGTCTTCGACTTCTCGTTCTCCGACGGTGAGCAGCTTGGTATTACAGGGATGATGGTGTGATCTCGACTCCCCCGTGCTTTGACTGCTCCGACGAGGGTGCGGCGTTTGTTGGCGATGAGAGCGTTGGTTGATTTGGGGATGATGGATGTCGGGGGTGAGCGGCAACGAAGATGGTTCGTGCTCCCTTACAGCACGTACAAAGTCTTAATTATTTTTGTATTGCCGCACTTAATAGAATTGTAGCCCCTCCACAATTTTTGGTTGCTGCCCTCTTTTTAATTGCCGTAGCCCCCTTCTCAAAATATTTGATAGCCGCGCTATTTGCTTGAACCCTATGGAAGGGTATTTATAGGACAGGCTAGGGTTTGTTGCATTAGGTTATGGCTAGAGGATGATGTAGAATCCCTATGATATAGGAGAATCGAGATAATATATTTGAATTGAACTTGGGTAGACCCAAAACACTAGAATCGATACGATCACATCCAAAGTTGATTTGTTCTACTCCCAAATTTGATTTGAATTGGTCTCTCCTTATCTCTTCATCTTTACCAAGTCAAGAAATCCCATCACCAATTTGACCAAGGCAAACTTCTTTGTGTACACACATGTCCTTTCTCCCAATGTGCTATACGAATAGCAATTCCGCCAAATAGCGAGAAAACATTGTTTCGCCAAGCCTGAAACACACTGAGCACACACATTAGATATACCGACACTTTTGTCATCATCAAACCAAGTTCCTAGATCGTTGCTTCCAACAGGTGATACCTCCGTTGTAGCTCGTGAAGCTCCCCTTGGCGATGATGACCATCCTCCCCTCATATAGGTGACTCGTCCTCATAATGTGCCATGATGTGACATCATGGCCATCATTCATGGGGACGTGCAAATGTGGGTAGTTTTGACCTCCACTAATTGCGCCCATCTTGATGAGGAGATGAATGTCCTGAAGGTGGCCATGATGGCTGGAGTGATGGACTCGGGCGGTTGCCATATTTGGCGGGCCTTGATGGCTGGAGAGTGATGGCCATTTAAGTCGGGCCGTTAATCCGAGCCATGATGGCTATAGAGTGAATGCCATTTAAGTCGGGCCATTAAGCTGAGCCATTAAGCCGAGCCATGATGGCTAGAGAGTGATGGCATTGGATGGTTGCCATACTTGGCGGATGCTTCCTTGATTTGGGCCTCGATTTCCTCCACTGAGGAAGTGGGCCTTCGTCATGGGTGGAGAATCGCGGCCCGCCCGTGAGATCCTTGGGCCGAGGCCCCAAGGTCGTAGTAATCCGGTTGACCAGTCATAGTTGACTTTGCTCTTCCGGGCCCGGTCAGAATAGCCCATTTGTCAACACTCGCTACCAAGGTGGTTCCGACGTCGTCCCCGTTGCCGCGACATCTCGGCTGCGCTACCCGCAGTCGCTACGATCCTGAGACGATCCCGAGACGACCTCCACTGCGCTACCCGCAGTCGGGGACATGAGCACCGTCACCGTTTCCAGACCCGACACCAGATTAAATGCGCGTTCCTCACACCAGGTTGGTCCCTCTAAAATCGTAGCGAAACCCACACTGTAGCAAACTGAACCTTAACTAAAACTGGACAACAATAATTAAATTTACTTTTCCGCACCAATAAAACGCTGCTGACCGTAGAAATCGACCATCGGACAAACTTTCTGTGCATATAGGGTAGTGGTCGATTTAGGTTGATAAAACATCAAATTGTGACTTTTTACAAATAGGATAGTCCCGATAACCTAGAAACGAACCCTAATAGGATTTGATGAAATTGAGACCTGACACCGTCGCCGTGGCGATATTTCAGACGGACTTCCTTGGAGGATACGCTTGGACGAGACGCTTCGAGAGGACGAGACGCTTCGAGAGGACGACACACTCGCCATCGCAGGCAAGTGTACCCACTTACGTTTTGACCATGCCTTAGTTCTAGTTTGTAGAACTGTTAGATTGTATGTGATGAGAACCGGACGTGAAATGATAGCGTCCGGGACGACCCGTGACGGCTCAGACTTGACGACGAAGTCTGAGCCTGACAACAATAAACTGCTGACAACATAGGACTATCTTGTGTGTGCGTGCGTGTGGACACACTAGAATAACAACTCCCTACACTTGTCATGTCGTGTCCTGTACACCAAAAAGCCTACGGGCGTTTCGGATGCTTTCCTCCACGGAAGTGATCTCTGTTACACAAAAAGCCTACGGGCGTTTCGGATGCTTCCCTCCGCGGAAGTGATCCCTGTTACACAAAAAGCCTACGGGCGTTTCGGATGCTTCCCTCCGCGGAAGTGATCCCTGTTACACAAAAAGCCTACGGGCGTTTTGGATGCTTCCCTCCGCGGAAGTGATCCCTGTTACCAAAAAGCCTACGGGCGTTTCGGATGCTTTCCTCCGCGGAAGTGATCCCTGTTACACAAAAAGCCTTCGGGCGTTTCGGATGTTTCCTAGCGGAAATGATCCCTGTAAATCTTGTCTTGAGTTCCTGGGTTTGGGGTTGGGTTAAGCGTGCGCACGGCAAGAGGGTCTGATCCCCCTCGAACCGTAAGGCGTGAACCCTTTCGTGTCTCACTCATCTTGTCTTGTCTTGTCCCGTCACGTCCCGTCTTGTCTTGACACCTGTAGGTTAGTCCCGTAGTTGGTAGCACACGCTACAACTACTACTTGCTACGCTTTACTTTCCTGCTGCGTTACTTCCTGTCGTGTTACCCTGTTATAACCACAGCCTGTTAATCAACCAGTAAACTGTTGTGTAAAAGAACCTCAGCATGCTAATCAACCAGTAAACCATTGTTTAAAGTTCGGTGCACTTGCAGTAAAGTCTAACCCTTCTTGTAGACTTTACCTGACGTACAGTTCCTTTTTCTTGGGTGCTGTACGTCAGGTGTTTAGCCAGAGTTCGTGGACGAGGCAGACTCACTGGAGTACGAGGAGCCGAGGACGTCGACCCAGAGTACGTGCCTGACGAGGACCAGACCTTGAGGTCTCCTTAGTCGTCACTTTAAGAGGTTCTTCTTTTAGTTTGCTTTTAGTTAGGCTGTTGCCATGCTTAGGTTTCCTTTTTTAGACTTTGTACCAGTTGGATATTACATCTCTAATTTAATGAATGCCTTTTTTTTCTGTACTTATGTTGTTTCGGACTTTATTAATGCAAGAACCTGAAAATATTTTAAAATGGTACCTCTACAGACGCTTATTGGGTCCGAGCTTCTAAAGCTCTGGCCTAAGCGGGCCTCGTCACGTTTCGTTTCCGTCGATTTTGGGAAGCGGGGCGTGACACATGTAGACGAGCCAGGGTCCCTGTACATGAGCTCAGTAAATGAGCCAGGGTTGCCCCACACAAGAGCTCGTTTCCTGGATCACAACCAGGAGCGTATTTCATTTGGCATAGGGGTGCACCTAGCCTCAATCATTTCACAAGATGTAGCGGAGCTACGCAATCACGGGGACACTTAAAGAATGCAATGACATGACAATTAGTTTGCGTACCGTTAATGGAAATTAAACATGACATGGTAGTTGTGCAACATGATAAATGTCGGATCTAGCTTCGTTGTCAAGCTAGTTCCTAAATTTGCGCCTAGGCGAGTATCATTTCGTCGACTAGTCTCTTTTACACCTACAACAAACAAATGGCCTAAGACATGGCCCAAAACCCTAAGTGGCAAGTTTCACTTGTCTAGCACCGAGGATGACGATCACGAAGGTTCTTCTCACGAACGCTAATCTACAGGGAAGTCGCTGTTATGGGGAAACAATCATTAAAACAACATTCATTTCATTAGGGTTTCACAAAAACACAAATGGGTTAAGAGAACATTAAGAGGTCGATTTATTACCGTATATGAAGCGGAAGAATGATGCCGAGCAAGCACGGTAACGGAAGAAACGTTCCGAGAAACCTAGGGTTCAGATCTGGAATGGATGGGGAAAATCTGGAGAAATGGGGTTTTGGGGGATTTGGGGGGTTGGAGATGACCTAGGGCATGGTGGTAGACCAAAATAGAGAGGGAAACTCCAAGGGAGGAAGGAATGGCTTGGGGAAATGTTGGAGAGTGGTTTGGGGAAGAAGGAAGCTCAGGAGAATGAAAGAGGGGTGAAAGAAATCGTGGGTGGGGTATAAATAGGGAGTACTGGTGGCTGCCCAGAAATTAGGGTTTCGACACAGATTAGTCGGTCAAAGAGCAACCACTGACCGACTAGTTTGGGAACTAGTCGGTCGGTTGATCAACGCAGACCGACTAAGTCCAAACAGTAACTCCTGTACAAAAATAGGATTTAGATTTAGTCGGTCAAAGAACAACTACTGACCGACTAGTTCGTCATCTAGTCGGTCGATGAACGTTCTTAGACCGACTAATAATGAATAGTACTTGGTGTCAAAAATGATCATAGAGCTAGTCGGTTAAAGAACGATTGCTGAACGACTAGTTTGTAACCTAGTCGGTCGACCAATGTTCTTAGACCGACTAACGATAAACAGTAACTCCTGAGAAATTTGCAAAGCCAACTAGTCGGTCCATGAAGGTTTGCCGACCGACTAAATCGTCATCTAGTCGGTCGGTTCCCCTTCTTGTACCGACTAACGTGCACAAAAAGTTCCGAAATGGAGCGCGAAGCTCCGGGATCGATTCCTAAGACTCCTAGGCTTGATCTAACAATAAGATATTGTTGGATATTGGACTCCCCGGATTTGGTTTTGGATGATGAACAAACATAAATATATCGTGAACTAACACTTTGTGAGCGCAGTTATGGAGATCGTTGCCAAATTCACATGAATATCAATTACGACGTCTCAAGACTTCTCAAAGCACGTGATCGTATGCCTAAAGCTTCGTTGAAGCTTATGGACCAATTTAGAAGTCATGAAGATTCGATTGAAGCTATTGAAGACGGTATCGTCAAGTTTTATTTATAGTCTTTAGCTTCTTTCGTAGAATGTTAAGCCTTGAGTAGGTCTTACGTTTCAAATCTTCATAACGCTCATATCTTAGCTCTAGGATCTTAGTAGAAGTCCATACAATCCTTCCTGAAGCATCGCGCTTCGATTCGCGACTTCTTGTGCATGTTAGTTGGTTCAAGAAGAAGAACTGACCGACTAGATGGTGATCTAGTCGGTCGGCAAAGCTTCTTGGACCGACTGGTTCTTCTCAGTTAATTCATAGCTCTTCACTGTTTACAGTTAGTCGGTCTAAGTTGACTCACCGACCGACTAGTTTGTGAACTAGTCGGTCAGTGATGCTTCTGTGACCGACTAGTTGAGCTTTCCTTGTACATGCACATTTGAGCTTGAGCTACTGTTTATCATTAGTCGGTCTGTGCTCATTGATCGACCGACTAGTTGATGAACTAGTCGGTCAACTTTCCTTCTTAGACCGACTAGTTTAGTTTACTGTACATGCCAAATTTTTCACCATACTTACTGTTTATCGTTAGTCGGTCTAAGCTCATTTGGTGACCGACTAGTTGGTGAATTAGTCGGTCAACATTTGTTCTTGGACGGACTAAGTCTAATTCTTCTCAGACTTAAGTTTTATATGTTAGTCGGTCTCAGTTGAGTAACCGACCGACTAGTTGTGAAACTAGTCGGTCAGCTACTCTTCTTGGACCGACTAGTTCCTTAGTCTGTACTTTGATCTTTTCTCAGTTTACTCATTAGTCGGTTTAAGTTAATTGACCGACCGACTAGTTGATGAACTAGTCGGTCGGTGGTTGTTCTTTGACCGACTAGTTGGGTTCAGAAAAGAGCCGTTGGAGCATTTAATGACTCGAATTTCTTTCTCTCTCTCCTATATCCTATATATACTTGATGGGCTGGATTCATTGCTGCCAAGGCTGATATTATTGCAAGTTTAGAGATCAAGAGAATTCATTCCTAGTTCATTCAAAGCTCATTCATTCCATTCAATAATCTCTCCTCACTCTTACTTCCAAAGAGAGATTCATTGAGTGTGAAGCCTTCCAAGCCAAGTGCTTGATTCTAGGTCACCAACATCCCAAAAGCTCTCCATCGCTGGTCTACATCTTGGAGCTAGGGTTTGGTGCCACTTCTTCCCCAAAATCATCCTTGCCCTAATTCGTAAGCAGTACTCAAGGCATAGGTATTTTGTTCGGTAAGAAGTTTTCTTATTTCATTTCATATTTGATTTGTAAGTTTCACTCTCGATTGTGAGAGTGTGGTTGTGATCCCGGGTTGTGGGAGTCACAAATTGCATTTTGTATGATTTGACTTGTGGAGGTTTTTCACAAGTATTTCATAGTGGAAATCTTGAGTTAGGGTTTCTAACTCAAGTATCCGGAGGGGATCCGGGTGGTTGGGACGTAGGATCACCGGGAACAAGTCGGGGAGACTTGGGTGGATCCGAACCCAGTAACATCTCTTGTTAGCATTGTTAATTTTGTTGTTGTCATTCAATTTAAGTTTCCGCAAATTGATTTGGTAGTTGTTTGCATTATAATTAGGAATTATACTCCTTGTTATTTTTAAAGTACTATTCACCCCCCCTCTAGTACTTGTGCAGTAGCTTGTAGGGCATTACATTTGGTATCAAAGCCAGATACTTAGCTATGTCTTCCAACGACAACAAGACCGTGCGTCCACCTTCCAACTATGACACCTTCAGGAACCGTGAAGGAGCATCTTCGGTGATGGAAGGACATTCCTCAACGAGGCCTCTATTCTTCAACGGTACCAACTACGGGTACTGGAAATGCCGGATGGAAACCTTCCTCCGGAGTGCATCTCTATGGAGGACCACAATGAAGGAATACATCGAGCCCGAAGAAGAAGACTTTGAGAAATGGACAACCGCGGAGGTCTCCGCGGAGGTAAGCAATGCCAAGGCAATGAACGCCTTGCAATGCGCGTTGGAGCCCGAGGACTTCAATAAGATATGCACATGTAAGAGTGCATATCAAATTTGGAACTCCCTGCTCATTCTACATGAAGGGACGAGTAGGGTAAGAGACTCTAAACTCGTAGTTGTAAACAAAGATTACGAAATGTTTCATATGCAACAGGGCGAGAAGATGAAGGAATATTACGCTCGCTTCGTTGACATCATAAACGAGTTAGAGGCTCTCGGCAAATCCTACACCCAAAAGGAGAAGTGCTCGAAGCTCATCGAAGGACTTCCTTCTTCTTGGGAAAAGCGTACCTTCGCCATCGAGGAAGGTAATGACATGAATAAGTACACCGTAGTTCAACTAATGGGTACTTTGATGTCGTACGAGGTACGCAAGGATAGCAAGCTCAAATTGCAGAAAAAGATGAAGTCCTACCTAAAGCAAGACGAGCCAAAGAAGAAGGCTATTGCTTTCAAGGCCGCTCCATCCACATCCACATCAACCGATGATGAAGACTCGGAAAACGAGTTGGACTTGGAGTCCATGGCACTCATGGCCAAGAAGTTCAACCGTTTCTTCCGAAAAGGTAACTATAAGAACAAAGCTAAATTTGGTTCTTCTAACGCCTCTTCCTCTCCTTTGTGTTTCAAGGGCAATAAGTCAGGACACATGAAAGCGGAGTGTCCTCTTAACAAGCAAAAGGAGAAGTGGAAGGCGCTAAAATTCGATAAGTCCAAGAAGTACAAGAAAGGAAACAAGAAGGGACTTGTCGGAGCAACATTCACCGACTCCGAGGATTCTTCAAGCGGAGAGTCGGACGATGAGCAAGTGGAGCAAGCGCACATGTGCTTCATGGCAAGAGAGGAGCATGATCAAGGATCTTCCTCCTCCGATGATAGCGACGACGAAGGTGATGAGGTAACTATGGATGATCTTAGGGATGCTAACTCTCATTTATGGTCTAAATACACTAAATTAGTAAATAGATATACTAAAGTAAAAGATGACCTAGCTAGCATTCAAACCTCGCCTAAGACTATCATCACCAACAACGACACCGTTGTTGAAGAGTTATGAAATGAGATTGTTAATCTCAAATCTAAACTTGAACATGTTAGCATTGAGGATCCGGAAGAACATAAGATAGAGGATTTAACTTCTCAAAACTCGACTTTGAGTATTGAGAATGAAAGTCTTAAATCTCGTGTTTATGTGCTCACATCGCAAGTATCCACTTTAGATACTTCTTTGCGTTCTCTCACCGAGAAATATGAGAACACATTAGGCCGAATCAATGAATTCAATAAGGGTAAGGGCCATTTGGATAATATCCTAAGTGTCTTACTCCCGGCCAAACACCATGTTGGTTTGGGGTATACTTTGGGAAACTCATCCAAGTCGGTCACTACTTTTGTTAGGCCAACTTCCGATGCCTCAACGAGTGGTAGCAAACACTCTATTGGTAGTTCATCTACCAATGGTGCTTCCACCTCGTCCACACCCTCTTTCGGAAAGAAACCCACTTTGGGTGGACCTCCAAAGAAGGGGCATGCTTATATGTACACAAATACCATGCCACGTAGGAACACACGTCCTACTCCACCGGCTCACACATATGATGATTTTTATGCAACACATTCTCGGGCACGTGCACACCATGTGAGACACCCTCTCGCACGTGTCCCCACACATGCATATGTTCACCCACAACATCATATGAATAATTCTCGTCGTGCACCATTCCATCATGTTCCTTATGCCTATCCACAACATGCATCACGTAGAAATCAACGTCGCATGCATGCACCCAATAGGATGAGGGCTCCCAAGATTTTCACAATTTGGAGCCCAAAGGACACAAGCATGGATGAAAAACAAGTGTATATGAATGCTTACTTTTCGGATGTTGTACATAGTAGGAATTATGTGGGGAAGTCTAAGTCCAATTGGACTTGGCTTCCAAAGGTCTAATCTTTTGGACCCAATGACCTTGGGTACCATGATATGAAATTTTCTATCTTTAGGTACTCAAGGAAAAGAAAAAGAAAAGGAGCAACAAATTTAAATTTAGCTCCAAGGGGAATTGGATACTCGATAGCGGGTGTTCAAAACACATGACGGGTGACACTCGATTGCTCTCCGGAGTGGTTCCCATCGCAAATGGAAACCGCGTCGTATTTGGAGGCAACGAGAGCGGAACCATCATAGGTGTTGGTAAAGTGGCTAACCCATCTAAACCTTTAATTAGTGATGTTTATCTAGTTAATGGCTTAAATCATAATCTTATTTCAATAAGCCAACTTTGTGACAAAGGTTACAAAGTTAGTTTTGCGAAAGGATTGTGTCATATTTTAAGAAAAGATAATGATAAATTATTATTTTTCGGCACTCGTCATAAAGATATTTATATTTTGGATCTTCCTAAGTCTTATGAACAATGTCTCGTTGCCAACACAAGTGAACAACACTTATGGCATCGACGCTTTGGACATGTGAACTTTGGAACACTTTATAAGCTTTCAAAATTAAATTCCATTAAAGGTTTTCCGAAGCTCGTTTTTGAAAAGAAAAGTTTTTGTGATTGTTGTCAACGTGGCAAGCTTCCTAAATCTTCATTTAAACCTAAGAAAAGCATTTCTACTAAACGGCCACTAGAGCTATTACATCTAGACTTATTTGGGCCAACTAGAGTTGCTTCCTTAGGAAATGCAAGATATGGACTAGTCATCGTAGATGATTATTCGAGATTTACATGGGTGTTTTCATTATGTAATAAAAATGAAGCTTTTGAAAACTTCACAATTTTTGTTAAGAAAGTACAAAATCTCTTAGGAACCACCATTGTCACTATTCGTAGTGATCATGGAGGTGAATTTGAGAATGAGTCTTTTGAGACATTTTGTGATGAAGTTGGTATAACACACACCTTCTTTTTCCCTCGTGCACCTCCTCAAAATGGTGTAGTTGAGAGAAAGAATAGGACGCTAGTGGAGTGTGCTCACACTATGCTTGATGATAGCCAACTTGGCCATCAATTTTGGGCGGAAGCGGTACACACCGCTTGCTTTGTGTTTAATAGAATACTTTTGAGGCCCTGCACTAAACAAACTTGTTATGAATTGTTGTTTGGTAGGTTGCCTCAAGTTAAACATTTTCGTGTTTTTGGTTCGAAATGTTTTATTAAGAACACGTATGATAGTTTGGACAAATTCGATCCAAGATCCGATGAGGGGATTTTTGTTGGATATTCTTTACATAGCAAAGCCTACCGGATATTCAACAAACGAACCTCAACGATCGAGGAGTCGCTTCATGTCTCATTTAATGAAGGATTTGTTCCAACTAGAATTTCAAATGATAATGATTCTATGGATGTTTTATGTGATTCGTTTGATAATTCTAAGTCTAATGATTCTATTGATTCTATTGAGACTAACCCAACTAACGAAGTTGTTGAGAATGTTTCTAGTGATCAAGGTATTCCCAAACGGCTTCATACCGTTCGTGACCATCCTCATGAGCAAGTCATTGGCAATATCTATGATAGCGTCAAGACGAGATCGCAAGTAAACTACTTCGCTCATTGTGCCTTTGCCTCCTCGATAGAGCCAAAGAATGTTCATGAAGCATGCGAAGATAGCGCTTGGATCTTAGCCATGGAGTTGGAACTCATTCAATTCGAGAGGAATGAAGTTTGGGAGCTTGTTCCATTGCCATTGAAGAACCACACCGTCATATGGACAAAGTGGATCTTCAAGAACAAAACTGACGAAAACCAAGTCGTCGTCCGGAACAAAGCTCGGTTAGTTGCTCAAGGCTACCGTCAAGAGGAAGGTATTGATTTCGAAGAATCCTTCGCTCCGGTAGCTAGATTAGAATCAATTAGATTATTATTGTCTTTTGCATGCCATAAGGATTTTAAATTATTTCAAATGGATGTTAAAAGTGTATTTTTAAATGGAGATGTCGTTGAGGAAGTTTACGTTTCTCAACCTCCGGGCTTCATAAATGAAAAATTTCCAAATCATGTTTTTAAACTAAAGAAAGCACTTACGGTTTGAGACAAGCTCCTCGAGCTTGGTATGATCACCTAAAGAATTTTCTTTTGGATTTGAATTTTAAAATGTGAGAAGCCGATTCTACACTTTTTGTTAAGCATGCGAATAATGATATAATTTTGGTTCAAATATATGTTGATGATATCATTTTTGGTGCTACTAACTTTGCTCTTTGCGAAGATTTTTCTAATGTTATGAAGGAACAATTTGAGATGAGCCACATGGGTGAGCTCAAGTATTTCTTAGGTCTCCAAATTCGCCAAATGGACGATGCAATCTTCATCCACCAAACGAAGTACACGGTGGAGTTGCTAAAGCGATTTGGAATGGAGAGTGCTTCCGGGAAAAAGACTCCAATGAGCACGACTACGCATCTTGATAAGGATACGGGCGGTAAGGATGTAGACATTCGTCTATATCGAGGTAAGATAGGTAGTTTGATTTATCTTACCGCAAGTAGACCCGATATTATGTTTGCCGTATGCGTATGTGCTCGTTATCAGTCTCAACCTAAGGAGTCTCACTTAGTAGCGGTAAAACGTATTTTCCGTTATCTAAGTTATACACTTGATTTTGGATTACTTTATCCAAAATCTAGCACGTATGAGTTAATCTCATATAGTGATGCCGATTATGCAGGATGCAAATCCGACAGGAAAAGTACTAGTGGCACTTGCCATTTTATATTAAATTCCCTTGTCTTTTGGTTTTCCAAGAAGCAAAATTCCGTATCACTTTCAACCACCGAGGCGGAATATATTGCCGCCGGTGCCGCGTGTGCTCAAGTTCTTTGGATGAGACACACACTTAAAGACTTTGGTATTAATTGTGATACTTGCCCTATCATGGTTGACAACCAAAGTGCAATATGTCTTTCCAAGAACCCGGTACACCATTCCCGTTCGAAACACATAGATGTCCGACACCATTTTTAGATGATCATGTTGCTAAAAAGGACATCATTTTAGTGTACGTTGAAACCCAAAAGCAAATCGCCGATATTTTCACGAAACCCATAAAGGAGGACTCCTTTGTGCCGTTGCGTCGAGAATTGGGGATTATGGGTGAATCCGAGATATAGGATTCATGTTTCATTCAATAATCTTGCATGCTATTATATTTCGAAATATTTCATTCATGCTAGACTTATTGGATTTTTCGAGAATTTATGTGATATTTTGAATTTTTGCTCGAATTCATGTTTTGAATGTTGTATTTGCGATTTCGATGTTGAATGGGGTAGTTTAGATGATTATTGAGCGTATTGCGATATATCGTCCAAGCGTATTAAGGAGAGATCTTGATTATCAACTTTTGGACTCTTTTAGTCGGTTTCAGTTCAACCACCAACCGACTAGATGCTCATCTAGTCGGTTAGTAAAAGAACTTAGACCGACTAACTCAAGCTTTTTGAGTTTCCTCTTCTTTTTAACTCTTTAGTCGGTTCATGTTCAGTGACCGACCGACTAGATTAAGATCTAGTCGGTCAGTAAATGAACGCAGACCGACTAATTCTTGTCAGTTAAACTTGGATTCAGCCACTGTTTGCAACTAGTCGGTTCAAGCTCATTGACCGACCGACTAGATCGTGATCTAGTCGGTCAGTGCTTGAACTGTGACCGACTAGTTGTGCCAGGGACTGTTTGGTCATTTGCGATCTCGACCGACTTAAACCATGTTTAGTCGGGTTGTTTTCATTTTAATCGATTCAAACCCCTTCTCCCTCAGCTCAAAACCCCGATCTCTCTCGTGCCCCTTCAGATTCCGATTGATCTCCGGCCGTTTTCCGGTGATCTCCGTCGATATCCACCGTCGGCCCCTCCTTCTAGGTGATTTCCTCTCCTGATAGGGTTAGTTATTCATTCCTAGTGCTAGGGTTAGTTCAGTTTCTAGGGTTTCTAGGGTTTAATTCATTTTCGGCCAGGGTTCTTTTGTTCGATCTCTTGTGTCGTGTTGTGCCGAGATTATGGCCCGAACACGAACCCCGATCACTCCCTCTAGCCCCTCGCCGATGACCGTAGAACAAAACCCTTCGGATCCCGAGCATCCAACCCCTCTGAAACGCCGTGCCAAGACCACCCATCCTTCATTGTCTTCGCCTCCTCTCAAGAAGAAGAGGACGACGACCGCCAAGCCTAGAGGTCAAGCCAAGACCAAGCCTAAGCCCAAGACCAAAGATCTTGCCTCTCGTTCTTCATTCCATACTCCTACCGATTCCGAAACGGAGTATCACCCCGAGACAGAGACTCATAGGGAACCCACTCCTCCTACCCATCCTGAGTCTAGCACCCACCCTCGTATGTCTACCCGTAAGCCTAAGGGAAAGGCTCCGATGCCTGTGGGCGGTGTCGATATCTCGTTGTGTCGCGACGACCCGTTGTGTCTCGCGGCTTACAACCGTATTGAACATTGTCCATTGCTTCTGGAGCATTTCGTCCAGTTCAGTGACTTCATTGGGTTAGCTGATCTTCTTTCGTCGTCGGGTCTTCTCGATTATCTTCGTTATGACCCGAAGGCGAACCCTCACACGTACCCTCGATTAGTGAAACTTTTCTATGCGAATAGGATCCGGGGTCAGTACGATCAGACCCACTCTGTTGAGACGACCGTTTTGGGGACTCCTATAGTCCTCACAGCGGAAATCTTAGGAGAGATCTTGGGTATCTCTTCGTCTGGCCTCCTCCCCTCTGATATCTCTGTTGACGATATTTCTTCCCTTGATCAGACCATCCTTCCAGAGATTTTCCATCAGATCCCTCCCGCCATGATTGGCGTGCCTTCTAAATCTTTTAAGCCAAATGCTTGGGTCCTAAATCTGATTCTGAAGTCGTGCTTGCTTCCCAAGTACGGCTCCTCATCTCTCCCGTCCCAGCCCTTTCTGAAGCTTATCTATGATATCTTCATGGGGAGCTCGATTAATTGGGCTCGCATTATACTCGATAAGATTGATTCTTTCGAGTGTATTCGCAAGTCCTCTAAATCGGCTCATATCCCATTTCCTTGCTTATTGACCCTCGTGTTTCGTCACTTCCATGTCACGTTGCCTCTTGACGATGAGCGTCCCCTTGGTCCTCCCCTGAACACGACGGCCGTCAAGAAATCTCTTGCGGCGCTTCGTCACGTTCAGAGGACGACACCTTCAGCGTCTGCCCCTGCCTCTGCCTCTGGTGCTCCCTCTGCCACCCTGGATGATGTCGTACGGTTACTTCGTCGTCACGAGTCTCGCTTGGCTCGTACCGAGGAGGTAGTTTGCCGTATGGCTCGTCTGATGGGTATTGAGCTTCCTCCTTCCGTTTCTGAGGATGAGGAGTTAGTTGAGTTGGCTTAGGAGAACGTTGAGGAGCTTTGTCGTGCTTCGACTCGTGCCCCCGAGGGCACTTCTGCTGGTACTGCTGCTGCTGGTGCTACCACTACCGGTGATGCTGTTGCTGCTTTGTCTGCTGGTGCCCCTGAGAGCACACCTGTTACCGCCACTCCTGTGGTGGATACTCCGACTGGTGCTCCCGAGGCCACTACGGTTGCTGCTCCAGAGGTTGCCACTTCTACCGTCGCTCCTGCTGATCTTCCGGACGTTCCTGCTGATCCAGTCACCACCTCTACTCCTGCTGAGCCTGCAGTTGCTTCTGATCCTCCCGCTGCCTCTTGAGTTTCTTCGAGGCCTCTCCCGATACTCATTGGATGATATATCTAGTTGTGAGAGATGTTGGGTAGGATAGTGTGGGTGGCTATGTATTTTGGGTCATTTTGATGTCTTTTTGATATTTTTGATGATGTATTTGGATGTCTTTTGATGATGGTGTATCTTTGTTGACACTCCGATATTTTGTGATATGATGATGTATTTTTGTGCCCCGATCATTCGATCGATGTTTTGTATGTCGGTGATGTACTCTGTTTCACATTTTATATATATATACATCGTAGTTGACATTTCATTATATTGTGCAAAATTTATAATTTTTTATGTCTCTGATGTTCAATTTCGTCGCTCGACGATATTAACTTGGTTTAATAGAAATTTCTTCTTTGGAAACATAGAATTGTTTTCCATGCACTAAATTAATCAAGAATGTTGATATTGGAGAGTATATTCCATAACTCAATCCGTAAAAATGATTTGAGTTTTGATGATTTCGTTTTACGATTTTCGACTTTGGTATCATTGACACGCCTTGATTCTATTCGTATTTTTTTCTCTTTGGTGTCACTTGAACCGTCGTCGTATTCTACGACTCCCGTGCTTTTAATTTGAGGCCATTGTTGTTGTCGTTGTTATCCTCCCGCTCTTTTTGCTTATGCCAAAGGGGGAGAGATATAATAATAACGATGTTTCAAATGAAAATTTAAAGCATTCTCCAAGAATCTAACTTGATGTGTTAGATTCAGGGGGAGTTAAGATATATAAATGAATTTTCAAATCGATATTTCAATAACCTTCATTTGGTATTCAATAATTCAATAATCGATTCTCATTTAATATACTTCACTCGTCTGCTTGATGCGTATTATTTTTGTTTAAATTGGAATTAACGTGTCATCAATGCAGGGGGAGTAAGTAAATTTCATTTGAATTATTATTTTTGATTATTATTTATGTTGGTTTGTCATCACCAAAAAGGGGGAGAATAATGGATATTGGACTCCCCGGATTTGGTTTTGGATGATGAACAAACATAAATATATCGTGAACTAACACTTTGTGAGCGCAGTTATGGAGATCGTCGCCAAATTCACATGAATATCAATTACGACGTCTCAAGACTTCTCAAAGCACGTGATCGTATGCCTAAAGCTTCGTTGAAGCTTATGGACCAATTTAGAAGTCATGAAGATTCGATTGAAGCTATTGAAGACGGTATCGTCAAGTTTTATTTATAGTCTTTAGCTTCTTTCGTAGAATGTTAAGCCTTGAGTAGGTCTTACGTTTCAAATCTTCATAACGCTCATATCTTAGCTCTAGGATCTTAGTAGAAGTCCATACAATCCTTCCCGAAGCATCGCGCTTCGATTCGCGACTTCTTGTGCATGTTAGTTGGTTCAAGAAGAAGAACTGACCGACTAGATGGTGATCTAGTCGGTCGGCAAAGCTTCTTGGACCGACTAGTTCTTCTCAGTTAATTCATAGCTCTTCACTGTTTACAGTTAGTCGGTCTAAGTTGACTCACCGACCGACTAGTTTGTGAACTAGTCGGTCAGTGATGCTTCTGTGACCGACTAGTTGAGCTTTCCCTGTACATGCACATTTGAGCTTGAGCTACTGTTTATCATTAGTCGGTTTGTGCTCATTGATCGACCGACTAGTTGATGAACTAGTCGGTCAACTTTCCTTCTTAGACCGACTAGTTTAGTTTACTCTTACATGCCAAATTTTTCACCATACTTACTGTTTATCGTTAGTCGGTCTAAGCTCATTTGGCGACCGACTAGTTGGTGAATTAGTCGGTCAACATTTGTTCTTGGACGGACTAAGTCTAATTCTTCTCAGACTTAAGTTTTATATGTTAGTCGGTCTCAGTTGAGTAACCGACCGACTAGTTGTGAAACTAGTCGGTCAGCTACTCTTCTTGGACCGACTAGTTCCTTAGTCTGTACTTTGATCTTTTCTCAGTTTACTCATTAGTCGGTTTAAGTTAATTGACCGACCGACTAGTTGATGAACTAGTCGGTCGGTGGTTGTTCTTTGACCGACTAGTTGGGTTCAGAAAAGAGCCGTTGGAGCATTTAATGACTCGAATTTCTTTCTCTCTCTCCTCTATCCTATATATACTTGATGGGCTGCATTCATTGCTGCCAAGGCTGATATTATTGCAAGTTTAGAGATCAAGAGAATTCATTCCAAGTTCATTCAAAGCTCATTCATTCCATTCAATAATCTCTCCTCACTCTTACTTCCAAAGAGAGATTCATTGAGTGTGAAGCCTTCCAAGCCAAGTGCTTGATTCTCGGTCACCAACATCCCCAAAGCTCTCCATCGCTGATCTACATCTTGGAGCTAGGGTTTGGTGCCACTTCTTCCCCAAAAACATCCTTGCCCTAATTCGTAAGCAATACTCAAGGCATAGGTATTTTGTTCGGTAAGAAGTTTTCTTATTTCATTTCATATTTGATTTGTAAGTTTCACTCTCGGTTGTGAGAGTGTGGTTGTGATCCCGGGTTGTGGGAGTCACAAATTGCATTTTGTATGATTTGACTTGTGGAGGTTTTTCACAAGTATTTCATAGTGGAAATCTTGAGTTAGGGTTTCTAACTCAAGTATCCGGAGGGGATCCGAGTGGTTGGGACGTAGGATCACCGGGAACAAGTCGGGGAGACTTGGGTGGATCCGAACCCAGTAACATCTCTTGTTAGCATTGTTAATTTTGTTGTTGTCATTCAATTTAAGCTTCCGCAAATTGATTTGGTAGTTGTTTGCATTATAATTAGGAATTATACTCCTTGTTATTTTAAAGTACTATTCACCCCCCCTCTAGTACTTGTGCAGTAGCTTGTAGGGCATTACAGATATGGCCGATATGAAGCCCGTCACGAATGACTTGCTCCAAAATCGACGATTCTAAGGAAGAAGCTAGAAAATCACGACGAAACGATCGAAAATGAAAGCTACGGAGGCAAAAACCACACATGAGGAGAAAATCCACCAAACATATAATATAATATAATAAATCCAGATACATGAAAACCAGTCGTTACATCAAGACTTCTCGAGTTCCTGCGCATCAAAAATCAAGATACACCGTGAAGCACGTATGGTATGATGCGAAATAAAAACAAAAAATAAGAAATAATAAAAATAAAAATAAAAGTGTAGAATGTGAAAATTAACACGTGGTAGGATGTGAGCTAGTCTCGAGGGATAACAGGGTCCTAAATGAAACAAGCACGTTGCCTCCCCGGCAACGGCGCCATAAATCTTGACCACCTGACCATTTGACAATCAAATCGGGACGGGGATACTAGAATTAAAATTTGTAACCGCAAGTGCACGGTGTCGAGGTGTGGCTTGGGGGTCGAACACAGGGAGGTGTGTGTTGTGCTTGTGAGCAATTGGGATCCTGATCACCCGGTGGGTAAGCTAGCTTAATCGCTTGATGGGTTGTCACGATAGAAAATTAATGCAAAAGGGTGTAAGATATAAAAAGGCAACCTAGGACCTTGGCTTCCGCCCTATCATGAGTTCTCCTTATCACGACCGACGGATAGGAGTGTGATCGGATTCTAGGGTTTAGCGGTGAGATGTTGCCTCTAATAGTGGTACCTAGTGTCCCATGAGCCCGATATTCTGGTCGATGCCCAGGATGATATGCTAGGTCTACCCGGTTTCGGATGGTGGGCATTCCCATGTCCAGCACCGACCGACTCCGGGAGCACTAAGCTCACAATGATTGCTTCTGACATTTCATCCAAGCCGTTCCCACGCGTGAGGAATCAACGTCTACGCTAGAGGTGTGAGCTGTGGCTAGGGGATCAAACTCCCGTTTTATTTCCCCTTGGCCCGACGGTCAAAGGCGGTCTTTCTCCCGCTAGAGACAATAAAACACCATGTGTAACCATCTAAATCCCTATATCCTATCGAATCCCTAATCCTATGGTCGTTCTAGGGAGAACACACGAAGGGGCTTCCACCAATGTTCCAGATTTGGTAACTACTCACTAATCATGGCAATATATGTGTAACGGCTGGTTTCTGTATGAAGATGTTTATATATATATATACTAGTCATTACCCGGGCCCATAGGGCACGGTTTATTTAATGGCTGAGTATTTCTTCCCCACAAATTTCAAGTTCCCACAAATTTCAAGTTTTCCCACAAAATTTCAAGTTTCCCCCAAATTTAAGTTTTCCCCCAAAATTTAAGTCCCTCCAAAATTGTCATTACCACCAAGGACAAACTTGCCACGTAGGACAAAGCTTTGTCCTAGTAAGATAAGATTCAAAATCTTTATAGAACTGGAAAAAAAATGGCCGGAAGGGGTGAGAATAAAAAGTGTGGGTGTGTGTGGGGAGGGTCCATAGGCAAAAATACAAAAACCGGGGTTGTATGTGCAAAATTCCCCACCTCCTCTTTTATCCCTCAAAATCTCATCTCTTATATTTTCTCTTATTCAATTTCCCTGTTTTATATAATAGATATCCAAATTCACTTATCCAATTTCTCATGTCCAAATTCTCTTATCAATTTCTCTTGATAACATCCGTCTTTTATAATATAGATATCCCTTATCCAATTTCTCTTGTCCAATAACTCTTACCCAATTTCTCTTGAAAACATCTCTCGTTTGTAATATAGATATCTCTTATCCAATTTCTCTTGATAACATCACTCTTATCCAATTTCTATTGTCCAATATCTCTTATTCAATTTCTCTTGATAACATCCCTCTTTTATAATATAGATATCTCTTATCCAATTTATCTTGTCCAATATCTCTAATCCAATTTCTCTTGATAACATCCCTCTTTTATAATATAGATATCTCTTATCCAATTTCTCATGTCCAATATCTCTTATCCAATTTCTCTTGATAACATCCCTCTTTTATAATATAGATATCTCTTACACAATTTCTCTTTTCCAATATCTCTTATCCAATTTCTCTTGATAACATCCCTCTTTTATAATATAGATATCTCTTATCCAATCTCTCTTGATAACATCCCTCTCTTATAATATAGATATCTCTTATCCAATTTCCCTTGTCCAATATCTCTTATCCAATTTCTCTTGATAACATCCCTCTTTTATAATATAAATATCTCTTATCCAATCTCTCTTGATAACATCCCTCTCTTATAATATAGATATCTCTTATCCAATTTCTCTTGTCCAATATCTCTTATCCAATTTCTCTTGATAACATCCCTCTTTAATAATATAGATATCTCTTATCCAATTTCTCTTTTCCAATATCTCTTATCTAATTTCTCTTGATAACATCCCTCCTTTATAATATAGATATCTCTTATCCAATTTCTCTTGATAACATCCCTCTCTTATAATATAGATATCACTTATCCAATTTCTCTTGTCCAATATCTCTTATCCAATTTCTCTTGATAAAAACCCTCTTTTATAATATAGATATCTCTTATCCAATTTCTCTTTTCCAATATCTCTTATCCAATTTCTCTTGATAACATCCCTCTTTTATAATATAGATATCTCTTATCCAATTTCTCTTTTCCAATATCTCTTATCCAATTTCTCTTGATAACATCCCTCTTTTATAATATAGATATCTCTTATCCAATTTCTCTTGATAACATCCCTCTCTTATAATATAGATATCTCTTATCCAATTTCTCTTGTCCAATATCTCTTATCCAATTTCTCTTGATAACAACCCTCTTTTATAATATAGATATCTCTTATCCAATTTCTTTTAATAACATCCCTCTCTTATAATATAGATATCTCTTATCCAATTTCTCATGTCCAATATCTCTTATCCAATTTCTCTTGATAACATCCCTCTTTTATAATATAGATATCTTTACACAATTTCTCGTTTCCAATATCTCTTATCCAAATTCTCTTGATAACATCCCTCTTTTATAATATAGATATCTCTTATCCAATCTCTCTTGATAACATCCCTCTCTTATAATATAGATATCTCTTATCCAATTTCTCTTGTCCAATATCTCTTATCCAATTTCTCTTGATAACATCCCTCTTTTATAATATAGATATCTCTTATCCAATCTCTCTTGATAACATCCCTCTCTTATAATATAGATATCTCTTATCCAATTTCTCTTGTCCAATATCTCTTATCCAATTTCTCTTGATAACATCCCTCTTTAATAATATAGATATCTCTTATCCAATTTCTCTTTTCCAATATCTCTTATCTAATTTCTCTTGATAACATCCCTCTTTTATAATATAGATATCTTTTATCCAATCTCTCTTGATAACATCCCTCTCTTATAATATAGATATCTCTTATCCAATTTCTCTTGTCCAATATCTCTTATCCTATTTCTCTTGATAACATCCCTCTTTAATAATATAGATATCTCTTATCCAATTAATCTTTTCCAATATCTCTTATATAATTTCTCTTGATAACATCCCTCTTTTATAATATAGATATCTCTTATCCAATTTCTCTTGATAACATCCCTCTCTTATAATATAAATATCACTTATCCAATTTCTCTTGTCCAATATCTCTTATCCAATTTCTCTTGATAACAACCCTCTTTTATAATATAGATATCTCTTATCCAATTTCTCTTTTCCAATATCTCTTATCCAATTTCTCTTGATAACATCCCTCTTTTATAATATAGATATCTCTTATCCAATTTCTCTTTTCCAATATCTCTTATCCAATTTCTCTTGATAACATCCCTCTTTTATAATACAGATATCTTTTATCCAATTTCTCTTGATAACATCCCTCTCTTATAATATAGATATCTCTTATCCAATTTCTCTTGTCCAATATCTCTTATCCAATTTCTCTTGATAACAACCCTCTTTTATAATATAGATATCTCTTATCCAATTTCTCTTAATAACATCCCTCTCTTATAATATAGATATCTCTTATCCAATTTCTCATGTCCAATATCTCTTATCCAATTTCTCTTGATAACATCCCTCTTTTATAATATAGATATCTCTTACACAATTTCTCTTTTCCAATATCTCTTATCTAATTTCTCTTGATAACAACCCTCTTTTATAATATAGATATCTCTTATCCAATCTCTCTTGATAACATCCCTCTCTTATAATATAGATATCTCTTATCCAATTTCTCTTGTCCAATATCTCTTATCCAATTTCTCTTGATAACATCCCTCTTTTATAATATAAATATCTCTTATCCAATCTCTCTTGATAACATCCCTCTCTTATAATATAGATATCTCTTATCCAATTTCTCTTGTCCAATATCTCTTATCCAATTTCTCTTGATAACATCCCTCTTTAATAATATAGATATCTCTTATCCAATTTCTCTTTTCCAATACCTCTTATCTAATTTCTCTTGATAACTTCCCTCTTTTATAATATATATATCTCTTATCCAATTTCTCTTTATAACATCCCTCTCTTATAATATAGATATCACTTATCCAATTTCTCTTGTCCAATATCTCTTATCCAATTTCTCTTGATAACAACCCTCTTTTATAATATAGATATCTCTTATCCAATTTCTCTTTTCCAATATCTCTTATCCAATTTCTCTTGATAACATCCCTCTTTTATAATATAGATATCTCTTATCCAATTTCTCTTTTCCAATATCTCTTATCCAATTTCTCTTGATAACATCCCTCTTTTATAATATAGATATCTCTTATCCAATTTCTCTTGATAACATCCCTCTCTTATAATATAGATATCTCTTATCCAATTTCTCTTGTCCAATATCTCTTATCCAATTTCTCTTGATAACATCCCTCTTTTATAATATAGATATCTCTTATCCAATTTTTCTTAATAACATCCCTCTCTTATAATATAGATATCTCTTATCCAATTTCTCATGTCCAATATCTCTTATCCAATTTCTCTTGATAACATCCCTCTTTTATAATATAGATATCTCTTACACAATTTCTCTTTTCCAATATCTCTTATCCAAATTCTCTTGATAACATCCCTCTTTTATAATATAGATATCTCTTATCCAATCTCTCTTGATAACATCCCTCTCTTATAATATAGATATCTCTTATCCAATTTCTCATGTCCAGTATCACTTATCCAATTTCTCTTGATAACATCCCTCTTTTATAATATAGATATCTCTTATCCAATCTCTCTTGATAACATCCCTCTCTTATATTATAGATATCTCTTATCCAATTTCTCTTGTCCAATATCTCTTATCCAATTTCTCTTGAAAACATCCCTCTTTAATAATATAGATATCTCTTATCCAATTTCTCTTTTCCAATATCTCTTATCTAATTTCTCTTGATAACATCCCTCTTTTATAATATAGATATCTCTTATCCAATTTCTCTTGATAACATCCCTCTCTTATAATATAGATATCTCTTATCCAATTTCTCTTGTCCAGTATCTCTTATCCAATTTCTCTTGATAACAATCCTCTTTTATAATATAGATATCTCTTATTCAATTTCTCTTTTCCAATATCTCTTATCCAATTTCTCTTGATAACATCCCTCTTTTATAATATAGATATCTCTTATCCAATTTCTCTTTTCCAATATCTCTTATCCAATTTCTCTTGATAACATCCCTCTTTTATAATATAGATATCTCTTATCCAATTTCTCTTGATAACATCCCTCTCTTATAATATAGACTTGTCATTACCCGTGCCCATAGGGCACGGTTTATTTAATGGCTGAATTTTTCTCCCCCACAAATTTCAAGTTCACCCAAATTTCAAGTTTTCCCACAAAATTTCAAGTTTCCCCCCAAATTTAAGTTTTTCCCCAAAATTTAAGTCCCCCCAAAATTGTCATTACCACCTAGGACAAACTTGACACGTAGGACAAAGCTTTGTCCTAGTAGGATAAGATTCAAAATCTTTGTAGTACTGGAAAAAAATGGCCGGAAGGGGTGAGAATAAAAAGTGTGGGTGTGTGTGTGGGGAGGGTCCATAGGCAAAAATACAAAAACCGGGGCTGTATGTGCAAAATTCCTCACCTCCTGTTTTATCCCTCAAAATCTCATCTCTTATATTTTCTCTTATTCAATTTCCCTGTTTTATATAATAGATATCCAAATTCTCTTATCCAATTTCTCATGTCAAAATTCTCTTATCAATTTCTCTTGATAACATCCGTCTTTTATAATATAGATATCCCTTATCCATTTTCTCTTGTCCAATAACTCTTACCCAATTTCTCTTGAAAACATCTCTCGTTTGTAATATAGATATCTCTTATCCAATTTCTCTTGATAACATCACTTTTATCCAATTTCTATTGTCCAATATCTCTTATTCAATTTCTCTTGATAACATCCCTCTTTTATAATATAGATATCTCTTATCCAATTTATCTTGTCCAATATCTCTAATCCAATTTCTCTTGATAACATCCCTCTTTTATAATATAGATATCTCTTATCCAATTTCTCATGTCCAATATCTCTTATCCAATTTCTCTTGATAACATCCCTCTTTTATAATATAGATATCTCTTACACAATTTCTCTTTTCCAATATCTGTCACGCCCCGCTTCCCAAAAACGTGGAGGCGAAGCGTGAGAAGGTCCGCTCAGACTTGAAGCTACAAGGCTGTAAGTCCGATAAGCGTCGATCAAGTTTAAAACTGCAGGTCCTTGCAACGCTAACGAAACAAAGATAATAATAATTAAATGAGACAAAAGAAACATCTCAGAATATCCATAAAATAAGTTTCCAACATCGCAGAAAAGCCATCAGGCTAAAAGGAAGGAGACTAAAGGCCCAAACATGGCCAACAAAAGTACAAAGTACAAAACAACGGTGCTACGCACCAACAACTAACAAAAGGCCTAAAACAACATAAAGCTCCACAAAACTCAAAGCATGGTCACCGGGTCCACCAAAATCCTACTGGGCAGCCATGGACTCAGACTCAGCGTCAGCAAAACCTCACGTACTCAGCAACGGTCTCTGGCTCAGGTCTAACATGTGACACCCAAAAGAGCAAGGGGCACATGTCAGCAAGTCTGGAAGACTTGTGCAAGTGAAACTGAAAGTACAAGTAAGAGCAACCTAGCAGTTCTAGTATGAATGCGATGACGTGGCAGTTTAAAGTATGAGTGCAACAGGTAAAGTAAAGTAAAGTACAGTACGAGCATGGCATGGCATTCACAAGACAAGTACAAGACAAGAAAAGTAAGCACCTCGTGCACAGAGATTCCGTCTTTTGGCTAGAGTGGCTGTACGGGCCAACTCCTAAGCTCAAGCGACCGTTTATCCCTACCCCTCCACGTGTGTCGAGCCAGGGCCTTACCCCCGAACGGTAATGCTCGCTTCTGGACCACGAGCCAGGAAGTGTGTAAACAAGTATGGCGTAGGGGTGCACCTAGCCCGGGACAAGCAAGTACAAGTATGTAGCGTGTGCTACGAATGCAACATTCAATGCATGGATGACATGACATGGCAGTTAAAGTAAGGCGTACAAGTAAGAAAAGTAAACGTGACAGTTTATTATGCATGAATGACAAGTTTAATGGTTGGATCTAGCTTCGTTGTCAAGCTAGATCATTTAGGTGACGGATCTAGTTTCGTTGTCAAACTAGATCAAGTAGGCGTCTAGCCAGCTATCATTTCACCGACTAGTCTCTTTTACGCTAAAAGCAAGTAAGTGGCCTAAAAACATGGCCCTACACAAGAGTTGGCAAGTTTCACTTGCCTGCAACTATCACGTCAAGAAAACACCGTCCAACGAGTCCAAAGTCACGATTCCTACGTGCACAAGTCCACCGGCCTACATCCGTTTTATTAATCTTGATTAGTGATTTCTAAAACATTTAAAATACTTTAAAAATACTGATTTTTAGTCTTTATTAGCATGCAATTGGGTTGGGGGTCCTAGGGGTGCAAAACGTTACCTCAACACGACGCGAAAGCTACACCGGCGTCGGGTAGCGACGCCGGGGGTTGGAATAATAAGATCGCGCTCCAATTCCAGATTCCAATTAGATTCCTCGCTGGAAATTCAGAGAAAATATCCCGGGCGACGATTCCAGATTCCAAAGCTCGCACGTGCGACGACGGGCTACGACGTGCGACGGCGTCGTACGCGGCAAGTCGTCGAAGAGAACGTACCAAAGTGGGGCCCACAGTAGTCCTAGGGACCTTTGGGGAACCCACAATACCTCTGGAGAACTTGGGGGGCCCACGGAGGCAAGCGGTGCGACGGATGCGGGGTTGCGACAAGTGGCCGTCGGTCGTACAGCCTCGGTGCGGGGAGATGGCTCGGTCAGACACGGGGGCGGCGCTGTTGCAACGTTGGGGGTCGGTCACAGCAGCGGGGCGGTCGTTTCCCTCGGTCAGACACGGTGGAGGCCTCGGTCAGGCGCTTGGGTGCGGGGTTGCAGCGTTGCAGCGATCGGGCGCTCGGTCACAGCGGGCGGGGCCTTCGGTCGTGCACGGAGCGGAGCGGGGCGACAGATGCGGGCGCTGTGCGGGGGTCGGTGCGGAGCGGGGCCTCGGTCAGACCGAGAGCTCCCCTCGGTCAAGCGGGGGAACGGGCGGGGGTCGATGGCAGCGGTGCGGAGCGGCGAGATTGCGGGGTTGGGCCTCGGTCTGAGCGGGCGAACGGAGCTGTTTTCCTCGGTCGTACGGGGCTGAACGTCGCAACGTTGCGACGATTCGTCGCAACGTCCAAAATGAGTTTGGAAGAGGCTAGGGCTAATTTCTTTGGAAAATAGGACTTGCTAGGGGTTGCTTATATAGTATAGGTGGGTTGACTTGGTCTAGGGCTAAATCTAATAGGATTAGAAGTTCAAAAAGATTTGAAATTTGAATTTAAACTTCTCCAACCCAATCTAGGATTTGACCTGGTCCAAATTAGCTGGAAATTGGCTCAAAAATTCTTTAAAACGTTTTAAACTCAAATAAATTTTATTTGGCCGAAATTAATTTAAAAATAAATTATTAAAAATATTATAAAACTTGTAAAAATTATAAAAGTGGTCAACAGAACTCCAAAAATTATAAAATAAATATCGGGGTGATCGTGACGACGAATGTGAGCTAACTAAGAAGACGGATCTCAAATTCGACGTCGGACGACGAAACTAAAAATAGAAACGTCTCCCGTCAAAAGTGAAAGTCGTCACGTCTCATCGAGTAAGTTTAAATTGTGGAAAAACGACTCGAGAAGTGTCGTTTCAAGATAGTGCCACTATTTAATACTCTCAGAGTCGTTCGCAACGGCATATCACACAAAAGTGTTCACAAACAAATAAAGTCTAAAGCAAACACGTGCACGGCCAAAAGCACGTGCACGAACAACGTACGACGAAAAAGTGGTCGTTACATCCTCCCCACCTTAGAATAAAGTCCGTCCTCGGACTTTCTAATATAGCTAGTCGCTCTAGTAACTAACCCAAATCAAGTCACATTATATTTCAAACCAAGTATAGTCATTACAAGTGCTCATATATGCACTAGGTAGTCAAACATTATTACTACCAATACGTATATATATTTATATATATTCACGAACGTTATACATTTATACCCATTATAGCCAGTCAATTTCATACATGTATTTCAATCATATATATAAGCATACATTCCTTATATCGCTACTACTTACCTAAACACAAAACAATATTTCAGGTACTCATATAGGATAGTCTCACACTTAGCAAATACAATCATTGCTCTACCTATAGGTAGCTACCTATGCACAAACATCAAGGGTATACTACCCTCTAATATTTCCTAGTATTCATCCAACACCAAACACATCAACACATGCAGTCACACCATACCATTATTAAATCAAATTCACTATATCTAATATACATTCACTATAGTTTCACAATATATATATAGCCATTCAATGCATTCAAATATTTCACCATATATTCACATTACGTACGGTCCTATTACTGTATTTACAACACGCCACCTATACCATAGTCATCAATACCTATAACTAAGCACATACTTACCCGTGCATGGTGCACACCCATACACGCTAACATTTCATTTACATACATCAATCATACCATTATATTACTAGCACATCTATGCACCTAGTTTAGCTAGCATACATATGTTCACACAACAAGTCCTTAGTAACTAGCTATACCACAAGACCAACACCTATAACTATATACTGGCGTAGCGACCCACAATCATGTGCGTAGCACAACCAGGCACAAACACTTCTATCACCATACATACATCAAGCATTTCTATATTCAAACTACAATCATACATTCAATATACTTAGAGTATACTCACTCAGGCTTGAGTGAGACTCAATACACATATCAGGATATTCTATATACGTAACACGGCATTCATACTTATACCAATACCATTCCAATATTTATACGTCTACCATACAACCATATACATTCCATAAATCAATCACACTTAATATTTAGTCAGGCAATACTCACGTAGTTCAATCATTCTATATACCATAATAATAATAATATAGACATCAACATACGTATAATTATAATACGCTCCCTAATACATGCATACGTATTCATCGTATAGTCTCACACATGTAACATATATATTCACACCATAGCCTACTACCTATAATTAGTATTCTAACACATCCACACGTACATAATTAAGATGTGCAATAGTCGTGTATACCTCACGGTATGCACGCATGCAACATCCCGTAAAAGCAACAATACCAATCAAAATTATAACCCTAATACTATATGTATATCACATATATACTCAGGCAACAAAACATAACTACTTACGTCTAAACACTATATATATCTACTTACGAGCACATACTCACACGTAATAATATATAGATCACTCAATAGGCCTACTTACTTATCTATAAGTTCACACATTATCATCACACCTAGCATATACCTAGCTTTACCAATCATTTTATTTCAACCATTATAAGTATCTCTATTTACATACATTCCATTAGATATTTCATCGCTAGCTCTTATATACACCGGCATCCCTAGTATAGTATAGCTATCCACACAAAAATCTATAATTACTAACACACAACAACTTCATACTATCACGAATAACTCCGAGTATATATATATATATACCACACAATAGGCAAGCACCAATATACTATGGGAATTCTCATTCAAGCTCACGTACCCAACTTAGGTATGTGCACTACGACACCTCACAGGGTCCAAGGGCCTACTAAAAACTTAGGGTGGACATAGACATTGACGGCACTAATACCTAAGTAATAGAGGGAGGTCGAAAGCGTGACGAGGGAAGGATCGATAAGCACGTGTTCAGATAGGGCGAATGCAAGGAGACAGCTTGGTTGGACGAACATTGGCTCAATGGTGATGTTTAGGTTGAAGGAAAAGGATATAGTGATGCTTATATAGGATATAGAAAAGAAGATAGGGTAAGTAGCATAAGCTAGAATACGTGAAATCTGAAAACTTTTTTTCTTCAAAATCAGAATCCTCGTCTGAAAAGAAATATTTCGGAATCGATAAAACAAGTTGTTCAAAGTAAATTTGAGTCGAACATTCTTAATAAGAGAAAATGGTCTATTGTTTCTAAAAATCATTTTGAAAGGAAGTAAAATCATTTACGCGAATATTAAGGACATGGTTTAGAAAATTCTATCAGTCAATAATTTAATAAAATGTTGCCAAAAGTTTTTGAAAGTCAAAGAATGGAATCAAACAACAGAAGAATTTAAAATCAGGTTAAATGCTTTCAAAACTTTTAGGCCATGGAAAGGTAATCAATTTTGAAACTTCTTTTAGGAAACCATGGTTCGCCAAAAGTGGAAAAACCGATTTACACAAGGTTCTTAGTATACGAGCACAATGAACCTGGTACGGATAAAGTAATTAAAATTCATTTTAGTCTAGAAATTTTTTCTAAAAGCACGTAGGGTGAGTGGAAAGATAATAATTATAACTTGATGGTGGAATTATCAAAATTGGTAGCAAACTTTAAAATCGAATCATGGAGGGTCTAAAGCAGGAAGAGGTTATGAAAATAGTAATTTTGCAAAAATCTGGAACAGTGAGAACGACGAGCAAAGACCATCTTGCTGAAATCTGAAATTCTATGTGACTTGAAAAGTATATTAAAAGTAAACACGATGTATTATTCAAATAAGAAAGGAAAATTTTAAATCAAATTGGACAAATGGTTCAGAATAAAATTAATATATGGAAAGACGACATGAGTACGAAAACATAGGCTGGGAAAAATATTATAAGCTAGAGTTCAAAATTCCGACAAACGTTTTTTTTTAAATTTAAATCAATGAAGAAGTATGAAGTATAAGTATATTAAAATTTTGAACAAAATTAAACTTAGGAAAAAGGAAATCGTAAAATACTTTCAAGAGTTTCAAAGTTCATAATGGAGAGTTTCGAAAAAGGACGACGATCGTCATGAGGCGATCTCGTGATTCGAGGCAAGGAAATTGGTCAGGTGATCAAAACATTCGTACGCCTAGGATATGACTCAGGAGAGGCTACGGGAAACTCCTACGGTCGACCAACTAAAGATTAAAGCTAAACGCTAAGACTTCTAAAGGTTAGACGGTAAAGAAGTGCGTTCAGCTTGGTCCGAAATCGATGAACCCAAAAGCGAACGACCGAAGGAAAATCTAGAAGTCTAATATGGTCAGGGGTAGACATGAACCACTAAGGTAACTCCTACGACGATTAAATCAATTGCCAGAAAGGGGGTCTAACTATCAATCAGAGGCCTCTAACTAGCAAGCACAGACGTCTAACTAAGTCTTCTCATCACCTAGTGTCCTAAAAACGACTAAACTCAGGGCTTCTGATTCGGTTGTTGAGATTTATTATTATGGATATTCTGTTATTATCGTTGTTCCGTTAATTCGCATTTGCAAGATTGGACCTGCATGGGCCACCAACAAAACCTGTCACGCCCCGCTTCCCAAAAACGTGGAGGCGAAGCGTGAGAAGGTCCGCTCAGACTTGAAGCTACAAGGCTGTAAGTCCGATAAGCGTCGATCAAGTTTAAAACTGCAGGTCCTTGCAACGCTAACGAAACAAAGATAATAATAATTAAATGAGACAAAAGAAACATCTCAGAATATCCATAAAATAAGTTTCCAACATCGCAGAAAAGCCATCAGGCTAAAAGGAAGGAGACTAAAGGCCCAAACATGGCCAACAAAAGTACAAAGTACAAAACAACGGTGCTACGCACCAACAACTAACAAAAGGCCTAAAACAACATAAAGCTCCACAAAACTCAAAGCATGGTCACCGGGTCCACCAAAATCCTCCTGGGCAGCCATGGACTCAGACTCAGCGTCAGCAAAACCTCACGTACTCAGCAACGGTCTCTGGCTCAGGTCTAACATGTGACACCCAAAAGAGCAAGGGGCACATGTCAGCAAGTCTGGAAGACTTGTGCAAGTGAAACTGAAAGTACAAGTAAGAGCAACCTAGCAGTTCTAGTATGAATGCGATGACGTGGCAGTTTAAAGTATGAGTGCAACAGGTAAAGTAAAGTAAAGTACAGTACGAGCATGGCATGGCATTCACAAGACAAGTACAAGACAAGAAAAGTAAGCACCTCGTGCACAGAGATTCCGTCTTTTGGCTAGAGTGGCTGTACGGGCCAACTCCTAAGCTCAAGCGACCGTTTATCCCTACCCCTCCACGTGTGTCGAGCCAGGGCCTTACCCCCGAACGGTAATGCTCGCTTCTGGACCACGAGCCAGGAAGTGTGTAAACAAGTATGGCGTAGGGGTGCACCTAGCCCGGGACAAGCAAGTACAAGTATGTAGCGTGTGCTACGAATGCAACATTCAATGCATGGATGACATGACATGGCAGTTAAAGTAAGGCGTACAAGTAAGAAAAGTAAACGTGACAGTTTATTATGCATGAATGACAAGTTTAATGGTTGGATCTAGCTTCGTTGTCAAGCTAGATCATTTAGGTGACGGATCTAGTTTCGTTGTCAAACTAGATCAAGTAGGCGTCTAGCCAGCTATCATTTCACCGACTAGTCTCTTTTACGCTAAAAGCAAGTAAGTGGCCTAAAAACATGGCCCTACACAAGAGTTGGCAAGTTTCACTTGCCTGCAACTATCACGTCAAGAAAACACCGTCCAACGAGTCCAAAGTCACGATTCCTACGTGCACAAGTCCACCGGCCTACATCCGTTTTATTAATCTTGATTAGTGATTTCTAAAACATTTAAAATACTTTAAAAATACTGATTTTTAGTCTTTATTAGCATGCAATTGGGTTGGGGGTCCTAGGGGTGCAAAACGTTACCTCAACACGACGCGAAAGCTACACCGGCGTCGGGTAGCGACGCCGGGGGTTGGAATAATAAGATCGCGCTCCAATTCCAGATTCCAATTAGATTCCTCGCTGGAAATTCAGAGAAAATATCCCGGGCGACGATTCCAGATTCCAAAGCTCGCACGTGCGACGACGGGCTACGACGTGCGACGGCGTCGTACGCGGCAAGTCGTCGAAGAGAACGTACCAAAGTGGGGCCCACAGTAGTCCTAGGGACCTTTGGGGAACCCACAATACCTCTGGAGAACTTGGGGGGCCCACGGAGGCAAGCGGTGCGACGGATGCGGGGTTGCGACAAGTGGCCGTCGGTCGTACAGCCTCGGTGCGGGGAGATGGCTCGGTCAGACACGGGGGCGGCGCTGTTGCAACGTTGGGGGTCGGTCACAGCAGCGGGGCGGTCGTTTCCCTCGGTCAGACACGGTGGAGGCCTCGGTCAGGCGCTTGGGTGCGGGGTTGCAGCGTTGCAGCGATCGGGCGCTCGGTCACAGCGGGCGGGGCCTTCGGTCGTGCACGGAGCGGAGCGGGGCGACAGATGCGGGCGCTGTGCGGGGGTCGGTGCGGAGCGGGGCCTCGGTCAGACCGAGAGCTCCCCTCGGTCAAGCGGGGGAACGGGCGGGGGTCGATGGCAGCGGTGCGGAGCGGCGAGATTGCGGGGTTGGGCCTCGGTCTGAGCGGGCGAACGGAGCTGTTTTCCTCGGTCGTACGGGGCTGAACGTCGCAACGTTGCGACGATTCGTCGCAACGTCCAAAATGAGTTTGGAAGAGGCTAGGGCTAATTTCTTTGGAAAATAGGACTTGCTAGGGGTTGCTTATATAGTATAGGTGGGTTGACTTGGTCTAGGGCTAAATCTAATAGGATTAGAAGTTCAAAAAGATTTGAAATTTGAATTTAAACTTCTCCAACCCAATCTAGGATTTGACCTGGTCCAAATTAGCTGGAAATTGGCTCAAAAATTCTTTAAAACGTTTTAAACTCAAATAAATTTTATTTGGCCGAAATTAATTTAAAAATAAATTATTAAAAATATTATAAAACTTGTAAAAATTATAAAAGTGGTCAACAGAACTCCAAAAATTATAAAATAAATATCGGGGTGATCGTGACGACGAATGTGAGCTAACTAAGAAGACGGATCTCAAATTCGACGTCGGACGACGAAACTAAAAATAGAAACGTCTCCCGTCAAAAGTGAAAGTCGTCACGTCTCATCGAGTAAGTTTAAATTGTGGAAAAACGACTCGAGAAGTGTCGTTTCAAGATAGTGCCACTATTTAATACTCTCAGAGTCGTTCGCAACGGCATATCACACAAAAGTGTTCACAAACAAATAAAGTCTAAAGCAAACACGTGCACGGCCAAAAGCACGTGCACGAACAACGTACGACGAAAAAGTGGTCGTTACAATATCTCTTATCCAATTTCTCTTGATAACATCCCTCTATTATAATATAGATATCTCTTATCCAATCTCTCTTGATAACATCCCTCTCTTATAATATAGATATCTCTTATCCAATTTCTCTTGTCCAATATCTCTTATCCAATTTCTCTTGATAACATCCCTCTTTTATAATATAAATATCTCTTATCCAATCTCTCTTGATAACATCCCTCTCTTATAATATAGATATCTCTTATCCAATTTCTCTTGTCCAATATCTCTTATCCAATTTCTCTTGATAACATCCCTCTTTAATAATATAGATATCTCTTATCCAATTTCTCTTTTCCAATATCTCTTATCTAATTTCTCTTGATAACATCCCTCTTTTATAATATAGATATCTCTTATCCAATTTCTCTTGATAACATCCCTCTCTTATAATATAGATATCACTTATCCAATTTCTCTTGTCCAATATCTCTTATCCAATTTCTCTTGATAACAACCCTCTTTTATAATATAGATATCTCTTATCCAATTTCTCTTTTCCAATATCTCTTATCCAATATCTCTTGATAACATCCCTCTTTTATAATATAGATATCTCTTATCCAATTTCTCTTTTCCAATATCTCTTATCCAATTTCTCTTGATAACATCCCTCTTTTATAATATAGATATCTCTTATCCAATTTCTCTTGATAACATCCCTCTCTTATAATATAGATATCTCTTATCCAATTTCTCTTGTCCAATATCTCTTATCCAATTTCTCTTGATAACAACCCTCTTTTATAATATAGATATCTCTTATCCAATTTCTTTTCATAACATCCCTCTCTTATAATATAGATATCTCTTATCCAATTTCTCATGTCCAATATCTCTTATCCAATTTCTCTTGATAACATCCCTCTTTTATAATATAGATATCTCTTACACAATTTCTCTTTTCCAATATCTCTTATCCAATTTCTCTTGATAACATCCCTCTTTTATAATATAGATATCTCTTATCCAATCTCTCTTGATAACATCCTTCTCTTATAATATAGATATCTCTTATCCAATTTCTCTTGTCCAATATCTCTTATCCAATTTCTCTTGATAACATCCCTCTTTTATAATATAAATATCTCTTATCCAATCTCTCTTGATAACATCCCTCTCTTATAATATAGATATCTCTTATCCAATTTCTCTTGTCCAATATCTCTTATCCAATTTCTCTTGATAACATCCCTCTTTTATAATATAGATATCTCTTACACAATTTCACTTTTCCAATATCTCTTATCCAATTTCTCTTGATAACATCCCTCTTTTATAATATAGATATCTCTTATCCAATCTTTCTTGATAACATCCCTCTCTTATAATATAGATATCTCTTATCCAATTTCCCTTGTCCAATATCTCTTATCCAATTTCTCTTGATAACATCCCTCTTTTATAATATAAATATCTCTTATCCAATCTCTCTTGATAACATCCCTCTCTTATAATATAGATATCTCTTATCCAATTTCTCTTGTCCAATATCTCTTATCCAATTTCTCTTGATAACATCCCTCTTTAATAATATAGATATCTCTTATCCAATTTCTCTTTTCCAATATCTCTTATCTAATTTCTCTTGATAACATCCCTCTTTTATAATATAGATATCTCTTATCCAATTTCTCTTGATAACATCCCTCTCTTATAATATAGATATCACTTATCCAATTTCTCTTGTCCAATATCTCTTATCCAATTTCTCTTGATAACAACCCTCTTTTATAATATAGATATCTCTTATCCAATTTCTCTTTTCCAATATCTCTTATCCAATTTCTCTTGATAACATCCCTCTTTTATAATATAGATATCTCTTATCCAATTTCTCTTTTCCAATATCTCTTATCCAATTTCTCTTGATAACATCCCTCTTTTATAATATAGATATCTCTTATCCAATTTCTCTTGATAACATCCCTCTCTTATAATATAGATATCTCTTATCCAATTTCTCTTGTCCAATATCTCTTATCCAATTTCTCTTGATAACAACCCTCTTTTATAATATAGATATCTCTTATCCAATTTCTTTTAATAACATCCCTCTCTTATAATATAGATATCTCTTATCCAATTTCTCATGTCCAATATCTCTTATCCAATTTCTCTTGATAACATCCCTCTTTTATAATATAGATATCTCTTACACAATTTCTCTTTTCCAATATCTCTTATCCAATTTCTCTTGATAACATCCCTCTTTTATAATATAGATATCTCTTATCCAATCTCTCTTGATAACATCCTTCTCTTATAATATAGATATCTCTTATCCAATTTCTCTTGTCCAATATCTCTTATCCAATTTCTCTTGATAACATCCCTCTTTTATAATATAGATATCTCTTATCCAATCTCTTTTGATAACATCCCTCTCTTATAATATAGATATCTCTTATCCAATTTCTCTTGTCCAATATCTCTTATCCAATTTCTCTTGATAACATCCCTCTTTAATAATATAGATATCTCTTATCCAATTTCTCTTTTCCAATATCTCTTATCTAATTTCTCTTGATAACATCCCTCTTTTATAATATAGATATCTTTTATCCAATCTCTCTTGATAACATTCCTCTCTTATAATATAGATATCTCTTATCCAATTTCTCTTGTCCAATATCTCTTATCCTATTTCTCTTGATAACATCCCTCTTTAATAATATAGATATCTCTTATCCAATTTCTCTTTTCCAATATCTCTTATATAATTTCTCTTGATAACATCCCTCTTTTATAATATAGATATCTCTTATCCAATTTCTCTTGATAACATCCCTCTCTTATAATATAGATATCACTTATCCAATTTCTCTTGTCCAATATCTCTTATCCAATTTCTCTTGATAACAACCCTCTTTTATAATATAGATATCTCTTATCCAATTTCTCTTTTCCAATATCTCTTATCCAATTTCTCTTGATAACATCCCTCTTTTATAATATAGATATCTCTTATCCAATTTCTCTTTTCCAATATCTCTTATCCAATTTCTCTTGATAACATCCCTCTTTTATAATATAGATATCTCTTATCCAATTTCTCTTGATAACATCCCTCTCTTATAATATAGATATCTCTTATCCAATTTCTCTTGTCCAATATCTCTTATCCAATTTCTCTTGATAACAACCCTCTTTTATAATATAGATATCTCTTATCCAATTTCTCTTAATAACATCCCTCTCTTATAATATAGATATCTCTTATCCAATTTCTCATGTCCAATATCTCTTATCCAATTTCTCTTGATAACATCCCTCTTTTATAATATAGATATCCCTTACACAATTTCTCTTTTCCAATATCTCTTATCTAATTTCTCTTGATAACAACCCTCTTTTATAATATAGATATCTCTTATCCAATCTCTCTTGATAACATCCCTCTCTTAAAATATAGATATCTCTTATCCAATTTCTCTTGTCCAATATCTCTTAACCAATTTCTCTTGATAACATCCCTCTTTTATAATATAAATATCTCTTATCCAATCTCTCTTGATAACATCCCGCTCTTATAATATAGATATCTCTTATCCAATTTCTCTTGTCCAATATCTCTTATCCAATTTCTCTTGATAACATCCCTCTTTAATAATATAGATATCTCTTATCCAATTTCTCTTTTCCAATATCTCTTATCTAATTTCTCTTGATAACATCCCTCTTTTATAATATATATATCTCTTATCCAATTTCTCTTTATAACATCCCTCTCTTATAATATAGATATCACTTATCCAATTTCTCTTGTCCAATATCTCTTATCCAATTTCTCTTGATAACAACCCTCTTTTATAATATAGACTAGTCATAACCCGTGCCCGCGGGCACGGTTCATTTAAGATTTCCCCCGCAAAATCTTTGTTCCCCGAAAAATTATTTCCGCAGCCAAAATTTAATAGAACAACAAATTAGAGTAAAAATATTTAGCGGCACCGGCGCCTTCGCCGCAGAACAAAAATTTCGACGTGTGCACCTTCGATGTGGAACAACAAAAATTTAGCGGGTGCCTTCGGCCCAGGCACCGTCAAAGGCCGGGGCACCAAATGATTCTCTAATGAGTTACTCCTAATACATGCATGTTTCTTGAACAAAATAAATGGTAAACAACTACCAATTTAAAAGTTGACAATTTGTTGGATCAAAAAAATTTTCCCAAGTCATGCTCTGTCAATTTCCCAAATCTCTAATAAAAATTATTGCCACAGGCTTTTACAATATGTTTCCATCCTCAGCTACAAAGCAGTTGGGAAGAAACCGTATTTATACATCAGTATTAATCTTTCAAATCAGTTTCAAATCAGTTGGTTATACAAATCAATTGCTTGAGAAGAAGTGCGGGTGATTATGTTTACAAATCAACAAACACGAATACAAACATTTCTCAACATTCTCAACATTCTCAACATATATTTTCAAAATTCTCAATTATATCTTGAAGTTAGTTGATGGTTTACATGTACCAATTAGTTGATATTGCACTACATGGGGATGGGGGGACTGGGCCTCGAACCCGTGCCTCCCCGGGGGACGCAGGAGAGTTTCCGTTGAGGTGAGCCATTAGGCTCCCACATTACAATATTTCATCAACCCATTTGCCACAAAACCACCAGCACAACTCCATCATCAAGCAATGCCCATCATTCCTGACCGAGATCAGTGGGCATGAAAAACATCACCAGCCACACGTGCATTTCCTTTGCTGATCATGCACCTCTTCAGGCACCACGAACATCCTCAACTTGATTAGAACAAATTGCTTCATCTTTCGCACGATTTGTCCCAATTATTTCTGACATAAGGAAAACAATTAAAATAAGTAACCCAAAGATTGCATAACTATATTCAAAGATATGCATGGTGTCATTCACCTCATGCAGTTAGAGCCCTAGTAAAAACCATTAGGAACTCTTCTCATCATAAAGCAGCATCCCACATAAAAACCTTTTCCAGCATACTATATGAATTCATGTCTGCTTGATTACAACCTAGTAAAAACCAAATTGCTGTCTTGCATACACTATATGAGTCCTAGTAAAAACTTGCTGCAGATTGTAATCAATTTAACTATATATAGACAGATAAAATTGCAACTGTTCCCAGAAACAAAACTTTTATAATAACACACACACACTACTTTCATAATCTTCACGAATTACCAATCCACTCAGTAGGAATTCTTGTTGACAGGATCTAAAGTATAAATTTAGTTTTAAGAGCACATTCTGCAATGATTTGATACAGATAAAGAGAAACATGTCTTAGTCTGCATTACTTCTGAAATTCCGGGAAGACTATATCATCATTCACCATTAGCTGGGAGTTCAGTACAGGGCCATTATTTCTTCAGAGTGTGGCCTCTGTTTGAGCTGCCAGAAATATTAGAAACCCACTTCTTGTCCCCACCTTTCATTTGTTCTTTCCTCCTGCGATGGAGTTTATGACTGCCAAGGAAAACTTTCATGAATTTAGTCTAAAACATAGCAACAACAAAAAATATTATACCTCTTTATCAAATGAGGGTATGATGGAAGGGCAAAATACAAATCTCTTGTGTCTCTGGGCCATTAATTAAGCAAAAAATCTACAAACACACAACATAAATTTATAAAATAAATCAATATCACATTTTCCCTATAGTGGCCTAAAACCTAAAATCCACAACAAAAGAACACATCTTTAAGACCCAGAAAAACAGTTTGGTCAAAAAAGATTGAGAACCCAAAAAAATTGTAAAGCTCTCTCCATCAGATGAGGGTCTAATGGAATGATGGTGGGGAGGTGAAGGGACTCATGAGGAGTAGAACACAAATATATTATGTTTTCTTTGTTAGTATTTAGACTTCATTTTCATCCTGCATCTCTGTATTAAACATGCCTCTCTTTTAATGGAGATTTCATTGCTTTGCTTGCTGAATTAGTAGCACATAACATCATCCATAGATAAAAGAAAAGAATTGATAGGGATGAAATTCATGTAAATGACATTAGAGCTATTCATCACTATGCCAAACAAAAAGTACATTTAGCACAATCAGTTTGACTTTAGTAATCTCCCTGCCATTTATGTACAATTGGGTGTTTACATTGCTCGCGTTAGGAGAAAGCTTCCCAGAGAAATTCAATATCTTGAATGTTATGCAAAGCAACAACAATTGCACCAATTAAGAAGAATTTTGGAGTCAATCAATTCCTCAAACTTGATACTGGAAATTATCAAAAATGTAGTCAAATTTAATATTGGAACCTAAATTTTCAATATTGATGAATTTATCAAACTGCCTAAAACTTCAATATTTGAACCTAAATCTTGATGAATTCATCAAAATTGAAGATTTAGGTTCCAATATCAATGCCAAAAATGTTGATGAATTTATCATAAATTGGAACCTAAAACCTTCAATGTTGATACTGGAATTTCTCAAACTTGATATTGGAACCTGATTCTTGAGTCAATCATTCCATGCTTAAGATTTATGCTTAAGATAAATTCAAGTATCAACCATCTCCTGAATGTTCTGCATTTGGGAGTCAATCATGCTTCACTAAATTTCCCACCAATTTTCATTTAACAGATTAAAAACATCAACATTTCTTCAATGTAGCTTATCAACATTTCTTCAATGTAGCTTATCAGGCAACAGTTTGTCTTCAAGAAAAAAATTCCAAAAATGTATATAAATTAGCCACCTAATTCCATCATATGCTAAAGCAATTATGCATGAATGGTATACACATTACACAAAAAAGAGACGGTGGTCCACGACACACGGCTGTGAAGTAGAAAATCACAGGTAGCTTTTCATATGCAAATACCAAAGTGAAACAAAATTAAACAAAACACATTTCTCATAACAACTTAAAATATTTAAAAACACTGACCCTGAGCCTTGCTGTGCGCAGTGTTGACGGCTGCTTCAGATCCAATAAGAACCATCTTAGATGAACCTGAGCAATTATTTAAAAACCACATGAGAACCCATTAGCCAACATATATGCTACCAAAAATTGCTTAATTAAATTGGTTATTGTTCTTTTAAACATTTAAACAAACATATTTCACTGCCTGCATATATCAAACCACATATATTATCGCAAGAATTCAAGTTAGGCGAACTTTTGGATTAATCTATAACACAATAAAGCATTCATATAATAATGCTCCCCAACAAAATTAAAACCTCCAAGTCATTAACGATGAAGATCAACTCTTCACGCAATCTATTAATCAAGCAAAATTTATTCTACAAATCTAAAAATTGTTATATCCACTGATAAATCTAAAAGAAAAAAGATCCAGAGAAAATGCAAATAAATACTAAAGACGAAACTGGAGCTAGGGTTCCTGACATACATAATACGCTTGAAGAATTAGGCCTCATTGGAGTAATTACAACCCTAGAAAGGAAATTACAAAAAAAAAAAACAGAAAAATCTTAATCGTTGGAGGGGGGAGAATCTGAAAGCGATAGAAAAATTCAAGGAACAATTGAAACGAACAAATATCCAAAAATCAAAATATAACAAATATTCTTGAAGTCATGGACCTACTTATGCATTGGAAGCATCTGCATGTTTTCAATGGAAAGAGCCAACTTTTTCTATGTACTTTTAATTTCTTTCCCCATTTTTCACACAGCTATACTAAACCTTACTAACAAAACATAAGTATACATAACAATCTACAGCGCAGCTGACCTAAGAATTATAGTTACTAACAAAACATGATTATTCTTGTTTTGCAACAATGAAGAATAATAGTTACTAAAAATTGAAAACAAAAGAACATCCGACTCTACCATATGGATAACATTAAAAGCCAGTCTTGGTCGAAAAAAGATACAATGTTTACAGTTACATCAGCACACCTGTGCAATTTTAAGTAACAGAACATTATTGACATCATCCATCAAAGTCTTCAGTATGCCAGATCAGTTATCAAATAAATAATTGTTATTTGGATGTTACAAAAAAATTATTTCTGCGTCTTAAATGAAATTTACTTCTCAAAATCTTGCAACAATAGAATGCAATCCTAGATTTCCCAAACGAAAAACAGAAATGATTGAATTGCAGTTTTGTATGGCAGTTTTGTATTCAAAATGGCAATTTTGTATTCAAAATTGGAATTCAAAACTGTACACATCAAAATTGATTGAATTCCAGTTTTGTATGCCAGTTTTGTATACATCAAAACTGAAATCGTACACACCAAAATGAGCCGTAAACCCATAATCTGGAATGGCTTCAGAAACACCAGCTTTGTTAAGAATGAAATTTGACATAGAAAACATTTCAAACAAATATGAGTAACACCCTTGTTATTGCTATAACTATAAAGCTAAAGGAGATACCAAAAGTCCTAAACATTAACAGAAAAAAGGAAAAATGAAAAGGAGTGAGCATCTTGGTTGAGCATTAACTGATAAGATGGCAAGACTGGTTAAGCATCTTCCAGAAACAACAAAACATCCAAAATCACAAAAGTAATTAGCTGTTGCAAATTCTAAAGATATCAGCAATTACACAAACCTATAGCAAAGAGCTAACATTATTAAGCAGATCTTCATATGGGAAAAAAATATCTTTGGACTCCATTGGGATACTCCGAAAAGAGCTAGGTTTTGTTGGATAATTTTTACACAACCCTGTAGCAAAGAGCTGCAATTATTGCACAACTCAGAAGAAATGAAAACAAAATAAGCAGATCTTCAGAGACAACGGAAATTGATACTCATTGGAACCCCATAGAGATACTTCGGAACAATATTGCTCGATTCCTTAAATATCTCCTCTGTAAACAAAAAAAGTAGCAAAATTCAAGGATTTTAAAAAATTGATTTAGATTCAAAGAAGATGGACCAAACTGAAGGTGAATTCGTCATTGAAAGAAAGCTAGGTTTTTGGATAATTTTAGCCCTTTTTCCCCTTGATCTCACAGCCTTCTAATTTCCTCCCCTGTTTCATACACAGAAAAGAGAAGTTGTGATTAGATCAAAACCCCGGTTTAGTATGGAAAAAATAATAAAAAGCTAAGGTTTGTGAAATGAAAAATTGCAACTTTCTTACAGCTTTAAAGGAACAGATACTTAAAGCGACTCCTGTCTCTCCTCCAGAGAGTTCGAGTAGATGGAGAGATCCTTCTGATGTTGGTCTTCTTCATGTACTTCTCCTAAACCTCTTCGAGTAGATGGAGAGATCCAAGCACAAAGCTCAACCCCTAGAGTCGCCCACAACACAACCAGAATTTTTGATGGGAGAATTTTTGGGGCGGCCAGGGACATGGTTTTTAAGTTTTACAAACCAAACTTCAAATGACCTGAACCAAATGACCTCAACCAAATGTCTCAGTAATGACCTCAACCAAATGTGCACGTAGAGAAATGACTCAAACAACATGTACTTGTCTCATGAACATCAGTAATGCAAACACCATCACCATTACTTTAAGTGCCAGTGTGAGAGGTTGAGTTAATTACTTGCCTATGTCTCTCCATATCGGCATACTGATCTTCAAGTTCCCCAGCTCCCATAGCTCCAGATTTCTCATCTCCAACCCCACCAACTACAGTCTCTTCAACAATAATCACTTTGTTTCCCAGGAGTTTGCTCTCAGCAAGACCTCTTGGTCCTTGGACATTTGAAAATTTCCTCCATTGATTGCTGGATTAATTTCTTAGTCAAAATAAATAGAGCTATTAGCATCTAGAACAACCAAGCTTCTTTTATTCTCACTAAGGAAGATTACATTTTTCTTCTCAAACCAGAATTGCCAAACTGTAGCCATCATAGCAAGATACCACTTGATCTGAATAGACTGCATATTCAAATTAGCTTGAAGTGCAGTCAAAATTGATGGAAATTCAAAAATCTTCAGATTGTGTAAGACTGATAGCAATATAGGTCAAATAGCATTCTAGAAGGGTATGAGTAATATTTTATTAGAAATTCCACATGGCAAGCATAACTGAGAATGATCAAGGACTTCATGTGCAAGCGTATCATTAAGAGTTCCATTTTCCCTTCAATGCAATCCACATAAGTTTTATTAATTTTAAAGGGAAATAAAATTTGTTGTAACCTATACATAGAGAACCCGATCCAACCAAATCGAGAATTCATAAAAGCTTTTGACAGAAAAACATATATTCTCCAGTACATATTATCTTTATTACCATTAATTTGTACCTTCCCAACAGTTTGATTCACCTGTAGAAATTAATCTACTGGACTACCAAGTAAATTCATCAAAACGAAGGTAACCTTCCTAGTGACCTTGACTCGGCTCCATTAGTGCATCAGAGGACTCTGTGCTCCGCTGCAAAACCAAGTGCTAGCAAAATGAAAATTGGAAAAGAAGTTAAAGAGTCTTCTATGAAGATGTTTAAGTATTTGATATTACTTTTTGGAATGAGAAAAGGGCACATTCAGAAAAACAAACATACAAATAAAAAGTAACATGGCATACAATTTGGGTTAAACACCTGGCAAGTAGCATATGCTATGCCAAGGCTGGAGTCTTTATCAGTGAATTCGACTACCATCCCTACAAATTCCCATCAAAACAACTCATATGGAGTTACTTATATGCTTACAAAACACTTCCTTGTGTATTTCTATTTGGGGCCAGCAAAACAACTTGGATCAAAACTGAATTATCACATGCTTCTTGATCAAGACTTCAAGTGGTTACATGTTCAAGTAATATATGAGTGTGGCCTATCGAGAAAATATATGTGTGGCCTCAGAATAAAGGTAGATTTTTATCACAATTGCAATGAAACAATGTAGGCAATACTTCTGTAAGCCCATCACTGGCCCATCCAAACAAAAAACAGAAAGACAGGAAAAAAAACTAATGGAGAGGTGTAGAGAGATACCTAACTCCTCGAATTTGCTCAGCCGCCATCATCAGAATTTTAGGGTTCTGCTTGCATGTAACCATAATTAAACCCAACAACTTCGGGCTTTTATGGATAAACTTGGGGCTGAGAAGCAAAAAAAATTAGAAAAAAAACTAATGGAGATATAATATTCAAGTTTTTCTTGCATTGCTAGGATGGAAATAATAATGCTTCTAAAAACATAAACAAATTGAAAGCTAAAAGTACTACGTTTAATATAATTCTTTCCAGTTTTGAACAATAAATACTTTTCTACTGATTCCTCAAGAATAACATAATCACCAAACAATATAACCTGCGAAAGATAACCAAGTGTCAATATAACCATTGAAGGAAAATGCTAAAAATAGAGAGCACAAAAAATTTGCTCATGTGGTTGTCGATCAGTGGAATTCCCTACAAACTTAAGGTCATAGGCAACCAAGTTATCATTCAAAATTCATTCCATTTGATTTTTGTCAATTCATTGAGCCCCGCTCCCTTTGGATTTATTACTATTAACATACATAAGATAGACATATAGATTAATATCCATGATATTAACTGCCTTCAATAGACATGCATGCTCTAATTAAATTAACATAATAGCAGCAGTCATAACAAACATAAAGGAGTTCCCTATGTGAAAGAGATTATATGAAAACAATGATCATATACGTCCACTGGTTTGCAAATATTTAGAGACCTACCAATCATATACCTTTGCTTCAATATAACAACCTCTTTTTCATTCAAAAAATTTCTCATGTTTTCACTGCTCACTTTCGTGAAATTCTGGGAATTGTAAAGCAACTTTATCTTAAAATTGTTTCGGCATCCATATATCCACAATCAGATTGTTCACCAGGGATCTCAAAGTTCCTTTAGCAAAAGATGAGCTTCCTGTCATGTTTCAATAGTTTTGGGTGCTTAGAAGGATGACCTTGTGGAGCTACTCGCAAATTTTAGTGGGAATGTCCTAACATTCATTGTCTCAATCATATGTTAAATACTGTTGTTTCAAAATCTAAGGGTGCTTAGTATGTCGGTGACAGTATAGTTTTGACCCATTAGCCCATGGCACCATCTACCTTCTTACTCCAATCCTTCACTGGTTGTTTCATCTTAGCCACAATGCCGAACATGAAAGCTAAAATGTAGTGGCCTTTTCACAATGTGATCACCATACAGCTGATTCTTTCAGTGCACACTGACACCCTTCCCTTGAGCATTCTCTTGCCATGACATGCCTGTCAAAATGAAATCCATCCATTGTTTTTCCCCATAATCAATTGCTTCATCAAGGACGGTCTCTTTAACAATGGCTAGCTTAATGATGTTTGGTTATGCACCAATTACATCGAAATGGTTAAGCACATATTCCTCCTCCCCACTCTATAACATCCTTGCTGGTTGAATGCTCTGAACTTTTGAACATTCACAACTAAGCACATATCATTCCCACTTCCCTGTATTAATTGAATACTTTCCCCTTCCCTTCTAAATAAAAAGAAAAAGAAAAAAAAACTAAAACAATAAAATAAAATCTCTATTCAATGAAAGTTAAATTAATGACATGTGATGAAATCCAATTCCCAATCAGATTATAGCAAACAAATTCTATTTCGAAGTAGACAAATGATTAAAATTAAAAAAAGATTAAAAGAAAATTATGAAGCACGTGAAATAAAGAAGGCAAAAAATTGAAATATATACAGTGAAGAGATGTGTGCCTTTGAGGCGATTCATCTGAAGATCCTTCTTTGGTCTGATGAGAGACCACCTCCCACCTACAACTAAATCCAATTCAGAAAAACCCCTCTACCTGCTCTTATACGATAATCTGTAGTAAGCAAAAAAATCAAATAAAATTATGATAAGCACCAGAGAATTGCACAGTTAAAATTGATAATTGAAATCCTAAATAAAACCATCAATTTTTCCAAGAAAATTATGAGAAGCACCAGAGACTCACATCACCGCTTCCAAAGTGTCAGCTTTAACAATACCATTGCTCTAAAACCCTTCTAAGCTAAACAAAAACAAAAATCCCCCCAAAAATTACCTGTAGAATCGAGAGGGCTTTGGAGGCCGATCCTTCTCTTGGGGACAATCCTCGCCTGCCTCTTGCTCTTCCTCCAGTTTCTTCGGTGACTCACGCTTCTTCCCTCTCTCATCGTCCTCAGAATGAATGAATTGTAATAAGGACCCACATGCATGTGTGAAAATTCATATGAACTGAATCCAAGAATGTTAATAAATTATATTAACTATAGCTAGAACATATGACCATTGTAAGTCCAAGAAAAATATGAAAAAATTGAATCAAGCCAGTGATACCATGCATTAGACATAACCTGAAATTTAGCACTATAGCCATATAGGTCATGGAAGAAGAGCTTTGAGTGGGATGCTTGTTTGTTCATAATCCTCCCTATCAAATGACAAAAACGTCATGAAAGCACGACCTATACCAAGAATAAAAACAAAGGGAACAAATTTGGTAAATTAACACTTTGTAAAACAACAATAATACCTGCTAAGTTGATGTCTGCATCCTTTTGGTGCTATCCATCATTGAAGCATCCATATTGCTTACCATTATACACAACAGAGATAGAAAATTTAAAGTTATGGGATAAGGGTTTGTTCCAGCCTTTAAAGAAGCAAGAACCTTCAACATATTCTCAAAGCAATACTGTGATCATCAAGAAATAAATATGCTTCAATTCCTGTTTTTTTTTCTTCAAAAGATTGCTAGAGATAGGAAAGGGTATAAACAAACCATAGGGTCTATGACTTCATCATCTGCAGTAGATGGCTTTTGTGATTATGAATTTGTGGCAACAGCCTGAAATTCATAAGACCGAGTCGTAGTTGTCAAAAATTCTGTAAATCAAAGTCGCTTGAGCTTATCAAGCCATTCATGAGCTATTAAGAATCCTCTATTCTTGAAAAATTTTAATTTTTATTGTATACACATTCCATAACATCCAGAGCAACAAAAACCAGTGTACATGGTTATTCTCAGCATACATATTCATTCTCTGCAATAAATCACTTGAAAACATTTGTATCAGTAATATTCTCCAATATACATAGTCTAGTTCACCAAGAACACATGTAATCTCCAAATGTATCAGTAAGTGTATCACCAAAATTTTCATCCAAAGTCCAGTTCACCAACATTTTCACATTTTTGTGTTAAAGCAATGTTGAAAACTTCACAAAACCCGATATTAATTTTCTGTATAAGCAATGTTGAAAACTTTTGTGTATAAGCAATGTTAACATTTCCAGCTTAATGTAGTAAATGTAGCAAACTAATTAGCTAATGTATCAAACAGTAGTTAACATTTCCATCTAATGTATCCAAAACCCGATATTAATTGACACGCATGCACATAATGTAGCAAACTAATTACATGAATAATCGGGTTTTGCTACATACTGTATTTGGTAAATATCCTAGAAACAATCTAATTATTAATTAAAATCTGTTTCTATGTAACAAATTCTGTTTCTATGAAGAATCAAAAGACCTCGGTGGGATTAAGAAGAATTTCTTCAATAATATTTTGATTTTGAATTTTGACATCCTTTCATACATAGGCAAAAGAGGGGAACATGCCATGTGCTTTGGTCTGGAATGTTGTGATATGGCTAAAGATAGTCACAGCCACAGAAGAAATATACTTGAAAATCAGCAAGAACTGGAGATAAAGTGAAAGAAGTCTGATGCCAAGCAATTAAAAGCCAAATAGTGGGAATATTGTAGCAAATAATTATCAATTGCGCCTGCCTTTCAGTTCATGGTGGAAACCATTTACAGTTGCTTAACATAAAAGCCCAATATTGGTGCCAAAATCCCCACATCATTTTGTATATAGATGAAATTTTTTTTGAAGCTATTGACCTAACAAACTTCATACCCATGTTGATTTAAAAACAGATCAATAAAAACAGATCATAAAAGTACCAACATCCTCTTTATGAGGGGAATGCCCATGTTGATCTTCTCATTTGTGGATAGCCACACGTCCTGTTCTTGAAATGACATGAAATAACAACAAACAGTGAGAGGAAAAAATATTTCTCTACTATCTGAGCATACAAACAACAATAAATTCTATAGAAGAACCAACCTTTTATTTTAGATATCAGAATATAAAAAAACTGAACATTAAAAACAGAACATTAAAAAACAGAACATTAAAAACTTGCAACCTTTATGTTTGTTCTTGCAGTATGCTACTCATGGACCTAACAACCAATAACCAACATACATTTTCCCCCTTAAAACCCAACCTAACAACCAATATTCTTACAGTACATTAGCTACACAGAATTTGCTACATTTAATCAATGATCTGTATGTAATAATTTTAAGAAGTACATTAGCTAAAATTTAATCAACTTAATACTTGAACCTCTTAAAAAATTTCCTCATGCATCATACCTTTCCCCATATTTAACCCATCAAAACACCAGTAGCACAGCATGAAGCATTAAGACACTTATAAATGAAAAACAAAATCCAAAATCAGAAAAATATATTAAGAGGTTGAGGTATTTACCATGTGAACGACTTGAAATTTGGTTCATTGTGCATCACAGAAGGAATTTCTTAAGGCGAGGCGACGATTGACGATCTTGTTGGCCTCATCATTCTGCAAGACTCCAACTTTTTCATGGCTCATTAGACCACATGCAAAATCCCTTCACCTCCGACGACCGTACCTGAGATCGTGTGAAGGGGCTCGTGGCGTTCTCTTCACCCTCAGCTTGCCTTTTTCATGGCTCCTTAGAACCCATCAAATTTCGAAGCTAGTGAGATGATTGTAAGCTCGAGGAAGAAGATGATGTGGAGCTGGGGCTGATGGAGAAAGATGATGAGATCGTCCTCTTCTTACCTTCCTCTACATGCAGATGCTAAGAGCTGAGGCTTCTCATTTTCTTGTGGGGTTTTTAGTGGCAGGGAGGCAGAGAGGGGGAGAGGGGGGAGTCAGCTGAGTATTTGGGGTTTAGGGTTGCGTGTTAGGCAGATGGGTCAGATGAGGAGTATTCCACCCTGTTGTGAAATACAAATTTCAAAGCCAAATTTCAAACCAAATTTCAATTTTCAAACCAACCAAGTTTCCCCCCAAAAACTCCTCTCTTATATCTCAAAATCTCCTCATCTCTTATCCAATTTCTCTTATCCAATTTCTTTTATACAAAACCTCATTATAACAACCCTCATTTGTATAATACATCTCTTATTCAATTTCTCTTGTCCAACAACTCTTATCCAATTTCTCTTGATAACATCCCTATTTTATAGAATAGATATCTCTTATCCAATTTCTCTTTTCCAATATCTCTTATCCAATTTCTCTTGATAACATCCCTCTTTTATAATATAGATATCTCTTATCCAATTTCTCTTTTCCAATATCTCTTATCCAATTTCTCTTGATAACATCCCTCTTTTATAATATAGATATCTCTTATCCAATTTCTCTTGATAACATCCCTCTCTTATAATATAGATATCTCTTATCCAATTTCTCTTGTCCAATATCTCTTATCCAATTTCTCTTGATAACAACCCTCTTTTATAATATAGATATCTCTTATCCAATTTTTCTTAATAACATCCCTCTCTTATAATATAGATATCTCTTATCCAATTTCTCATGTCCAATATCTCTTATCCAATTTCTCTTGATAACATCCCTCTTTTATAATATAAATATCTCTTACACAATTTCTCTTTTCCAATATCTCTTATCCAAATTCTCTTGATAACATCCCTCTTTTATAATATAGATATCTCTTATCCAATCTCTCTTGATAACATCCCTCTTTTATAATATAGATATCTCTTATCCAATTTCTCATGTCCAGTATCACTTATCCAATTTCTCTTGATAACATCCCTCTTTTATAATATAGATATCTCTTATCCAATCTCTCTTGATAACATCCCTCTCTTATAATATAGATATCTCTTATCCAATTTCTCTTGTCCAATATCTCTTATCCAATTTCTCTTGATAACATCCCTCTTTAATAATATAGATATCTCTTATCCAATTTCTCTTTTCCAATATCTCTTATCTAATTTCTCTTGATAACATCCCTCTTTTATAATATAGATATCTCTTATCCAATTTCTCTTGATAACATCCCTCTCTTATAATATAGATATCTCTTATCCAATTTCTCTTGTCCAGTATCTCTTATCCAATTTCTCTTGATAACAATCCTCTTTTATAATATAGATATCTCTTATCCAATTTCTGTTTTCCAATATCTCTTATCCAATTTCTCTTGATAACATCCCTCTTTTATAATATAGATATCTCTTATCCAATTTCTCTTTTCCAATATCTCTTATCCAATTTCTCTTGATAACATCCCTCTTTTATAATATAGATATCTCTTATCCAATTTCTCTTGATAACATCCCTCTCTTATAATATAGACTAGTCATTACCCATGCCCATAGGGCACGGTTTATTTAATGGCTGAATTTTTCTCCCCCACAAATTTCAAGTTCACCCAAATTTCAAGTTTTCCCACAAAATTTCAAGTTTCCCCCCAAATTTAAGTTTTTCCCCAAAATTTAAGTCCCCCCAAAATTGTCATTACCACCTAGGACAAACTTGACACGTAGGACAAAGCTTTGTCCTAGTAGGATAAGATTCAAAATCTTTGTAGTACTGGAAAAAAATGGCCGGAAGGGGTGAGAATAAAAAGTGTGGGTGTGTGTGTGGGGAGGGTCCATAGGCAAAAATACAAAAACCGGGGCTGTATGTGCAAAATTCCTCACCTCCTGTTTTATCCCTCAAAATCTCATCTCTTATATTTTCTCTTATTCAATTTCCCTGTTTTATATAATATATATCCAAATTCTCTTATCCAATTTTTCATGTCAAAATTCTCTTATCAATTTCTCTTGATAACATCTCTCGTTTGTAATATAGATATCTCTTATCCAATTTCTCTTGATAACATCACTCTTATCCAATTTCTATTGTCCAATATCTCTTATTCAATTTCTCTTGATAATATCCCTCTTTTATAATATAGATATCTCTTATCCAATTTATCTTCTCCAATATCACTAATCCAATTTCTCTTGATAACATCCCTCTTTTATAATATAGATATCTCTTATCCAATTTCTCATGTCCAATATCTCTTATCCAATTTCTCTTGATAACATCCCTCTTTTATAATATAGATATCTCTTATCCAATTTCTCTTTTCCAATATCTCTTATCCAATTTCTCTTGATAACATCCCTCTTTTATAATATAGATATCTCTTATCCAATTTCTCTTGATAACATCCCTCTCTTATAATATAGATATCTCTTATCCAATTTCTCTTATCCAATATCTCTTATCCAATTTCTCTTGATAACATCCCTCTTTTATAATATAGATATCTCTTATCCAATTTCTCTTTTCCAATATCTCTTATCCAATTTCTCTTGATAACATCCCTCTTTTATAATATAGATATCTCTTATCCAATTTCTCTTTTCCAATATCTCTTATCCAATTTCTCTTGATAACATCCCTCTTTTATAATATAGATATCTCTTATCCAATTTCTCTTTTCCACTATCTCTTATCCAATTTCTCTTGATCTTGATAACATCCCTCTTTTATAATATAGATATCTCTTATCCAATTTCTCTTGAAAACATCCCTCTCTTATAATATAGATATCCCTTATCCAATTTCTCTTGTCCAATATCTCTTATCCAATTTCTCTTGATAACAACCCCCTTTTATAATATAGATATCTCTTATCCAATTTCTCTTTTCCAATATCTCTAAGCCAATTTCTCTTGATAACATCCCACTTTTATAATATAGATATCTCATATCCAATTTCTCTTTTCCAATATTTCTTATCCAATTTTTATTGATAACATCCCTCTTTTATAATATAGATATCTCTTATCCAATTTCTCTTGTCCAATCTCTCTTATCCAATTTATCTTGATAACATCCCTCTTTTATAATATAGATATCTCTTATCCAATTTCTCATGTCCAATATCTCTAATCCAATTTCCCTTGATAACATCCCTCTTTTATAATATAGATATCTCTTATCCAATTTCTCTTGATAACATCCCTCTCTTATAATATAGATATCTCTTATCCAACTTCTCTTGTCCAATATCTCTTATCCAATTTCTCTTGATAACATCCCTCTTTTATAATATAGATATCTCTTATCCAATTTCTCATGTCCAATATCTCTTATCCAATTTCTCTTGATAACATCCCTCTTTTATAATATAGATATCTCTTATCCAATTTCTCTTGTCCAATATCTCTTATCCAATTTCTCTTGATAACATCCCTCTTTTATAATATAGATATCTCTTATCCAATTTCTCTTGATAACATTCCTCTCTTATAAAATAGATATCTCTTATCCAATTTCTCTTGTCCAATATCTCTTATCCAATATCTCTTGATAACATCCCTCTTTTATAATATAGATATCTCTTATCCAATTTCTCTTTTCCAATATCTCTTATCCAATTTCTCCTGATAACATCCCCCTTTTATAATATAGATATCACTTATCCAATTTCTTTGTCTAATATCTTTTATCCAATTTCTCTTCATAACATCCATCTTTTATAATATAGATATCTCTTATCCAATTTCTCTTTTCCAATATCTCTTATCCAATTTCTCTTGATAACATCCCTCTTTTAAAATATAGATATCTCTTATCCAATTTCTTTGTCCAATATCTCTTATCCAATTTCTCTTGATAACCTCCCTCTTTTATAATATAGATATCTCTTATCCAATTTCTCTTGATAACATCCCTCTCTTATAATATAGATATCTCTTATCCAATTTCTCTTGATAACATCCCTCTCTTATAATATAGATATCTCTTATCCAATTTCTCTTGTCCAATATCTCTTATCCAATTTCTCTTGATAACATCCCTCTTTTATAATATAGATATCTCTTATCCAATTTCTCTTTTCCAATATCTCTTATACAATTTCTCTTGATAACATCCATCTTTTATAATATAGATATCTCTTATCCAATTTCTCTTTTCCAATATCTCTTATCCAATTTCTCTAGATAACATCCCTCTTTTATATTATAGATATCTCTTATCCAATTTCTCTTTTCCAATATCTCTTAGCCAATTTCGCTTGATAACATCCCTCTTTTATAATATAGATATCTCTTATCCAATTTCTCTTTTCCAATATGTCTTATCCAATTTCTATTGATAACATCCCTCTTTTATAATATAGATATCTCTTATCCAATTTCTCTTGTCCAATATCTCTTATCCAATTTTTCTTGATAACATCCCTCTTTTATAATATAGATATCTCTTATCCAATTTCTCATGTCCAATATCTCTTATCCAATTTCCCTTGATAACATCCCTCTTTTATAATATAGATATCTCTTATCCAATTTCTCTTGATAACATCCCTCTCTTATAATATAGATATCTCTTATCCAATTTCTCTTGTCCAATATCTCTTATCCAATTTCTCTTGATAACATCCCTCTTTTATAATATAGATATCTCTTATCCAATTTCTCTTTTCCAATATCTCTTATCCAATTTCTCCTGATAACATCCCCCTTTTATAATATAGATATCACTTATCCAATTTCTTTGTCTAATATCTCTTATCCAATTTCTCTTCATAACATCCATCTTTTATAATATAGATATCTCTTATCCAATTTCTCTTTTCCAATATCTCTTATCCAATTTCTCTTGATAACATCCCTCTTTTATACTATAGATATCTCTTATCCAATTTCTTTGTCCAATATCTCTTATCCAATTTCTCTTGATAACATCCCTCTTTTATAATATAGATATCTCTTATCCAATTTCTCTTGATAACATCCCTCTCTTATAATAAAGATATCTCTTATCCAATTTCTCTTGATAACATCCCTCTCTTATAATATAGATATCTCTTATCCAATTTCTCTTGTCCAATATCTCTTATCCAATTTCTCTTGATAACATCCCTCTTTTATAATATAGATATCTCTTATCCAATTTCTCTTTTCCAATATCTCTTATACAATTTCTCTTGATAACATCCATCTTTTATAATATAGATATCTCTTATCCAATTTCTCTTTTCCAATATCTCTTATCCAATTTCTCTTGATAACATCCCTCTTTTATAATATAGATATCTCTTATCCAATTTCTCTTTTCCAATATCTCTTAGCCAATTTTGCTTGATAACATCCCTCTTTTATAATATAGATATCTCTTATCCAATTTCTCTTTTCCAATATGTCTTATCCAATTTCTATTGATAACATCCCTCTTTTATAATATAGATATCTCTTATCCAATTTCTCTTGTCCAATATCTCTTATCTAATTTCTCTTGATAACATCCCTCTTTTATAATATAGATATCTCTTATCCAATTTCTCATGTCCAGTATCACTTATCCAATTTCCCTTGATAACATCCCTCTTTTATAATATAGATATCTCTTATCCAATTTTTCTTGATAACATCCCTCTCTTATAATATAGATATCTCTTATCCAATTTCTCTTGTCCAATATCTCTTATCCAATTTCTCTTGATAACATCCCTCTTTTATAATATAGATATCTCTTATCCAATTTCTCATGTCCAATATCTCTTATCCAATTTCTCTTGATAACATCCCTCTTTTATAATATAGATATCTCTTATCCAATTTCTCTTGTCCAATATCTCTTATCCAATTTCTCTTGATAATATCCCTCTTTTATAATATAGATATCTCTTATCCAATTTCTCTTGTCCAATATCTCTTATCCAATTTCTCTTGATAACAACCATCTTTTATAATATATATATATATATATATATATATATAGGAAAATTTTCAAATGAGAACATTTCGCACCGTGCGAAAATGTTTTTAGTTTTTTTTTGAAATTTTTTTTTTCAAAAATTCTTTTTTCCACCCTCATTATATGTTGTTATACCCCCCTCAAAAAATAATCATTGAGAAATAATGTCATTTGGCCTTCGATCAAGGCATTTCATCAAATTCGCACGTTTTGAGACCGTTAAATTTGTAACGGGTGGATGGGTGCTCTAATGCCCAACGGGTTCACCCATTATTTTCCCTGGGGTATATATTTGTATGGATTAAACATCAAAAAAAGAATTTTTGAAAAAAAAAATTTCAAAAAAATAAAATAATTGTTTTCGCACCGTGCGAAAACCCCTTTTTTCGCAACCGAAGATCACTCTATATATATATATATATATATATATATATATATATATATATATATATATATATATATATATATATATATATATATATATATATATATATATATATATATATGATTGTTCATCTTCCCTCTTTCTTTTCCGAATTTTTTCCCTATATGGAGCTGAGCGTGCTTCATGACGCTCTTATCTTAGAGTCAGACCCATCTGAGGAGTCCTTAGAACCCATCCCGAAGCTTCGCACTCCATTTGGAGACTTGATGTGTACTTTAGTCGGTTCAAGAACAAGGACCGACCGACTAGATGTCAATCTAGTCGGTCAGAAACTCTTCATGGACCGACTAGTTTTCGTCAGATTTTTCCACTAAGTTACTATTTACTCTTAGTCGGTCTAAGTTCATCCCCCGACCGACTAGTTTTCGAACTAGTCGGTCAACACTCCTTCGCAGACCGACTAAGTTAGGGATCATTTCATGCAGTCGAGTTACTGTTTATCATTAGTCGGTTTAAGAACAAATACCGACCGACTAGTTGACGAACTAGTCGGTTAAGTTTCCTTCTCAGACCGACTAATTTTCAAAACTTCTTGTCGACCACTTTTATCCTTTAGTCGGTCAATGAACACTGGCCGACCGACTAGGTTGCAAACTATTCGGTCGACGAGCCTTCACAGACCGATTAAATCTATCAACCCTGTACCGACACTGTTCTCTGTTTGCCTTTTAGCCGGTCACAGTTAGACGACCGACCGACTAGTTCCCAAACTATTCGGTCAACCACCCTTCTCAGACCGACTAACTGACCCCCGAAACCCTAGTTTTGACCTAGCCGCCGTTTCGTTTTCTTATTTAAACGTGCTGCTGCCTTTCATTCCTCCTCATTGTTTTGAGTTGTTTGTCTTCCCCAACCTTTCTCCTTCTCCTTCCTTGCCTCTCCTTCCTCCTCCCTTGCCCCCACCTTCTCCAAGGTCTTTTTTCCTCCTTCCTCCTTCCTCTTCTTTCTCCCGTTTCTTCTTCTCCTTCCTGTTTTCCCACAAAACCACCGGCCACCCTCTCAGATCTGAGATCCGCGGCCAAGCTCCGGCCGCCGTCTCTTCGTGTGGCGCCCCGACCTCGGTTCTAGCGACGACGACCCGGGAGACGCCGAGATCTTCGTCATCACCTTCGGAGGCCGACGTCATCATCAACAATCGACGTTCCTCGCTGTGCTACCCGCGGCCTAGGAATTTCCGGACGACGCAAAGCTTCCATCTTTCCAGATCGGACGTCGGATCTTCGTGGAACCGTCATTTTCAGGTTGGTCCCCTAAACTCGTAGAAACCCCCACCGTAAATGATCAAACCCTAATTAAAATCAGTAACATAATCAAATTAAATTTACTTTCCGCTCCTCTTTAAAACGTTGTGCAACCATAGATAAATCGACGAATGGACTTCTTGCATGTGCACATAGGATAGATCGTCGATTAGGTTAAATACATTAAAAATGTGATTTTTGACGATTAGGTTAGTCTCGATAACCTAGACACAACTCTAATAGGAATTCTGAATCGAGAACTGACACCGTCGCCGTGTCACAGTTTTTCAGACGCTTCTATGCCGACGAGACGGTTGGACGAGACGTACAAGGGAGACGACGCACTCGCCACCACAGGCAAGTGCATCACTTGCATTCTTGGCCATGCTTAGGCCTTAGTCTTGCTAGATTAGACATTTTTGAACCATGAGAACCGGACATGAAATGATAGCGTCCGGGACGCCCTTGATGGCTCAGATTTGACAACGAAATCTGAGTCCAACAACAACAATTTTGACATCATAGGATTGACATGCGTGTGCGTGAGTTGTGGCCACCCTAGTACAACCCTCCTGTTTTGTCGTGTCTTGTCCCGTTCCATCTTGCACAGCCCGCTGGGCAATAGGGCACTCGTCAGGCCAGAGCGAGTGATCCCTTGTACTAGTTCACAGCCCGATGGGCAATTGGGCACCTGTCAAGCTAGAGCAGGTGATCCCATGTATTGATACACAGCTCAGAGAGCAATAGGGCACTTGTCAAGCTAGAGCAAGTGATCCATTGTTCTGTCACGATTCTTGGGGTTTTGGGGTAGGGTTGAGCGTGCAAGTGATCCCTTGGTCTGATCCCCCTCGAATCGAACATGCGTGAACCCTTTTCGTGTCTTGTCTTGTCGTGTCTGGCTTTCTGTGTTCTGTCTTGTCTTGACACCTGTAGGTTCGTCCCGTAGTCAGTAGCCCTCGCTACTACTACTACTTGTCGTGTTTACTCTCCTGTTGCGTGTACTTTTCGTTTGTTCGCCTGTTATAACCTCAGCATGTTAATCAACCAGTAAAACGTTGTTAAGTAATTGGTGAACTTGCAGTTTGGTCTAACCATTTCTTGTAGACCTTACCTAACGTACAGTTCCTTCTTTTGGTGCTGTACGTCAGGGATTGAGCCAGAGTACATTGAGGAGGCCGACTTGCCAGCTGACGTGGAGAAAAAGAGCGCCGACCCTAAGTACGACCCTGAAGAGGACCAGAGCTAGAGACTCCTCGTTGCAGTTTCAGAGAAATTATTACTTTTAGTTGGGTTCGTAGCACCTTTTGTTTCCTTGTCTAGGTTGGGTGCTAGCACCATTAGATTTACTTTTCTGCTTTTGTAGCCCTTCGGGCGTCGAGACTTGGTACTTTTGATATGTTGGAATAAAATGTGATGTTCTTTCCTTCTTGTACTTTTATTGTTCTGTACTAATATGCAGGGACATGTACATTCGTCTTGGTACCGCACAGACGCTTATTGGGTCAGGGCTCATTAGCTCTGGCCTAAGCGGGCCTAGTCACGCTTCGCCTCCGCTGTTTTGGGAAGCGGGGCGTGACAGGTTTTAGTGGTGGCCCATGCAGGTCCACGTCCCAATTTTCCTGCAAGTACAGAACAGTAAGAGTAAGGACATTCACTTGGATATTCAAACATTGTACGAGTCTAACCTATGTCTTTCTGTCTATAGGATGGCAGGGCGACGTACTACCCGATCGGGGAGCGCTGGAGATGGAATTCAGGAAGACCAAGGCGGAGAGTTCCGTCAGTTCCTTGGTGTGATGCGAGAGATGCTTGAGGTGCAGCATCAGCTGGTGCAGCAGTCCAACCGTGCTGCCCGGGCCCCACCTGTTGCACCACCTCCACCTCCGCCTGCTCCGCGAGCTGCTCCAGGAGTGAAGCAGTTCAACGAGCTTCAGCCGAAGACTTTCTCGGGGAAGGAAGGACCTCTGGGTGCTGATGAGTGGATCCAAAGCACTGAGGAGAAGTTGGTAGCTGCTAAGATTCCAGATGACACCCGGGTGGAGATCGCGAAGATGCAGCTGACTGAGATTGCCCAGAACTGGTGGCGTATTGAGGAGAGGCGTCTACAGAAGCCTGTGAAGTGGAAGACTTTTCGCCATATGTTCAAGGAGAAGTACTTCACCAAGGCAGTTAGGAGGGAGCTAATGGGCAGATTCGTGGACCTGAAGCACAGGGACATGACGATCGATGAGTATGAGGCTGAGTTCGAGATGCTGAGCCGTTTTGCCCCGCACATGGTGAAAAAGGAGGAGAACCAAGCTGAGCGGTTCCGTCAGGGACTTCGTCTGAAGGTCCAGGCTTCCATGTCCTCTGCTAGTTTCTCGACTATGAGGGAAGTGTTAGATGCTGCGAAGAATCATGAGACGATTTCGCACCTGCCTGACACTCCAGCAGACAGAGGAAAGCGCCCTATGGAGCAGTACCGGCCACCTGCCAGGACGATGATGAGGACAGTCCAGACTGTGCCGTTCAAGAGACCTGGAGCACCAGTGCAGCAGCAGAGCAAGGGTCCATGCCATTTCTGCGGCAAGCCCAGACATGTTCAGACCAACTGTAGGAGGAAGCTGGGTCTGTGCCTACTTTGTGGAGATGCTTCGCATGCTGCGAAGGATTGTCCTAGAGCCCGCACTGCTGTTGTTGGAGCGCCAGCCCCGTTGCAGATGAGGGCGCCTGCCCCAATTCAGAGAGGACCTGCTGTTCGTGGACCACCCTTGGTGCCACAGCGGCAGATATACCAGCGAGCAGTGCAGCCTCCGAGGCCGGCCTATACCATGACAGCTGTTGAAACCGAGGAGCTGGATGGAGTTATTGCAGGTAACTCCTTGATCTAGTCTTTCCATTTCATAACTATATTGTATTGCTAGTCTTGTTAGTGCTGTTTGTTTGTTTGATTGTTAGGGTAGTGTTTGACCTTAGACCCTTGTTTTCCCTAGGCACCATTCTTGTGTTCTCTCACCCTGCTTTGGCTTTGTTTGACTCCGGTGCATCCATATGCATCATAACCCGGAAGTTTATAACAAAGCACTCCATTCCTACCCACACACTCCCTAAGTGTTGGGACATCACCACAGGGAACGGAGTGGTGACAGTGAATATAGGATGTCGTTCGATTCCTTTAGTGGTCAGTGGACACGAGTTATATGTAGATTTCATCGTCCACGATCTGCCACATTTTGATGTTGTCCTTGGCATCGATTGGCTGGGAGATTTCCACGCTTCGATCGATTGTCATGGCAAGAGAGTGGTATTCCGGATTCCAGGCCATCCGGAGTTTGAGTTCCACAGCAGAGATGAGTCGCTTGGGCCCATCAGATTTCGGGCCAAGCCGGAAGAGGTAGTACTAGCAGCATTACAGATGGAGATGGAGATCGACCGACCAGCGGTTGTCAGAGACTTTGACGACGTCTTCCTGGAGGATATCTCGGGTCTGCCACCAGACAGAGCTTTGGAGTTCGGTATCGATCTGATGCCGGGTGCGCAGCCGATATCGAAGGCGCCGTATCGGATGGCTCCTGCAGAGCTAGGGGAGCTGCGGAAGCAACTAGACGAGCTGTTACAGAAGGGTTTCATCCACCCTAGTGTGTCACCGTGGGGTGCACCAGTGTTGCTTGTGAAGAAGAAGGATGGGTCACGTAGGATGTGCGTGGACTATCGAGGATTGAATGCTGTCACCGTGAAGAATAAGTATCCACTGCCGTGTATCGATGACATCTTTGATCAGCTGGGAGGCTCGAGAGTCTTCTCGAAGTTGGATTTGAGGAGCGGATACCATCAGTTGAAGGTGAAGAAGGATGACATTCCGAAGACAGCTTTCCGGACGAAGTATGGGCACTATGAGTTTGTGGTGATGCCTTTCGGCGTGACCAATGCTCCATCTGTGTTCATGAACCTCATGAACTTGATTTTCTACGACTTCCTGGATAAGTTTGTCGTTATCTTTATTGACGACATTCTTATTTACTCGAAGTATGAAGAAGAGCACAGTTGTCATCTGAGGACAGTGCTGGAGACGCTGAGGCGACACAAGTTGTCCACCAAGTATGGCAAGTGCGAGTTCTGGTTGGACAGAGTCGCATTTCTGGGACACATGGTGTCCGGTGATGGCATATATGCAGATCCGGAGAAGGTCAGAGTAGTTCGAGATTGGCCGACTCCGCAGTCAGCATCCGACATCAGGAGTTTCCTTGGTTTAGCAGGCTATTATCGGCGGTTCATCAAGGACTTCTCAAAGATTACTGAGCCGATGACAAAGCTGACAAGGAAGGATGTGGAGTTTTAGTGGTCTGATGCTTGTGAGGAGGCTTTCAGTATCTTGAAGGCGAGATTGACCTCAGAACCGGTTTTGGCGGTACCGGATCGTAGTGGAGGCTTCGAAGTATATTATGATGCATCAGGGAAGGGCCTAGGATGCGTTCTGCATCAGCATGGCCATGTGGTCGCGTATGCTTCACGCCAGCTGAGGACGCATGAGAAGAATTACCCGACACACGATCTAGAGTTGGCAGCGGTGATCTTTGCATTGAAGATCTGGAGGCACTTCTTACTGAGTGAGAGCGTGAAGATTTTCACCGATCACAAAAGTTTGAAGTACATATTCATGCAGAAGGAGCTCAACATGCGTCAGAGACGATGGTTGGAGCTTATGGCTGACTATGAGATAGATCTGTAGTATCATCCGGGGAAGGTGAACGTAGTGCCGGATGCTTTGAGTAGACTTCCTACTGCTTTGATGAATACCGCCGACTGGCAGATTCAGCAGGAGCTGAAGGAGCTGGATTTGGAGGTTGTCCTATCTGGTGTGGTTCTTTCATTCATGAATTTGCAGATTCAGTCCACGATCGTGGATCGGATCAAGGCAGCACAGGCAGGAGATCCGAAGTTGCAGAGGATCAGGAGGCAGGTTGAAGCTGGGCTACGAGCGGAGTTCGTGATTCATGAGGATGGTTCGCTACGGTACGGCATCAGACTCTGCGTACCTGCATGCGATGTTCGGGAGGAGCTTTTGAGCGAGGCTCATAGCTCGCCTTATTCTATACATCCTGGTGGTACCAAGATGTATAAGGACCTTCGACTGAATTATTGGTGGATTGGCATGAAGAGGAGTGTGGCACGGAGCGTTGCCAAGTGTTTAATATGCCAACAGGTGAAGGCCGAGCACCATCGTACTGCTGGGTTGCTACAACCGCTTCCTATTCCAGAGTGGAAGTGGCAGCATATTACGATGGATTTCGTGACTGGTTTGCCTTGGACCCCAAAACAGAACGACGCAATCTGGGTGATCGTTGATCGGTTGACTAAGTCTGCGCATTTCATTCCTTTCCGAGTGGGCCAGTCTACGGAAGCTTTGGCAAGGAAGTATCTAGAGGTAAAATTTCTTCTTTTACTTCTATTTGATTTTCCTCCTTAAGTTAGTTGTGACGTAGACCGTGTACGTGCAGGAGATTGTACGCTTACACGGAGTCCCCGTGAGCATCGTGTCTGACAGAGATACGAGGTTCACATCTCAGTTCTGGAGAAGTCTGCAGGAGCATTTGGGTACGAGTCTGAGTTTCAGCACGGAGTACCACCCGCAGACCGATGGCCAGTCCGAGAGGACTATTCAGATACTAGAGGATATGCTGCGAGCTTGTACGCTCGATTTGAAGGGATCTTGGGAGGACCATCTCCATTTGGTGGAGTTTTCTTATAACAACAGCTACTAGGCGAGCATTGGCATGGCGCCGTTTGCTTACTTATATGGGAGAAAATGTCTATCGCCACTGAGCTGGGATGACATTGGAGATCAGGAGTTGTTGGGTCCGGAGATGATAGTTGAAGCTGTGGATGTCGTGAGAGACATCAGGAAGAAGCTCAGAGTTGCACAGGATCGATTCAAGCATTGGGCAGATGCCAAGAGGAGACCTTTGGAGTTTCAGCCTGGAGACCACGTATTCTTGAAGATTTCTCCGAACCGTGGAGTTATTCGTTTCGGGAAGAAGGGGAAGCTGAGTCCGAGGTACATTGGACCTTTCGATGTGCTGGAGCGTATGGGAGCAGTGGCCTACCGCCTTGCTCTGCCACCATCTTTGGTGGGAGTTCACGACGTGTTCCACGTATCTCAGTTGTGTCGGTACGTCAGTGATCCGTCGCACACAGTGGATTTCTCGGAGATCACGGTCCATCCGGACCTGACATATGACCAACAGCCCGTGCAGATTTTGGACCGTCGACAGAAGCAGTTGAGGAATAAGGTAGTCGACCTGGTGAGAGTGATGTGGCATCACGGATCACCTGGAGAGTCCACTTGGGAGAGAGAGGATGAGATGAGAGAGCGTTACCCTCACCTATTCTGATAGAAATTCCGAGGGCGGAATTTTCTTAAGGTGGGTAGGATGTAACGGCTGGTTTCTGTATGAAGATGTTTATATATATATATATATATATATATATATATATATATAGGGCAATCTTCGGGTGCGAAAAATCCCGTGCGAAAACTTTTTTTTTATTTTTTTGAAATTTTTTTTTTCAAAAATTCTTTTTTTGATGTTTAATCCATACAATTATATACCCCAGGGAAAATAATGGGTGAACCCGTTGGGCATTAGAGCACCCATCCACCCGTTACAAATTTAACGGTCTCAAAACGTGCGAATTTGATGAAATGGCTTGATCGAAGGCCAAATGACATTATTTCTCAACCATTATTTTTTGAGGGGGGTATAACAACATATAATGAGGGTGGAAAAAAGAATTTTTGAAAAAAAAAATTTCAAAAAAAAGATATAAACATTTTCGCACGGTGCGAAATGTTCTCATTTGAAAATTTTCCTATATATATATATATATATATATATATATATATATATATATATATATATATATATATATGATTGTTCGTCTTCCCTCTTTCTTTTTCGTATTTTTTCCCCTATCTGGAGCTGAGCGTGCTTCATGACGCTCTTATCTTAGAGTCAGAACCATCTTAGGAGTCCTTAGAACCCATCCCGAAGCTTCGCACTCCATTTGGAGACTTGATGTGTACTTTAGTCGGTTCAAGAACAAGGACCGACCGACTAGATGTCAATCTAGTCGGTCAGAAACTCTTCATGGACCGACTAGTTTTCGTCAGATTTTTCCACTAAGTTACTATTTACTCTTAGTAGGTCTAAGTTCATCCCCCGACCGACTAGTTGTCGAACTAGTCGGTCAACACTCCTTCGCAAACCGACTAAGTTAGGGATCATTTCATGCAGTCGAGTTACTGTTTATCATTAGTCGGTTTAAGAACAAATACCGACCGACTAGTTGACGAACTAGTCGGTTAAGTTTCCTTCTCAGACCGACTAATTTTCAAAACTTCTTGTCGACCACTTTTATCCTTTAGTCGGTCAATGAACACTGGCCGACCGACTAGGTTGCAAACTATTCGGTCGACGAGCCTTCACAGACCGACTAAATCTATCAACCCTGTACCGACACTGTTCTCTGTTTGCCTTTTAGCCGGTCACAGTTAGACGACCGACCGACTAGTTCCCAAACTAGTCGGTCAACCACCCTTCTCAAACCGACTAACTGACCCCCGAAACCCTAGTTTTGACCTAGCCGCCGTTTCGTTTTCTTATTTAAACGTGCTGCTGCCTTTCATTCCTCCTCATTGTTTTGAGTTGTTTGTCTTCCCCAACCTTTCTTCTTCTCCTTCCTTGCCTCTCCTTCCTCCTCCCTTGCCCCCACCTTCTCCAAGGTCTTTTTTTCCTCCTTCCTCCTTCCTCTTCTTTCTCCCGTTTCTTCTTCTCCTTCATGTTTTCCCACAAAACCGTCGGCCACCCTCTCAGATCTGAGATCCACGGCCAAGCTCTGGCCGCCGTCTCTTCGCGTGGCGCCCCGACCTCAGTTCTAGAGACAATGACCCCGGGAGACGTCGAGATCTTCGTCATCACCTTCGGAGGCAGATGTCATCATCAATAATCAACATTCCTCGTTGCGCTACCCGCAGTCTAGGAATTTTCGGACGACGCAAAGCTTCCACCGTTCCAGATCGGACGCCGGATCTTCGTGCAACCGTCATTTTCAGGTTGGTCCCCTAAACTCGTAGAAACCCCCACCGTAAATGATCAAACCCTAATTAAAATCAGCACCATAATCAAATTAAATTTACTTTCCGCTCCTCTTTAAAACGTTGTGCAACCATAGATAAATCGACGAATGGACTTCTTGCATGTGCACATAGGATAGATCGTCGATTAGGTTAAATACATTAAAAATGTGATTTTTGACGATTAGGTTAATCCCGATAACCTAGACACAACCCTAATAGGAATTCTGAATCGAGAACTGACATCGTCGCTGTGTCACGGTTTTTCAGACGCTTCTACGCCGACGAGACGGTTGGACGAGACGTACTAGGGAGACGACGCACTCGCCACCACAGGCAAGTGCATCACTTGCGTTCTTGGCCATGCTTAGGCCTTAGTCTTGCTAGATTAGACATTTTTGAACCATGAGAACCGGACGTGAAATGATAGCGTCTGGGACGCCCTTGATGGCTCAGATTTGACAACGAAATCTGAGTCCAACAACAACAATTTTGACATCATAGGATTGACATGCGTGTGCGTGAGTTGTGGACACCCTAGTACAACCCTCCTGTTTTGTCGTGTCTTGTCCCGTTCCGTCTTGCACAGCCCGCTGGGCAATAGGGCACTCGCCAGGCCAGAGCGAGTGATCCCTTGTGCTAGTTCACAGCCCGATGGGCAATTGGGCACCTGTCAAGCTAGAGCACGTGATCCCATGTATTGATACACAGCTCAGAGAGCAATAGGGAACTTGTCAAGCTAGAGCAAGTGATCCCTTGTCCTGTCACGATTCTTGGGGTTTTGGGGTAGGGTTGAGCGTGCAAGCGGCAAGAGGGTCTGATCCCCCTCGAACCGAACAGGCGTGAACCCTTTTCATGTCTTGTCTTGTCGTGTCTGGCTTTTCGTGTTCTGTCTTGTCTTGACACCTGTAGGTTTGTCCCGTAGTCAGTAGCCCTCGCTACTACTACTACTTGTCGTGTTTACTCTCCTGTTGCGTGTACTTTTCGTTTGTTCGCCTGTTATAACCTCAGCATGTTAATTAACCAGTAAAACGTTGTTAAGTAATTGGTGCACTTGCAGTTTGGTCTAACCGTTTCTTGTAGACCTTACCTGACGTACAGTTTCTTTTTTTGGTGTTTTACGTCAGGGATTGAGCCAGAGTACGTTGAGGAGGCCGACTTGCCAGCTGACGTGGAGCCAGAGAGCGCTGACCCTGAGTACGACCCTGAAGAGGACCAGAGCTAGAGACTCCTCGTTGCAGTTTCAGAGACGTTATTACTTTTAGTTGGGTGCATAGCACCTTTTGTTTCCTTGTTTAAGTTGGGTGCTTGCACCATTAGATTTACTTTTCTGCTGTTGTAGCCCTTCGGGCGTCGAGACTTGGTACTTTTGATATGTTGGAATAAAATGTGATGTTCTTTCCTTCTTGTACTTTTATTGTTCTGTACTAATATGCAGGGACATGTACCTTCGTCTTGGTACCGCACAGACGCTTATTGGGTCAGGGCTCGTTAGCTCTGGCCTAAGCAGGCCTAGTCAGGGTTCGCCTCCGCTGTTTTGGGAAGCGGGGCGTGACAATATGTAACAAAACAAATTTCAGCCATTGAAATGAAGATCAAGCAATAGATAACTAGAGAAAACGGTATTATAAACGCAATATTACAGTATTAGAAAGATCAAAGAACTTACAAAATGAGTTTAATTGAAAGCAGCCAAAACCCCTAAAAACAGTTAAGAAAATGGGGATCCTCGTCTTCTAGGAAACCTAGGGCTATTTATGCATTTTGGCAAGATGCCAAGGAATATTCCCACTAGAAGACAAAAATAAGCGTCCACCCGATTGGTTGAAACTTCAACCGATTGGGTGAGACGATCATTTGACTAGGTCTTCAGCTTCTGATAATCTTCACCTGATCACTGAACCGATCGGGTGAAGTCGTTGGGTTCTTGAGCTTGGGAAGAACTGCTACAGGTGACCCGATGGGTTGACAGGTCAACCGATCGGGTGGAGTTCGGCTCACAAAACAGAGGGCACTGTCACACCCAACCGATCACTGAATCGATCGGGTGGGGTTTGCTTCATCCTTGCTCCTCCTCGGGTCTGATATGGGTGCACGAACCGATCGGGTGGATCTTTCCACCCGATCGGTTGACTGATGATACATGATCTGAATTGACGTTTGGCCCTTAGGTTCTCGTGCGACACCTCCCGTTGCTCCGGGGACTCATGATGTTAGCTTTGTATGTCCCCTACGCCAGCAAATCCTGCGAAAGCACACAAACACAACGAAAGTGAAAAGGAACTAAAAATCAAAGAAAGACGGAATCAAAATAACGAAAAAGGACGGGAAATTACGGAGAAGTTGTGCATGAATATATAAAATATAAACGCACGTCACCAATGACATGTTTGACGTGCCAGATGTGTCCATGTCCCAAAATAGCTCCGATTTACTCCAAAACTCCTGAAAATCCAAAAAGCTATACAAAACTCGAATATGGCGTTAGAAGCGCGATAATATATGAAAATATGGAGTTTGGAGGCGGAAATGTCATGAAATGATGCGGTAAAAACATGTAAAATATGGACACATCACCTACCTTGACTTAGGATAGTGATTCTGGCCTAGTCAAATCCCTGGCTGTGTTCCGTTGGACCGCAAGGATGCGAATTATTATTATGTGACATCATCGATTATTTCTAGTCAATTACATTAAAAATCTTCTTCAAGGTTAGTCGTAACCCTCCTTGTTTTTGGATTATGGAACCAAAAGATGCATGTCATAGTTGTTGAGTCTCCTTAAGCTGTAACATGGTCTCTTTTAGAAACCGACTCCATCATACATGAGATGTAGACTGGTATTAACCCAAACCGCTGAGTCGGGTCTCCTCGAGTATCTGTGTAAGTTAATATTTGACATGAAAACAATGGTTCGACTAGACTAGTCATTATGGTTTGTTGAGTCTCCTCAAGATCATAAGTGACTCGAGGTAAAAACCAATAGGGAGTCACATGTGATGCGATTGATAATGAGATTATCTACCAACTACAAAGTTAATCAACTTGTTGTGTCTCCTCAAGGTTGTGAAGCTCAGGGTGGTTGGGTCCATATCCCATTTAATAACTACATTCTTTCATCTATATGGCTAAAGATGATCGCAGAAATAGTGGAAGGATATATTTGAATAAAAAACATTTTAACTATATTTAAAAATCATGAAAAAATGCTAAACTAAGGATATTCTATGTTTTACCAGGTGGAATCCAAAATTATAATATCCTTAAAAGAACTAAGTCAACTGGACAAAATGATTAGCTAAGGAATATTTGATAAACCAAACTATATTCTCATTGATATTAAATGTCCTTCCTAGTACTGAGTTAAGGACAAAGATTTCCTTAAGCTCTAAAATCTAACACAATAAAAGCATGTTACTTAACACTAGCCCATATGGACATGGACTGCTTAAACATACTGATGTTCAAAGCGGTTTCTCCATATGACATGTTGATTCTCCTCAAGGTTGTATGGAAAATAGTTTCAATCTGCAAGGCTTGAAACTTCGATCAAACTGTTTGACTCGAAGATGAGTGTAAGAGCGGTACAAGACAATGTATCCAAATTAGATCTTGAGACAAGCAACTTGTTGAGTCTCCTGAAGGTTGCAAAGCTTAAGTGTTGGGATGCATGTGATGCTTGCATAGCTAATATTTATGTTAGGATATGAAGTGTCTAAATATGATTTAGAAAGGAGAAGGCACTAAGGAAAATTCATTGAGAAAGAATATTTGGTTAAGACAAGGCATAGTAGGAGGAACTGGAATTACTACACATTTGATGTCTAATATTTCAGAATAATTGTTATACAAAGATAGTCTCACATATTGGCTAATGAACAAAAGTTGTCTTTAGGCCATATGGAACTTATATCACACTTGGCGAATGTTGTCACATTACTTTAGAAGAAATGTTTTGATGTGATTATAATATATAACAATGTTGTATTAAGAGTTAATACATAAATACGCAAGTTAGTGACGAATCTTATACGACAAAATTAGACTAAGCCGTACCGAAGAGACTAAGCTTCACAAGTCACATAAAGAGGGGTTTGACCTCTCGTATTATGAGTCGAAAGACAATTGTGAATCTTGTCTCAAAGGTATGATGGCCGAAATTCCATCTGTAAGATAGTGGGAGAATGAGTTGGTGAACTCGTATTCTCGTACATACAGATGTATCAAGATCCAAGTCTAAATAAGCCAAGATAAAGTATTCTTATTATATTATAAAATGTGTTCTTGATGAAACACAAGTCTAATAAAATAGAGAACACAATGACATAAGTATTTGAACTGATTCGATCGGATCGAATAGTCAAATACTTAGCTATGTAACTCTTGCATAACTAAAAGAAAATGAGATTTTCTCTCAGGTTAAGTCTTTTAACACATCGGTATGTTAGAGAGCATGAATCGTACTCTGTTAGACTTAGTGCAAAACATGGCTAATGACTTTGAGTTACAATCTTCATTGTGGGTTAAAATCCAGATAATAATACCTAAGTATTTGATAAGGTTATGTTAGAACCTTATAAATATAATATTCCTAAAATTAATCATTAGTAAGTCACAAGGTTACTTGAGTCTTGTGAGACGATAAGTCGAGTAAAACATCATAGTTGAAGATGACTTAGTCCACTTCCAAAATGCCAATTGGAGTAGGGACTCTAATCAATAACTTGATGCAATACGAAAAAGGTCTCTGCACGTAAATAAAGTATGGACTTTAGTTTACGTGCCCAAAGAAAGTATTTCTTATCGGCTGCAGGTAAATCTTCAAGACAGAAGATTGGTGCAGAAAGAAAATAGTGAAGTACAACTTATGTTGGTTGAACGATTATCATCCGAACTCCTATAAATGGATTATAATGAAACTGTCTTGCCAACAGATGTGTATGGATCTACTCGGGCCGGACACGATGTAAAGGCTCATGATGAGCATGAAAACTGGAGCATACATGTATAGTCTGTTTTCTAAATATGATTTAGAAGACCGAACTTATATGAAACATCGAGAGAGTTTTCAAGGTCAGTGGAAGTGAATATAAAACATGCGAGGCATTAAGGAGCCGTAACATATGGTTTGACAAAGTGGTCAAAGAGTTTGACACTTTATCAGAAATGATTATAAACTGTCTAAATAACCAGTAAAACTTATTATGGATTATTCTTGTAAGGTACAATGAGCTGGATGAGATTCAGTCAAGACATTAATTATGGATTCCAAGAGACCAAGGAAATTATTTGGATAAGATTCAATTATGTTGTCTAACATGAACAGAGAAGCCCCTTAAGTCTATAAAGTACACGGTTTAGTAGATTCACTCATGAAGGCTCTGTTACATAAAGTCTATAGAGACTTGTGTGTAAATGCGGTATGAGACACCGTGATAAATGGGCCTGAGTGCAAGTGAGAGATGTTGGGAGATAAGTATGCCCTCAAACTCGAGGCAATTTATCTCTGTGTAAGTGTACAAACATCTTGTTCAAAATAACAGTAAGCCAGTTGGTAAAAAATTTACCAAAGTTTAATAATAATGTAGTCGACATTAGAACTTAGGTAAAGTCCTAAGACTTAATGCGAGGTTAAATAAGTATCGAAATGAGGATCTTGATCATAGAGAATTGTTTGACCGTTAGTAGCATAAGTCAGAAATTGTTCGTGGTCGTAGATGTTTCGAGAAAAGGATATCGAAACATCGGATAGACCATTGTGTCTTAATCTTCACCATGAAATGTTGACGATGATCTCATGATCGTTTGACTTGACGAAATCAAAGACGAGACACATGTGCTTATTGGAGAATGAGTTCACTGAACGACCCAACTAGAGTATCATACGGTTATGATTGACCAATCTCTTAATGATAACTCTTAGTAATGATAGGTAAGTTGGTCTTTTGACTTGAGGTTATTGTACGAACCTGTGCATGAACGGTGTCACTTAGATCACCGATCTAGCCTCGGGAAAGCCCTGTTGAAAGATCTTTGGTTGGGTGACATTTGAAGCATGCACGAAGAGTAATAACCAAGATAGGATTCGTCTCTCCCGGTCAATGGGAGTTAGTGTCGCGGTGTTAGTTTGAGAAAAACTCTGTCCAGAGTATGTTTGAAGAAGTCCAACATTATTTGACTAAAGATCGATAGAGACTAACAGTTGACCATACCCTATGCTTGACTAAGCGACATATTTTTGATGAAAAGACTATAACTACAGTATTCATCACAGACACAGTCAGGGTGGTCTCGACAATAATCATGTCAATGAGTTAACCACATAAGTGTGATACCGAAACAGGGACGACACCTACTGCTCGTGGTCTCTGCCATTTGGGGCTTCGAGCCCTGCCTGTAGTTGGGTCAGGCTGTAGGGTCTCACACAGAGTGAGACCTTTGCCAATTAATAGGTAGGAAATAGGGAGAATATGCATTTGAGGCAAGGGATGAAAACTACAAAGAGTTTGCAGTTAGCTCCTGCATTCGGGATAAATGATCCAGAGTCTAAGTGGGAGATGTTGGGGGATGTATGCCCTAAGTTCATTTGTATTGGATGTAAATAGATTTTATAAGTCACAAAGAGTTTGTGATATATTAGATGTGGAGATTTTGCATATGATGCAAAGGGTATTAAATGTGTCGTAAATTGTTTACGTACATATTTAATATAATAAACACATAGAAAAGGTTATTTGGATGACGGGAACATCCTGGTCTAAACCCAGGTTCGAACGGCGTCCAAAACGGACGCCAAACACAAGATTTAGAGCCAAAACAGCCCAACAGGTGTACCATCCCAACTGGGCTGGGTGTCCAGGCCAGTTTTGGGCCTGGGTGCCCAGCATAGGGGTAGGCCCGCTTGCCCATTGCTGGGGTCAGGCTCGCCTGCATGGGCAGGCTTCTGACCCTCCCGCCTTCGCCTGACCCTGGGCGGGTCAAGCCTGCCTAGCAGGCTGGGGCGGGTATCCCAACCCACAATGGGTGCCCCTACCCAGTTTTGGCAGGTGGGGCTCCCCGTGGGCCCCCCCAACTAGGGTTGCATACCCTTAGTCATTTCTTGTTACATCGGCTCATTTTTTCTGCGAAAAACTGATTTTATCTCAACTTTGAGAAACGTTTGAGGGATAAAACGAAGTCGAACTTGAGTGCCGTTTGAACCTACGCATTCACTGTTCAACCCTCTTCGATTTGATAGGTTTTATCACTTGCAAAGCACAACTGTGAGGGAGGGAAAATTCACAAAATTTGGCCTTCATGGAAGGCAAACTTTAATTAATTTTTCTATCAAATCTTTTAGTCCCACATCGGATATGGAGTAATGGGAAGGAGTCAGCCGACTATATAAATATGGGCATACTTCCCTCAAAACTCGTCCCAAGCTCCAGATCTGGGTAGCTCCATTAAACGTGAGCCAGCCCAGATCTGATCTTAAAATAAATATTCTCTTTCTCCCTAAATTTCTTCCTTGCTCCTGTTTGTGCTCTAGCAATACTACGAAGGAGCTCGGATCGGATCCAGAGTCTTGACGAAGGATCTACTCAAGGTAAAATCTTCTTCAGCGCGTGGTTGGCTCGGCGACAAGGGTGTTGCTTGCCTCGGGACACTGTGTGGTTCAGAAACCGGTTCGGCTCGGGGGCGCGGTTTAGCTTGGGAGATGCGACACGGGCCAAAGAAGTGTTGCTAAAAACGATGCTTCTATTCTGCGGAAACGAAGGGAAATGTAAGTAGTTTAAATATTCATTCTTTATAAAGTGCAATTGTTAGATAGATCTATCCTTAGGGGTTGGTCGGATCCGACTTCGGGAGAGTAGAGATCTTAGCGAGGGTTTGTTTCCTTTAGGGCTAGTCTCAAAATTGTTTTAAGTTGATTTTTTCGCTGCTGTTTTGATAACTTCGTCTGTCACGGTCGCTTTTCGACCGTATGTTTTTCGTACACGTACCTTCTTGTTCGTACGCGTATTTTTAGTTGCCTCTTCTTGTATTCCAAACATGCGAAGTGATATGTCGTTATGACCCTCTGAGAGAGTACTTATTTAAGGAATTTTTCGTGAACGTCATTTCACGGCTCATTCTTCCACAAAACAACTTTGTTTGAAGGGGTGTCATAATTGTAGACTTCGACCTTTGACCTTTTTAATTTTAGTTCCGCTTTCTGTTGACCTAGCTCGTGACCGATCATTGTAGTCTCGATTCTCTCATCGACATGGTCGTCCCAATATTTTTCTTGTATTTATCGGACACCGTTAGGCTGACCAACCACCCTAATCACTTTCAATTTGTAATTAGCCTAATTAATTCGGATTCATATCTTAATCAAATCTAATTTTATCTAAAAGGATTTCATACGTAACATGAAATGTTTCCAAGCTAAATGCCACACTAATTCTACCCTCCCTCTCTCACACTCTCTCTCTCCAATCGAGCTAAGTGTACCCCCTTTTCTAACCCTATTTAGCAACTTTACACTTCATTTCACACAACTCACGCAACCTAACCTAGGTCTTCTATCAGCCGTCGCCATCATCTTCCCCATCACGCACAACCATCTCCCCTCTGGTCCCCTCCTCCGGTGACCAACCACCGACAGCCTCCAGATCCGGCTGATCGCGTCCGAGTGTACACCCGGAGAACGACTTGTAGTTTTACTGCAAGCGCACGGTAAAGTGGCAAGCGGGTATCGAACACGAGGAGGTGGTGTTGGTTCCAATCTATCCTAGGTTGGCTCGACTACGAATGTTTTATTGGTGGAGATGGTTATGGAATGATGTAATGGAAATGGTGGTGGATGTCGGTGTCGGTGATAAAGAAGTCGGTCAAATTTCGATTCAAATACAATATAATAAAAGTGTCTAGGGCTAGGGAATTTCCACTACGGATCATCATACATCATTGTAAATAGTGAATCTCAATATCACTAGACTTGTGTTGAGGTGAACTAGTCGTAACTGAATAGAGAACCAAGCTCACGCTCTCGCGCTATTGCCGGTCTATAGCAACCTAGATTAGGGTCCACTCTCGTGCAAACCCTAACCTAAGCCACTAGCATGAAGATCGACATCATCGTCCAATCGCACCTAGAGCACACTCTCGTGCAAACTTGAGTTACGATCTAGGTTGTGATAATTCGTATTCGTCCAATCTCTTGCAAACGAATATGTGTATAGATTTATAATAAAAATCATAGCTTTGGTCCAATCTCTTGCAAACCAAGTCAAGAGAATTTCGATTATAAACCTAAATCGAATATCTAGGCCTTCCCATCGATCGGAATCCAATCTCTTACAAACTCCAAATCGATGGAAATCCTAGCTATCCCTAGTAAATCAATCACAACCTAACCTCCTAGCAATTCTATCAATGTAGAAATTTATTCATCACAAATCTGAAATTAGATCCATAGGGTTCATTTATGCCCTAGAACATCGATTCTACTCAAGCATAGCAATAACGATGGAGAAATCGATAAAAAACATTGCTTGCATATATAAAGATATCAAATCAAAGATTCAAATAATAAGTACAAAGATACTTAGCTTTGATGAAGAATTCCAATCCAAATACAAGCTTTTTGATCCTAGAGGGGGCCTATGACATGGCCTAACCTCTAAAATAATCCCAAAGAAAACATATGGGAACTCCACTCTAATGACGGCTACAAAACCCTTATATAGCCTCCCAACACCCTAGCAAATAACCCTAGAAAACCCCTCAAATTCGTGCCCAAAAACAGCCCTGGCCGCAACTTAAAATCTGGGCCCGCCGTCACTCGGGCCGAGTGGCAATCTGACTCGGCCGAGTGAAAATTCCAGCACTCCAACATCAACTTGCAGCAATTCTCCAGATTTCATCCGACCTCCGATTGGCGTATTCTTAGTGGCGTTGGAACCATCATGAAGTCTACTATCTATAAAAAATATGAGAAAAATACTTTGATTGCTGGAATGATAGCAGATTTCAAAATAGTGGAAGGTTATCTAAAAATCTGGGCGTGTATGTCATCGGCGTCACTCGGCCGAGTGGGCTTCTCTACTCGACCGAGTAGAGTCTTTTTCTGTTAACCAAAAATTCCAGAGAGTCTGCTCATATATCAGGAGAGAAACCCTGTCGTACTCGGGCGAGTGGCGATCGCTTCTCGGTCGATTGGGCTCTGCCACTCAGCCGAGTGAGGCTTCTCCAATTTCCAGTAAGTTGGACTCTTCTCTGGATGAAATCTCTGTAGCACTCGGGCGAGTGGGCTTTCTCACTCGGCCGAGTGGTCTTCCTTGCTCGGTCGAGTGAACATGGCAAATCTTCAGCACGTATCCGTTTCACTCGGGCGAGTGACGGTCCTTCGCTCGACCGAGTGAGCAGTCTGCTCGGCTGAGTGGGGTACTTGTAACGACCACTTTTCGATCGTACCTTGTTCGTACACGTGCTTTTGACCGTGCACGAATTAATTTTAGACTTTGTTTGTTTGTGAACACTATGGTGTGATATGCCGTTGTGACCCTCTCTGAGAGTATTTAAATTGTGGTGTTGATATGGAACGTCATTTCATGGGTCGTTCTCCCACGATTTGACCTTATTTGACGAGACGTTCATTTCATGGGTCGTTCTCCCACGATTTGACCTTATTTGACAAGACGTCGCGATTTTCGCTTTCGTCGCGAGGCCCTTCTATTTTTAATTTCGTTTCTCGTCATCGAAATTGTAATCCGTTTTCTCCATCTTCTTTCTCTCGTCGTTCCGGTCACCCCAGTATTTATTTCACAATTTTCGGACTTCGTTTAATCTACTTTCACTTTTTGCCCAACCTAATAAATAGTTAACCCTAAGTTTATATGTATACCACTAATCATTTTATTTATATGCATATCATCTCCTTAACTTAGCCTAGCCCACTTATTTTGCACGGGCCGAACCCAACTGTTGGGCTTTTCACATGCTGTCAAACTTTAAACCCACATCCTATTTGCTATTAGAACCCTAGGCTATTCATCTAGTCCCTCACGTGCTGTCTTGCCCTCTAGCCCTAGGTTCACATGTGATCAGTAGCCCTTCCCCTCATATTTAAATATTAGCCAAGGTTAGATTTCTCAGAAATCAAAACAAGCCGCCCCTAGGGCTTTGCAACCCACGAAGTTTCTCAACAGTGTTCTCTTCCTTCAGCACGAAACAAAAACCCCAGCGCCGCCACCCTCGTGTTCTCTTTGACCAGCCCTATACCCACGATCTCCGGCCTACATCCTTGCTCCGGCGACCCCCGTAGTTTTCTGCTTGGGCCCCAACGGTGTTCCCTGAGCTCTGCCCAGGCACGCGACGACAGCCCGTCGCTGCGATATCCTCGGCGTCCCAGCGACGCCAGCGTTGCCCGCGGCCTTCCCACGGCGTCCCACGACCCCCACGGCCTTCCTCCGACGCTTCTCTGGTGCTCACGATCACCGTGCTCTGCCCAACTTCGACCCAAAGCCCTGCAGCCGCAAACAAAAAGCCCAGCGCCCCTAAGTCCCGCAAGGCCGTCGACTGCCTGAACTCCGGCCACCTGGGTACCTCCGGCCAATCTTCGCCTTGCGCCACCCTCCGCAACCCAATCCGGCCTTCACCTCCCCCGCAAGGCCGTGCCCTCCACCTGCAAGGCAACACTAGCCGAGGCCATGTAAGTTTAATTTCTGCATACAAGTATTTTTGAATATAAGATGTTAGTTAATGTTTCGTTTTTATACATGCTGTATAGTGGTATCACTAGGTACTATGCTAACCTAGTTTCATGATTAGCAATATGGAGTTTTATGTGAGCTAGTTGGTATATTAGCCGTAAGATTACTATATATATACTGTGTTAGTTTAGGTGATATTATATATGAGGGCCAACATATCAAGATTAATAAGCAGAAAATACATATATAAGTAAGTCGTAGTAATTTTGTTGAGTCTGGGCCTTTAATTTGATGCCACACATTCGATGTCGCAGATATAATATATTTTTCTAAAGCCGACGCCGTTACCTTTCACGCTACCGGAATCCAACCCCTGACGTCGCTACCCGACGCCAGTGTAGCTCTCGCGTCGTGTTGAGGTAACGTTTTGCACCGTAGGACCCCCAACCACAGCCTGTTAATCAAGACTAAAATTTGATGTTTTAAAATATATTAGACCACTAATCAAGATTAATAATATGGGACTGTAGGCTGGTGGACTCATGCACATAGGTTGTTTGTGATTGTGGGCTTTTGGACGGTGTTCTGCAGGCGTCAGACTTGCAGGCAAGTGAAACTTGCCAACTCTTGCTTAGGGCCATGTTTTTAGGCCACTTCCTTGTTTTTAGCGTAAAAGAGACTAGACAGTGAAATGATAGCTGTCTAGACGCAACTTTGGGATCTAGCTTGACAACGAAGCTAAATCCGTCACCCTACCATGTCATGCATGCATTGATATCTGTCACGTTTAAATTCCTTATCTGTACGCACTTTTAACTGCCATGCATTGCATTCTACATGTCATCCGAGTTGATTGTTGCATTCGTAGCACACGCTACACTACTTGTACTTCCTTGTCCGGCTAGGTGCACCCCTACGCCATCATGAACAATACTTCCTGGACTCGTGATCCAGAAGCAGGCCTCATGGGTTGGTCAAAAACCAATGCCCGATTTCCTTGTTGAGGCTAGGTGCACCCCTATGCCTTATTGAAATACACTTCCTGGCTCGTGATCCAGAAGCGAGCATACGCGTTCGGGGGTAAGGCCCTGGATCGATACACGTGGAGGGGTAGGGATAAGCGATCACTTGAGCTAGGAGTTGGCCACGCAGCCTTTCTAGCCAAAAGGCGTAATCTCTGTGCACGACGTGCTTACTAGACTTGTACCTGTCCTTGTGAATGTTTCTTGTAAAACATGATATCCATGCCATGATTTAAATGCCATGCTCGTACTTTACTTTACCTGTTGCACTCATAATTTAACTGTCATGTCATTATATCATGCTTGAACTGCTAGGTTGTTTTACTTCCACTTTCAGTTTCCTTGCACAAGTCTCTTGTAGACTTGCTGACATGTGCCTCTTGCTCTTTTGGGTGTCACATGTTAGACCCTGAGCCAGAGACCGTTGCTGAGTACGTGATGTTTTGCTGACGCTGAGCCTGAGCCCAAGTCTGTCCAGGAGGAGTTTTGCGGTCACTGGTGACCATTATTAGTGACCACGCTGAGTTCTCCATTTGTTTAGGATTTCTGTTAGTTGTCGATGCATGGCACCTTTGTTTTGTACGTTGTACTTTTGTCGGCCATGTTTGGGCCTTAGACTCTTTTTCTTTTAGCCTGGTGGCTTTTCTGTGATGTTGAAATTTATTATTATGGATATTCTGAGATTTCTCTTTTGTCTCATTTCTTTATTATTATCTTTGTTTCGTTTCGCGTTGCAAGGACCTGCAGTTTAAAGTTGATTGACGCTTATCGGACTTGCAGCTTTGTAGCTTCAAGTCTGAGCGGACCTTCTCACGTCTCGCCTCCACATTTTTGCGAAGCGGGGCGTGACAGGTTTTGTTGGTGGCCCATGCAGGTCCCCCTCTTGCAACTACGAATTATCGGAACAATGATAATAACTTTGGAATGTCCATTAAATAAATTGCAACATCCGAGTCATAAGCCTTGAGACTAGTCATATTCCTATGTCACTAGGTGGTAAGAAGATTTAGTTAGACGTCTGTGCTTGCTAGTTAGAGGCCCCTGATTGTTAGTTAGACTCACTGCTAGGAATTGATTTAATCGTCGTAGGAGTTATCTTAGTGGTTCCTGTCTAGCTCTGACCATAATAGACTTCTAGAATTCTTTCAGCCGTTCCCTTGGGTTCGTCGACTTCGGGCCAAGCCGAACATAGTTCATTAAGGTTTAGTTCCTTAGAAGCCTTAGCGCCAAGTTTCCTGAACTTTAGTTGGTCGACCGTAGGAGTTCCCCGTAGATTTTCCCGAGTCATACCCTAGGCGTGTCTATGTTTGATCATGCGACCAAATTCCTTGCCTCGATTCACGTGATCACCACATTACGATAATCGTTGATCTTTCGAATGTCCTCTTTCGCAAAGCTTGATCCTTTCAAAGCTATTTTTCGATTTCCCTTATTAAAAGTTCTCGCTAAGATTAAATTTTGTTTTAAACTCTCTACGTATATATTTAAAACTTCTCACTTTTTGATTGAGTCAAAATTCCTTGTAGATTTTGAAATATATTGGTGGTAATTATAATTACTATCTCGTAACTATTTTCTAATCTATATTTTCCGCATTTCGGTTTAAAAACTCTAATTACTATTTTGAAAATTCGATATACCATTTTTCTAAACTATGAGATTCATTTTAATCGCTTAGCATACATACTTTAAAATCTTTTTCCAAGCTAAATAGAATTTCAATTATTATATATCTATTATACATTTGACAGTGATTTTTGAATCCTAGGGCTGACTAGGACAAGCTGACTAGGACAAAGAGGTTGATAGAAAGACGGTCGGCATTAAATCTTAGGGAATAAACGGTTTAGATGAAACTATGAGATGAATACTTTGTATTTTAATCCGTGCCATAAAATTGGAAAACTGCCTCTTTATTTAATTGTGGGTCCCACTTAAATGGTTGCGTGACCTGGGAACCAACATGAGACGTTTTTTGGGGAGAGCAACCGGCGTTTGCTTGCTGAGCGCTTCCCCAAAATCTGCTCTTCCTCGTCCCCAACATATGAAGAGAGTAGCCAGTCTTCTCGCCAAAATAGGAAGGGAGCAAGATTTCACAACAGATTTCAGCAGCAAGATTTCATTAGCGTTCAAAAGAGAGAGATTTATTTGTCACAACAGATTACATCTCTTTCCTCTTTCTCTTCTTCGAACCCTAATTTCCCTTTTCCGCCCAATCCTAAACCCTAATCGAGCTCCCCAATAGCGCCACCGACCAAATCGTCGGATCGTCGGAAGAGCACGTCGTTGAAAGAGCGCGAGAGCAATAACTCCCTGCCTCTCGCTCCGGACACTGTCTGTCACGCCCCGCTTCCCAAAACGACGGAGGCGAAGCGTGACTAAGCCCCGCTTAGGCCAGAGCTGAGAAGCTAGGACCCAATAAGCGTCTGTAGGGGTTCCATTTTAAAAAACTTCAGGTTCTTGCATTAATAAAATTCGAAACAACAGAAAGTACAGAAAGGGAGTTGCATTCATTAAATTAGAGATATATTATCCAACGAGTACAAAGTCAAAAAAAAGCCTAAGCATGGCAACAAAATATCTAAAAGCAAACTAAAAGCAGTAACCTCTGAAAGTGACGACTAAAAAGACCTCAAGGTCTGGTCCTCGTCAGGCACATACTCTGGGTCGACGTCCTCGGCTCCTCGTACTCCAGTGAATCTGCCTCGTCCACGAACTCTGGCTGAGCACCTGACGTCCAGCAACCAAGAGAAAGGAACTGTACGTCAGGTAAAGTCTACAAGAAGGGTTAGACTTTACTGCAAGTGCACCGAACTTTAGACAACGGTTTACTGGTTGATTAACATGCTGACGTTCTATTACACAACAGTTTACTGGTTGATTAGCATGTTGTGGTTATAACAGAGTAACACAACAGGAAGTAACGCATCAGGAAAGTAAAACGGGACAGGTAGTAGTCGTAGCGTGTGCTACCAACTACGGGACTAACCTGCAGGTGTCAAGACAAGTCGAGACGTGACGGGACAAGACAAGACAAGACAAGTGAGACACGAAAGGGTTCACGCCTTACGGTTCGTGTTGGATCTGGATCCTAGCCTAGAGGGGGGGGTGAATAGGCTTATAAAAATAATTCGTGTAACCCACGAATAATCACAAGCAGTTATAGCACAACCAGAGTAACTAAAATACAGACACAGAGTACACAGCAGATTTACCCTGGTTCGGTCGTCCCAACGACCTACTCCAGCCCCCAAAGAAAATACTAGATTGAATAGTACAATAGGTACAAAGTCACAAGTTAGAGCACGCTCAGAGCACCCTCTATGTCTCTACACTCGCCAGACTCTCAGTACCCCACACACAGTGTTTCCTCTCACTATAAATCCTAGCAAAGCTTTCTACCAGCTAGTCCCAAACTAGCTGGGTCCCACTTGTCTAGTCCCAACTAGACAAGTCCCAAAATAGTCCACAAAAATAGGTAAAAGATTCCCCTACAGAGAACGTTACACTAAGACATAAATAAATGAGTTTAGGGTTTAGAAGCTCAGTTTGTGTCTGTGTAGGCGTCTCTGTCAATCAGCACGTCGTCAGCTCCAATCTGACGCAAACGGTGTCTCAATCCGACTCCTGGATGTCAAGTTATGCACTGGTCTGTGCACAAAGCAATTTCAGTTCAAAGCTTATTTTTCAGTAGTCTGTGCGCTCAGCAACTCCCTTAAATAATACAGTCGGTGTGCAAAGTAGATGCAGTTTTCTTCGTTTTATACTCGGTCGGTGCGCATAGCAATCCCCTTAATATTTCTCGCCACGTCAGCACGCGGTTGCTTTCCACCTCCGTTCGATTCTTTAGCACACGTCAATCCCGGCCGTCGATGTGTGATCCGCTGATGTTCGTTCCTCTCGTACAGCAGCCGTTAGATCTAGTTCCTTTCAATCTCACCCGTTGATTTTGTTTCATGCGCAGCTCGCATACGTCAGCTCTCGTTCCGGTGTTTGCAACCCTAGGGCATGCAGGCGAATGGCGGAGTTCGTGTTATTCAGCGGCGACGGTGGTGACTTCTACAGTAGTGAAGACTCCGTGGGCGCCCTCAGTCACGGCAGCGGTCAGCTCTCCGGTGTTCAGACTTCGGCGGTCTTCGTTGAAAGCAGCAGCGGCGACTGTGTTCCCTCCGTCCGACTTCGCTTCAGCAACAGGCGATGTTCGTTCAGCTGCAGCGGCAGCCTCGTCCTTGACAACAGTTAGCACGACGAGCAGCAGTCTTCTTTAGTGAACGATGGTCGCCTTCGTCTGCGGTGGAGTTCTTTGGCAGCACGATTCGACGTCTTCGTTCTCGTTCTCCGGCGTTAGCTTCACGGGTGACGTGCAGCTTCTTTGCGGTGACTGCAGCGATCTTCTGGATGGTGATCACCGGAGAACTCCACAGCGGCGCTTCTCGTCTCCGATGTGACTTCGACGATGGGGGCTTCCTCTCGAGATGGCGATGAACGGCGGTGGGTTCTCCTTCGCAGCGGCAGTGGCAACGGCACTCACGGTCAGCGGCGATCTCTTTTGCGTTCTTCTTCGATCGATCTCCACGAAGTCGACTGCACCTTCTCGTCGGGATCTGAAGCTCTTCACGGCGACTCGAAGCAGTGTACGGCTTCGTGCAGCAGCGGTGACCGTTTGTCGTTCGACGACGGGCTCCTAGGTAGCGTTAACAAGCGGAGGTCTTTGATAGCGGCGACATCGTCTTTGGCAGCGAGCACTTCGATGATGTTGAAGAGGGAATCTTACGGGCTTGAGGATGATCCTGGGCTTTGGAGAAGAGAGATATGGTTTTTATATGATTTTTTTAGCCGTCCTCTCCTTTTGTAGCCCACCTTTAAATATTTGTATATGGGAAAAAGATGTAGCCCCTCTCACTTTTTTTTGTTATTGCTGCACCCCCTTTTATATTTCTCAGCGTTGATGAGGGTTTAAGTGGAACTATTGAGGGGGATCTATGGCTCAAGGAGAATCCCCTAGGAATAGTGATTTGGTTCAATCACAATTGCATTTGTATTTGGATATGAGATTTGAATTTCAATCGGGTTTGTAATAGGATTTGCAATTGGAATTGGAGTGTAATATGATTTGTATGGCAATGGATAATCACTAGGAGATTTGTTCTCATCAAAACTTGATATGAAACAATCCAATGGGATTCCCTCCATCTTTGACCCATTTCAATATGTGTAGCAATTCATTCATCACTTTGACCAAGTCAAACTTCATTGTGCACACACACTCGATCCCTTTCTCCGAATATGCTATACGAATAGCAATTCCGCCAACAGGTGAAAATAAATTGTTTCGCCAATCTTGAAACACACTAGCACACACATTAGATATCACGATACGTGTGTCATCATCAAACAAAGAGATCGTAGATCGTTGCGTCCAACAATCTCCCCCTTTTGGTGATGACAAACCCATAAAAGATATGAGCAATAAGTATGGGTGTGTGAAGTGTGTTGAAGGGTGTAATGCAATATGAATCATGGAATGAATATTCAAGCACTACAACATAGCATGCACATCATTCAAATATATAAAAACAGCATGCTCCCCCTTCTCTCAGGTTCCCCCCTTCAACAAATAATATCAACATCAAAGCTCAAAGCTGTCAAAATCTTTTCTTTCTCCCCCTTTGTAATCACCAAAAGTGGATTAATGAAGGCACAAAACTATCCCATGCAAAAGTAAATCATTATTAGAAGTAGCGTGCAATTTGCATGAGTATTCCAAATAATGGACAAGTGAAGTTCATAGAATTTCATACCAAGACTTCTCCACCTTTGTGTAAGTGTAATGATATAGACAATAAAGTACTAGAGGAGATTCAATATCAGAAAATCAACCAAATCAATCCACATTTTCCTATTTTCATGAATATCACTAGGATTGATTTTTCCCACCTCATCAAAGATGAGTTCAAGTTACCGAATCCCAAAACATGGCCTAAAAGGACTTTTAAATGTGGGATGGCATTGCTTGACGAGTTATATACACCAACGCTAATGATTACCCATGTAGCACAAGTTGGATACTCGTGGGTTGTGTTTTAGCCATGAAGTGTATCCATTTTTTCATACGGAGCAAATATCGTTTTTTTTCTTCATTCTATTGTGCTCAATTTTAATTCATGGCTAAACACTTCATATCCCTTAGAAAAATTCAGAAATTAATCATTCCTACATTCACTTTCCATTATTCTTCAAAAGAATCTCCAAAAGCACTAAAAAGTCAAATATCGTGAAAGTGCAAATGTAGGTGTGGAAGTCAAGTTTGAAACTTATGAGACATGTCATGGCTACTAAAAAGAATAACATCATATTCATGTAGCTACAACAATAATGAATTGACTTCTACAAGGGATATAATTGATCATTCATACAATATCACTCAAGAGATTCATAAGAGGATTCAATAAGCACAATTTTTTTTTTAATTTTTGATTTTTCAATTTTGTTTTTTTCAGAAATAAAAACATTAAAAATCATCCATGCAGGCACACAAAGCAAAATAAATCAAGCACACACAACAATCTATGAAGGTATGCAATGAAATGCAAAGAGGGATAGAAAATTATACCTTCTCGTCGCTTTTTGACGAAGGAGCTAAAAGAATGAAACATTGAATTTAACGCTCCTCGCCAAAACTCCATCACACCTACATGAAAGGTGTTAAGTGTGACCTTGGAATCCAACAAGGTCCACTAGTGTTAGCCAATATTGTTTTAGGAACCCACACTTGTTTAAACTTGATGTTTTTGTTCCTAAATTTACAATAATATGAAGTGTGGCCTACACTATCACAAGTAAAGCACTTTGCATATAAGTTCTTTGCAATAGAAGGTGCATTGTGGAATTTCTTGAATTTTAGCTTTTCGGCATTTTTCAAACCAAATCCAAGTCCTCTTCTATTATTGCCATATAATTGATTCTCTAAAATAGTATCCAACGATTGTTTTCCCATAGAGAATTTCTTAATGGCTAATTCAAGATTAGAGCCTTTGGATTTCAACAATTTATTTTCTTCCACAAGCAATGTGCATTTACTTAGAAAAGTTCTCTTGTTTTCCTCTTCCTTCTTTCCAAATTCAACCATTTTCCTTTTAAAATCATTATCCAACATGCAGAATTTATCATTAAGCTCTCTAATCACATAGTCTTTTTCAGTTTCGAGCTTAATCAAATCAAGTTTAAGCATGCTAATATTATTCATCAAGGAAGGACAAGAGAGGCAAGGTGCTTCATCATTAAAACTGGACTTTTCCTTTTTCAAAGTGTCAATAGTAGAGTCACGAGCAACAATATCAATTTTGAGCTTTTCAATCTCTTTCGACATTTCATATTCAGATTGTTGCATTTCAAAGTTCTCATTTTGATACTCATCTATAGTGGATTCAAGCTCTACTATTTTATCTTGCATTTCTTTACAAAGAGTAAGGAGTTCAGTTTTACTACCAGAAATTACCTCATCGTGTATTCCCATCAATGCCATGCATGAGTGGGCTTCGTGTTCCTCCTCCTCACTCTCAGCTTCGCTGTCCATATCCCAAGTTAGCACCTTGGATTTTCCCTTTTCTTTAGCTACCTGAGCTGTCGCATGTGGGCAATCCCTCATTCGATGTCCTCTTTTCTTGCATTTAAAACAAGTCATTCTATTAGTAGCATTTTGATCATAATTTTGCTTAGAAGACTGAAAAAAGTTAGAGCGATTAAACCTGGGTGCCATTTCTATTCTTCCTTGCTTGGTCTGGACATACTTTCTGAAATTTCTGAACATTAAAGCTATGTCTTCATCATCATCTTCACTTTCGTCAGCTTTCAGAGCAAGTGGCTTGGTAGCTTTCTCTTTTTCCTCAGGTTTCTCCCTTTCATCAATATTTTGCAATTCAAGCTCGTGGGACATTAGATTACCTATCAAGTCCTCCACCCTTATCTGTGACAGATCTTTCGCTTCTTGGATGGCTGTAAATTTAGGCCTGAAAGAGCTTGGCAGTGCTCTTAATATCTTTTTCACCTGCTCAAGGCTAGAATATGGCTTACCGAGCGAACTAGACTTGTAGACAATGTTGGTGAACCTCGCAAACATTTCTGATATCGTCTCTGATGGTAGCATGCGAAATCCCTCGTATTCCGTGCTCAGAAGTGCAAGTCTAGACTCCTTCACCTGTGACGTTCCCTCGTGCGTCACCTCCAAAGTATGCCATATTTCCTATGCAGTTAGACAATGTGAGATACGATTGAATTCAGATTTATCTAATGCACAAATAAGAGCATTCATGGCTTTAGCATTAAGAGAATAAAGATTCCAATCATTATCATCCCAGTTATCATCAGGTTTAGGCATTTCAGTATTATCAATTTTAATAACAGGTGATTTATAGCCTTTTTCAACAATTTGCCAAGCTTTATAATCAATAGAAATCAAGTAGATTCTCATACGATTTTTCCAATAAGCATAGTCTACTCCATTAAATCTAGGTGGTCGGGAAATAGACTGACCCTCAGCAAAAGCACTATCAATGTGGTCCATGGTCAAGCTAGGCTAGATCTACTAAACTGGCTCCAATACCACTTGTTGGATCTGGATCCTAGCCTAGGGGGGGTGAATTGGCTTATAAAAATAATTCGTGCAACCCACGAATAATCACACGCAGTTATAGCACAACCAGAGTAACTAAAATGCAGACACAGAGTACACAGCAGATTTACACTGGTTCGGTCGTCCCAACGACCTACTCCAGCCCCCAAAGCAAATACTAGATTGAATAGTGCAATAGGTACAAAGTCACAAGTTAGAGCACGCTCAGAGCACCCTCTATGGCTCTACACTCGCCAGACTCTCAGTACCCCACACACAGTGTTTCCTCTCACTATCAATCCTAGCAAAGCTTTCTACCAGCTAGTCCCAAACTAGCTGGGTCCCACTTGTCTAGTCCCAACTAGACAAGTCCCAAAATAGTCCACAAAAATAGGTAAAAGTTTCCCCTACAGAGAACGTTACACTAAGACACAAAAAAAGGAGTTTAGGGTTTAGAAATGCTCAGTTTGTGTCTGTTTAGGCGTCTTTATCAATCAGCACGTCGTCAGCTCCAATCTGACGCAAACGGTGTTTCAATCCGACTCCTGGATGTCAAGTTATGCACTGGTCTGTGCACAAAGCAATTTCAGTTCAAAGCTTATTTTTCAGCAGTCTGTGCGCTCAGCAACTCCCTTAAATAATACAGTCGGTGTGCAAAGTAGATGCAGTTTTCTTCGTTTTATACTCGGTCGGTGCGAAGAGCAATCCCCTTAATATTTCTCGCCGCGTCAGCACGCGGTTGCTTTCCACCTCCGTTCGATTCTTTAGCACACGTCAATCCCGGCCGTTGATGCGTGATCCGCTGATGTTCGTTCCTCTCGTACAGCAACCGTTAGATCTAGTTCCTTTGAATCTCACCCGTTGATTTTGTTTCATGCGCAGCTCGCATACGTCAGCTCTCGTTCCGGTGTTTGCAACCCTCGGGCATGCAGGCGAATGGCGGAGTTCGTGTTATTCAGCAGCGACGGTGGCCACTTCTACAGTATTGAAGACTCCATGGGCGCCCCCCGTCACGGCAGCGGTCAGCTCTCTGGTGTTTCGACTTCGGCGGTCTTCGTTGAAAGCAGCAGCGGCGACTGTGTTCCCTCAGTCCGACTTCGCTTCAGTAACAGGCGATGTTCGTTCAGCTGCAGCAGCAGCCTCGTCCTCGACAACGGTTAGCACGACAAGCAGCAGTCTTCTTCAGTGAACGATGGTCGCCTTCGTCTGTGGTGGAGTTCTTTGGCAGCACGATTCGACGTCTTCGTTCTCGTTCTCCGGCGTTAGCTTCACGGGTGACGTGCAGCTTCTTTGCGGTGACTGCAGCGATCTTCTGGATGGTGATCACCGGAGAACTCCACAGCGGCGCTTCTCGTCTCCGATGTGTCTTCGACGATGGGGGCTTCCTCTTGAGATGGCGATGAACGGCGGTGGGTTCTCCTTCGCAGCGGCAGCGGCAACGGCACTCACGGTCAGCGGTGATCTCTTTTGCGTTCTTCTCCGATCGATCTTCACGAAGTCGACTGCACCTTCTCGTCAGGATCTGAAGCTCTTCACGGCGACTCGGAGCAGCGTACGGCTTCGTGCAGCAGCGGTGACCGTTTGTCGTTCGACGGCGGGCTCGGTGACGGCAGCTCCTAGGCAGCGTCAACAAGCGGAGGTCTTTGTTAGCGGCGACGTTGTCTTTGGCAGCGAGCACTTCGATGATGTTGAAGAGGGAATCTTGCGGGCTTGAGGATGATCCTGGGCTTTGGAGAAGAGAGATAGGGGTTTTATATGATTTTTTTAGCCGTCCTCTCCTTTTGTAGCCCACCTTTAAATATTTGTATATGGCGAAAAAGATGTAGCCCCTCTCACTTTTTTTGTTATTGCTGCACCCCCTTTTATATTTCTCAACGTTGATGAGGGTTTAAGTGGAACTATTGAGGGGGATCTATGGCTCAAGGAGAATCCCCTAGGAATAGTGATTTGGTTCAATCACAATTGCATTTGTATTTGGATATGAGATTTGAATTTCAATTGGGTTTGTAATAGGATTTGTAATTGGAATAGGAGTGTAATATGATTTGTTTGGCAATGGATAATCACTAGGAGATTTGTTCTCATCAAAACTTGATATGAAACAATCCAATGGGATCCCCTCCATCTTTGACCCATTTCAATATGTGTAGCAATTCATTCATCACTTTGACCAAGTCAAACTTCATTGTGCACACACACTCGATCCCTTTCTCCCAATATGCTATACGAATAGCAATTCCGCCAAAAGGTGAAAATAAATTGTTTCGCCAATCCTGAAACACACTAGCACACACATTAGATATCACGATACGTTTGTCATCATCAAACAAAGAGATCCTTGATCGTTGCGTCCAACAGTTCGAGGGGGATCAGACCCTCCTGACGTGCGCACGCTCAACCCAACCCCAAACCCCAAGGAAGACAAGACAAGACAAGACAACAGTACAAGGGATCACTCGCTCTAGCTTGGCGAGTGCCTTATTGCCCACAGGCTGTGTATCCGTACAAGGGATCACTCTCTCTAGCTTGGAGAGTGCCTTATTGCCCGCAGGCTGTGTATCACGGGGATCACTCTCGCATGGAGAGCATCCGAAACGCCCGTAGGATTTTTGTATCACGGGGATCACTTTCGCTAGGGAAAGCATCCGAAACGCCCGCATGCTTTTTGTATAACAGTCACGGGGATCACTCTCGCATGGAGAGCATCCAAAATGCCCACAGGCTTTTTGTGTAACAAGGCCATGACATGACAAGTGTAAGGAATTGTTATTGTAGGGTGTCCACACGCACGCACACACAAGATAGTCCTACGGTGTCAAAAGTTGTTGTTTGTCGAGCTTAGACTTCGTCGTCAAGTCTAAGTCTTCTAGGGCGTCCCGGATGCTATCATTTCACGTCTGGTTCTTATACATTCACAGTCTAACAGTTCTAGCAATCTAAGACCAAAGCACGGTCAAAAACGCAAGTGGGTACACTTGCCTGCGATGGCGAGTGTGTCGTCCTTCCGAAGCGTCTCGTCCAAGCGTCTCGTCCGCGGAAGTCCGTCTGAAATATCGCCACGGCGACGGTGTCAGGTCTCAAATTCATCAAATCCTATTAGGTTTCGTTTCTAGGTTATCGGGACTATCATATTCGTCAAAAGTCACTTTTTGGTGTTCTTGTTCAGCCTAAATCGACCACTACCCTATATGCACAGAAAATTGTCCGATGGTCGATTTTCTACAGCGACAACATTTTACTGATGCGAAAAAGTAAATTTAATTGTAGTTGTCCAGTTTTAGTTTAGGGTTCAGTTTTGCTACGGTGTGGGTTTTACTACTCGTTAGGGAAACTAACCTCGTAATGTCGTCCAACAAGCGGAAGTCGGGTCTGAACGGCGAAACTTCGGCGTTGTCTGGAACTCCTTGGTTGTGGGTAGCGTAGCGAGGTACCTCTGGACAGCGGGGTGGCGGCGTGAAATCAGCGATCCTCCTCCCGTTGCGAGTAGCACAACGGTTCTTCACGATAACGGGGACGTCGGCTAAAAGTACGTGCGTGCGGTAATGCACGTGAACTCTGAGAGTCCAAGGGGGCTGTTGGTAGATGAAGTGGGACCAAAGAAAGATGCTCGTCCCGGTGGATGGCCGACGGCGCGAGCGCACGGCGGTGGGCGGCCGTGAGAAGCCGGGGAGAACAGATTCACGCCACGTCCGTTGTCGCGCATCTCAGTGAAATTTCAGAGACAAACAGTGGAAACGGGAATTTGCAGTGGATAAAGGACTTCAAGACGAAGCCAACGGCAGTGGAGTTGTCGCCGGGGGTGGTTGGAGGTGGCCGTGCGCGGGCGGCGAAGTTCAGCTTCCAGATCTGTGAAAAACAGCAGATGCGACGTGTTTCGACATGGATTCCGGGAGCTACAGTTGGGCTATGAGTGTGAGAAAATGTAACGGCCTGTTTCTATCGTACCTTCTTCGTGCACGTGCTTTTGATCGTGCACGTGTTTATTTTAGACTTTATTTGTTTTTGAATGTTTTTGTGTGATATGTCGTCGTGATCGTCTCTGAAAGTATTAGATTGCGAAACGACTTTGGAACGACATATCTCGAGTCGTTCTTCCGTGATACTAACTTATTTGACGTGACGTCGCGACTTTCTGTTTTGACGCGAGACGTTTCGAATTTTAGTTTCGTCTCTCTACATCGAAATTTAGATCCGTCTTCTCCACTATCTTTCTTTAGTCATTTAGAACACCCCATAATTATTTTATAATTTTTGGACTTAATTTGACCTATTTTCTATTTTTTTGAAATCTTTAAATAATTTTAAAACCTATTTTTATAAAAGTTTTAATTACAAAAAAATTCATATATTATAATAACGTATTAAAGAATTTTTAGGCAAAATTTTAGAATTTTTTGGCTGCACCCATTTTGCGTGAGGGAGAGGAGAGTAATTTTTACTAAATTAATTATTTTAAATTATTTTAATTACATTTTTCTGAACCCTAACCCTAAACCTAGCTCTAACCTATTTAAATTAGCCCTAGACAAAGTTATTTCGTCATTGCTCAAAACCCTAGCCGCTGTTTCCTCTTCCAAAGCTTCGTCGCAACGTTGCGACGATCGCAACGTGCACGACCGGAGCTCTCCCCCGCAAATCCCCGTGAACGACCGGAGCAAGCCCCCGCATCGCCGCTTGCAACGCCAGCTGCATCGCCCCCCCGCTGTCGCCCGCTCCGACCGAGGCCTTCTCTCGGTCTGACCGAGAGAACAGCCGCTTCGCCGCTCCGCTGCACCGCTCCACATCGCCCTAGCGCCCGACCGGTGGGTCCGCCCGCAGCGACCGAGAGGCCGCCCCGCACCCGCTCTCCGCTCCACCTCGTTGCAAGTTGCAACGTTGCAACTTGGCCCGCCCGCTGCGACCGATGGGATCTGTCGGTCTGACCGACAAAACCCCTCGCACCGCCCAAGCTCCCGACCCCGCTGCGCTGCTCAGTGCACGACCGAGAGCCCCTCTCGGTCTGACCGAGAGGAACCCCCGCACCGACCAAGTCCGACCGACCGAACTTCGTCGCCACATCATTTCTCCCACACCAACTTCTGTGGTGGGCCACCCAAGTGCTCCTGAGGTGTTCTGGGCCCCCTTGGACCCCTAGCACTGCCGTGTGCCCCACTTGGACGTGCCACTTCGCGGATTTGCCGTCTACGACGTTGCGACACGTCGTAGGCCTTCGTCGCAAGTTCAGACTTTTGGAGAATCGTGCGAGGACCATATCTGAAGCTGAGGAGCTCTCCGATCAGACTCGACATCCATTCTACGGCAAACTCCGGTTCAGGTTGGTTCCCCGAAACTCGTAGAAACCCCCACAATAGCTGACTGAACCCTAAACTAAAAACCGTCAACTTGAACTAAATTTACTTTTCAGCTCCTGTAAACGTTGTACGAACATAGAAAATCGACGAACGGACTAATTTGACCGTGCACATAGGATAGATCGTCGATTAGGCTGAAACATCAAAAAAGTGACTTTTGACGAATAGGATAGTCCCGAAAACCTAGAAACGAACCCTAATAGGATTTGATGAATTTGAGACCTGACATCGTCGCCGTGGCGATATTTCAGACGGACTTCTGCGGACGAGACGCTTGGACGAGACGCTTCGAGAGGACGACGCACTCGCCGTTTCAGGCAAGTGTACCCACTTGCGTTTTTGACCGTGCTTTGGTCTTAGGTTGCTAGAACTGTTAGACTGTGAATGTATAGAACCGGACGTGAAATGATAGCGTCCGGGACGACTCCTGACGGCTCAGACTTGACGACGAAGTCTGAGTCTGACAACAACAAATTTTGATGCTGTAGGGCTATCATGTGTGTGCGTGTGTGTGGACACCCTAGAATAACCTTTCCTGTCGTGTCACGTCACGTACCATCTTGCACAGCCCGCTGGGCAATAGGGCACTCGCCGAGTGATCCCTTGTACTGATTCACAGCCTGCGAGCAATAGGGCACTCTCCAAGTTGAGAGAGTGATCCCTTGTACTGATACACAGCCCGAGGGCAATAGGGCACTCTCCAAGTGGAGAGAGTGATCCCTTGTACGGATTCTCAGCCTGCGGGCAATAGGGCACTCGCCAAGCTAGAGCGAGTGATCCCTTGTACTGGTGTCATGTCTTGTCTTGTCTTGGGGTTTGGGGTTGGGTTGAGTGTGCGCACGGCAAGAGGGTCTGATCCCCCTCGAACCATAAGGCGTGAACCCTTTCGTGTCACACTTGTCTTGTCCTGCCTTGTTTCCGTCACGTCCCGTCTTGTCTTGACACCTGTAGGTTAGTCCCGTAGTTGGTAGCAAACGCTACGACTACTACTTGTCCCGTTTTACTTTCCTGCTACGTTACTTCTCTTGTACTTGTTGTAACCTCAGCATGCTAATCAACCAGTAAACCGTTGTTTAAAGTTCGGTGCACTTGCAGTAAAGTCTAACCCTTCTTGTAGACTTTACCTGACGTACAGTTCCTTTTTCTTGGGTGCTGTACGTCAGGTGTTCAGCCAGAGATCGTGGACAAGGCAGACTCGCTGGAGTACGTGGAGCCGAGGACGTCGTCATCAGAGTACGTACCTGACAAGGACCAGACCTTGAGGTCTTTTAGTCGCCACTTACAGAGGTTATTACTTCCAGTTTTCTTTTAGATAGTCTGTTGCCATGCTTAGGCTTCTTTCAGACTTTGTACTTGTTGGATATTATATCTCTAAATTAATGAATGCAATATCTTTTCCGTACTTTTGTTGTTTCGAACTATAAAAATGCAAGAACCTGAAAATCTTTTAAAATGGTACCTCTACAGACGCTTATTGGGTCCGAGCTTCTCATCTTTGGCCTAAGCGGGCCTTGTCACGCTTCGCCTCCGTCCATTTTGGGAAGCGGGGCGTGACAGGTTTTAGTGGTGGCCCATGCAGGTCTTGCAAAAGTTCGGAACAATAAAAGTACCGCATTCATTTGATATCCACGTACAAGTCTGAATTAGTTTCCCAGTCTTAGATAGTAGGAAGACTTAGGTAGACGTCCCAGGTTGATAGTCAGACGCCTTGGTTAAGATTTAGTCGTCCTCGTCCTAGACTATTTTAGCATCCCCATTTGATTCTGATTGTATTAGATATCTAGAGTCCTTCTTTTAGTTAGCCGCTCGTCCAGCTCCATCGACTTCGGGCCCAGTAGAACGTAACCTCGATTCTCTTAGGAACTTTCTCTTTAGATCCTGATTATATTCTAGTTCATTAGGAAGTCTTAGAGCTGAGTTGTCCTAAATCTTTAGACGACCCGATGATTAGAACCCTTGTCCTCTAGCATCCCTCTGATCCTTGCAAATTTTGTGCTATCGACCATAGAGTCCCATCGTAGCCCTTCACGATTCATATCTTACGCGTAATCTTCAAGCGATCATTTTTTTTCCTTTCTCTCGATTCTCGTGATCGTTTCCTGACGATCATCATCGATCCTACGAATCCCTTCCTTGACCAATTCTACCTCCTCTAAAATTATTTTCGACTTTCCTTATTAAATTTTCGCTCTGACTTGATTTCTTTGAAAACCTCTATATTATATATTTAAAATTTGTTGGTTTGGATCGAGTTAAAACTTTTAATTGACTTGGAGCTTTACGTAAATGTTTTGAGTCAATATCTCGCATTATTTGCCTTGTTTCCGAAATATATATATTACTTTTATAAACTACACAATTTATTTCTGCTATCTTGTATTTATTTTCAAAATTTCCCTTTTCCCAAAACCTGCTTCCTTTAAAAGTATTTTCGAAATTCATTATTAAATTCTCCGCCGAATTTGACTTCTTTGAAAACTTTTATTAATCATTTAAAATTTCTTATTTTCGGTTAAGTTAAAATTCTTTCGCAAATTTTGAAACCTTTCGGTCGTAAAAGTTTTAAGTTATGACCTCGTACTTATTTTCGAATCAGTATCCATCGAATTTTAGTTTTAAAACTTTGTTATCATTTCGGGAATTCAATATCTCATTTTTCTACCTACGAAATTTATTTTAACCATTTACGTACGTACTTTAGAATATTTTTCTAAAACAAAGGGGGATTTTAAATTTCTTACATATAAACATCTCTATGTTCATCGTGCTCATACTTCAAGAACCTTTGTTTAAATTCATTTTCATTTACAAAACAATCGCTACCTCATCCCACTTTTATATCCTTTATTTCTTGTTTTCGAAACCCATTATTAAATTCTTCGCTCGGTTTAACTTCCTTGAAAACCCTTTATTATATATATTTAAAATTTATTGTTTTTCGATTAAAAGTTCCTTCTTAGATTTTGAAATCTCCTTGGTCGTCAATTTTCAAGTTACTATCTGGAAATTATTTCAAATCGGTATCTTTCATATTTTCATTTTTAAAACCGTGTTAACAGTTTGATAATTCAATTTATATTTTTCTGGACTACCCGATCTATTTCTAAATCACTTACAGTTCATACTTTTAAAATATTTTCTGGACTAGGTGGAACTTCAATTATTTTTATTATTATTATCATATCTGATCTATGTTCCTCGTGACCACATTTCAAAAGCTTTGTGAAAACTTATTTCCATTTGCAAAACAATCGTTTTCCACCCAACCAACTACCTCCTTATCTTGCCTTATTTGAACTCGTTCCTTCCGATCTTATTTCGTTCCGCTTTTGATTTAGTTTTCTTTCCTTCTTTTATCTAGACATTAGACCTTGTAGTTATCCATGCTATCCCCAGTTTAGGAGTAGGCCCTCTGGTAGGTGATGTCGTTGCAGTGCCTGAGTATAGGTAGAGTGTGTAGACCTGTGTGAGTGTGTCATCTTTAGGATTCTGATGTTTGTCTCCTGCGTCTTGAATGTGTACCCAGTGTTAACCATGGTAAGCTGGAAGTTGTCTGAATGACGGTATTCATACTTATATGAATGGTGTCATCGCAGGCAGATCCTTAGACTGAGTTTTAATTTTAATGAATGGTTTATCTTGGTTGTATGTGAATCATATCAAAACTTTGTTTTTTTTTTCAAAACCAAATCTTTAAAGTTTTAAAACTAGCTCACAAGATCACAAATCACTTAACCTCCCTCATCCATTACCGCAACACCACACGTTTTTCCCCAAATGTTTTAAAATGTTTCTTTGGCCTTAAAACTCTCTTTCTCTTCTCTCTTTCTTCCTTAAACAAAATTTTAGTGTTTATGGTTGTTATATTAATTAGGGCTAGCTATTATCGTTATAGGATTTCTGTTTGCAGGTAGGCTTGGAGTGAGATGAGTTTTATTATGGCAATGATTAATTGATTTTGGGAACACAAGGATGATGGATTAGAATATTTTTTTGGATGAAAAGAATGAACTGTCTCAGACTTATTTATAAAACCGAAGTGTGGTGGACTCAATGGAGAATTCTGTTTGAATGAGATTAAATGCGAGGATATGATGACTTATCAGACTTGAGGCTTAGACGGGTAGTAGATAGGAGTAACTACGGAGAATAGTATGAGTTAGGGTGATCATAAGATTGAGTAGAGCTTATATTAGCATTGAGACTGATTGATGAATTGACGTGAGAAGGCTTTGAGAATAACACGACGTGTGGAGATTAATGGATGTTTAGGTAGTCGGACTTAATGTTAGTTGGGATTAGTTATAGTGAGTAGGATGAGGGGTAATTCTGACAGATCAAATTATTTGGTGGATGAATTTATGGGGAGATATGACGAGAATGTATTGAAGACACGACGATTGCTGATTGGTGAAGGTATTATAGGAGAGACAAATGTTTTTGCCTTGGATTGGTGGATGACTATAATCTCATATTTTTTTGGAGATTTATTAATGTTGGGAAAAGATTTAGCAATTTAAAAGATATTAATGAGCGATGATGATGTTTAGTGGAGTGGTACGATATCAGAACATGATTATTATTATTTTTATGAGAACTTGGAGTTGGAAATTGGAACGGTAGTGATGGATCTATGTTATTAGGAGGTGAGTTTAGTCTTGGCTTTGCCCAGTGAAAAGATGGATTATGATGGATCATTGAGAAATGTTGTTCGAAGTTACAGGATTAGAAATTTTTTTTTTGAGTAGGTATGATAGTTGCGGGTATAAGGTTATATGGGAAATTATTACTAGTGTGAGTGATTCCGAGGGCGGAATCATTTCTAAGGTGGGTAGAATGTAACGGCCTGTTTCTATCGTACCTTCTTCGTGCACGTGCTTTTGATCGTGCACGTGTTTATTTTAGACTTTATTTGTTTTTGAACGTTTTTGTGTGATATGTCGTCGTGATCGTCTCTGAAAGTATTAGATTGCGAAACGACTTTGGAACGACATATCTCGAGTCGTTCTTCCGCGATACTAACTTATTTGACGTGACGTCGCGACTTTCTGTTTTGACGCGAGACGTTTCGAATTTTAGTTTCGTCTCTCTACATCGAAATTTAGATCCGTCTTCTCCACTATCTTTCTTTAGTCATCTAGAACACCCCATAATTATTTTATAATTTTTGGACTTAATTTGACCTATTTTCTATTTTTTTGAAATCTTTAAATAATTTTAAAACCTATTTTTATAAAATTTTTAATTACAAAAAAATTCATATATTATAATAACGTATTAAAGAATTTTTAGGCAAAATTTTAGAATTTTTGGCCGCACCCATTTTGCGTGAGGGAGAGGAGAGTAATTTTTACTAAATTAATTATTTTAAATTATTTTAATTACATTTTTCTGAACCCTAACCCTAAACCTTGCTCTAACCTATTTAAATTAGCCCTAGACAAAGTTATTTCGTCATTGCTCAAAACCCTAGCCGCCGTTTCCTCTTCCAAAGCTTCGTCGCAACGTTGCGACGATCGCAACGTGCACGACCGGAGCTCTCCCCCGCAAATCCCCGTGAACGACCGGAGCAAGCCCCCGCATCGCCGCTTGCAGCGCCCGCTGCATCGCCCCCCCCCCCCGCTGTCGCCCGCTCCGACCGAGGCCTTCTCTCGGTCTGACCGAGAGAATAGCCGCTTCGCCGCTCCGCTGCACCGCTCCGCATCGCCCTAGCGCCCGACCGGTGGGTCCGCCCGCAGCGACCGAGAGGCCGCCCCGCACCCGCTCTCCGCTCCGCCTCGTTGCAAGTTGCAACGTTGCAACTTGGCCCGCCCGCTGTGACCGATGGGATCTGTCGGTCTGACCGACAAAATCCCTCGCACCGCCCAAGCTCCCGACCCCGCTGCGCTGCTCAGTGCACGACCGAGAGCCCCTCTCGGTCTGACCGAGAGGAACCCCCGCACCGACCAAGTCCGACCGACCGAACTTCGTCGCCACATCATTTCTCCCACACCAACTTCTGTGGTGGGCCCCCCAAGTGCTCCTGAGGTGTTGTGGGCCCCCTAGGACCCCTAGCACTGCTGTGGGCCCCACTTGGACGTGCCACTTCGCGGATTTGCCGTCTACGACGTTGCGACACGTCGTAGGCCTTCGTCGCAAGTTCAGACTTTTGGAGAATCGTGCGAGGACCATATCTGAAGCTGAGGAGCTCTCCGATCAGACTCGACATCCATTCTACGGCAAACTCCGGTTCAGGTTGGTTCCCCGAAACTCGTAGAGACCCCCACAATAGATGACTGAACCCTAAACTAAAAACCGTCAACTTGAACTAAATTTACTTTTCAGCTCCTGTAAAACGTTGTACGAACATAGAAAATCGACGAACGGACTAATTTGACTGTGCACATAGGATAGATCGTCGATTAGGCTGAAACATCAAAAAAAGTTGACTTTTGACGAATAGGATAGTCCCGAAAACCTAGAAACGAACCCTAATAGGATTTGATGAATTTGAGACCTGACATCGTCGCCGTGGCGATATTTCAGACGGACTTCTGCGGACGAGACGCTTGGACGAGACGCTTCGAGAGGACGACGCACTCGCCGTTTCAGGCAAGTGTACCCACTTGCGTTTTTGACCGTGCTTTGGTCTTAGGTTGCTAGAACTGTTAGACTGTGAATGTATAGAACCGGACGTGAAATGATAGCGTCCGGGACGACTCCTGACGGCTCAGACTTGACGACGAAGTCTGAGTCTGACAACAACAAATTTTGATGCTGTAGGGCTATCATGTGTGTGCGTGTGTGTGGACACCCTAGAATAACCTTTCCTGTCGTGTCACGTCACGTACCGTCTTGCACAGCCCGCTGGGCAATAGGGCACTCGCCGAGTGATCCCTTGTACTGATTCACAGCCTGCGGGTAATAGGGCACTCTCCAAGTTGAGAGAGTGATCCTTTGTACTGATACACAGCCCGAGGGCAATAGGGCACTCTCCAAGTGGAGAGAGTGATCCATTGTACGGATTCTCAGCCTGCGGGCAATAGGGCACTCGCCAAGCTAGAGCGAGTGATCCCTTGTACTGGTGTCATGTCTTGTCTTGTCTTGGGGTTTGGGGTTGGGTTGAGCGTGCGCACGGCAAGAGGGTCTGATCCCCCTCGAACCGTAAGGCATGAACCCTTTCGTGTCACACTTGTCTTGTCCTGCCTTGTTTCCGTCACGTCCCGTCTTGTCTTGACACCTGTAGGTTAGTCCCGTAGTTGGTAGCACACACTACGTCTACTACTTGTCCCGTTTTACTTTCCTGCTACGTTACTTCTCTTGTACTTGTTGTAACCTCAGCATGCTAATCAACCAGTAAACCGTGGTTTAAAGTTCGGTGCACTTGCAGTAAAGTCTAACCCTTCTTGTAGACTTTACCTGACGTACAGTTCCTTTTTCTTGGGTGCTGTACGTCAGGTGTTCAGCCAGAGATCGTGGACAAGGCAGACTCGCTGGAGTACGTGGAGCCGAGGACGTCGTCATCAGAGTATGTACCTGACAAGGACAAGACCTTGAGGTATTTTAGTCGCCACTTACAGAGGTTATTACTTCCAGTTTTCTTTTAGATAGTTTGTTGCCATGCTTAGGCTTCTTTCAGACTTTGTACTTGTTGGATATTATATCTCTAAATTAATGAATGCAATATCTTTTCCGTACTTTTGTTGTTTTGAACTATAAAAATGCAAGAACCTGAAAATCTTTTAAAATGGTACCTCTACAGACGCTTATTGGGTCCGAGCTTCTCAGCTCTGGCCTAAGCGGGCCTTGTCACGCTTCGCCTCCGTCCATTTTGGGAAGCGGGGCGTGACAGAAAAATTGCAGTGGGTAGGTGGTTTCGATAGGAATCCAACGGCAGTGGGGTGGTCGTCGTAGGTGGCCGGATGGCCGGTGGGTGTGAGTTTTTCCGGCGGTGGCGCAGATATGAAAAACTGTCGTTTGGGTTGTGTTTGAAAGTGTTTTGAGGGAGATAGAGATGAGGGAAGAGGGTAAGGGGAGGTGGAGATGCTTGGGGGGTCAGAGAGGAATTGATCGGGGGTGGTGGTCACCGGAGGGGATGGCCGGAGGTGGCCGGCCGGCGGTGTTTTCTGGCGGGGCGCAGTTCTGGCCTGGGCTGTGTTTTGTGTGGTTTTCATGGAGTTTTTTGATGTCTTGGAGAGGTGGAGATGGAGGAGAAGGAGGAGGAGAAGGTGGTGGCCGGTGATGGGGAGCTTGGGGGGCTGTCGTGGTGGCTGGAGGAGAAGCAAAGTCGGCTAGGGTGTGCTTCATGCGTGAGGGAGTTGTATTTTGGCTAGTTTGTGTTTAAGAAGATGAGTTTTTGCTATTTGCCTTTTAAAGAGGTTTTAAATGAGATGATGACTAGGAGAGAGAGTGAGTGAGGGGTGTATAAAGTGGGGAAAGGTTGGGTGAGGGCAGTGACAGAAATATTTCCCATGATACGTATGAGATTTGATTAGATTTGAATTTCAAATTGATTAGATGCTAATCAACGGTTGAAATTGATTAGGGGATATCTTTCACTACGGGCATCGGAAAAATAATCCGAAAATACCGGGACGATCGTGGAGACGAGAAGTACGGGGCTGTAGTGTCCGATCATGCGTAACGTCTACCAGAAATTTACGTAAAATTGGGCACGGCGTTTTGAGTCAAATGACTAAGACGCCCCTATCGTTCAAAGTCGTTTTGCGAGAAAACGAGCCGTGAAAAGACGTTCCCAAAAATTACTATAAAATTCTACACTCCCAAACGATCACAACGGCATATCGCATCGCTCATGTCGGAGCTCAGAAAAACTAAATAAAATACATGCACGAAAAAGTACGTGTACGTAGAAAATACGAACGGTCGGAAAGCGGCCGTTACATTCTACCCACCTTAGAAATGTTTCCGTTCTCGGAATCACTCATACTATCAATTATAACATCTATATAACCTTATACCCCAAAACTCTCATGACTACGCCTATAGATCGCTAATCTTATAACTTCAACAATGTTCTTTAATTAATCCTTCATAACCATTCTTTTCACTGGATAATGCCACGACTAAACTCACCTCCTAATACTTAGCTATAGACCCATCACTGCTGTTGAAATTTCCAACTCCAAGTTCTCATAAAAGAATAATAATCATCTTCTCATACCATACCTCTCCACTAAACATCATCGCTCAATAACATCTTTAAATTTCTAATTCTCTTCCCAATATTAATCAATTGCTAAACTTTTGTTCTAGTCGATCACCAATCCAAGATGAACATTTGTCTATCTCATCATACCTTTCGCAAATCAACAATCGCCGTGTGCTCAATATATTCCTTGTCATATCTTCCCATAAGTCGATCCGCCAAATAATCGAACTATCAAAATCACATCCCTCCTACTTATTATAATTATTTTCAAACAATATTAAATCCGACAACCTAACCATCCATTTATCTCAACACGTCGTGTTACTCCCAATGTCTTCTCTCGTCAACTCAACAATCAAGTCTCGATGCTAATAAAAGCTCTACTCAATCTCAAGATCACCCTAACTCCCACCATACTCTGTAGTCATCCATATCTACCATTCGTCTAAGCCTCAAATCTGATTAGTTCTCATCTTCACGAATATAATCTCATTCAACCAGAATACTCCATCGAGTTCGCCATACTTCGGTTTTATAAATAAGTCTTGGACAGCCCATTCTTTCCATCCGAAAGAAATCTATTCCAATATCCTATTGTGCCAAAATCGGTCAATCATTTCTATAACAAATCTCATCTCTCCCTGAGCCTACCCGCAAACAAGTCCTACAACAATAATGGCTAGTCCCAAAACTATAACAACCAAAACATAACATTTCTAAATGGAGAGAAAAAGAAGAGAAAAGGGAAACTTAAAACCCAAGACACATTTCAAAACATTTGGAAAACATGTAGAGTTGTGGCAAGGATGAGGGAGGATATGTGATTGGTGATCTCGTGAGCTAGTCTCAAAACATTAAAGATTTGGTTTAAAAGAAAACAAAGTTTTGATACAATCACATTCAGTCAAAGTTAAGCTATTCTATAATCGCGAAAAACTACGTCTAAGGAAATTGCCTGCTATGACCCTATTCATATACGTATAAATACCGTCATTCAGACAACTTCAATCATATCATGGTTAACACTGAGTACACATTCAAGACACAAAAGGCAATTATCAGAATCCTAAAGATGACACACGCATACAGGTCAACACACTCTACCTATACTCATGCACCACAACGACATCACCTACCAAAGGGCCTACTCCTAAACTGGAGATAGCATGGACAACTACAAGGGCTAATATCTACGCAAAATAAAGGAAACAGAAACCAAAAGTGTAACGAAATAAACCGGAAGGAACGAGTTCAAGTAAGGCGGGGCAAGGAGATAATTGGTTGGATGAAACGAAAAAATATTCTTCAAAATAATTAGATTGATGACGGGAGAATTACGTGTAAAATAGGATATCATATACTTTTATACTTTAAAAAAATATGTAGGGAAAAGTGAGCAGACGGTAAAAATTATTATAATTTTGGAGAAAGAGTTGGATGAAGGAGATAAAAGTGGGGTGAGGTAGCAGTTGTTTTGCAAATGAAAGTAAGTTTAACAAAGATTTTGAAATGTGGTCGCGAAGAACATAGAACTGGTATAATAATAATAATAAAATAATTGATGTTCCCTCTAGTTTAGGAAATATTTTAAAAAAGTATGCACGTTAAGTTGATAGAAATTTTTTTTTGTAGTTTTTATAAAAAGAATAATATTGAATTTTCAAAATAGTAACAAGTTTTAAAACCGAAATTCGAAAGATAATGATTCGAAAGCGAGTACGAGATAGTAACCTAAGAATTTACGACAAAGAAGGTTTCAAGTCAATAAAAGAATTTTAATTCAACCGGAAAAAACAAGAAATTTTAAATATGTAGTATAGGGGTTTTCAAAGAAATTAAGCTGAGCGAAGAAACTGAATAAGGAATTTCGAAAGTACTTTTAGAGGAGGCAAAATTGGCAAGAGAAAGATTCGAAGGATCTACGATGACCGTCAGGAAGCGATCACGTGAATCGGGAGAAAAGAAAGATGATCGCATGACGGTTACACACATGATATGATTTACGGAAGCTATGATGGGACTCTATGGCAGATAACACAAAAGTGTAATGATCAAAGGGACGATAGAAGTCAGGGGTCCTAATTATCGGGTCGTCTAAAGATTAGGATAACTCAGCTCGAAGACTTCCTAATGAGCTAGTCTATAATCGGGATCTAAAGATAAGGTTCCTAAGAGAATCCATGTTAGTTCTGCTGGGCCCGAAGTCGATGGACCCGAGCGAACGACTAAAAGAGAGGGGCTCTAGAAATCTAACATGGTCAGAGCCAAGTGGGGCTACTAAGGTATTCTAGAACGAGGACCACTAAATCTTAACCAATGCGTCAAACTATCCAACCCGGGTGTCTATCTAAGTCTTCCTACCATCTAAGACTGGGAAAACCTAATTTAGACTTGTACATGGATATTAAATGAATGCGGTACTCTTATTGTTCCGAACTTTTGCATGACCTGCATGGGCCACCACTAAAACCTGTCACGCCCTGCTTCCCAAAACGACGGAGGCGAAGCGTGACTAAGGCCCGCTTAGGCCGGAGCTGTGAAGCTCGGACCCAATAAGCGTCTGTAGGGGGTACCATAAAAAAAAGTTGCAGGTTCTTGCATTTATAAAGTTCGAAACAACAGAAAGTACAGAAAGGAAGTTGCATTCATTAAATTAGAGATATAATATCCAACGAGTAGAAAGTCCAAAAAGAAGCCTAAGCATGGAAACAAAATATCTAAAAGCAAACTAAAAGCAGTAACCTCTGAAAGTGACGACTAAAAAGACCTCAAGGTCTGGTCCTCGTCAGGCACGTACTCTGGGTCGACGTCCTCGGCTCCTCGTACTCCAGTGAATCTGTCTCGTCCATGAACTCTGGCTGAGCACCTGACGTACATCAACCAAGAGAAATGAACTGTACGTCAGGTAAAGTCTACAAGAAGGGTTAGACTTTACTGCAAGTGCACCGAACTTTAGACAACGGTTTACTGGTTGATTAGCATACTGACGTTCTATTACACAACAGTTTACTGGTTGATTAGCATGCTGTGGTTATAACAGAGTAACACAACAGGAAGTAACGCAGCAAGAAAGTAAAACGGGACAGGTAGTAGTCGTAGAGTGTGCTACCAACTACGGGACTAACCTACAGGTGTCAAGACAAGTCGGGACGTGACGGGACAAGACAAGAAAAGACAAGTGAGACACGAAAGGGTTCACGCCTTACGGTTCGAGGGGGATCAGACCCTCCTGCCGTGCGCACGCTCAACCCAACCCCAAACCCCAAGGAAGACAAGACAAGACAAGACAACAGTACAAGGGATCACTCGCTCTAGCTTGGCGAGTGCCTTATTGTCCGCATGCTGTGTATCCGTACAAGGGATCAATCTCTCTAGCTTGGAGAGTGCCCTATTGCCCACAGGCTGTGTATCACGGGGATCACTCTCGCATGGAGAGCATCCGAAACGCCCGCATGCTTTTTGTATCATGGAGATCACTTCCGCTAGGGAAAGCATCCGAAACGCCCGCAGGCTTTTTGTATAACAGTCACGGGGATCACTCTCGCATGGAGAGCATCCGAAACGCCCGTAGGATTTTTGTGTAACAGGGCCATGACATGACAAGTGTAAGGAATTGTTATTCTAGGGTGTCCACACGCACGCACACACAAGATAGTCCTACGGTGTCAAAAGTTTTTGTTTGTCGAGCTTAGACTTCGTCGTCAAGTCTAAGTCGTCTGGGGCATCCATGACGCTATCATTTCACGTCCGGTTCTTATACATTCACAGTCTAACAGTTCTAGCAATCTAAGACCAAAGCACGTTCAAAAACTCAAGTGGGTACACTTGCCTGTGATGGCGAGTGTGTCGTCCTTCCGAAGCGTCTCGTCCAAGCGTCTTGTCCACGGAAGTCCGTCTGAAATATCACCACGGTGATGGTGTCAGGTCTCAAATTCATCAAATCCTATTAGGTTTCGTTTCTAGGTTATCGGGACTATCCTATTCGTCAAAAGTCACTTTTTGGTGTTCTTGTTCAGCCTAAATCGACCACTACCCTATATGCACAGAAAATTGTCCGATGGTCGATTTTCTACAGCGACAACATTTTACTGATGCGAAAAAGTAAATTTAATTGTAGTTGTCCAGTTTTAGTTTAGGGTTTAGTTTTGCTACGGTGTGGGGTTTACTACTCGTTAGGGAAACTAACCTCGTAATGTCGTCCAACAAGCGGAAGTCGGGTCTGAACGGCGAAACTTCAGCGTTGTCTGGAACTCCTTGGCCACGGGTAGCGCAGCGAGGTACCTCTAGACAGTGGGGTGGCGGCGTGAAATCAGCGAGCTAATCAGGGATCCTCCCTCCCGTTGCGAGTAGCGCAACGGTTCTTCACGATAACGGCGACGTCGGCTAAAAGTACGTGCGTGCGGCAATGCACGTGAACTCCGAGAGTCCAAGGGGGCTGTTGGTAGATGAAGTGGGACCAAAGAAAGATGCTCGGCCCGGTGGATGGCCGACGGCGCGAGCGCACGGCGGTGGGCGGCAGTGAGAAGCCGGGGAGGACAGATTCACGCCACGTCCGTTGTCGCGCATCTCAGTGAAATTTCAGAGACGAACAGCGGAAACGGGAATTTGCAGTGGATAAAGGACTTCAAGACGAAGCCAACGGAAGTGGAGTAGCCACCGGGGGTGGTCGGAGGTGGCCGTGCGCGGGCAGCGAAGTTCTGCTTCCAGATCTGTGAAAAACAGCGGATGCGACGTGTTCCGACGAGGATTCCGGGAGCTACAGTTGGGCTATGCGCGTGAGAAAAATTGAAGTTGGTAGGTGGTTTCGATAGGAATCCAACGGCAGTGGGGTGGTCGTTGTAGGTGGCCGGATGGCCGGTGGGTGTGATTTTTCCGGCGGTGGTGCAGATCTGTAAAACTGTCGTTTGGGTTGTGTTTGAAAGTGTTTTGAGGGAGATAGAGATGAGGGAAGAGGGTAAGGGGAGGTGGAGATGCTTGGGGGGTCAGAGAGGAGTTGATCGGGGGTGGTGGTCGCCGGAGGGGATGGCCGGAGGTGGCCAGCCGGCGGTGTTTTCTGGCGGAGCGCAGTTCTGGCCTGGGCTGTGTTTTGTGTGGTTTTCATGGAGTTTTTTGATGTCTTGGAGAGGTGGAGATGGAGGAGAAGGAGGAGGAGAAGGTGGTGGCCGGTGATGGGGAGCTTGGGGGGCTGCCGTGGTGGCTGGAGGAGAAGCAAAGTCGGCTAGGGTTGGCTTCATGCGTGAGGGAGTTGTATTTTGGCTAGTTTGTGTTTAAGAAGATGAGTTTTTGCTATTTGCCTTTTAAAGAGGTTTTAAATGAGATGATTACTAGGAGAGAGAGAGAGAGTGAGGGGTGTATAAAGTGGGGAAAGGTTGGGTGAGGGTAGTGACCGAAATATTTCCCATGATACGTATGAGATTTGATTAGGATTTGATTAGATTTGAATTTCAAATTGATTAGATGCTAATCAACGGTTGAAATTGATTAGGAGATATCTTTCACTACGGGCATCGGAAAAATAATCCGAAAATACCGGGACGATCGTGGAGACGAGAAGTACGGGGCTATGGTGTCCGATCATGCGTAACATCTACCAGAAATTTACGTAAAATTGGGCACGGCGTTTTGAGTCAAATGACTAAGACGCCCCTATCGTTCAAAGTCGTTTTGCGAGAAAACGAGCCGTGAAAAGACGTTCCCAAAAATTACTATAAAATTCTACACTCCCAAACGATCACAACGGCATATCGCATCGCTCATGTCGGAGCTCAGAAAAACCAAATAAAATACGTGCACGAAAAAGTACGTGTACGTAGTAAATACGAACGGTCGGAAAGCGGCCGTTACATTCTACCCACCTTAGAAATGATTCCGTTCTCGGAATCACTCATACTATCAATTATAACATCTATATAACCTTATACCTCAAAACTCTCATGACTACGCCTATAGATCGCTAATCTTATAACTTCAACCAATGTTCTTTAATTAATCCTTCATAACCCTTCTTTTCACTGGATAATGCCACGACTAAACTCACCTCCTAATACTTAGCTATAGACCCATCACTGCTGTTGAAATTTCCAACTCCAAGTTCTCATAAAAGAATAATAATCATCTTCTCATACCATACCTCTCCACTAAACATCATCGCTCAATAACATCTTTAAATTTCTAATTCTCTTCCCAATATTAATCAATTGCTAAACTTATGTTCCAGTCGATCACCAATCCAAGCTGTAGACTCCTAGGGTAGTACAAACAGAAGTCGAACCACAGGCTTAGCACTACTGTAAATATCCTTTATCGACAATCGACGCATTTAAAACGTGGGTCAAATGTAAATCATACAAGAATTTCTAATTCCTTATTTAATTCTGTGAAACTTCTGTGACGTATACTCATGTGTAACACAAACTGGGCATCATAACTTGTCCATATTTAACTCATATTACAAGGTGATAGTGCTATAATAGATATTAAGAACATAACCTAGCAAGATACCCTAATTAACAGTGTATAATAAAACTATCTTTCCAAAGCTTATTGAGGATGCTGTGAGTTGTTAACTAACATAATACTAACCTATATGCATCAACACAAACTCTAAAAATTATAGATTAAGGCATAGTTGTTTGGGGTGATACACAGTGTTCTATGAGATACTGACCTTCACCATCATCGCATCCACGTGCAGGCGAAGAGGCCGTCGCTGCGAAGAGTAGCAACGCCGCCGCTGCTCGGGGGTGCTGCACGCGCTGAGAGGCGTTGTCCGGCGGAAAACGAGGAAGGGTCGGGGAGTAGACGACTTCGACGGTGAGGCGAACGTCGGGAGAGAGGGTCGGGCGGCTGCGTTTGTTGTGGTGGCTCCAGGGGAGACCGCCGGCGTGGGGAGAAGGGGAGGCCGGCGTGCGAGGGGGTCACGGCGAGATGGGTTGGCGACGAAGAGGGGTCGCCGTGAACAGCGTCGGGCGGCGGTCTACTGCCGTGTGCCGGTGGTTAACGGGGCCGAGGGGAGGAGGTTGACGGGAAGGCTGGTTGACGAGGAAACAGGCCGGAGAATGGCTGCCGCGCGACGGAGCAGAAGTCGAAGCGCGAAGGGGTTTCGTGTCGAGCGGAACAATGTTGGGCGGCGGTCTGTGCTTCGCTGTGAGATTTATACCTAGGTTAATACCTAATGGGTGCGGGCTAGGTTAATACTTAATGGGCTAGTACATGGCTAGGGCCTGTGGTTGTTTTATAAAGAGGGTAGGGTGATGGCATCACGTGGGGATATGGGTCTAAGGGTTTTCACAAGATTCCTATATAAAACCTCTTGTGTGAGGCAGCAGAACGTCACATGGCTCTAAAATCTCTTAAATAGGCTAGCTGTAGGACTAGGGTTTAATATTGGTTATACAATAAATTATTATTATAATGTTATACATAGCAATAACCTACTTCCCACTCTCTCCCGTGTGCGTGGCTAAGAGGGAAGAAAATAGTGGCTAGGTCAATCATAGAGAGGTGATAAACATCATTAACAATAATTAGTAGGTTGAACATATGAAACTTAGGATTAACCGAATTTAAACTGGGGAAAAGTGGAAGTGGGTCAAACGGAGCCCTAAAATTAGGAGATAAATACTGGGGTGACTGCACGGACGAGGGAAACGTAACTAAGAAGTCGGATCTCAATTTCGATGTCGAGTGACGAAACTAAAAATAGAAACGTCTCACGTCAAAAGTGAAAAGCACAACGTCTCTTCGAATAAGATCAAATCGTGTGAGAAAGATCCGAGAAATATCGTTCCAAATTAGTGCCACAATTTAATACTCTCAGAGACGTTCACAACGACATATCACACTAAAGTGTTCACAAACAAACAAAGCCTAAAATAAATACGTGCACGGTCAAAAGCACGTGCACAAACAAAGTACGATCGGAAAGCGTCCGTTACATCCTCCCCACCTTAGAATAAAGTCCGTCCTCGGACTTTCTAGCATATCTAGTCGCTCCAGTAACTATCCCAATCATATCACATTATAATTTAAACCAGGTATAGTCATTACAAGTGCTTATATATGCACTAGGTAGTCGAACACTAACACTATCAACATGAATATACATATTCACTCACATTATACACTTATACCTATCATAGTTAGTCAAATTCATACACGTATTTCAATCACATATATACATACATCCCTTATATAACTACTACCTACTTAGCACAAAACTATAGTTCAGACACTCACATAAGAATAGTCTCACACTTAGCAAATATAATCATTGCTCTACGTATGGATAAAGACTTATACACAAAACAAACATGGGTATACTACTCCCTAATATTTCCTAATATACATCCGATACCAAACACATCAACACATGTAGTCACACCATACCATTATTAAATCAAGTTTAGTATATCTAATATACATTCACCACTACTATAATTTCACATTCATTCAGATGCGTGCAAATATTTCACCATATATTCATAACACCTACGGTCCTATAACTATATTCGCGACACGCCATTAATACCATAGTTACCCATACCTATAACTAAGCACGTACTTACCCGTGCATGGTGCACACCCACACGCGCTAACATTTCATTCATATATACCAATCATACCACTATAAACTCAGCACATCTACACACCTAGTTTAGCTAGCACACATACGTTCACACAAGCAAGTCCTTAGTAAATAACTTGTAACGGCCACTGTCCGGTCGTACGTATTTTGGGTGCGTATTTTATCCCGTATGAGTATTTTCATATTCGGTTTTATGGTTGTGTCCCGTAGTCCGAACGCGTGATCGGATCCTATAGCCATGACCCTCTCCGAGGCGCGAACACTCCGTTACCTTCGTTGTAATTTTTGGATGTTGAAGGACCAATCTACAAATATCCCATCAAATTATTAACTTGATTTTTCAATTTGTTTATAATAGATATCAAAACCAAATCTGTACGTATGGGTTAAAAAAATTTTCTTTAATATTATAATAACTAATGACCTCTTACTAACCTAATGATTGGGTTCCTTTATAAAATGAATGATGAGAAAAGATCGAATGAAACTGTTAACAACTAAAACAAAATAATAATATGCAACCAAAAACATCTCACCAACTCTCCTATTGACTTGGCCCACTCCCTCCATTTCTCCACGTCACAAAAGCACAGCCCCACTCTTTCACGTGCTCCTCTTCACAACCTCTCACAACAGTTTAATTCTTATAAGAACCTAGGCTAACACACCGTACGGGAGCCCTACACCCTATGCTTTTAAAATGAAACCCTAGACCGCTTGTTTCTCCACGCAACAACAACCTAGCAGCCGCCGCCCTAGGCTTTAGCCCCACGCAACAAACAGCAAGCCCCACGGTTTCTCCTCCCCTCCGGCCTCATCATCCCCAAGACCCGAGCTCCTCCTTTTTCTTCTTCTTCTATCACACCACAGGCCGGCCATTGCTCCTATCTCCAGCCACGCAAGTCCACACCAGGCCGAGCTTCCCTCCCCTATTCCGCAAACACTCCACGGCCACAGCAAGAACCCACGCCAGCCCGAGATCCCCCACCCACGGCCTCCTCAAACCCGCAAGATCCCCAGCAGCAACACCCCAGGCCGTGGTTCCTCCTTCCTCCCTATTCCGCAGGCCACGGCTCCCTCGCAGATCCGCAACAGCCCCCTCATGGCCGCAGCGAGTCCCCACATCCACAGAGCACTCGCGCACGGGCCGTGTGCGCGTCGACAGCCTCGGATCTGACGAGAACGCTCCCCGACGCTCGACGCTCGCTGTTACGGAGTCTTCACGCGTCGCCACTGCTCGTTGGCATCACCCGATCCCACGCTTCACTACAGGTTGGTAGATCTATCCCCTAAAACTCATAACCCCCACCGTAAAGTAGAGAAACCTAATAAAACACGTTGATTAGACGTCGTAGGAGCTTGTACGAATCTGACCTGAACTGAAAAACGCTATTTCTGATTTTGTGCTCTGCCAAAACAGCAAACCAAACACTCCACGGCGTAGTACTCGTCGAGACGAATCCAACGACACCAAGAACGCCAAAAACAGGCGAGTATACAATTTGTTATGATTTTTAGAAGTTTTGGCACGTTTACGCCGCCTTCACGTATTGCTGAATAACCTGAAATTGTGACGTGAAATAATGTAGGAAAGTGACACCATAATGATTAGGACAAAAATTGGGATCCAACGGTATATCATACGGTATATCCCCAATTTAAACAACTAGAGAAGGAAATTGTTTCTGTAGCAAATTGAACGAAAAGGACGAAATCGTCATTATTGGAAATTACGGAACCGGTCGTTCGACCCGCTTCCGCTTTCCAGAATTGTCACCATAAAACACAAATTTGATAACAATGAAATTCAGTGAGTCTTGACATGTTTAACAGTTTGGACATCGTGAAATCGTGCGCCTCGAAGGCGGAATCGTGAATTCGTGATGTCGTGTGAGTCGACTAGGCCGGCTCGTGTTCCGGCAAAACTTTTGGGTGGGGTTAGGGTTGAGCGGCCACTGGGCGTATGAAAGGTACTCTCCTCAAGAACACCACCCGCCGCGGTGGGTTAGTGTCAATCACGGTAAGCCCCCGTGAGAGGAACGACCTTCTCATCACGACCTAAAGGCGAGAACCCTAGATTAGATGTGAATTCTTGACATGGTCATTGTAACGCTAACTTGGTCATCGTGAATATTGAAATGCTAACAAACTCTGAGAATCTAATTTTAAACTTTCCATCGACTAGAACTGCATGCTAGGATTGTTTCTTTCTGCTCCGAAATATTAAATGTTAATTGCTGCAGTTGTTTCCTTTATTAAATGCTTCTAAAATTTCATATACTTGTTATATACTTCGCCTTGGGATGCTAACCCTTCTTGTAGTCCCCTAGCTGACATACATTCATGTTTATGGATGTATGTCAGGTTCAGAGCTCGAGTACCAGGAGGACCAGTACGAGACGCCTGAGTTGGAGAGTCAGGAGTTCGCACCTGACGCAGTACCTCTCCCAGCAGAGGACTAGTGGACCCCGTCACCTTTACTGCTTTCTTAGTTCTTTCTAGTCGTTGTAGTTACTTTTGAGTACGTTACCTTCCTCGTTGCTACTTTTAGCCCAGCTGTGGCATTGTTAAACTCTGTGTACGAACTTTATTTCTGGATGTGGCTATATCTGTGCTGGTTGTGTTTTCTTATTATTTCTGAATGATAGTTGCAAGGACCTCATCTTTGTTTTAAACACAGACGCTTATTGAACTCGAGCGTCGCCGCTCCAGTTCAAGTGGACCGCGTAACGCTCTCGCTTCCGGTGTCTTTTGGGAAGCGGGGCGTTACAGGTTTTAGTGGTGGCCCATGCAGGTCCAATGCAACTACGAAATTCAAAATAATGAGAACATTTATCATTAGCCAAACATCTAGAATTATCGTATACACAGGATTAACTCGGGCTTTCTTTCTCTTTTGCAGGATGTCCGGAAGACACATCACCCGACATGGAGACGGAGCCGGACCTATCGGAGGCGGAGAGGACGACATCCGCCAGATGCTTGGTGTTATGAGAGATATGCTGGAGGTTCAGCATCATCTAGTCCAACAGGGACGCCAGGCTGCACCAGCTGCGCCAGCCGCACCAGTTGCACCAGCTCCTGGAGCCAAGCAGTTCAGAGAGATGCGTCCGAAGAGCTTTTCCAGACGAGAGGGCCCGCTAGCGGCCGAAGAGTGGCGTCAGAGCACTGAGGATGATTTGGGCCTTGCCCGAATCCACAAAGATGAATGGGTGGAACTTGCCAGGAAGCAGCTGACAGATAATGCCCGCAGTTGGTGGACTGCGGAGGAAGCCAGGCTGACCAAGCCGATTTCATGTGATACCTTCAGCAAGAGATTTGACGCCCAGTATTTTCCCAAGTCGGTGAAGCGAATGATGGAGAGTCGCTTCATCAACCTGGAGCAGGGTACCATGACCGTTGACGAGTACGAGGCGGAGTTCACCATGCTGAGCCGCTATGCCCCTGCCATGGTGAAGGAACCTGAGGACTGTGCACACCGTTTCCTGCAGGGCTTAGACCTGGACATTCAGAGTGTGCTGTCTGGGAATACTTTTTCTACTCATGAGGATGTTCTGGTGGCTGCGAAGAATCAGGAGCACGTGGCCAATCTGAAGAAGGCCCGACAGGCGGGAAAGCGCCCGATGGAGATGCAGAGGAGTGCACCTAGGCCTGGTGTACGTCCAGTCCAGACCACCCAGTTCAAGAGGCCAGCCGCACCTGTTTTCAACCGAGTTGAGCAGACTTGCCACTTCTGCGGCAAGCTTAGCCATCTGAAGAAGGACTACAGGAAGATGCTGAATCAGTGTTTGGTTTGTGGATCGCCTGCTCATGTTGCGAGGGACTGCCCCCAAGGTTCTCGACCTATGACTGCTGGAGCACCTGGACCTGTTCAGCGGACAGCACCTGCACCTGGACCCGCTCAGAGACCAGTGCCTGCACCTGGACAGCGAGGACCACCTCTGGTACCGCAGGAGCGAGCCTTTCAGCAGGCCAAACCCCCGGTGCGCCGAGCTTACACCATGACAGCCGTTGAGGCTGAAGCTGTTGACGACGTGATCGCAGGTAACCCTTGACCTAGCCTTTACTTTTCTGCATTTATGATTGATTAGTTAGTTTCCTTGTTTGATATAGTTGCTTGTACCCTTAGGTGTTATCCTAGTTTCTTCTCACCCCGCCCTGACCCTGTTCGACTCTGGAGCTTCCATGTGCATCCTGTCACGGAAGTTCGTAGTCGAACACGCGATTCCCACCTACACACTTCCCAAGTGTTGGAACATCACGACTGGGAATGGTGTGGTGAAGGTTGCACTTGGTTGTAGACCTTGCCCATTGGTGGTTAGTGGACACGAATTGTATGCAGATTTCATCGTCCACGACCTACCCAATTTCGATGCGATTCTCGGCATTGATTGGTTAGGGGCTTTTTATGCCACGATCGACTGCCACCGGAAGAAAGTAGTGTTTGAAATCCCTGGCCATCCAGTATTCGAGTTCGTCAGCGGGGGACATTCGCTTGGACCTGTCAAGTTCAGGGCCCAGCCGTATAGATTGACAGTTGCATCTCTGATAGCAGAGCCGGAGAAGCCAGCTGTAGTGCGAGACTTCGAGGATGTCTTCCCTGAGGACATTTCCGGTTTGCCGCCTGATCGAGCATTAGAGTTCGGTATTGATCTGATGCCAGGAGCTCAACCAATTTCTAAGGCACCGTACCGCATGGCTCCTGCTGAGTTAGAGGAGCTGAGGAAGCAGTTGGACGAGCTGTTACAGAAAGGTTTTATTCATCCCAGCGTGTCTCCCTGGGGTGCACCCGTCTTGCTGGTGAAGAAGAAAGACGGATCGAGGAGGATGTGTATCGATTATCGGGAGCTGAATCAGATCACTGTGAAGAACAAGTACCCGCTGCCCGGTATTGACGATATCTTCGATCAGCTTGGTGGATCGAAGGTGTTCTCAAAGCTGGATCTTCGGAGCGGATACCATCAAGTCAGAGTCAAGAAGGATGACGTGCCCAAGACAGCTTTCCGGACCAAGTACGGGCACTATGAGTTCGTCGTCATGCCATTCGGTGTGACCAACGCTCCTGCAGTGTTCATGAATATCATGAACCTCATCTTTTACGACTTCCTCGACAAGTTCGTGGTGATTTTTATAGATGACATCCTGGTGTACTCGAGGAGCGATGAAGAGCATGCAGAACATTTGAGATTGGTATTGGAGACGCTCCGCCATCATCGACTATATGCCAAGTATAGCAAATGCGAATTCTGGCTGGACAGAATTGCATTTCTTGGACATGTAGTATCAGGAGCCGACATCTCAGTGGATCCAGAGAAGGTCAGAGCAGTCAGTGATTGGCCTACACCGCGGTCAGCTTCGGACATCAGGAGTTTTCTCGGATTGGCTGGTTACTACCGCAGATTTATTAGGGATTTCTCGAGGATAGCTGAGCCGATGATGAGGTTGACCCGGAAGGATGTCAAGTTCAGTTGGACAGAATCTTGTGAGCATGCTTTCATTACCTTGAAGGAGAGACTGATGACTACACTGATCTTAGCTATTCCGGACAGAAGCGGAGGCTTTGAGATTTTCTGTGATGCATCAGGGAAGGGACTTGGTTGTGTTTTGCACCAGCACAACCATGTAGTTGCGTATGCTTCGCGACAGTTGAAAGTTCATGAGAAGAACTATCCAACTCATGATTTGGAACTCGCCGCTGTCATTTTCGCGCTGAAGATTTGGCGTCATTTCTTACTTAGTGAGAAGGTGAAGATATTCACTGATCACAAAAGTTTGAAATACATATTTACTCAGAAGGAGCTGAATATGAGACAGCGCAGATGGTTGGAGTTGATGGCAGATTACGACATCGACCTTCAGTATCATCCAGGGAAGGTGAATGTCGTACCGGACGCCTTGAGCCGACTGCCAGAGGTGATGATTCTCACAGCCGAGTGGAGATTGCAGCCGGATTTGCGAGAGATGGATGTTGAAGCTATTCTTCCCGTAGTCACTTCGTCGTTGATGAACATGCAGATTCAGTCGACGATTGTTGATCGGATCAAGAGTGCTCAGGCTGGTGATGCGAAGTTGATGAAGATCAGAGAGCAAGTCGAAGCCGGACTCCGGACAAATTTTCTAATTCACGAGGATGGATCTTTGAGGTATGGCAGCATGATTTGCGTGCCTGCAGGAGATATCAGAGAGGAACTGATGAATGAGGCTCACAGTTCACCTTATTCCATTCATCCCGGAGGCACGAAGATGTACAAGGATCTTCGTCGGAATTTCTGGTGGCACGGAATGAAAAGAAGTGTGGCACGGAGTGTTGCCAAATGCCTGGTGTGTCAGCAGGTGAAGGCTGAACATCATCGCACGGCCGAACTACTACAGCCCCTGCCTATCCCGGAGTGGAAATGGCAGCACATCACGATGGATTTTGTGACTGACCTACCTCGGAGCACCAAACAGAATGACGCAATCTGGGTCATCGTCGATCGACTGACCAAGTCTGCGCACTTCATACCGTTCCGAGTAGGACAATCGACGGAAATACTGGCTAGGAAATATATGGAGGTAATGATCTGACTCATCCTTTTCGTATTCCCTTTCTAGTATCAATAGTGATGTGAATTTGTTGTGTAGGAGATCGTGCGTTTGCACGGCGTCCCTGTGAGCATTGTATCCGATCGCGATACGAGGTTCACATCTCAGTTCTGGAAGAGTCTGCAGACCAATCTTGGTACCAGTCTGAAGTTCAGCACTGCGTATCACCCGCAGACGGATGGCCAGTCAGAGCGAACCATTCAGATTCTGGAGGACATGCTGAGAGCTTGCATGCTAGATTTCAAGGGTTCGTGGGAGGATCATCTACACCTGGTGGAGTTCTCCTACAACAACAGTTATCAGGCAAGCATTGGCATGGCGCCCTTCGCTGCTCTCTACGGAAGGAAGTGTCGTTCGCCCCTGAGCTGGGACGACGTTGGAGATAGAGAGGTGTTGGGACCAGAGTTGATTGTTGAAGCTGTGGACGTTGTTCGAGATATCAGGGACAAGCTTCGAATTGCCCAGGACCGTTATAAGCATTGGGCTGATGCTAAACGGCATCCTCTGGAGTTTCAGCCGAGAGACCATGTGTTCCTAAAAATTTCTCCGAATCGCGGAGTGATTCGCTTTGGGAAACGGGGCAAGCTCAGTCCGAGATACATTGGACCCTTCGATGTTCTGGAGAGAGTTGGCGAGGTAGCATACCGCTTAGCCTTGCCGCCATCCTTGGAAGGTGTTCACGACGTCTTCCATGTGTCTCAGCTTCGTCGGTACATCAGCGACCCATCTCACGCTGTTAACTATTCTGAGATCACCGTTCGTCCAGATCTGACGTATGATCAGCAGCCAGTGCAGATTCTTGATAGACGTTAGAAGTCGCTCCGAAACAAGACTGTCGACCTTGTTAGAGTGATGTGGCGACACGGCTCGCCAGGAGAGTCCACATGGGAGAGAGAAGATGAGATGAGAGAGCGTTACCCCCACATGTTCCCTGACATGTGATTGATTAGAATTCCGAGGGCGGAATTTTCTTTAAGGTGTGTAGGATGTAACGGCCACAGTCCGGTCGTACGTATTTTGGGTGCGTATGTTATCCCGTATGAGTATTTTCATATTCGGTTTTATGGTTGTGTCCCGTAGTCCGAACGCGTGATCGGATCCCATAGCCATGACCCTCTCTGAGGCGCGAACAATCCGTTACCTTCGTTGTAATTTTTGGATGTCGAAGGACCAATCTACAAATATCCCATCAAATTATTAACTTGATTTTTCAATTTGTTTATAATAGATATCAAAACCAAATCTGTACGTATGGGTTTTAAAAAAATTTTTTTTTTAATATTATAATAACTAATGACCTCTTACTAACCTAATGATTGGGTTCCTTTATAAAATGAATGATGAGAAAAGATCGAATGAAACTGTTAACAACTAAAACAAAATAATAATATGCAACCAAAAACATCTCACCAACTCTCCTATTGACTTGGCCCACTCCCTCCATTTCTCCACGTCACAAAAGCACAGCCCCACTCTTTCACGTGCTCCTCTTCACAACCTCTCACAACAGTTTAATTCTTATAAGAACCTAGGCTAACACACCGTACGGGAGCCCTACACCCTATGCTTTTAAAATGAAACCCTAGACCGCTTGTTTCTCCACGCAACAACAACCTAGCAGCCGCCGCCCTAGGCTTTAGCCCCACGCAACAAACAGCAAGCCCCACGGTTTCTCCTCCCCTCCGGCCTCATCATCCCCAAGACCCGAGCTCATCCTTCTTTTTCTTCTTCTTCTATCACACCACAGGCCGGCCATTGCTCCTATCTCCAGCCACGCAAGTCCACACCAGGCCGAGCTTCCCTCCCCTATTCCGCAAACACTCCACGGCCACAGCAAGAACCCACGCCAGCCCGAGATCCCCCACCCACGGCCTCCTCAAACCCGCAAGATCCCCAGCAGCAACACCCCAGGCCGTGGTTCATCCTTCCTCCCTATTCCGCAGGCCACGGCTCCCTCACAGATCCGCAACAGCCCCCTCGTGGCCGCAGCGAGTCCCCACATCCACAGAGCACTCGCGCACGGGCCGTGTGCGCGTCGACAGCCCCGGATCTGACGAGAACGCTCCCCGACGCTCGACGCTCGCTGTTCCGGAGTCTTCACGCGTCGCCACTACTCGTTGGCGTCACCCGATCCCACGCTTCACTCCAGGTTGGTAGATCTATCCCCTAAAACTCATAACCCCCACCGTAAAGTAGAGAAACCTAATAAAACACGTTGATTAGACGTCGTAGGAGCTTGTACGAATCTGACCTGAACTGAAAAACGCTATTTCTGATTTTGTGCTATGCCAAAACAGCAAACCAAACACTCCACGGCGTAGTACTCGTCGAGACGAATCCAACGACACCAAGAACGCCAAAAACAGGCGAGTATACAATTTGTTATGATTTTTAGAAGTTTCGGCACGTTTACGCCGCCTTCACGTATTGCTGAATAACCTGAAATTGTGACGTGAAATAATGTAGGAAAGTGACACCATAATGATTAGGACAAAAATTGGGATCCAATGGTATATCATACGGTATATCCCCAATTTAAACAACTAGAGAAGGAAATTGTTTCTGTAGCAAATTGAACGAAAAGGATGAAATCGTCATTATTGGAAATTACGGAACCGGTCGTTCGACCCGCTTCCGCTTTCCAGAATTGTCACCATAAAACACAAATTTGATAACAATGAAATTCAGTGAGTTTTGACATGTTTAACAGTTTGGACATCGTGAAATCGTGCGCCTCGAAGGCGGAATCGTGAATTCGTGATGTCGTGTGAGTCTACTAGGCCGGCTCGTGTTCCAGCAAAACTTTTGGGTGGGGTTAGGGTTGAGCGGCCACTGGGCGTATGAAAGGTACTCTCCTCAAGAACACCACCCGACGCGGTGGGTTAGTGTCAATCACGGTAAGCCCCCATGAGAGGAACGACCTTCTCATCGCGACCTAAAGGCGAGAACCCTAGATTAGATGTGAATTCTTGACATGGTCATTGTAACGCTAACTTGGTCATCGTGAATATTGAAATGCTAACAAATTCTGAGAATCTAATTTTAAACTTGCCCTCGACTAGAACTGCATGCTAGGATTGTTTCTTTCTGCTCCGAAATATTAAATGTTAATTGCTATAGTTGTTTCCTTTATTAAATGCTTCTAAAATTTCATATACTTGTTATATACTTCGCCTTGGGATGCTAACCCTTCTTGTAGTCCCCTAGCTGACATACATTCATGTTTATGGATGTATGTCAGGTTCAGAGCTCGAGTACCAGGAGGACCAGTACGAGATGCCTGAGTTGGAGAGTCAGGAGTTCGCACCTGACGCAGTACCTCTCCCAGCAGAGGACTAGTGGACCCCGTCACCTTTACTGCTTTCTTAGTTCTTTCGAGTCGTTGTAGTTACTTTTGAGTACGTTACCTTCCTCGTTGCTACTTTTAGCCCAGCTGTGGTATTGTTAAACTCTGTGTACGAACTTTATTTCTGGATGTGGCTATATCTGTGCTGGTTGTGTTTTCTTATTATTTCTGAATGGTAGTTGCAAGGACCTCATCTGTGTTTTAAACACAGACGCTTATTGAACTCGAGCGTCGCCGCTCCAGTTCAAGCGGACCGCGTAACGCTCTCGCTTCCGGTGTCTTTTGGGAAGCGGGGCGTTACATAACTATACCACAAGACCAACACCTTTAACTATATACTGGTATAGCGGCCCACAATCATGTGTGTAACACAACCAGGCACAAACACTCCTATCATTATACATACATCAAACCTTGCTATATTCATACTACAACACACATAGCAATATACTTAGGGTATACCCACTTAGGCTTGAGTGAGACTCGATACACATATCAGAATATTCTACATACGTAACACAACATTTATACCTATACCAGTACCACTCCAATATTTATATATGTCTACCAATACAACCATATACATACCATAAGTCACTCACACTTAATATTTAGTCAGGTAACGCCCACATAGTTCAATCACTTTATATGTCATAATAGTAATACAGACATCGACACACATACAATTACAATACACTCCCTAATTCATACGCATTCACCGTATAGTCACACACATGTAACATATATATTCACACCATAGCCCACTACCTATAATTAGTATACTAACACATCTATACATACATAATTAAGATGTGCAATAGTCGTGTATACCTCACGATATGCAAGCATGCAACATCCCGTAAAAGCAAGCGGTACCAATAAAAATTATAATCCTACTACCATATGTTTGTCACATATATACCCATGTAGTAATTACTTAACTACTTACGCCTAAGCACATTCCGTATCTTCGTATGCGCACACGCTCCCCCGTACTAACATATAGGTCATATAATAGGCATACTTACTCAACTATACGTACACCTATTATTTTCACACCTAACATACACATAGCTTTACCAATCATTTTATTTCAACCATTGCAAGTATCTCTAATTACATACACCCCATTAGATATTCCAACACTAACTCTTATATACACAGGCACCCCTAGAGTCGTATAGCTATTCTCACACATACCTATAAATACTAACACACAAACAATTTCATAATATCACGAATAACTCCGAGTATATATATATATATCACACAATAGGCAAATATCAATATATTATGGGGGGTACACTCATTCAAGCCCACGTACTCAACCTAGGTACATGCACTACGACAACATCTTCTAACAAATAGGGTTGGCACAGCAATTGACGGGTACTAGAGCCTAAGCAATAGAGGAAGATTAGGGGTCGAAGCATGACGAGGGAAGGACCGATAAGCACGAGTTTAGATAGGACGAATACAAGGGGACAGCTTGGTTAGGTGAAGCAGCGATTCACTTGTGAATGCTTAGGTAGAGGAAAGGGAGATGTAGTGATACTTATATAGCATGGAGAAATGAAATAGTATAAATAACATAAGCTAAAATAGGCGAAATTTGAAAACTGTTGTACTTCAAAAGTTGGAGTCCTCGTCTGTATAAAATATTTGGAGATCGATGATACAAGTTGTTCGAAACAAGTTTGAGTTGAAAATACATAATAAGAGAAAATGGTTTATTGGCTTATCGAAGACCATTATAAAAAGAAGTAAATCATTCACACGAACATTAAGGGCGTTTTTTTTGAAAATATTATACGGCAGTAATTTAACACAGTTTCGGCAAAAATTTTGAAATTCAAAGAATGAAATTAAATTAATTGAAGGACTTAAGCTCATGTTAAATGCTTGCAAAGTCTTTAAAACTGAAGAGAAATTTCAAATATATAATATTGAAAATACTTTTTAGAGAAACCCGGATTTGCCAAAGGAAACTGATTTATACAAAAGATCTTAAAGTACAAGTTCAACGAACCTAGAACTGATATATATATAAATAATTGAAATTCTATTTATCTTGGAAGATATTCTACAGTATAGATGGTAAATGGCTAAAATGAATTTCGTAGTTTAGAAAATGGTATATCGAACTATCAAAATAGTAAAAAGGTTTTAAAGTCAAAATGTGAGAAATATTGGTTAGCAATTAGCTACGAGATAGTAATTAAAATTACAACAAATAGACTCCAAAATTTACGAAAGAATTTTAACTCAATCGAATAGTAAAAATTTAAACATATACGTAGAGTGTTTAAAATAAAATTTAAATTTAGCGAAAATTTTCAATAAGTGAAATCTGAAAATAGCTTCCAGAAGATTCAAGATTTGTAACGGAGAGATTCGAAAATTGACGACGATCGTCATGAGGCGATCTCGTGAATCGAGGCAAGGAAAAGGGTCGGATGATCCAAAACATACATACGCCTAGGATATGACCCAGGAAAACCTACGGGAAACCTCTACGGTTGACCAACTAAAGATTAGGTGATATTTATTCAATCAAATCTATACGATCCCCTCACTGTCGAGAGGATTCGGGTTTATTGAAAGCATAAAAATGTCTACACTACTGGATTGATATCACCTATAGCAAAAGGCGGATCCAGTATCTTTGCCGATGTAGGCAACTGCTCCAACTGCTCTTTCCGTGGCTCTGCCAGATGCGTGTGTCCACGGACTCCATCAGACTCCAGCAATGCGGCTCCCAGCACCTCTCCAAGGGCTCCACCTGTACCCTGCAAGAGATAAGCCGCATCAATCTGATGTGGATAATTCTTCCCCAAAATAAATGTATTCCAAAGAGGGTCATCAATATAAGTATTTAAAATTAAAGACGGGTGACAATACTTCCCTGGAAATAAATCTCCACTCTCGTATACCACGTCGATCAACTCCTCCTTGTTCGCCTCAGGTTGTTCAGGTAGCTTGGGCATATAAGCGTAGGTCTCATCAGGCAGCTCCTCATCATCGTCAGACTTATCCCATCGCACCTCCTGATCATATTCAATATCGTCCATGGGTGCTAACTCCTCGCTCTCCTCATCGTATACGTTACATCGTACCTCTTGATCGAATGTACATGAATCCTGCAAAAGGCACGATGAGTCGCCAAAATCTGAATCATAAAAAACATCATACACGGGAGGAGAATCAAATGTAGGAGATGAAGGAGTAAAGAGATCTCCCTGAAGGGGAGACATAAGCTCTGTGGGATTGTCCTCAACATCAGTGGAAGCGTGGTCCTCTGAGGGATGCTCAGCCTCTGTAGGTGGGGATGGCTGCGGTAGCTCGAAAGGAGGGGGCACAATTCAGGCTCCATCTGTGTGCAGATGTCATCGTCCAAAGTCATGTCCTCCTCGTTGGTCTTCTCCACTACTATATGCATGACCTCCACAATGATATCCTCTGATGGTATAGGCTGCTCTGACTCAGGTGGGTGGCAGGGGGAGGCGACGACGGCATAAGGTGGCTCTATAGGCTCATGTATCTCGACCATGGTGTAAAAATGGGTCTTGTGCCCCTCAATTAGAGCGTAGACTCCATCATCAATTGTGCCTGTGGAAGAGATAAAATGAGTAATAAAGTTTTGAAATTCAAGCTCAAAAGAATCACCTGCCGTTATTGTCAATGGATCGGAATTTCGAACTATGTCGACAATGTTTCTCAATAGGTCCGTGTACGTGTCCTCCTTTGGCAACTCAGATGTCTCTATTTGTGGATTGTTGATGGTATAAAGGTGGATATGATCAACTTCAAGTGAAGCATACACTCCATCTATGATTGTACCTGCACTAGAGACATTAGCCATAACAAAATCGATGAATACTTAGTCGTATGGTTTACTTACCGTAACGGTTAGTGAACCAGTAGATCAAGCATCATCTATCATTTGCTCCAAGGCTACTACCAACTACAAATCACTGAACTTTCCCACTTGCATCCTCTTCAAAAACTCACGTGAGGGTCCCCTTAGCCTTCTAGTGAAGATATCAAATAGCGTGGAGTCATTCCACTCATGGTCTGACTCCGTCTGGAACATTCCTAACATTCCTTCAAACCTAGAAAAGGCTTCCCCGAAGGATTCTCCATCAGCCTGATAGAATGTAGCGAGATACTTGTAGGATTGTATAGAGCCCGCTCGCATTTTCTTTGGAAGCACCATCGCTGCAACAACTGTATCTGATCAAGCAAAGTAAACAACCTGGAAAAGACGTCATGGGTACAAAGAGAGATAAAGATAAGAATAGTAACAGGTGGTGGGGAACAAAATCTCTCTCAATGTTTTTTTAATGTAGTCTAATCAACCTAATTGTGACAAATTGGCACCCAACGGGAAACACCCCCCCGGCAACGACGCCAAAAACTTGGTCGCTTCAAAATGCAACCCAAGAGCACAACCTAGTATGGCGCAAATGCACGGAGATAAATCCCCGGCAATGGCGCCAAAAACTTGGTCGACCCCGGATATACACCCGGAAACGATTGTAGTTTTACCGCAAGCGCACGGTCAAGTGGCGAGCGGGTATCGAACACGAGGAGGTGGTGTTGGTTCCAATCTATCCTAGGTCGGTTTGACTACGAATGTTTTATTGGTGGAGATGGTTATAGAATGATGTAATGGAAATGGTGGTGGATGTCGGTGTCGGTGATAAAGAAGTCGGTCAAATATCGATTCAAATACAATATAATAAAAGAGTCTAGGGCTAGGGAATTCCCACTACGGATCGTCATACATCATTGTATATAGTGAATCTCAATATTACTAGACTTGCATTAAGGTGAACTAGTCGTAACTGAATAGAGAACCAAGCTCACGCTCTCGCGCTATTTCCGGTCTATAGCGACCTAGGATAGGGCCCAATCTCTCGCAAACCCTAGCCTAAGCCACTAGCATTAGGATCAACATCATCGTTCAATCGCCCCTCGAGCCCACTCTCGTGCAAACTCGAGTTACGATTTAGGTTGTGATAGTTCGTATTCGTCAAATCTCTTGCAAACGAATATGTGTATAGATTTATAATAAAAATCCTAGCTTTGGTCCAATCTCTTGCAAACCAAGTATAGAGAATCTCGATTATAAACTTAAATCGAATATCTAGGCCTTCCCATCGATTAGAATCCAATCTCTTGCAAACCCCAATCGATGGAAATTCCTAGCTATCCGTAGTAAATCGATCACAACCTAACCTCCTAGCAATTCTAGCAATTAAGAAATTCATTCATCACAAATCTGAAATTAGATCCATAGGGTTCATCCCCATGCCCTAGAACAACAAATCAACTCAAGCATAGCAAAAACGATATGAGAATCAATAAAAATCATTGCTTGCATACAAAAAGATAGAAACACAAAGATTCAAATAACAAGAACAAAATACTTAGCTTTGATGAAGATCTTCAATCCAAATACAAGCTTTTAGATCCAAGAGGGGGCCTAGGGCATGGCATAACCTCTAAAATAATCCCTAAGAAAACATGTGGGAACCTTCTCTAATGGTGGCTACAAAACCCTTATATAGTCTCCCCAAAACCCTAGCAAATAACCCTAGAAAACCCCTCAAATTCGTGCCCAAAAATAGCCCAAACCACAACTTAAAATCTGGGCCCTCCGTCGACTCGGTCGAGTGGGAAAATGTGACTCGGCCGAGTGGAAATTCCAGCACTGCAGCGTCAATTTGCAGAAATTCTCCAGATATCATCCGACCTCCAATTGGCGGGTTTTTGGCGGCGTTGGAACCGTCATGAAGTCTACTATCCATAAAAAATATGAGAAAAATACTTTGATTGCTGAAATGATAGCAGATTTCAAAAGAGTGGGAGGCTGTCTGAAAATCTGGGCGCTGCGTGTCCTCGGCGTCACTCGGCCGAGTTGACTTCTCTACTCGGCCGAGTGGGATTCTCTACTCGGCCAAGTGACAGACCCTGTAGAAAAACAGTAACTTCGAGGTCCTCAGGGGTCTGTCTCCGGGGGTGGCTCGGCCGAGTGGCTTTACTCACTTGCCGAGGGGCATTTCTTGCTCGGCCGAGTCGAAACCGTCAAAAGCCTGTACATTTCCAGTAAGTCGGCCTCTTTTGATGGTGAATTTCTCATGCCACTCGGGCGATGCGATCTTCTTACTCGGCCGAGTGGGATATCAACCCTCGGCCGAGTGCACGCCTAATTCCTTCTGTTGGAGCGTGTCCGGACGGGTCGGCCGAGCGGTCTTCTTGCTCGGCCGAGTGAGTGCTCCACTCAGCCGAGTGGCATGCTGTAAATGCCTAATCTTCTCCGTTTCTCCTCCTCATCGCTTCTACGGAGTTCCTTCTTCTTCCACCCGTCTCCCATCACCGAATGTCACGCCCCGCTTCCCAAAAACTTGGAGGCGAAGCGTGAGAAGGTCCGCTCAGACTTGAAGCTACAAAGCTGCAAGTCCGATAAGCGTCAATCAAATTTAAACTGCAGGTCCTTGCAATGCGAAACGAAACAAAGTTAATAATAACGAAAGAGACAAAAGAAACATCTCAGAATATCCATAATAATAAATTCCAACATCGCAGAAAAGCCACCAGGCTAAAAGAAAGAGAGTCTAAAAGAGGCCCAGCATGGCCAACAAAAGTACAAAGTACAGAAACAAAGTAATGGTGCAAGCACCGACATCTAACAGCAACCTAAAGCAACAGCAACGCCAACAGTCTCTAAAACTGGTCTCCGGTGTCCACGAACTCCTCGACGTACGTAGGCTCAGTGTCAGCAAACACCACATCCTCAGCAACTGTCTCTGGCTCAGGGTCTAACATGTGGCACCCAAAAGAGCAAGGGGCACATGTCAGCAAGTCTGGAAGACTTGTGCAAGGAAACTGAAAGTAGGTAAAAGTAAAGCAACTTAGCAGTTCTAGCATGATGCAATGACGTGGCAGTTAAAGTAATGAGGGCAACAGGTAAAGTAAAGTACGAGCATGGCATGGCAGGGATGACAAGTATTACATGAATCATTCACAAGAAAAGTACAAGACAAGGAAAGTAAGCACCTCGTGCACAGAGATTCCGCCTTTTGGCTAGAGTGGCTGCGCGGGCCAACTCCTAAGCTCAAGTGATCATTTATCCCTACCCCTCCACGTGTGTCGAGCCAGGGCCTTACCCCCGAACGGGAATGCTCGCTTCTGGAACACGAGCCAGGAAGTGTTTTATCTTGTTGGTCTAGGGGTGCACCGAGCCAGTCAAGGGAGTACAAGTACAAGTATTGTAGCGTGTGCTACCAATGCGACATTCAATGCATGGATGACATGACAAGACAAGTAGTAAGGCGTACAAGTAAAAAAGTAAACGTGACAGTTTAGTATGCATGAACAACAAGTTTAAGGGTTGGATCTAGCTTCGTTGTCAAGCTAGATCAATTAGGTGACGGATCTAGTTTTGTTGTCAAACTAGATCAAGTGGGCGTCTAGCCAGCTATCATTTCACTGACTAGTCTCTATTACGCTAAAAACAAGGAAGTGGCCTAAAAACATGGCCCTACACAAGTGTTGGCAAGTTTCACTTGCCTGCAACTATCACGTCAAGAAAACACCGTCCAACGAGTCCAAAGTCACGATTCCTACGTGCACCAGTCCACCGGCCTGCATCCGTTTTATTAATCTTGATTAGTGATTGCTAAAACATTTAAAATACTTTAAAATACTGATTTTTATTCTTGGTTAACGAGCAATTGGGTTGGGGGTCCTAGGGGTGCAAAGCGTTACCTCAACATGACGCGAAAGCTACACCGGCGTCGGGTAGCGACGCCGGGGGTTGGAATAAAAGATCGCGCTCCAAGTCCAGATTCCAATTAGATTCCTCGCTGGAAATTTCAGAGCAATCAACCCGGGCGACGATTCCAGATTCCAAAGCTTGCACGTGCGACGACGGGCTACGACGTGCGACGACGTCGTACGCGGCAAGTCGTCGAAGAGAACGCACCTAGGTGGGGCCCACAGTAGTCCTAGGGACCTTTGGGGGACCCACAATACCTCTGGAGAACTTGGGGGGCCCACGGAGGCAAGTGGTGCGACGGATGCCGGGGTTGCGACGAGTGGCTCTCGGTCGTACTCAGCCAATGCGGGGGATTTGGTCGGTCAGACACGCTGGGTGCGGAGCTTGCAGCGCAGCGGGCTGCAGTGGAGCGGCGGGGCCTTGGTGCGGGGGATTTGGTCGGTCGCTGCGGGCGTTCGGGTCGGTCGCTACGGGCGACAATGCGTTGCAACGTTTGCAACGTTGCAACGAATTGGCGAGCGCACGGTGCGGGCGGGCGCCTCGGTCAGGTGCGGAGCAATGCGGGGCGACAAGGCGGGTCGGTGCGGAGCGCTGTGCGGAGCGGGGCGACAAGGCGGATGCGAGCGGGTGCGGGCCTAGCGGTCGGTCAGACCGAGGGAACGGAGCGGGCGGCTGCTGCAGCGTGCGGAGCGGAGCGGATGCGGGGTTGGGCTTCGGTCGGAGCGGCGGATGCGAGCGGTTTTCTCGGTCAGATCGGTGGCTGAACGTCCCAACGTTGCGACGAATCGTCGCAACGTCCAATTTGAGTTTTGGAAGAGGCAAGGGCTAAATTCTTGCGAAAATAGGTCTTCCTAGGGGTTGTTTATATAGTGTAGATGGGTTGACTTGGTCTAGGGCTAAATCTAATAGGATTAGAAGTTTAAAATAATTTAAAATTTGAAATCCAACTACTCCAACTCACCCAAGGGTTTGACTTGGTCCAAATGAGCTGGAAATTTGCTCAAAAAATTCTTTAATACGTTTAAAACTCAAATAAATTTTATTTGGCCGAAAATAATTTATAAATTAATTATTAAAAATAATATAAAACTTGTTAAAAATATAAAAGTGGTCAAATAAACTCCAAAAATTATAAAATAAATATCTTGGTGATCGTGATGAAGAATGTGATCTAACTAAGAAGACGGATCTCAATTTCGACGTCGGACGACGAGACTAAAAATAGTAATGTCTCCCGTCAAGAGTGAGAATCGTCACGTCTCATCGAGTAAGTTTAAATTGTGGGAAAACGACTCGAGAAGTGTCGTTCCAAGATAGTGCCACTATTTAATACTCTCAGAGACGATCACAACGGCATATCACACGAAAGTGTTCACAATCAAATGAAGTCTGAAACAAACACGTGCACGGTCAAAAGCACGTGCCCAAACAAAGTACAACGAAAAGTGGTCGTTACATCCTCCCCATCTTAGAATAAAGTCCGTCCTTGGACTTTCTAATATATCTAGTCTCTCTAATAACTACCCCAATCAAGTCACATTATATTTCAAACCAGGTATAGCTATTACAAAGGCTTATATACGCACTAGGTAGTCAAACATTATCACTACTAACACGCATATATATATACATTCACATACGTTATACACTTATACTTATTATAGTCAGTCAAATTCATACATGTATTTCATATATATATATATATATATATATATATATATATATATATATATATATATATAATCATATATATAAACATACATCCCTTATATAACTACTACTTACCTAAACACAAAACAATATTTCAGATACTCATATAAGGATAGCCTCACACTTAGAAAATACAATCATTGCTCTACATATAGATAGCTACCTATGCACAAACATCAAGGGTATACTAACCTCTAATATTCATCCAATACCAAACATCTCAACACATATAGTCACACCATACCATTATTAAATCAAGTGCACTATATCTAATATAAATTCACCACTACTATAATTTCATAATATAGCTAGTCATTCAATTGTATTCAAATATTTCACCATACATTCACATACGTACGGTCCTATAACTGTATTTACGACACGCCACATATGCCATAGTCATCAATACCTATAACTAAGCACATACTTACCCGTGCATGGTGCACACCCATACACGCTAACTTTTCATTTACGCATACCAATTATACCATTATATTACTAGCACATCTATGCACCTAGTTTAGCTAGCACACAAGCAAGTCCTTAGTAAATAACTATACCACAAGACCAACACCTATAACTATATACTGGTGTAGCGACCCACAGTCATGTGCGTAACACAGCCAGGCACAAACACTTCTATCACTATACATACATCAAACATTGCTATATTCAAACTACAAACATACATTCAATATACTTAGAGTATACCCACTCAAGCTTGAGTGAGACTCAAAACACATATCAGAATATTCTATATACGTAACACGGCATTCATACATATACCAATATCACTCCAATATTTATATATACATATCTACCAATACAATCATATGCATTCCATAAGTCAGTCACACTTAATATCTAGTCAGGTAATACTTACATAGTTCAATCACTCTATATACCATAATAATAATAATACAGACATCAGCACACGCATAATTATAATACTCTCCCTAATGCATGCACACATATTCATCGTATAATCACTCACATGCAACATATATATTCACACCATAGCCTACTACCTATAACTGGTGTACCAACACCTATTATTATTATCACACCTAGCATACATATAGTTTCACCAGCATATTGCTTCAACCATTATAAGTATCTCCTAATTACATACACCCTATTAGGTATTCACACACTAATTCTTATACAGGCATCCTTAGTATGGTATAGCTACCCACACACCAAACTATAACTACTAACATACAAACAACTTCACACATCTTGAATAACTCCGAGTATATATAACACACAATAAGCAGCCATTAATATACCATGGGAGAGTACACTCATTCAAGCCAACATATGCGAAATTTGAAAACTGTCGTACTTCAAAAATTGAAATCCTCATCTGGAAAGAGATATTTGGGGATTGATAAAACGTGTTGTTTCAAAATAAGTTTGGGTCGAATATTCATAATAAGAGAAAATGGTCTATTTGTTAAAAAAATCATTAAAAGGAAGTAAAATCATTTACACGAATATTGAAGACGTAGTTTAGAAAATATTATACGGCAGTAATTCAATATAATGTTTGTGAAAGTCAAAGAAGGAAATCAAGTAACGGAAGGATTTAAACTCATGTTAAATGCTTTCAAAACTTTTAGGTTATGGAAAATTTTAAAATAATCAATATCGAAACTACTTTTCAAAGGAACCAGGATTTGCAAAAATAAAAAAAAAACTGGTTTACACACGGTCCTTAGCATACGAGCACAACGAACCTGATACAGTTATATAAAAATAATTGAAATTCTATTTAGTCTCGAAATTATTCTAAAAGCACGTAGGGAAAGCGGAAAGATAATATTAATAACTTGGTAGTAGAATTATCAAAATTGATAGTGAAGCTTTAAAATCAAATCTATGGAAGGTCCAGATTTAGGAAATGGTTTAGAAATAGTAATTTTACAAAACCTGAAATAAGGAAGACGATGAGCATAATATTGACTTGCGGGAAGCTGAAATCCCAAGTGACTTGAAAAGTATATTAAAGTAAACACGACGTATCATTCGAATAACGCATATAAGAAGGAAAATTATGAATCGAATTGGGCAAGGCTAAAGTACAGTTCAGAAAGAAATTAATATATGAAAGGAAATATGTATTTTCATAGGTTCAAAAGTGTAGGCTGAAAAAAAAACATTATAAACTATTATTCAAAAATTTCGACAATAGTTTTAAAAATTTTTAAATCAACGAGGAGCATGAAGTATAAGTATATTAAAATTTGAACACATTTAAAACTTAGGGAAAGAGGAACTCAAAAAGAAAATACTTTCAGAAGGTTCAAGATTTGTGATGGAGAGATTTGAAAATTGACGACGATTGTCATGAGGCGATCTCGAGGATCGAGGCAAGGAAAACGGTCAGATGTTCAAGACATACATACGCCTAGGATATGGCCCAGGGTACCTACGGGAAAACTCCTACGGTCGTCCAACTAAAGTTTAAGAAACTTAGCGCTAGGTCTTTCTAAGGGAGCTAGGTGATAATGAAATGCGCTCGGCTTGGTCCATAATCGATGAACCCAAGCGAACGGCTAAAGGAATTCTAGAAGTCTGATATGGTCAGGGGTAGACAAGGACCACTAAGGTAACTCCTATGACGATTAAATCAATTCTCAGCAAGGAAACTAATTAACAGTCTAACAATCAACCCTATTTTTGCAAACAATCATATGCAAGCAACCAAACATGTTTTAACAGGCCAGATCTAACTAAGGGAAGAAACAACTAGGTCGAGCGTTACCTGCGATAACCTCATCCACCGTCTCGCTCTCCACTGCCGTCATCAGGTACGCCTGCCTCCTCGGCTGCATGGCCTGCTGAAAAGCCTGCTTCTGAGGAGCGAGAGGTGCTCCACGACCTGCAGGCACAGGTACTCTCTGTTGCAACGGCTGTGCGGCAACGGGATCCTTCCAAGGTACCTTAGAGCTCGGGCACTCCTTCATAGTATGAGTAGGATCTCCACAAATCAGGCACTGGCCCAGCCTCTTCCTGCACTGTTTCTTCTCATGACCAGTCTTGCTACAATGATGGCACACCTTCCGACTAGGCCCAGTTACTGGTGCTTCCTTCTGCGGAATTCTCTCCGATGCCTTCCGCAATTGATTTGCATGCCGACAATCCTTCTCTGAATGAGTAGCAGCACCACAAATCAAACACCGGCCTAGAAATCTTCTGCACTGCTCCTTGATGTGCCCGGTCTTGCCACAGAAATAGCAAGTCTTCAGAGTAGGTCCGCCACCAACTCGAGTCTGTCGTCTTCTCGCCATCTAACGACATAGAAAACGAACAAAAATTTAGACTCCATAGCTTAATGACTTAGATGTTGTAATTTATTTAATGGACATTCCGTTACTATCGTTGTTCCGTTAATTCGCAATTGCAAGATTGGACCTGCATGGGCCACCAACAAAACCTGTCACGCCCCGCTTCCCAAAAACGTGGAGGCGAAGCGTGAGAAGGTCCGCTCAGACTTGAAGCTACAAAGCTGCAAGTCCGATAAGCGTCAATCAAATTTAAACTGCAGGTCCTTGCAACGCGAAACGAAACAAAGATAATAATAACGAAAGAGACAAAAGAAACATCTCAGAATATCCATAATAATAAATTCCAACATCGCAGAAAAGCCACCAGGCTAAAAGAAAGAGAGTCTAAAAGAGGCCCAGCATGGCCAACAAAAGTACAAAGTACAGAAACAAAGTAATGGTGCAAGCACCGACATCTAACAGCAACCTAAAGCAACAGCAACGCCAACAGTCTCTAAAACTGGTCTCCGGTGTCCACGAACTCCTCGACGTACGTAGGCTCAGTGTCAGCAAACACCACGTCCTCAGCAACTGTCTCTGGCTCAGGGTCTAACATGTAGCACCCAAAAGAGCAAGGGGCACATGTCAGCAAGTCTGGAAGACTTGTGCAAGGAAACTGAAAGTAGGTAAAAGTAAAGCAACCTAGCAGTTCTAGCATGATGCAATGACATGGCAGTTAAAGTAATGAGGGCAACAAGTAAAGTAAAGTACGAGCATGGCATGGCATGGATGACAAGTATTACATGAATCATTCACAAGACAAGTACAAGACAAGGAAAGTAAGCACCTCGTGCACAGAGATTCCGCCTTTTGGCTAGAGTGGCTGCGCGGGCCAACTCCTAAGCTCAAGTGATCGTTTATCCCTACCCCTCCACGTGTGTCGAGCCAGGGCCTTACCCCCGAACGGGAATGCTCGCTTCTGGAACACGAGCCAGGAAGTGTTTTATCTTGCTGGTCTAGGGGTGCACCTAGCCAGTCAAGGGAGTACAAGTACAAGTATTGTAGCGTGTGCTACGAATGCGACATTCAATGCATGGATGACATGACAAGACAAGTAGTAAGGCGTACAAGTAAAGAAAGTAAACGTGACAGTTTAGTATGCATGAACAACAAGTTTAAGGGTTGGATCTAGCTTCGTTGTCAAGCTAGATCAATTAGGTGACGGATCTAGTTTCGTTGTCAAACTAGATCAAGTAGGCGTCTAGCCAGCTATCATTTCACTGACTAGTCTCTTTTACGCTAAAAACAAGGAAGTGGCCTAAAAACATGACCCTACACAAGTGTTGGCAAGTTTCACTTGCCTGCAACTATCACGTCAAGAAAACACCGTCCAACGAGTCCAAAGTCACGATTCCTACGTGCACAAGTCCACCGGCCTACATCCGTTTTATTAATCTTGATTAGTGATTGCTAAAACATTTAAAATACTTTAAAATACTGATTTTTAGTCTTGGTTAACGTGCAATTGGGTTGGGGGTCCTAGGGGTGCAAAACGTTACCTCAACACGACGCGAAAGCTACACCGGCGTCGGGTAGCGACGCCGGGGGTTGGAATAAAAGATCGCGCTCCAAGTCCAGATTCCAATTAGATTCCTCGCTGGAAATTTCAGAGCAATCAACCCGGGCGACGATTCCAGATTCCAAAGCTCGCACGTGCGACGACGGGCTACGACGTGCGACGACGTCGTACGCGGCAAGTCGTCGAAGAGAACGCACCTAGGTGGGGCCCACAGTAGTCCTAGGGACCTTTGGGGGACCCACAATACCTCTGGAGAACTTGGGGGGCCCACGGAGGCAAGTGGTGCGACGGATGCGGGGTTGCGACGAGTGGCTCTCGGTCGTACTCAGCCAATGCGGGGGATTTGGTCGGTCAGACACGCTGGGTGCGGAGCTTGCAGCGCAGCGGGCTGCAGTGGAGCGGCGGGGCCTTGGTGCGGGGGATTTGGTCGGTCGCTGCGGGCGTTCGGGTCGGTCGCTGCGGGCGACAATGCGTTGCAACGTTTGCAACGTTGCAACGAATTGGCGAGCGCACGGTGCGGGCGGGCGCCTCGGTCAGGCGCGATGCGGGGCGAGCGATGCGGAGCGGGGCGACAAGGCGGGTGCGAGCGGGTGCGGGCCTAGCGGTCGGTCAGATAGAGGGAACGGAGCGGGCGGCTGCTGCAGCGTGTGGAGCGGAACGGATGCGGGGTTGGGCTTCGGTCGGAGCGGCGGATGCGAGCGGTTTTCTCGGTCAGATCGGTGGCTGAACGTCGCAACGTTGCGACGAATCGTCGCAACGTCCAATTTGAGTTTTGGAAGAGGCTAGGGCTAATTTCTTGCGAAAATAGGTCTTCCTAGGGGTTGTTTATATAGTGTAGATGGGTTGACTTGGTCTAGGGCTAAATCTAATAGGATTAGAAGTTTAAAATAATTTAAAATTTGAATTCCAACTACTCCAACTCACCCAAGGGTTTGACTTGGTCCAAATGAGCTGGAAATTGGCTCAAAAATTCTTTAAAACGTTTAAAACTCAAATAAATTTTATTTGGCCGAAAATAATTTATAAATTAATTATTAAAAATAATATAAAACTTGTTAAAAATATAAAAGTGGTCAAATAAACTCCAAAAATTATAAAATAAATATCTTGGTGATCGTGATGAAGAATGTGAGCTAACTAAGAAGACGGATCTCAATTTCGACGTCGGACGACGAGACTAAAAATAGAAACGTCTCCCGTCAAGAGTGAGAATCGTCACGTCTCATCGAGTAAGTTTAAATTGTGGGAAAACGACTCGAGAAGTGTCGTTCCAAGATAGTGCCACTATTTAATACTCTCAGAGACGTTCACAACGGCATATCACACAAAAGTGTTCGCAATCAAATAAAGTCTGAAACAAACACGTGCACGGTCAAAAGCACGTGCACAAACAAAGTATAACGAAAAGTGGTCGTTACACCAAATAACCCTCAAAAGAGCCTTGGGTGATGCTCTGGAGTGGGTGCAAGTCCCTTAAGCTCATTTTTTCTCCCGATCGCTCCATATTTCCTGAAATCCGACAAAAACAAGAAATAGTGAAAAGTAACATAATATCGTCGAATACTCGTGAAAATCGCAATATGAGCAATAAAAATGGCGTGAAAACATGCAGAAAAAAGGTGTAAAATATGGACCGATCAGTAGATGTGATAAGTATATGGTGGTACGATTGGTATATGTGAATGAAATGTTAGCGTGTATGGGTGTGCACCATGCACGGGTAAGTATGTGCCTAGTTATAAGTTTTGGTGACTATGGTATATGTGGCGTGTCGTGAGTATCGTTATAAGGCCGTATGTAATGTAAAGTTATGGTAAAATGGTTGCATGCATTTGAATGACTATATATTGTGAAATTATAGTAGTGGTGAATGTATATTAGATATAGTAAGACCTGATTTGAATAATGGTATGGTGTGACTACATGTGTTGATGTGTTGGTATTGGATGTGTACTAGGAAATATTAGGGAGTAGTATACCCATGTTTGTTTGTGTGACTAGGTGGCTATCTATACGTAGAGCAATGATTGTATTTGCTAGTGTGAGACTAATATTATGTGAGTATCTGAACTATTGTTTGTGCTAGGTTAGTAGTAGTTATATAAGGGATGTATGCATATATGTATGATTTAAATATGTGCATGAATGAATAAGTATACATGTTAGCAAAATTATTATTTGACTACCTAGTGTTTGCATAAGCATTTGTAATGACTATACCTGGTTGAATTATAATGTGATGTGATCGGGATAGCTACTAGTATAGCTAGAGTTATATTTATTGTTAGAAAGTCCGAGGACGGACTTTATTCTAAGGTGGGGAGGATGTAACGACCACTTTTCGATCGTACCTTGTTCGTGCACGTGCTTTTGACCGTGCACGTATTAATTTTAGACTTTGTTTATTTGTGAACACTATGGTGTGATATGCAGTTATGACCCTCTCTGAGAGTATTTAAATTGTGGTGTTGATATGGAACGTCATTTCACGGGTCGTTCTCCCACGATTTGACCTTATTTAACGAGACGTCGCGATTTTTGCTTTCGTTGCGAGGCCCTTCTATTTTTAATTTCATTTCTCGTCATTGAAATTGTAATCTGTCTTCTCCATCTTCTTTCTCTCGTCGTACCGGTCACCCCAGTATTTATTTCACAATTTTCGGACTTCGTTTAATCTACTTTCACTTTTTGCCCAACCTAATAAATAGTTAACCCTAAGTTTATATGTATACCACTAATCATTTTATTTATATGCATATCATCTCCCTAACTTAGCCTAGCCCACTTATTTTGCACGGTCCAAACCCAACTGTTGGGCTTTTCACATGCTGTCAAACTTTAAACCCACATCCTATTTGCTATTAGAACCCTAGGCTATTCATCTAGTCCCTCACGTGCTGTCTTGCCCTCTAGCCCTAGGTTCACATGTGATCAGCAGCACTTCCCCTCATATTTAAATATTAGCCTAGGTTAGTTTTCTCAGAAATCAAAACAAGCCCCCCCAGGGCTTTGCAACCCACGAAGTTTCTCAACGGCGTTCTCTTCCTTCCGCACGAAACAAAAACCCCAGTGCTGCCACCCTCGTGTTCTCTTCGACCAGCCCTATACCCACGATCTTCGGCCTACATCCTTGCTCCGGTGACCCCCGTCGTTTTCTGCTTGGGCCCCGACGGTGTTCCCTGAGCTCCGCCCAGGCACGCGACGACAGCCCGTCGCTGCGATATCCCCGGCGTCCCAACGATGCCAGCGTTGCCTGCGGCCTTCCCACGGCATCCCACGACCCCCACGGCCTTCCTCCGACGCTTCTTCGACGCTCACGATCACTGTGCTCCGCCCAACTTCGACCCAAAGCCCTGCAGCCGCAAACAAAAAGCCCAGTGCCCCTAAGTCCCGCAAGGCCGCCGACTGCCCGAACTCCGGCCACCTGGGTACCTCCGGCCAATCTTCGCCTTACGCCACCCTCCGCAACCCACTCCGGCCTTCACCTTCCCCGCAAGGCCGCGCCCTCCACCTGCAAGGCAACACTAGCCGAGACCATGTAAGTTTAATTTCTGCATACAAGTATTTTTGAACATAAGGTGTTAGTTAATGTTTTGTTTTTATACATGCTGTATAGTGGTATCACTAGGTACTATGCTAACCCAGTTTCATGATTAGCAATATGGAGTTTTGTGTGAGCTAGTTGGTATATTAGCAGTTAATAATATATTAGTCGTAAGATGACTATATATATACTGTGTTAGTTTAGGTGATATTATATATGAGGGCCAACATATCAAGATTAATAAGCAGTAAATACATATATAAGTAATTCGTAGTAATTTTGCTGAGTCTGGGCCTTTAATTTGATGCCACACATTCGATGTCGCAGATATAATATATTTTTCTAAAGCTGATGCTGTTACCTTTCACGCTACTGAAATCCAACCCCTGACGTCGCTACCCGACGCCAGTGTAGCTCTCGCGTCGTGTTGAGGTAACGTTTTGCACCGTAGGACCCCCAACCACAGCATGTTAATAAAGACTAAAATTTTATGTTTTTAAATGTTTTAGACCACTAATAAAGATTAATAATATGGGACTATAGGCTGGTGGACTCGTGCACATAGGTTATTTGTGATTGTGGGCTTTTGGACGGTGTTCTGCAGGCGTCAGACTTGCAGGCAAGTGAAACTTGCCAACTCTTGCTTAGGGCCATGTTCTTAGGCCACTTCCTTGTTTTTAGCGTAAAAGAGACTAGACAGTGAAATGATAGCTGTCTAGACGCAACTTTGAGATCTAGTTTGACAACGAAGCTAAATCCGTCACCCTGCCATGTCATGCATGCATTGATATCTGTCACGTTTAAATTCCTTATTTGTACGAACTTTTAACTGACATGCATTGCATTCTACATGTCATCCAAGTTGATTGTTGCAATCGTAGCACACGCTACACTACTTGTACTTCTTTGTCCGGCTAGGTGCACCCCTACGCCATCATGAACAATACTTCCTGGACTCGTGATCCAGAAGCGGGCCTCATGTGTTGGTCAAAAACCAATGCCCAATTTCCTTGTTGAGGCTAGGTGCACCCCTATGCCATATTGAAATACACTTCCTGGCTCGTGATCCTGTAGCGAGCATACGTGTTCGGGGGTAAGGCCCTGGCTCGATACACGTGGAGGGGTAGGGATAAGCGATCACTTGAGCTAGGAGTTGGCCACGCAGCCTCTCTAGCAAAAAGGCGTAATCTCTGTGCACGACGTGCTTACTAGACTTGTATGTTGAATATTGGACTCCCCGGATTTGGTTTTGGATGATGAGCAAACATAAATAATTCATGAACTAACAATTTGTGAGCGCAGTATTGGAGATCATCGCCAAATTCAAGAGAACAATCAAAGCGACATCTCAAGACTTCTCAAAGCTCGTATTCATTGCCTAAAGCTTCGTTGAAGCTCTTGGACCGTTTTGGAAGTCATAGAGAATTGATCGAAGCTCTCGAAGACCGTTGATTAAGGTTTTATTTATAGTCTTTTAGCTTCGATCTATAGAATGTTAAGCCTTGAGTATATCTTACGATTCTATCTTCGTAACGCTCATATCGTAGCTCTAGGATCTTAGTACAAGTCCATTCTAACTTCCTCGAAGCATCGCGCTTCGATTCGGACTTGTTTGTGCATGTTAGTTGGTACAAGAAGAAGTACTGACCGACTAGATGGTGATCTAGTCGGTCAGCAAAGCTTCTTGGACCGACTAGTTTGAGTTAATCTTTTCTTGTTCAGTACTGTTTACAGTTAGTCGGTCTACGTTGACTCACCGACCGACTAGTTTGTGAACTAGTCGGTCAGTGATGCTTCTTTGACCGACTAGTTGAGCTTTACTGTTCATGCCAAATTTCTCCTAAGCTACTGTTTATCGTTAGTCGGTCTAAGAACGTTTGGTGACCGACTAGTTGATAATCTAGTCGGTCAACATTTGTTCTTGGATCGACTAAATCAATTTGTATTCAGCCTATTTTTTTTCCTCTTAGTCGGTCTACGTTCACTGACTGACCGACTAGTTGTGAAACTAGTCGGTCAGAAAGTCTTCTTGGACCGACTAAATTTCTAGGTCTGAAATTCTATCTCTTCTCAGTTCTTCACTTAGTCGGTCCATGTTGTTTGACTGACCGACTAGTTAATGAACTAGTCGGTCAGTGGTTGTTCTTTGACCGACTAGTTGTCTCAGATTTCTAACAGTTGGGAATTGACCTAACTTATTTTTATGGGACCCTATAAATACGAACCATGGTCATTTCTCTCTAGGTTAGAGCTGCCATTAAGAGATTCATTGAGATTGAAAGAGATAGCCATTCTCACTCATTTCCAAAGCTCTCTTCCTCACAAGAAATCCATTCTCTCACTTTCTAGATCTAGAATCCATCTTGAGAGAAGTTTGTTCTTGGTGATCCCTTCAAGCTCTAGCTTGATTCTAGTCTCCAAATCACTCCTAGGCACCCATTGCTGGTCATTTCTTTGGTGCTAGGTCTTGGTGACTTCATCTTCCTCAAATCCCTCCTTGCACCTATTTGGTAAGAAAACTCAAGGTATAGGATTTTGTGGTAAGATTGTTTATTTCATTATAAACTTGTTTATATTGCTTATTGATTCTCTCGGTTGTGAGAGAAGGTTATGATCCCAGGTTGTGGGATTCACTTTTGCCATTGCATGTATGATTTGATCTTGTGAAGGTTTTTCACAAGATATCATAGTGGAAATCTTGGGTTAGGGTTTCTAACCTAAGTATCCGGAGGGGATCCGGGTGGTTGGGACGTAGGATCACCGGGAACAAGTCAAGGAGACTTGGGTGGATCCGAACCCAGTAACATCTTTTGTTAGCATTGTTAATTTTGTTGTTGTCATTCAATTTAAGCTTCCGCAAATTGATTTGGTAGTTGTTTGCACTATAATTAGGAATTATACTCCTTGTTATTTTTAAAGTACTATTCACCCCCCTCTAGTAATTGTGCAGTAGCTTGTAGGGCATTACATTTGGTATCAGAGCCAGATACTTAGCTATGTCTGCCAACGACAACAAGACCATGCGTCCACCTTCCGACTATGGCACCTTCAGGAACCATGAAGGAACGTCTTCGGTGATGGAAGGACATTCCTCTACGAGGCCTCCATTCTTCAACGGTACCAACTACGGGTACTGGAAATGCCGGATGGAAACCTTCCTCTGGAGTGCATCTCTATGGAGGACCACAATGAAGGAATACATCGAGCCCGAAGAAGAAGACTTTGAGAAATGGACAACCGCGGAGGTCGCCGCGGAGGTAAGCAATGCCAAGGCAATGAACGCCTTGCAATGCGCATTGGAGCCCGAGGACTTCAATAAGATATGCACATGTAAGAGTGCATATCAAATTTGGAACTCCCTCCTCATTCTACATGAAGGGACGAGTAGGGTAAGAGACTCTAAACTCGTAGTTGTAAACAAAGATTACGAAATGTTTCATATGCAACAGGGTGAGAAGATGAAGGAATATTACGCTCGCTTCGTTGACATCATAAACGAGTTAGAGGCTCTCGGCAAATCCTACACCCAAAAGGAGAAGTGCTCGAAGCTTATCGAAGGACTTCCTTCTTCTTGGGAGAAACGTACCTTCGCCATCGAGGAAGGTAATGACATGAATAAGTATACCGTAGTTCAATTGATGGGTACTTTGATGTCATACGAGGTACGCAAAGATAGCAAGGTGAAGTTACAAGAAAAGACGAAGTCCTATTTGAACCAAGACGTGCCTAAGAAAAAGGCGATTGCATTCAAGGCGGCTTCATCCACCTCTACCGATGATGAGGACTCGGAAGAAGAAATGGACATGGAATCCATTGCACTTATGGCAAAGAAGTTCAATCGCTTCTTCCGAAAGGGTAACTTCAAACAAAAATCTAAATTTACTTCTACTAACGCCTCTCCACCTTTGTGCTTTAAATGCAATAAGCCAGGACACATCAAAGCGGATTGTCCTCAAAACAAGCAAAAGGAGAAGTGGAAGGCGCCGAAGTTCGACAAGTCCAAGAAGTACAAAAAGGGGTATAAAAAGGGACTTGTCGGAGCAACATTAACCGACTCCGAGGATTCCTCAAGCGGAGAGTCGGACGATGAGAAAGTGGAGCAAGCGCACATGTGCTTCATGGCAAGAGAGGAGCATGATCAAGGATCTTCCTCCTACGATGATAGCGACGACGAAGGCGATGAGGTAACTATGGATGATCTTAGGGATGCTAACTCTCATTTATGGTCTAAATACACTAAATTAGTAAATAGATATACGAAAGTAAAAGATGACCTAGCTAGCATTCAAACCTCGCCTAAGACTATCATCACCAACAACGACACCGTTGTTGAAGAGTTAAGAAATGAGATTGTTAATCTCAAATCTAAACTTGAACATGTTAGCATTGAAGATCCGGAAGAACATAGGATAGCGGATTTGACTTCTCAAAACTCGACTTTGAGTATTGAGAATGAGAATCTTAAATCTCGTGTTTATGTGCTCACATCGCAAGTATCCAATTTGGATACTTCTATGCGTTCTCTCAAAGAGAAATATGAGAACACATTAGGCCGAATTAATAAATTCAATAAGGGTAAGGACCATTTGGATAAAATCCTAAATGACTTACTTCCGGCCAATCACTACATTGGTTTGGGGTATACGATGGGATGTCCATCCAAAGCGGCCACTACTTTTGTTAGGCCAACTTCCGGTGACTCTACGAGTGGTAGCAAACACTCTATTGGTAGTTCATCTACCAATGGTGCTTCCACCTCGTCCACACCCTCTTTCGGAAAGAAACCCACTTTGGGTGGACCTCCAAAGAAGGGGCATGCTTATATGTACACCAATACCATGCCACGTAGGAACACACGTCCTACTCCACCGGCTCACACATATGATGATTTTTATGCAACACATTCTTGGGCACGTGCACACCATGTGAGACACCCTAACGCATGTGTTCCCACACATGCATATGTTCACCCACAACATCATATGAATAATTCTCGTCGTGCACCATTCCATCATGTTCCGTATGCCTATCCACAACATGCATCACGTAGAAATCAACATCGCATGCATGCACCCAATAGGATGAGGGCTCCCAAGATTTTCACTATTTGGAGCCCAAAGGACACAAGCATGGATGAAAAACAAGTGTATATGAATGCTTATTTTTCGAATGTTGTGCATAGTAGAAATTATGTGGGGAAGTCTAAGTCCAATTGGACTTGGCTTCCAAAGGTCTAACCTTTGAGGACCCAATGACCTTGGGTACCATGATATGAAATTTTCTATCTTTAGGTACTCAAGGAAAAGAAAAAGAAAAGGAGCAACAAATTTAAATTTAGCTCCAAAGGGAATTGGATACTCGATAGCGGGTGTTCAAAACACATGACGGGTGACGCTCAATTGCTCTCCGGAGTAGTTCCCATTGCAAATGGAAACCGCGTCGTATTTTGAGGCAACGAGAGCGGAACCATCGTCGGTGTTGGTAAAGTGGGTAACCCGTCTAAACCCTTAATTAGTGATGTTTATCTAGTTAATGGTTTAAATCATAATCTTATTTCAATAAGCCAACTTTGTGACAAAGGTTACAAAGTTAAATTTGCGAAAGGATTATGTCATATTTCAAATGATAATAATAAGTTATTATTTTCCGACACACGCCATAAAGATATTTATATTTTGGATCTTCCTAAGTCATATGAACAATGTCTCGTTGCCAACACAAGTGAACAACACTTATGGCATCGACGCTTTGGACATGTGAACTTTGGAACACTTTATAAGCTTTCAAAATTAAATTCCATTAAAGGTTTTCCGAAGCTCGTTTTTGAAAAGAAAAGTTTTTGTGATTCTTGTCAACGTGGCAAGCTTCATAAATCTTCATTTAAACCTAAGAAAAGCATTTCTACTAAACGGCCACTAGAGCTATTACATCTAGATTTATTTGGGCCAACTAGAGTTGCTTCCTTAGGAAATGCAAGATATGGACTTGTCATCGTCGATGATTATTCTAGATTTACATGGGTATTTTTCTTATGTAATAAAAATGAAGCTTTTGAAAACTTCACAATATTTGTGAAGAAAGTACAAAATCTCATCGGAACCACCATTGTCACTATTCGTAGTGATCATGGGGGTGAATTTGAGAATGAGTCTTTCTTAAATTTTTGTGATGATCTTGGAATTACTCACACGTTTTCTTTCCCTCGCGCACCTCCTCAAAATGGTGTTGTTGAGAGGAAGAATAGAACGCTTGTGGAATGTGCTCGCACTATGCTCGAAGATAGTCAACTTGGTTATCAATTTTGGACGGAAGCGGTACACACCGCTTGTTATGTGTTTAATAGAATACTTTTGAGGCCCGGCACCAAACAAACTTGCTATGAATTGTTGTTTGGTAGATTGCCTCAAGTTAAACATTTTCGTGTTTTCGGCGCAAAATGTTTTATTAAAAACACATATGATAATTTGGACAAGTTTGATCCGAGATCGGATGAGGGGATATTTGTTGGGTATTCCTCACGTAGCAAAGCCTACCGGATATACAACAAAAGATCCTCTACGATCGAGGAATCACTTTATGTCTCTTTTAATGAGAATTTTATTACTCCTAGAATTTCAAATGATGATGATTCTATGGATGTTTTATGTGATTCGTTTGAAAATTCTAAGTCTATTGATTCAATTGATTCTATTGATACTAACCCGACTAATGAAGTTGTTGAGAATGTGCCTAGTGATCAAGGTATTCTCAAGCGGCTTCATACCGTTCGTGACCATCCCCATGAACAAGTCATTGGCAATATTCATGATAGTGTCAAGACGAGATCGCAAGTCCACCACTTCGCCAATTGTGCCTTTGCCTCATCGATAGAGCCAAAGAATATAGTTGAAGCGTGCGAAGATAGTTCTTGGATCCTTGCCATGGAGGAGGAACTCATTCAATTCGAAAGGAATGAGGTATGGGAGCTTGTTCCTTTGCCATCGAAGAACCACACCGTCATAGGGACAAAGTGGATCTTCAAGAACAAAACCGACGAAAACCAAGTCGTCGTCCGGAAGCTCGGTTAGTTGCTCAAGGCTATCGACAAGAGGAAGGTATCGATTTCGAAGAATCCTTCGCTCCGGTAGCTAGATTAGAATCAATTAGACTATTATTGTCTTTTGCATGCCATAAAAATTTTAAATTATTTCAAATCGATGTTAAAAGTGCATTTTTAAACGGAGATGTCATTGAGGAAGTTTACGTTTCTCAACCTCCGGGTTTCATAAATGAAAAATTTCCAAATCATGTTTTTAAACTAAAGAAAGCTCTTTATGGTTTGAGACAAGCTCCTCGAGCTTGGTATGATCGCCTAAAGAATTTTCTTTTGGATTTGAATTTTAAAATGGGCAAAGCCGATTCTACTCTTTTTGTTAAGCATGCGAATAATGATATTTTATTAGTTCAAATTTATGTTGATGATATCATTTTCGGTGCTACTAACTTCACTCTTTGCGAAGAGTTTTCTAATGTTATGATGGAACAATTTGAGATGAGCCACATGGGCGAACTCAAATATTTCTTAGGTCTCCAAATTCGCCAATTGAACGATGCAATCTTCATCCACCAAACGAAATACACGGTGGAGTTGCTAAAGCGATTTGGAATGGAGAATGCCTCCGGGAAAAAGACTCCTATGAGCACTACAACGCATCTTGATAAAGATACGGGCGGAAAAGATGTAGACATTCGTCTATATCGAGGTATGATAGGTAGTTTACTTTATCTTACCGCAAGTAGGCCCGATATTATGTTTATCGTTTGTATTTGTGCTCGTTATAAGTCTCAACCTAAGGATTCTCACTTAGTAGCGGTTAAACGTATTTTTCGCTATCTAAGTTACACTTTAGATTTTGGATTACTTTATCCGAAATCTAGCACATATGAGTTAGTCTCATATAGTGACGCTGATTATGCGGGATGCAAATCCGACAGGAAGAGTACTAGTGGCACTTGCCATTTTCTAGGAAATTCCCTTGTCTCCTGGTTTTCCAAGAAGCAAAATTCGGTATCACTTTCAACCACCGAGGCGGAATACATTACCGGTGGTGCCGCTTGTGCCCAGGTTCTTTGGATGAGACACACACTGAAGGATTTTGGTATTCATTGTGATACTAGCCCTATCATGGTGGATAACCAAAGTGCTATTTGTCTTTCAAAGAATCCTGTGCACCATTCCCGATCTAAACACATAGATGTCCGACACCATTTTTTAGATGATCATGTTGCTAAAAAGGACATCATTTTAGTGTACGTTGAAACCCAAAAGCAAATCGCCGATATTTTCACGAAACCCCTAAAGGAGGACTCCTTTGTGCGGTTGCGTCGAGAATTGGGGATTATGGGTGAATCCGAGATATAGGATTCATGTCTCATTCAATTATCTTGCATGCCATTATATTTCGCGATATTTCGTTCATGCTAGATTTATTGAATTTTTGGGGATTTTATGTGATATGTTTGAATTTTTGCTCGAATTCTTATTTGAATGTCGTATTTAAGATTTCGATGTTTTATGGGGTAGTTTAGATGACTTTTGAGAGGGTTAAGATGTTTCATCCAAGTGTTTTATGAAGAGAACTCATTTATCAACTTTTGGACTCTTCTAGTCGGTTTCAGTTCATCAGCCAACCGACTAGATGCTCATCTAGTCGGTCAGCTAGTGAACTCAGACCGACTAGTTCAAGCTTTAACTTTCTTTTGTCATTAACTTCTTTTAGTCGGTCACAGTTCTCTTACCGACCGACTAGATTGAAAACTAGTCGGTCAGTTATTAAACTGTGACCGACTAACTCTAGCCCTAGAATTTTCGTTTTGCCTCTGTTTCGACTTAGTCGGTTTAAGCTCATTGACCGACCGACTAGATCGTAATCTAGTCGGTCAGTGCTTGAACTGTGACCGACTAAGTGCTCTAGGGCATTCATGTCTTTTCGCATTCCCGACCGACTTAAGCCTATCCTATCCGACTGTTTTTCATTCCAGTCGGTTGTTTTTACTCTCCAGCTCGAAAACCCTCAAAACCCGTTCGAGACCCTTCGTCTTCCCGTCGATCTCCGGCCATCTTTCCGGCCAACTCCGCCGCCCGTCGCCGTCGACCACTCCCCTAGGTATCTCCCTCCTTCCTAGGTTTCGTTTTGCATCCCTAGGGTTTGTTCTAGATCTTGTTTTCACCTCTAGAGTTCTAGGGTTTCGAATTTCATTCTTAGGGCTTGATTGTTTCAGTTCTAGGGCTTGAACTTAGGGTGTTTGATCCTCTTACGTCGCTTGATTGAACTCATTGTGCCGCGATCATGGCACGAACGAGAATCCCGATTACCTCTTCTGGGGCATCCCCCATGACCGTAGAGGCCGCGACCACTTCGACCCCTCCTAAGCGTAGGGCCAAGACCACACGCCCCCCTCTTCGTCTTCAACACCGTTGAAGAGGAAGAGGACGTCCAAGCCCAAACCTACCGGCCAATCTTCCAAGCCCAAACCCAAGCCTAAAAAGTTCCGTGCACCTACCCCTCCCGGTGAGCGTTCAGATAGTGATTCCGAGGATGATTCCGATGAAGAATACACTCCTGAGCATCCCGAGAAGGCTCCTACTCCACCCCCTCCTCCACCTCCTCCTAAGCCCCGTAAGGCTAAGGGTAAAGGTCCGATGCCAGTCGGCGGTGTAGATATATCGTTGTGTCGTGACGACCCTCAGTGTCTAGCGGCCTACAACCGTATAGAGCACTGCCCACTGCTGTTGGAGCATTACGTTCAGTTTTCTGATTTTCTTGGCCTTGCGGATCTTCTCTCCTATAGTGGCCTATTGGACTACCTTAGATATGACCCTAAGGCAAACCCCCGACCCTATCCTCGCCTGGTCAAGCTATTCTATGCCAATCGTGTCCGGGGCCAGTACGGTGAGACTCACTCCATCGAGACTTCTGTTTTGGGGACTTCGATAGTCCTCACGGAAGAGATCTTGCGGGAGTTGATAGGTTGCTCGTCGTGTGGCCTCCTCCCGTCTGACATCTCTGTTGACGATATCTCCTCCCTCGATCAGCGGACCCTAGCTAAAATCTTCCAGGTTATCCCCCCTGCTTTCATAGGAGTCCCTTCGAAATCATTCAAGCCGAATGCTTGGGTGATTAACCTGATCTTGAAATCCTGTCTTCTTCCCAAGTATGTATCTTCTTCTCTTCCATCTCAGCCATTTCTGAAATTGATTTACGCTCTTTTTATGGGTAGCGAGATTAATTGGGCTCGCATTATACTCGATAAGATGGATTCTTTCGAGTGTATTCGCAAGACCACTAAATCTACGCACATCCCATATCCTTGTCTCCTGACCTTGGTTTTCCGTCGATTCGGTGTTCCTTTGCCTCCTGATGATGAGCGTCCCCTTGGTCCTCCTCTGAACGCGACGGCCGTTAAGAAATCTCTTGCGGCACTCCGTCACGTGCAGCGGTCGACACCTTCTGCATCCCAGACCACTCCTTCAGCTGCTTCAGTCCCTCCTCCTTCCGCCACTCTTGATGATGTTGTTCGGTTACTTCATCGGCACGAGTCTCGTTTGGCTCGTACCGAGCAGGTAGTTTGCCGTATGGCTCATTTGATGGGCATTAAGCTTCCTCCTTCCGTTTCTGAGGATGAGGAGATGGACGATGAGGATATTGATGAGCTTGTCACCTCCTTAGCTCGTGGCGATGAGGCCACTGCTGCTGCTGCTACCACATCTGCTCCTGATGCTGGCACCTCTTCCGGTGCTCCTGAGACTTCTGCACCAGTGGATCAGACTTCTGATGATGCTGCTGCTCCTGCTGACGACCCTGCTCCTGTTTTGCCTGCTGATGTTCCTGTTGAGACCCCAGCCGTTGAGCCTGTCATCGATGTCTCCACTCCTGCCCCGACGATCCCTTCTGTTCACACGCCTCTCCTCCCTGCAGAGCCTGAGTCCACTCCCTCGACTGGACCCCCGGAGACTGCAGATCCTGCCACTTCCTCGTGATCGTCTGTTTCGAGGCCTCTCCTATGATCTTTGGATGATGCATCTTATTGAGAGTGTTTTTGGGTTAGGATGGAGTGTTGTGGTGATTTGATATATTTTGCTTTTCTGGATATCTGTGTTGTATTTTGATGTACTTTGGATGTTGATGATGGTTCGATGATGTATGATGTATTTTCTTTTTGATGTTGATATAGATGGTATGTTGCACTTCTTATGATGTAGTCGATGTGTTTTTGGATGTACTCATTGTATTCATATATATATACATTGATGTTCTCTCTCTTTTACCTCGTCGTGCTCATTTAATATTCATTCAATGCCTTTGACATGTGAAATCGTCGCTCGTCGCTTAAAAACTTGGTTAAATAGATTATATTTCTATGATTGTATAGAATTGTTTTCCATGCACAAATTTAACCAAGAATATTGAATATTGGAGGGTATGTTCCTTTATTCAATAAATGATTTAATATTTGGTATTTTTGATGATTTTAATTATCGCTTTTTGATAATGGACAATTTGGCACACCTTGATTTGATTTCATCACTTTTCCCTTGGTGTCAATTAGGTCCATCGTCAATATCTAATACTCCCGATGTTGGATTTTCCTTTTCCTAGTTGTTGTCGTTGTATGCCCCCCATTTTTGGGATAATGCCAAAGGGGGAGAGATAATGATAATAAATAGGGCAAATGAAAATTTAACTCAATTTCCAAGAATCTAATTTGATGTGTTAGATTCAGGGGGAGTTAAGATATATATAAGGATTTTCAAAATCCGATATTTCAAAATTCGATTCTCGTTATATATCTTACTCGTCTGATTGATGCAATTTATATATATTCATTTTGGAATTAACGTGTCATCAATGCAGGGGGAGTAAGTATTTTACATTTGAATCATTATTTTTGATTATTATTTATGTTGGTTTGTCATCACCAAAAAGGGGGAGAATGTTGAATATTGGACTCCCCGGATTTGGTTTTGGATGATGAGCAAACATAAATAATTCATGAACTAATAATTTGTGAGCGCAGTATTGGAGATCGTCGCCAATTCACGAGAACAATCAAAGTGACATCTCAAGACTTCTCAAAGCTCGTATTCATTGCCTAAACCTTCGTTGAAGCTCTTGGACCGTTTTGGAAGTCATGAAGAATTGATCGAAGCTCTCGAAGACCGTTCATTAAGGTTTTATTTATAGTATTTTAGCTTCGATCTATAGAATGTTAAGCCTTGAGTATATCTTACGATTCTATCTTCGTAACGCTCATATCGTAGCTCTAGGATCTTAGTACAAGTCCATTCTAACTTCCTCGAAGCATCGCGCTTCGATTCAGACTTGTTTGTGCATGTTAGTTGGTACAAGAAGAAGTACTGACCGACTAGATGGTGATATAGTCGGTCAGCAAAGCTTCTTGGACCGACTAGTTTGAGTTAATCTTTTCTTCTTCAGTACTGTTTACAGTTAGTCGGTCTACGTTGACTCACCGACCGACTAGTTTGTGAACTAGTCGGTCAGTGATGCTTCTTTGACTGACTAGTTGAGCTTTACTGTTCATGCCAAATTTCTTCTAAGCTACTGTTTATCGTTAGTCGGTCTAAGAACGTTTGGTGACCGACTAGTTGATAATCTAGTTGGTCAACATTTGTTCTTGGACCGACTAAATCAATTTGTATTTAGCCTATTTGTTTTTCCCTCTTAGTCGGTCTACGTTCACTGACTGACCGACTAGTTGTGAAACTAGTCGGTTAGAAAGTCTTCTTGGACCGACTAGATTTCTAGGTCTGAAATTCTATCTCTTCTCAGTTCTTCACTTAGTCGGTCCATGTTGTTTGACTGACCGACTAGTTGATGAACTAGTCAGTCAGTGGTTGTTCTTTGACCGACTAGTTGCCTCAGATTTCTAACCGTTGGGAATTGACCTAACTTGTTTTTATGGGACCCTATAAATACGAACCATGGTCATTTCTCTCTAGGTTAGAGCTGCCATTAAGAGATTCATTGAGATTGAAAGAGATAGCCATTCTCACTCATTTCCAAAGCTCTCTTCCTCACAAGAAATCCATTCTCTCACTTTCTAGATCTAGAATCCATCTTGAGAGAAGTTTGTTCTTGGTGAGCCCTTCAAGCTCTAGCTTGATTCTAGTCTCCAAATCACTCCTAGGCACCCATTGCTGGTCATTTCTTTGGTGCTAGGTCTTGGTGACTTCATCTTCCTCAAATCCCTCCTTGCACCTATTTGGTAAGAAAACTCAAGGTATAGGATTTTGTGGTAAGATTGTTTATTTCATTATAAACTTGTTTATATTGCTTGTTGATTCTCTCGGTTGTGAGAGAAGGTTGTGATCCCGGGTTGTGGGATTCACTTTTGCCATTGCATGTATGATTTGATCTTGTGAAGGTTTTTCACAAGATATCATAGTGGAAATCTTGGGTTACGGTTTCTAACCTAAGTATCCGGAGGGGATCCGGGTGGTTGGGACGTAGGATCACCGGGAACAAGTCAGGGAGACTTGGGTGGATCCGAACCCAGTAACATCTTTTGTTAGGATTGTTAATTTTGTTGTTGTCATTCAATTTAAGCTTCCGCAAATTGATTTGGTAGTTGTTTGCACTATAATTAGGAATTATACCCCTTGTTATTTTTAAAGTACTATTCACCCCCCCTCTAGTACTTGTGCAGTAGCTTGTAGGGCATTACATTGTACTTGTCCTTGTGAATGTTTCTTGTAAAACTTGATATCCATGCCATGATTTAAATGCCATGCTCGTACTTTACTTTACTTGTTGCACTCATAATTTAACTGCCATGTCATTATATCATGCTAGAACTACTAGGTTGTTTTACTTCCACTTTCAGCTTCCTTGCACAAGTCTCTTGTAGACTTGCTGACATGTGCCCCTTGCTCTTTTGGGTGTCACATGTTAGACCCTGAGCCAGAGACCGTTGCTGAGTACGTGATGTTTTGCTGACGCTGAGCCTGCGCCCAAGTCTGTCCAGGAGGAGTTTTGCGGTCACCGGTGACCATTTTTAGTGACCACGCTGAGTTCTCCATTTGTTTAGGATTTCTGTTAGTTGTCGGTGCGTGGCACCTTTGTTTTGTACGTTGTACTTTTGTCGGCCATGTTTGGGCCTTAGACTCTTTTTCTTTTAGCCTGGTGGCTTTTCTGCAATGTTGAAATTTATTATTATGGATATTCTGAGATTTGTCTTTTGTCTCATTTATTTATTATTATCTTTGTTTCGTTTCACGTTGCAAGGACCTGCAGTTTAGAGTTGATTGACGCTTATCGGACTTGCAGCTTTGTAGATTCAAGTCTGAGCGGAACTTCTCACGTCTCGCCTCCACATTTTTGGGAAGCGGGGCGTGACAGTACTCTTGAGCTCTTTTCTTCTCTTTTTCACCTCTTCGTCGATTCTATCAAATTCTTTCCTTCTCCACTCATCCTCTAGCGCTGATAACTTCTTAATAAGGCCATGAGCGATGCTCCGTCACGTGTGCAAGTCCTTTAAGCTCATTTTTGCTCCCAATTGCTCCATGTTTCCTGAAATCCGACAAAAATAAGAAATAGTGAAAAGTAACGCAATATCATCGAATAATCGTGAAAATCGCAATATGAGCAATCGAAATGTCGTGCAAACATGCAGAAAAAGGTGTAAAATATGGATCGATCAAAATCCCCCAAGCTTACCTCTTACTCGTCCTCGAGGAAGATAAGTAGAGATACGAACTCGGGAAATGAAAACAAATGAAATGAAAGGAAAGAAAAAGAATACGAAGTGGAAGGGGTCGCTAGATTATTATCTCAGATCTCAAGCCATAAGCCACACATCAAGATATCTTGGAAAATACGGATCACATACTATAAAGATTTCATATCTTACTTAAACATGGTACTTGCAAGCTTTTAAGAACAACAAGAGGGACTCTCTAAATTCATACAATCAATTCATATCCACATCACGCATTTCATAGAGTTTAATATACGAATGTTGGCGATGCACTTTTCAATCAAGAATTATAACAGAAGCAATAAGAATCACACCAAGCATGCAATAGAGAATGGAATAAGAGACATGTCATTCATATTTTCATATCAATTCATAAGAAATCTCCATAGCTAAAGTAATTCGTTAAGTCTCAGTATTATCAAACTTCCCCATTCATGCACCTCTCCACTCTAATGTCGTACTCACTCATATGGCCAAATGAATTCACCCCCCCAAGCTTAGCTTAAGGCATCGCATCTAAAGGAATATGATAATGGAAAATGTGATTTTTGCCTTGGGCTTTCCAAGTATTTTATGGCTCCAATAATGAGATAGAGAAATATTTTTTTTTTCTTTTGGACTTTGTTTCTCATTTTTCTTTTTGGATTTTTGTAGGAGCCATATGATTTGTATTTTTGGATTTATGCTCCTTTTTGGCTTTTTGGACTTTTTGGAGCTAACTTTTTCTTTTGTGGGGATTTTTGGAAAATAGATGCGATATAAGTAGCTTTAGGAGGTGAACTCAAGTGACATGTAGAGAATAAAAAGATATATGTGGAGAAAGAAATAATGTAACACTCGGTTCACTCTAAGATGTGCACGAACGGTTCAATAAAATAATACTTCAACTAAAACTAATATGTAAGCATGTATATTCTCAATCATCTCAATAAAAAGTGAAGTCAAGCGGTAAAGCGCACAATCGTATCAAGCATGCAACAGGAGGCAAATAAGACCATAAGGCAGATGCTTCCGTTATACAATTGATGCATGAATCTTTGTGCAATTCCAAAAAAGCATACTAAACACTAATCCATACATTCAGTTTCAATGAATACCATGCAATTACTTAGAGGAGTCATCAAAAGAAATAGATTTACAAGCACATGTGAATAGCAAGACTATAGAATACTTTAAGTAGCATGGCAATGAATAATAAGCAGCATGATGGTTTCTAAGGCAATAAGAGATATCATCATACGAAACAAATCTAGCAAAAGGAGGAAAAGAAAATAAAGATATAAAAATTAAAGAGAGGAAAGAAAATAAAAAAAACAAGCACACAATATGATGCATGAACACACATAGAAGGAAAATAAGATGGGAAAATCAAAAAGTTGATGCAAAAATTTTGAAAAATTTTTAAAAACCCTAAAATAAAGTAAAAATGCAACTAATGCATCTAAAAGGCATGGAGATGCACTCCCCCAAGCTTAAACTTCACATTGTCCTCAATGTGATCATCATGAAAGAATATGAGGGACATCGATAATAATAATGGGGTGAATGAAAAATGATGACATGAATGACATGAAATCCTAATGCAACTACATGCACATGCAATGATGCATGAGAGCGCTTTCCCCCAAGCTTATACCAAACAATCCTATTCAAATGACTTAATCAAAAATGTCATGGATTTGCAAAGCATGATCAAGTCAAATGAGTAAGAAAGTGAGTATTCACTTAAAGAAATGCTCGATGGTGGTGAGCAAAAGGATGTGGCGTATCAAAATATGAAGAGGGCAATTAATATATATAATGGGTTTGGGTTAAAGATTTTTGTTGCCGACATATGAGGTGATATTTATTCAAGCAAATCTATACGATCCTCTCGCTGTCAAGAGGATTCGTGTTTATTGAAAGCAAAAAATTTTACACTACTGGATTGATATCACCTATATCAAAAGGCGTATCCAGTATCTTTACCGGTGCAGGCAACTGCTCCAACTGCTCTTTCCGTTGCTCTGCCAGGTGCATGCGTCCACGAACACCAACGAACTCCAGCAATGCATCCTCCAGCATTCCCACAAGAACTCCACATGTACCCTGCAGAGAATAGGGTGCATCAGTTCGTAGCAAAAAATTCACCCTCATAATAAAAGTTTCCCAAAGAGGATCGTCTATAGTAATATATGGAATAAATAACGGTGGACGATACTTCCCTGGAAATAATTCAATATCCTCATGTGCTGTGATAGCTGTCTCCATGGTATCCTCTCTCAGTTGCTCAGGTAACTCTGCTCCTGAATCAATTGAACTACCGCTCTCCTCTTGTTCGCACCTGCCATCAAAGGATAAGTCAGTGTATAAACAGGTGTCACAAAAGGATTCATCAAGTATACTTCCCTGAACGTGGGTATCCCAAGGTAGCTCTTCTCGAGTGTTGATCTCTTCGATGCATGTTTCTATGACTTCATTCATTGGCGGCTGAGGGACTCTGTCAACTTCCAGATACAGCTTATCATTTCTAATATCGATCCTAATGCTACCTTTGATTGTTCCTTCTGGGGAGAGTTGATCAATAATGTAGGTGGCGAATAGTTGTTCAAGGTGGTCCTCTACATTGATGGCAATAGGTCCTGTGGTTTGAACTTCATCCACGAGTTCCTCCAGTAGGGATGCAAAAGTTTCATCGTGTTGCTGGTCAGAGTCTGTACTCATCATTGTGCTTTCCGGATAACCTGATCAACAAAGACAAATACCTGAAGAAAAATATCAGTGGCACAAGAGAATATAGAAATGATAATAATGGTGGCAAGGGTGAAAATTTCTTTTTGTTAATTTTTTTCTTTGTGGTCTAATCAACCTAATTGTGACAAATTGGCACCCAACGGGAAACACCTCCCCGGCAACGGCGCCAAAAACTTGATCGCGTCCGAGTGTACACCCGGATAACGACTTGTAGTTTTACCGCAAGCGCACGGTAAAGTGGCAAGCGGGTATCGAACACGAGGAGGTGGTGTTGGTTCCAATCTATCCTAGGTTGGCTCGACTACGAATGTTTTATTGGTGGAGATGGTTATGGAATGATGTAATGGAATGGTGGTGGATGTCGGTGTCGGTGATAAAGAAGTCGGTCAAATATCGATTCAAATACAATATAATAAAAGTGTCTAGGGCTAGGGCATTCCCACAACGGATCATCATACATCATTGTAAATAGTGAATCTCAATATTACTAGACTTATGTTGAGGTGAACTAGTCGTAACTGAATAGAGAACCAAGCTCACGATCTCGCGCTATTTCCGGTCTATAGCAACCTAGATTAGGGCCCACTCTCGTGCAAACCCTAACCTAAGCCACTAGCATGAAGATCGACATCATCGTCAAATCGCACCTAGATCCCACTCTCGTGCAAACTCGAGTTACGATCTAGGTTGTGATAGTTCGTATTCGTCCAATCTCTTGCAAACGAATATGTGTATAGATTTATAATAAAAATCCTAGATTTGGTCCAATCTCTTGCAAACCAAGTCTAGAGAATTTTGATTATAAACCTAAATCGAATATCTAGGCATTCCCATCGATCAGAATCCAATCTCTTGCAAACTCCAAATCGATGGAAATCCTAGCTATCCCTTGTAAATCAATCACAACCTAACCTCCTAGCAATTCTAACAATGTAGAAATTTATTCATCACAAATCTGAAATTAGATCCATAGGGTTCATTCCTATGCCCTAGAACATCGATTCTACTCAAGCATAGCAATAACGATGGAGAAATCGATAAAAACATTGCTTGCATATATAAAGATATCAAATCAAAGATTCAAATAATAAGTACAAAAATACTTAGCTTTGATAAAGAATTCCAATCCAAATACAAGCTTTTTGATCCAAGAGGGGGCCTAGGACAAGGCCTAACCTCTAAAATAATCCCTAAGAAAACATATGGGAACTCCCCTCTAATGACGGCTACAAACCCCTTATATAGCCTCCCAACACCCTAGCAAATAACCCTAGAAAACCCCTCAAATTCATGCCCAAAAACAGCCCTGGCCGTAACTTAAAATCTGGGCCCGCCGTCCCTCGGACCGAGTGGCAATCTGACTCGGCCGAGTGAAAATTCCAGCACTGCAGCATCAACTTGCAAAAATTCTCCAGATTTCATCCGACCTCCGATTGGCGCGTTCTTGGTGGCGTTGGAACTGGCATGAAGTCTACTATCTATAAAAAATATTAGAAAAATACTTTGATTTCTGGAATGATAGCAGATTTCAAAATAGTGGAAGGTTGTCTGAAAATCTGGGCGTGTATGTCATCGGCGTCACTCGGCCGAGTGGGATTCTTCACTCGGCCGAGTGGGGTTCTCTACTCGGCAGAGTAGATTCTTTTTCTGTTATCCAAAAATTCTAGAGAGTCTACTCATATCTCAGAAGAGAAATCCTGTCGTACTCGGGCGAGTGGCGATCTCTTCTCGGTCGAGCGGGCTCTGCCACTCGGCCGAGTGAGGCTTCTCCAAATTCCAGTAAGTTGGCCTCTTCTCTGGACGAAATCTATGTAGCACTCGGTCGAGTGGGCTTACTCACTCGGCCGAGTGGTCTTCCTTTCTCGGTCGAGTGAACATGGTAAATCTTCAGCATGTATCCGTTTCACTCGGGCGAGTGGCGGTCCTTCGCTCGACCGAGTGAGCAGTCTGCTCGGCCGAGTGGGGTACTCTTGAGCTCTTTTCTTCTCTTTTTCGCCTCCTCATCGATTCTATCAAATTCTTTCCCTCTCCACTCATCCTCTAGCGCTGATAACTTCTTAATAAGGCCATGAGCGATGCTCCGTCACGCGTGCAAGTCCTTTAAGCTCATTTTTGCTCCCAATTGCTCCATATTTCCTGAAATCCGACAAAAACAAGAAATAGTGAAAAGTAATGCAATATCATCGAATAATCGTAAAAATCGCAATATGAGCAATCGAAATGGCGTGCAAACATGCAGAAAAAAGGTGTAAAATATGGACCGATCACCGGCAACCCCAGCCGACGCACCCCATCTCCCTCTAAAAACGCCTGCAAAACTCCCTCAAACCGCACACCACAGCCAAGAACTGCCGCCCAGTCACGCACTCCCCTCCTTGCACTTCCGGTCAATCTCCGGCCACCCTCTTCTATAAACATCCCCACGGCTCCACCGTAGTACTGCCAAAATATCCCCTCCTCTACAAATCCTGTCGGCCACCTCAAATCCCCATGGCCGCATCTCCCCTTGGCAGCACGAACAACTCGAAAGCCACCCTCCACCTCAATGCCGGCCTCCCCTTCCACAGCATCCAAAACCCTCTAAACTTGCCACCTTCCATTGCTCCTTCACATATGGAAACCCCTAGATCCGGCCACCTTCCTCCCCTCGCTTCACCAGCCGGCAAACTCCACAAAATAACCCCCTAGCTGCTGCAACACCCATTCTCTCCCCGAGAACTGCCATTTGTCGCAACTCCCCTTGGCCGAACCTCCACAAATCAGCCCACTAGCCTCCGGCCTTGCCCTAAACCGCCCAGATCCTCTCTCCCCATGCCGAAACTGCCGTTGCTCCACAAAAACAGCCCTCTCCACATCAAAATTGCCTTTTCCCTCACACAAACTCCATGGCAGCCCTATTACTACCGGCCATCCCCTAGATCCGTCAGATCAGCCCTCGAGGCTGACATCAGGACAAGATTGTAATGCCCTGATAGCTACTGCACAAGTACTAGAGGGGGGGGGGGGGTGAATAGTACTTTAAAATAGTTAAGAGTATAATTCCTAATTATTGTGCAATCAAAACCAACAATGCGGAATATATATAAACACCAAGAATTAAGCAATGCAAATAGGCGATTTAATGGGTTCGGATCCACCCAAGTCTCCCCGACTTGTTCCCGGTGATCCTACGTCCCAGACCCGGATCCCCTCCGGCTACTTGAGCTAGAATCCTCTAACTCAAGTTTGCACTATGAAATTCTTGTAGAAACTACTACACGATCAAATCATACAAAGATCGAAATGTGACTCCCACAAACCGGGATCATGATCTTCTCTCACAACCGAGAGATAAACTGAAATATCAATTTAAAGATGAAATATAAAACACTTATCACAAAACCCTATGCCTTGAGAAATACTTACTGATTTAGGACAAGAAGGGATTTTGAGGAAGAAGTTAGCACCAAATCCTAGGTCCACCAAGATGAACAGCAATAGATGCTAGGGTGAAGTTGGTGACTTGGATTCAAGCTCTTAGCTTGAGTAGCTCACAATGAATGAGAATCTCTCTTGAGGAATTAGGGCTCAAAGAGTAAGGGAGAGATTCTTGTGAAGTGAGAGAGCTTAGAAATGAGAATGAATGCTCTTCTCTTTGATTCTCTAAATCTCAATAATGGCAGCCTTGAATGCAAGCAAGAACCTCATCAAGTTTGTATAGGAGAGAGAGAAGAGTTCAGCAAAAATCGTGGCATTAAATGCCCAATGGATCTATTTCTGAAGCTGCTTAATCGGTCTAAGAAGGATCACTGACCGATTAGTTTTGCAACTAGTCGGTCGGTAAACCTTCTTGGACCGACTAGATTGTTGATAGCAAAGATAGTGAAATCAAGAGATAGAACTAGTCGATCTAAGAAGAAACACCAACCGACTAGTTTGACAACTAGTCGGCAGGTGAACCTTCTTGGACCGACTAATTGATCAACAGTAAGTAAGCTGAATTTCACAAGGAAAACTAGTCGGTCTGAGAAGAGACACCAACCGACTAGTTTGACAACTAGTCGGTCGGTGATTCTTCTTTGACCGACTAAATTGTCAACAGTGTATATGGTAAGTTGAACTAGGAAAACTAGTCGGTTCAAGAAGGATTTCCAACCCACTAGATTGTCATCTAGTCGGTTGGTTCTTCTTCTTGAACCAACTAAGATGCATAAGAAGCCGTGAAATGAAGCGATAAGCCTCGGAAAAGTTTCTAATGGCTTCTAAGGTAATCCTAGATCTAAGATATGAGCGTTATGAAGATTCTTAAGTAAGTCCTACTCAAGGCTTAACATTCTATACGATGAAGCTAGAAGACAATAAAATAAACATGACGAACCATCTTCAAAGCTTCAATCCGAATCCCTTGACTTCATTAATAACTCCTTGAGCTTCAACGAAGCTTCAGGCACACGATCACGCGCTTTAAAAAGTCTTGGGATGTCGCTTGAGATGTACAAAGTAATTTGACAATGATCTCCATAACTGCGCTCAAAGAGAATTAGTGCATGATATTTATGTTTGTTCATCATCAAAACCAAATCAGGGGAATCAATACTCAACATTCTCCCCCTTTTGGTGATGACAAACCAACATAAATATTAACCAATAATAATGATACAAATGAAATTTACGTACTCCCCCAGCATTGATGACTCGTTAGTTCCGTATTAAATAATAAACATAAGCATCAAGCAGACGAGAAAAGTATAAAACATGATCACTTATTGAAATATAGGATCGGAATACATTTTTATATCTTCACTCCCCCTAAATCTAACATATCAAATTAGATTCACGGTAAATTACTTTAAATTATCATTTAGCTCAAAGTCATTATTAATTCTCTACCCCTTTGGCATTAGCAAAAAGAGTGGGAGGAGAACAATGACAACAACGATGGCTAAACAAAAAATCTAAACAAGAGAGTCGAAGAATACGACAACGGTCCAAATGACATCAAGGAAATAGTATCGAAGAATTATAAAGCGTGCCAATGAGACCATAGTCGAAAAGAGGAATCATCAGAACACAAAATCAAATTCACGTATTGAATAAAGGAACATACTCTCCAATATCAACATTTTTAGGGAATTGAGTGCATGGGAAACAATTCTATGTTTTCATACAAACAAAGCTATCTAATCAACATAATCGTCGAGCGACGAAGTAAACATCAGAGACATAAATACAATGTGCACACAGAAACGAATGGCAACACGATGTGTGTGTGTGTGTATGTGTGTGTGTGTGTGTGTGTGTGTGTGTGTGTGTGTGTGTGTGTGTGTGTGTGTGTGTGTGGATACAACAAAAATTATACATCCAGCTAACAAACATATTAACCATCAGCAGATTGGTGGACATCATATAACATCAAATGTCACAACAGACATCACAAAGTATCACAAAACATACAAAAATATATCCACCCATCTATCCTAACCGCACTCTCTCACAACTAGATATATCGTCCAAATGCTCAGTGGAGAGTCCTCCAACGAAGGCTCAGGAGGTGGAGGCAGGATCAACGCCAGCAACAGGCTGTGTAGATGAAGTGGTGGTCTCTGGAACGACTGGAATGTCCACCAAAGGGATTGTGGTAGTAGGAGTGCTCTCGGGAGCACGAGCAAAAGAAGTGCCACCAGAATTACCCTCGGGGTCACGAACTGGAGAAGCAGCAAGCTCCTCATCCTCAGCAGCATCCATGGCCTCCTCATCAGAAAGTGTAGGAGGAACCTCAATGCCCAAATGATCATAGATGCGAGCAAGCATCTCCTCACATCGTGCAATACAAGCTTCCTGACGGCTCTGTGAATCTGATGAGTCAGGGCGTGAAGGTGGAGGAGGATCTGAAGGGGTAGTCCTCTGAACGTGACGCAAGGCCGCAAGAGACTTCTTAACGACATTCGCGTTCAGGGGAGGACCCAAGGGACGCTGATCATCAGGAGGGAGGGGAACGCCAAAGCGACGGAAGACTAAGGTCAACAAGAAAGGATATGGAATATGTGCTGACTTGGTGGACTTCTTAATGCACTCAAAGGAGTCCATCTTATCCAAGATGATGCAGGCCTAATTTATCTTGCTCCCAGCAAAAAGAGCGTAGATAAGCTTCAGGAATGGCTGTGAGAGCAAGCTGGAGGACCCGTACGTCGGAAGAAGACACGACTTCAGAATCAAGTTCAGGACCCACGCGTTCGGTTTGAAGGATTTAGATGGAATGCCAATCATGGCAGGAGGAATAACGTGGAACATGTCGGCAAGGATGGACTGATCGAGATCGTGGATCTTATCCACGGAGATATCTGAGGGGATCAGACCAGAGGAGGCGACCCCAAGTAACTGTCCCAAGATCTCTGCCGTGAGGACAATGGGTGTCTCCAAAACAGTGGTCTCGATACAGTGCGTGTCATCATACTCACCTCGGACTCGATTGGCATAAAAGAGTTTGACGAGTCAAGGGTAGGGATGAGGATTTGCCTTGGGATCATGGCGAAGGTAATCTAGGACGCCGCTATAAGATAGGAGATCAGCGAGCTGAGGGAAATCAGAAAACTGAACAAAATGCTCGAGGATCAATGGGCAGTGCTCGATACGGTTATATGCCGTAAGACACAATGGGTCATCGCGACAAAGAGAAATATCAACCCCACCCGAAGGCATGGGAGCCTTCCCCTTTGACGGACGAGAGGTAGTGCGAGGGGGAGGGGTATGAGACTGCTCGGTAGGCTCTGTCTCCGGAATATAGTCAGCGTCTGTCACGCCCCGCTTCCCAAAAACGTGGAGGCAAAGCGTGAGAAGGTCGGCTTAGACTTGAAGTTACAAAGCCGCAAGTCCGATAAGCGTCAAATATTACGAAGAAGCAGGTCCCTGTAATGTGACTCGGAACAACAATAACAATAAAAGAGAAAGAGACAAATAATATAAAATCATTGAACTCAGAGTCCAGATATAAAATTCGACAGCAGAAAAGCCACCAGGCAACCAAAAAAGAGTCCAAAGGAAAGGCCTAGCATGGCCAACAAACAGAAACTAACAGCAACGGTGCTACTCACCGACAACAACTCACAACCAACAAAAGAAGAACAAAGACGCACTAGGACTGGTCACCGGTGTCCTCGTACTCAACGTCAGCAACGGAGTCGGGCACGAACTCCACGAACTCGTCACTATCAGCTGCAACCTCTGGCTCAGCAACTAACATGCATTACCTAAAGAGAAGGGGCATATGTCAGCAAGTCTACAAGACTTGTGCAAGGAAACAGAAAGGAGAGTGGAACAACCGAGCAGTTCTAAAGTAAAGTATGACATGGCATGTTATGCAAATAGAACAACAGCAGTTTATGTTATAGCATGGTTATAGCATGTCAAGTAACATGGAATGGCAAGTAAACAATTACATGGCAAGTACAAGAATTTGTAAGCACGTCGTGCACAGAGATTCCGCCCTTTGGCTAGAGTGGCTGTACGGGCCAACTCTTACGCTCAAGTGACCATTTATCCCTACCCATCCACGTGTGTCGAGCCAGGGCACTACCCCCAAACACGTAATGCTCGCTTCTGTATCATGAGCCAGGAAGTGTTTTTAACACGTATGGCATAGGGTTATGCCCGCATAAGGGTGCCTTGCCGGTAACACGGAAACACGGATTTGTACAAGGATTTGTAGCGTGTGCTATGATGCAACATGCGACATGATAAGTATAATGGATGCACATGACATTTTAATTGAAATGAAATTTGCGTACCGTTAAAGAAAAGTAAACATGACAGGCAATTGTATGAAATGGCATGACAGGGGAAATTCTAGCTTCGTTGTCAAGCTAGAATTGAAGTTGCGCCTAGACCGCTATCATTTCACGGTCTAGTCTCTTTCACGCTAAAACAAGTATTGGCCTAAGAAGCATGGCCTAAAGGAAGGTTGGCAAGTTTCACTTGCCTGGAACCGAAGTTGTTGTTCGACGTGAGTCACGAGATCGGTATCCTACGGAAATTGGGTTCGCGTAAGAGTAGCGAACGAAAGACGCCAACCAGATCTAGCTTTGGCGACGGAAGAACGATCCCGAAAAGCTACGGCTGAAATTCGAGATCCGGCGGCCTAGGGAAGGTGGCCGGCGCAAGAAACAGCGAGAGGGAAGCTTCGAGGAGGAAGGAAATAGTTTGAGGAATGTTGGGGATGATTTGGGGAAGATATTTGCTCAGAAAGAATGAAGAAGAGTGAAATAATCGAAGAGATTAAATAGAAAATGAAACGGCGGCTGCGACTTGACCTAGGTTTACTGGGCAGTTTAGTCGGTCAGAGAAGGGTGGTCGACCGACTAGTTTAAGATCTAGTCGATCGGTCGTCTAACTTAGACCGACTAAAAGCCAAACCGTGAACAGGGTTGGTACAGGTAGACAGATTTAGTCGGTCTGCGAAGGCCCGTCGACCGAATAGTTTCGGATCTAGTCGGTCGTTGATCGTTCATAGACCGACTAAGAGAGAAATTAGGTAGATATTAAGCACTGAGAATTAGTCGGTCAAGGAAGGAATCTTAACCGACTAGTTTAAGAACTTGTCGGTCGGTAATTGTTCTTTGACCGACTAACCATAAACAGTAACTTAGACGGTACAGTAGGACTAAGAATTAGTCGGTCTGAGTACAAGTCCTGACTGACTAGTTTAGGAACTAGTCGGTCGAAGAATGAGCTTAGACCGACTAAACGTAAACAGTAACTAAGCTGAAATTTACTGACAAGAACTAGCCGGTCTGAGAAGGATTGCCGACCAACTAGATTGCAATCTAGTTGGTTGGCTCTCCTTCACGAACCGACTAAGATGCACCAGAAGTGCCGAAACGAAGTGCGAAGCTTTGGGAAGATTCTTATGGCCTCTAGGATCACTCTAGCTCTAAGATTAAGACACTATGAAGCTAAACGTAAGGATTTCTAACGGAAAAACACACAAGGAAGGAAACATCCAATATTATTCAAATAAAATAGTCATTACAAAAACCGGTCGTTACATCATCCCCACCTTAAGAAAAATTCCGCCCTCGGAATTTCCTAATACTCACGTGTCTGGGAACAAAAGTGGGTAGCGCTCATGCATCTTATCTTCTCTCTCCCAAGTAGACTCTCCTAGCGAGCCGTGTCGCCACATCACTCTAACAAGATCGACGATCTTGTTCCGAAGTGACTTCTGACGCCTGTCTAAAATCTGCACTGGCTGCTGGTCATACATCAGATCAGGGCGAACGGTGATCTCCGAGAAATCCACAGCGTGAGATTGATCGCTGATGTACCGACGAAGCTGCGACACATGGAAGACATCGTGAACTCCTTACAAAGAAGGCGGCAAAGCTAAGCGATAGGCTACCTCGCCAACTTTTTCCAGAATATCAAACGGTCCAATGTATCTCGGGCTCAGCTTCCCCTGTTTCCCAAAGAGAATCACTTCTCGATTCGGGGAAATCTTCAAGAACACATGGTCACCTGGCTGAAACTCCAACGGACGCCGTTTAGCATCAGCCCAATGCTTGAAACGGTCCTGAGCAATCCTCAGCCTCTCCCGTATATTCCTGACAACATCCATAGCCTCCACGATCATCTCAGGTCCTAATAGCTCCCGATCTCCAATGTCATCCCAGCTCAGGGGCGATCGACATTTCTTCCCATATAGCGCAGCAAAAGGTGCCATGCCAATACTCGCCTGGTAGTTGTTATTATAGGCAAACTCCACGAGGTGGAGATGATCCTCCCAAGAACCCTTGAAGTCCAACATACACGCCCTCAGCATGTCCTCCAAGATCTGGATCATCCTCTCGGACTGGCCATACGTCTGAGGATGGTATGCCGTACTGAAACTCAGACTCATACCCAAACTCTTCTGCAGACTCTGCCAGAACTGAGATGTGAATCTCGTGTTTCTGTCCGACACGATACTCACAGGGACTCCGTGAAGTCGTACGATCTCCTGTACGATTCACGTTACATCACTGTCTAAACTAGGAAAAAGGAAATTAAACGGAGAGTAAAAGGTTTAACTCCATATATCTCCTCGCTAGTGTCTCAGTATACTGTCCTACTCGGAAAGGAATAAAGTGCGCGGATTTGGTCAATCGGTCTACGATTACCCAAATCGCGTCATTCTGTCTCGGACTCCGAGGTAGTCCAGTCACAAAGTCCATAGTGATGTGCTGCCACTTCCACTCCAGAATCGGAAGCGCTTGTAGCAACCCCGCCGTTCGCTGATGCTCCGCCTTTACCTGCTGGCAAACCAAGCACTTGGCTACACTCCGAGCCATACTCCTCTTCATACCATGCCACTAAAAATTCAGGCGAAGATCCTTGTACATCTTGGTACCACCATGATGCACAGAATACGGCGAACTGTGTGCCTCCGTCAACAGCTCCTCTCTGATGTCCCCAGCTGGCACACACAACCTGGCTCCAAACCTCAGTGAGCCATCCTCATGAATCAGGAAGTCAGTCCGCAGACCGGCTTCCACCATCTCCCGAATCCTCACCAACTTCAGGTCTCTAGCATGTCCAGCCTTGATCCTATCTACGACCGTCGACTGTATCTGCATACACATCAACGAAGAGACCTCACCAGGCAGAACAATCTCAATACCGGACTCGCAAAAATCCTGCTGCAATCTCCACTGCGAAGTCAACAACATCACCGCCGGAAGCCTACTCAACGCATCAGGAACCACATTCACCTTGCCAGGGTGATACTGCAGATCAATCTCATAGTCCGCCATGAGCTCCAACCACCGACGCTGTCGCATGTTGAGCTCCTTCTGAGTAAAGATATACTTCAAGCTTTTGTGATCGGTGAAGATCTTCACCTTCTCACTCAACAGGAAGTGCCTCCAAATCTTGAGCGAAAACACAACAGCGGCCAACTCCAAATCGTGCATCGGGTAATTCTTCTCATGAGCCTTAAGCTGACGAGAAGCATACGTGACCACATACCCATGCTGATGCAATAGCAACCGAGACCCTTGCCAGAAGCATCGCAAAAGATCTCAAATCATCCACTCCGATCGGGCACAGCAAGAACAGGGGCAGATGTCAACCTCTCCTTCAGAACACCAAAAGCTCCATCGCAGTCATCAGACCAAACAAAAGATACATCCTTCCGCGTCAATCTGGTCATCGGCTCGGCAATACGTGAGAAATCCTTGATGAATCGCCGGTAATAACCTGCAAGTCCAAGGAAACTCCGGATCTCAGACGCTGACTGCGGAACAGGCCACTCCCTGATGGCCTTAATCATCTCGGGGTCCACCAAAATACCATCTCCAGTCACCACATGCCCGAGAAAAGCGACCCTATCCAGCCAAAACACGCACTTTGAAAACTTAGCATACAACCTATGCCTCCTCAAGATCTCCAATACTGTCCTCAAGTGCGACGCATGCTCCTCCTCTGACTTCGAGTAGATCAGAATGTCATCAATGAAGATAACAACAAACTTATCCAAAAAGGCATAGAAGATCAGATTCAACAGATTCATAAATACCGCGGGTGCGTTGGTTACACCGAAAGGCATAACCACGAACTCGTAGTGTCCATATTTCATCCTGAAAGCTGTCTTCGGAACATCCTCCTTCCTCACCTTCAGCTGGTGATAACCACTCCTCAGATCCATCTTAGAGAATACCCTCGATCCTCCCAGCTGATCAAAAATATCATCGATACGAGGCAACGGATATCGATTCTTGACGGTCACCGCATTCAACTCCCGGTAGTCCACACACATGCGACACGAACCGTCCTTCTTCTTCACCAGCAAGACCGGTGCTCCCCACGGAGACACGCTGGGATTAATGTAACCTTTCTGAAGAAGTTCATCAAGCTTCTTCTGCAATTCCTCCAATTCTGCGGGTGCCATGCGATACAGCGCTTTCGAAATAGGCTGCGCTCCCGGAATGAGATCGATCGAAAACTCGAGAGCTCGATCAGGTGGCAATCCAGACATCTCCTCAGGGAATTCGTCGTCGATGTCATGCACTACCGCAGGCCGACACTGCTCCATCTGCATAGTAATAATCTCCACCAGCTTGGCTCGAAACCTGACCGGACCAAGCGAACTGTTACCCAGGTTGAACTCGAACACTGGATGTCCAGGGATCTTGAACACCGCCTTCTTTCTCTGACAATCGATCGTGGCGTAGAAACTCCCAAGCCAGTCCATCCCGAGAATGGCATCATAATTGATGATGTTGTGGACAATAAAATCTGCATAGAGCTCATGTCCACAGACCACCAAAGGGCAAGAGTTGCAACCACGATGCACCATGACCACGCCATTCCCTGTGACGATATCCCAACTCTTGGGAAGAGGGGAAGTCGACAAGGAATTCTTCTCCATGAAGCTCCGGGAAATAATGCACATCGATGCACCTGAGTCGAAGAGGACTCGTGCAGGGAATGTGCACACCAAAATCACACCTAACAGACAGTCTATCAATCAAATTCTATTCAATCAGGCAAACATATGCAACAACCAAACATAATCTAATAACTAAAACTAACTAAGAAAAGAAACGTCTTGATTGAGGGTTACCTGCAATAACCTCGTCCATCTCCTCGGTCTCAACAGCAGTCATCAGAAACGCCTGCCGCCTCGGCTGAATGGCCTGCTGAAAAGCCTGCCTCTGTGGAACGGGAGGCGCTCCACGTCCAGCAAGAACAGGTGCCTTCTGCTGCAACAGATGAGCTGCAATAGGTCCCTTCCATGGCTGCTTGGACTTCGGACAGTACCTCATGGTATGCGCAGGATCACCACAAACCAGACATTGCCCCAACATCTTCCGGCACTGATCCTTGACATGCCCCGTCTTGCCACAGAAATGACAAGTCTTCAGAGTAGGAGGTCCTCCGAGCATCTTGAACTGCACCGGCTGATTGGGCCCGAACCCTGGTCTCATCACTGCTCTGGCCTGCTCCACAGGCCTCTTCCCAGCTCCAGAAATATGTCCCCTCTTCTGGCTCATAATCCGCTCCTGCCTCTTTGCCGCAATCAAAACCTTCTGATAAGACTTCGCATTAGAAGAAGTCACATAGCTCTGAAGATCCAAAGAAAGCCCCTGCAGAAACCTCTGGGCTCTCTCATCAGCATCCTGCACCATCTTTGGTGCAAAACGACTCATCCGGGTGAACTCCTGGTGGTACTGATCCACCGTCAAGATCCCCTGCTTCAGATCAATGAAGCGCTGCGCCATCTCCCTCCTGGCAGCCTTCGGAAAATACTCCTCATCAAACCTGGACTTGAAGGTAGCCCAGGATATCGGCTCCTCCAGCAACTCCTCCTCGGCATCCCACCAGTTCCGTGCATTATCCTTAAGCTGCCGCTTCGCCAAGTCAACCCATCCAGTCGGGTCAACCTTCGACATCTTCAAGTTGTCCTCCATGTTCCTGGTCCATTCATCCGCAGCCAGGGGTCCTTCGATCCCATCAAAGTAAGTGGGACCCAGCTCCCGAAACTGCTTCGCTCCAGGCTCGAAGCGAGGGACATTCTGAACAGGCTGCGCTGCTCGAGCAGGTGGAACATTCCGGGCATTCTGCAGCATCCCCTACTGCACCTGCATCATCTGATGCATCATCCGCATGATCTCCCCATTGGTGGGCTCCCGATCCGGCTCCTCGACACGAGGGGGCACACCACCTCTAGAATGGGTATTCCGTCTCCCAGCCATCTATTGACACAGGAAAAAGAAATAAAATTAGACTCTCAGCCTAATGACTCAGTGTTGAAATTGTTTATCGGACATTCTATAATTCTTATCGCTGTTCCGATTTAAGTCACAGTTACAGCGGAGACCTGCATGGGTAACCAAAGAAACCTGTCACGCCCTTCCCAAAAACATGGAGGTGAAACGTGAGAAGGTCCGCTCAGACTTGAAGCTACAAAGCCGCAAGTCCGTTAAGCGTCAAATATTACGAAGAAGCAGGTCCCTGTAATGTGACTCGGAACAACAATAACAATAATAGAGAAAGAGACAAATAATATAAAATTATTCAACTCAGAGTCCAGATATAAAATTCGACAACAGAAAAGCCACCAGGCAATCAAAAAAAAGAGTCCAAAGGAAAGGCCTAGCATGGCCAATAAACAGAAACTAACAGCAACGGTGCTACTCACCGACAACAACTCACAACCAACAAAAGAAGAACGAAGATGCACTAGGACTGGTCACCGGTGTCCTCGTACTCAACGTCAGCAACGGAGTCGGGCACGAACTCCATGAACTCGTCACTCTCAGCTGCAACCTCTGGCTCAGCAACTAACATGCGTCACCCAAAGAGAAGGGGCACATGTCAGAAAGTCTACAAGACTTGTGCAAGGAAATAAAAAGGAGAGTGGAACAACCTAGAAGTTCTAAAGTAAAGTATGACATGACATGTTATGCAAATAGAACAACATCAGTTTATGTTATAGCATGGTTATAGCATGGCAAGTAACATGGAATGGCAAGTAAACAATTACATGGCAAGTACAAGAATTTGTAAGCATGTCGTGCACAGAGATTCCGCCCTTTGGCTAGAGTGGCTGTACGGGCCAACTCTTACGCTCAAGTGACCGTTTATCCCTACCCCTCCACGTGTGTCGGGCCAGGGCACTACCCCTGACCACGTAATGCTCGCTTCTGGATCACGAGCCAGGAAGTTTTTTAACATGTATGGCATAGGGTTATGCCCGCATAACAGGTGCCTAGCCGGTAACACGGAAACACTGATTTGTACAAGGATTTGTAGCGTGTGCTACGATGCAACATGCGACATGATAAGTATAATGGATGCACATGACATTTTAATTGAAATGAAATTTGCATACCGTTAAAGAAAAGTAAACATGACAGGCAATTGTATGAAATGGCATGACAGGGGAAATTCTAGCTTCGTTGTCAAGCTAGAATTGAAGTTGTGCCTAGACCGCTATCATTTCACGGTCTAGTCTCTTTCACGCTAAAACAAGTATTGGCCTAAGAAGCATGGCCTAAAGGAAGGTTGGCAAGTTTCACTAGCCTGGAACCGAAGTTGTTGTTCGATGTGAGTCACGAGATCGGTATCCTACGGAAATTGGGTTCGCGTAAGAGTAGGGAACGAAAGATGCCAACCAGATCTAGCTTTTGCGACGGAAGAACGATCCCGGAGAGTTACGGTTGAAATTCGAGATCCGGTGGCCTAGGGAAGGTGGCCGGCACAAGAAACGGCGAGAGGGAAGCTTCGAGGAGGAAGGAAATAGTTTGAGGAATGTTGGGGATGATTTGGGGAAGATATTTGCTCAGAAAGAATGAAGAAGAGTGAAAGAATCGAAGAGATTAAATAGAAAATGAAACGGCGGTTGCGACTTGACCTAGGTTTACTGGGCAGTTTAGTCGGTCAGAGAAGGGTGGTCGACCGACTAGTTTAAGATCTAGTCGGTCGGTCGTCTAACTTAGACCGACTAAAAGCTAAACCGTGAACAGGGTTGGTACAGGTAGACCGATTTAGTCGGTCTGCGAAGGCCCGTCGATCGACTAGTTTAGGATCTAGTCGGTCGTTGATCGTTCATAGACCGACTAAGAGAGAAATTAGGTAGATATTAAGCACTGAGAATTAGTCGGTCAAGGAAGGAATCTTAACCGACTAGTTTAAGAACTTGTCGGTCGGTAATTGTTCTTTGACCGACTAACCATAAACAGTAACTTAGACGATACAGTAGGACTCAAAATTAGTCGGTCTGAGTACAAGTCCTGACCGACTAGTTTAGGAACTAGTCGATCGAAGAATGAGCTTAGACCGACTAAACGTAAACAGTAACTAAGCTGAAATTTACTGACAAGAACTAGCCGGTCTGAGAAGGATTGCCGACCGACTAGATTGCAATCTAGTCGGTTGGCTCTCCTTCACGAATTGACTAAGATGCACCAAAAGTGTCGAAACGAAGTGCGAAGCTTCGGGAAGATTCCTATGGCCTCTAGGATCACTCTAGCTCTAAGATTAAGACACTATGAAGCTAAACGTAAGGATTTCTAACGGAAAAACACACATGGAAGGAAACATCCAATATTATTCAAATAAAATAGTCATTACAAAAACCGGTCGTTACAACGTCGGAGTCAGAGGAGGCTGCGGGGGGAGTGGGAGCACGAAAGGTGCCCTGGGTCAAATGCTTGGTCTGGGGCTTGGAAGATGATCGGGCTGTAGGCCTAGAGGGAGCCGTCTTCTTCTTCTTGAGAGGAGGCGAAGAAGAGGATGGACGAGTGGTTTTGGCACGGCGTTTGGGAGGATTGGGTTTGGTTGAAGGCTCTACGGTCATGGGAGACGGAGCGGTAGGACAGACAGGGATGTGTGTTCTCGCCATAAACTTGAGTCGAGACCGCACACAATCGAACGATATGGTAAGAGATTGATCGAAATCGAACGAATCGAATGAAATAGAACCCTAAAACTGGAGTGAAAGTGAGAAATTATACCATAGGAAGGAGGAGAGGTCGACTCTGGAGGAAGAGAAGGGGTCGCCGGCGGCTGGAGATGGCAGCGCATAGCGGAGGAAGGTGATCGGGCTTAGGGTTTAGGGTTTTAGGAGAGAGGACGCACCGATTAGAATGAATTCTAATCGATGTGGAGGGGGGGTTATAATCGATTTACGGAGTCAAAGACACAAATGCCCCGCACAACTAGTCGGTCTGAGTTCAAGAGTTGACCGACTAGAATGTAATCTAGTCGGTCGGCAGATGAGCTTGGACTGACTAAAATGCAGACAACAAGTGAAGTTAAAAATAGGGCATGAATTAGTCGGTCTGAGTTCAATCACTAACCGACTAGAAGTGAAACTAGTCGGTCGGCAAGTGAACTGAGACTGACTAATTGAGTCCAAAAATTTGAGAATACGAAATTTTGAGTTCTCTCCAAAGAACACTTGGACAAATCACCTAAATACTCTCATACGCTCTTATTCTACCCCGTAAATACCAGAAATTCATAAATCCGACGCGCAAATCGAAAAACAATTCATAAATCCCGAATATCACAACAAATCTAGCATGAGCATAAGAATATCATTATCATGCAGGACTATAGAAAATATGAATCCTAAATCTCTGATTCACCCATAATCCCCAATTCTCGACGTAACCACACAAAGGAATCTTCCTTAAGTGGTTTCATGAAAATATCGGAGATTTGCTTCTGGGTTTCAACGTACACTAAAATGATGACCTTTTTAGCAACATGATCATCTAGGAAATGGTGACGGACATCTATGTGTTTGGTACGGGAATGGTGTACAGGATTCTTAGAGAGACATATTGCACTTAGGTTATCCACCATGATAGGGCCAGTATCACAGTTTATACCGAAGTCTTTAAGCGTGTGTCTCATCAAAAGAACCTATGCACATGCAGGACCAGCGGCAATATATTCCGCATCGTTGGTTGAAAGTGATACAGAATTCTGCTTCTTGAAAAACCAAGAGACAAGAGAATTTCCAATAAAATGGCAAGTGCCACTAGTACTCTTCCTGTCGGATTTGCATCCAGCATAATCTGCGTCACTATATGAGATTAACTCATATGTGCTAGACTTTGGATAAAATAATCCGTAATCGAGTGTGTAACTTAAATAGTGGAAAATACGTTTATCCGCTACTTAGTGTGATTCCTTAGGTTGTGACTGATACCGAGCAAAAACACATACGATGAACATTATATCAGGCATACTGGCAGTAAGATATAATAAACTACCTATCATACCACGATATAGACGAATGTCTACCTGTCACGACCCGCTTCCCTAAATTGGAGGCGAGACGTGAAAAGGTCCGCACGAGAGTGGAGCTGTGAAGCCCCAAACCCGATAAGCGTAAATAAAACATAAGCAGGTCCATGTAACCACAACGGAACAACAATAATAATACAAGGAGAGACTGAAATAAAAACTTCACATCTCAAATATTGTCAAACATGAAAATAAGTTCAACATCCAGAAAAGCCACCAGGCTAAAAGAAAAGAGTCTAAAGGCCCAGAACAAGGCCAACAAAAGCAACGACATAACAAAGTATAGGTGCTACGCACCGATAACAAACAACTGTCTAAAAAGTAAAACACAACGCAAACACTAGGACTGGTCCCCAGTGTCCACGTACTCCCCGTCAAACACAGGCTCGGGCTCGGCGTCAGCAAACACCTCGTCCTCAACGAGGTACTCGGGCTCGGGATCTAACATGTGTCACCCAAAAGAGTAAAGGGGCACATGTCAGCAAGTCTAAAAGACTTGGGCAAGGAAACTGAAAGTAAGGCAACTAACAACCTAACAGTTATAGTATGCATGACATGGCAGTTATAACATGAGTGCACAAACAAGACATGGCGAGCCAATTTGTACAAGAGAACAATCATCGGGACAAGTCAAGACAAGAGTAGCCACGCTACTATCAATCTCAATCAATTCACTATTCACGTTGTTTTGTAGATGTTTACGCCTTACAGCTGAATGGGTTCACATTCGCTGATTGGCCGCTTAACAACTACCTCACCCCAAAGAATTTACGCCTTACAACTGCAGTTGCTGATCAGGCAGACTCCCAGTTGAATGGTCGCTTAACTCTTACCCCCAATACCCACACGTAATGGAGCCTGGGTCCCCGCATAATGAACTCAGCTAGTGAGCCTGGGGTTGCCCCGCACAATGAGCTCGGATTCTTAAACATTTGGCGTAGGGGTGCACCTAGCCGGAAACAAGCAATTCGGGCATTGGCTATCAACCAACACATGGCCCGCTTCTGGAACACGAGCCAGGAACACAAGCATTTGTAGCAAAGCTACGCAATCACGGAAACACTTAGAGAATGCAATGACATGACAATTAATTTGCGTACCGTTAATGGAAAGTAAACATGACATGGTAATTGTGCAACATGCTAAATGTCGGAACTAGCTTCGTTGTCAAGCTAGTTCCCCAATTTGCGCCTAGACGAGTATCATTTCGTCGCCTAGCCTCTTTTACGCCTACAACAAGAAAATGGCCTAAACATGGCCTAAACCCTAAGTGGCAAGTTTCACTTGCCTAGCACCGGGGATGACGACCACTTCGTCACACGGATGCTAATCTACGGGAAAATCGCTGTTATGGGGGACACAAACACCAAACAACAAGAAATTTATTAGGGTTTCATAAAATTATAAATAAGTTAAGAAAACACTAAGGAATCGATTTCTCACCGAGAGAAGGCGGAAGAAACACTCCGGGGAACCCTAGGATCAGATCTGGAAAAGATTGGAGAAGATTGGGGAAACTAGGGTTTTGGGGGATTTGGGGATTTGATGGATTTGGGTGAGATTTTGGGGAAGATGAGAGGTAGATAGAGTGAATGGATGGATTGGATGATGGATTTAGGGCTTGGAATGAAGGATTGAAGCTTGGGGGAAGATGGGGGCTCAAGGGGGAAGATTTTAGGGTTTTGGGTCGTGTTGGAGAAGATGAAATCGTTTGGGTTGGGTATAAATAGGTTGGGCTGGCGGCTGCCCAGAAATTAGGGTTTTAACACTGGTTAGACGGTCAAAGAACAACCACTGACCGACTAGTTTGGCAACTAGTCGGTCGGTCGACCAACGTAGACCGACTAAGTGTAAACAGTAACTCCTGAACGAAAATAGGATTTTAGAGTTAGTCGGTCCATGAACAAATACTGACCGACTAGTTTAGCATCTAGTCGGTCGATGAACGTTCTTAGACCGACTAAGAGTGAACAGTAGCTGATACAAAATTAAGATGATGTGTTAGTCGGTTCAAGAAGCATTGCTGACCGACTAGTTTGCAACCTAGTCGGTCAACCAACGTTCTTAGACTGACTAACGATAAACAGTAACTCCTGAATAATTTTAGAAAGCCAACTAGTCGGTCCAAGAATGATTGCCGACCGACTGGATCGTCATCTAGTCGGTCGGTGCCCCTTCGTATACCGGCTAATGAGCACAAAAAGTTCCGATACGGAGCGCGGGGCCCCGGGATCGATTCCTAAGACTTCTAGGCTTGATCTAATAGTTAGATACGACCGTTATGAAGTCCGTCACGAATGACATACTTCGAAATCGACGATCCTAAGGAAGAAACAAGAAATCACGATGAAACGATCGAAAATGAAAGCTATGGAGACGAAAACCACACATGAGGAGAAAATCCACCAAAACATATATTATAATATATAAAATCCAGATACATGAAAAGCAGTCGTTACATCCTCCCCAACTTAAGAAAAATTCCGTCCTCGGAATTTCCGAAAACTCACGAGTCCGGAAACAAAAGTGGGAAACGCTCTCGCATCTCATCCTCATTCTCCCAAGTAGACTCTCCAGGTGAGCCGTGCCGCCACATCACCCTCACAAGATTGACAATCTTGTTCCGAAGCGATTTCTGACGCCTGTCCAGAATCTGCATTGGATGCTGGTCATACGTCATATCGGGGCGAACGGTAATCTCCGAAAAATCCACCGCATGAGACGGATCGCTAATGTATCGACGAAGCTGCGACACATGGAAAACATTGTGAACTCCTTCCAAAGATGGCGGCAAGGCCAAGCGATATGCTACCTCGCCAACCCTCTCTAAAACGTCAAACGGTCCAATGTATCGCGGGCTCAACTTCCCACGCTTCCCGAAACGAATCACACCGCGATTCGGGGAAATCTTCAAGAACACATGGTCGCCCGGTTGAAACTCCAAAGGACGACGTTTAGCATCCGCCCAATGCTTAAAACGGTCCTGAGTAATTCTCAACCTCTCCCGAATATTCCTGACGATATCCACGGCCTCCACGATCATCTCCGGTCCCAACAACTCATGATCACCAACGTCATCCCAACTCAATGGCGATCGACATTTCCTCCCATAAAGAGCGGCGAAAGGCGCCATGCCAATACTCGCCTGGAAGCTGTTGTTGTAAGAGAACTCTACCAGATGTAGATGGTCCTCCTACGAACCCTTGAAATCCAACATGCACGCCCTCAGCATGTCTTCCAAAATCTGAATCGTCCTCTCGGACTGGCCATCCGTCTGCGGATGGTACGCCGTGCTGAAACTCAGACGCGTACTCAAACTCTTCTGCAAACTCTGCCAGAACTGAGATGTGAACCTCGTGTCTCTGTCGGACACGATACTCACGGGGACTCCGTGAAGTCGCACAACCTCCTGCACGATTCACGTTACATCACTATCCAAACTAGGAAAAGGGAATAAAACGGAGAGTAAAAGAATTTTACCTCCATATATCTCCTCGCTAGCGCCTCAGTGGACTGTCCCACTCGGAACGGAATAAAATGCGCAGATTTGGTCAATCGATCTACAATCACCCAAATCGCGTCATTCTGCTTCGGACTCCGAGATAGTCCAGTCACGAAATCCATAGTGATGTGTTGCCACTTCCACTCCGGAATCGGAAGCGGTTGTAGCAACCCGGCCGTACGCTGATGCTCCGCCTTCACTTGCTGGAAAACCAAGCACTTGGCTACACTCCGAGCCACGCTTCTCTTCATACCATGCCACCAATAATTCAGACGAAGATCCTGGTACATCTTGGTGCCACCAGGATGCACAGAATACGGCGAACTGTGTGCCTCCACCATCAGCTCCTCTCTGATATCCCCAGCTGGCACACACAACCTGGCTCCGAACCTCAGCGAGCCATCCTCATGAATCAAAAAGTCAGTCCGCAGACCGGCTTCCACCTGCTCCCGAATCTTCACCAGCTTCAGATCCTCAGCCTGGCCAGCCTTAATCCGATCCACGATCGTCGACTGTACATGCATGTACATCAACGACGAAGCCTCCCCAGGAAGAACAACTTCCACGCCAGACTCGTAAAAATCCTGCTGCAATCTCCACTGCGAGGTCAAAATCATCACCGCTGGAAGCCTACTCAAAGCATCCGGAACCACATTCACCTTGCCAGGGTGAAACTGCAAATCAATCTCATAATCTGCCATAAGCTCCAACCATCGACGTTGTCGCATGTTGAGCTCCTTCTGAGTGAAAATATACTTCAAGCTTTTGTGATCGGTGAAAATCTTCACTTTCTCACTCAGCAGGAAGTGCCTCCAAATCTTAAGAGCAAACACAACGGCAGCCAACTCCAAATCATGCGTCGGATAATTCTTCTTATGAACCTTAAGCTGACGAGACGCATACGCCACAACATGCCCATGCTGATGCAACACACAACCGAGACCCTTGCCAGAAGCATCGCAAAAGATCTCAAATCCACCGCTGCGATCAGGCACAACCAGAATAGGGGCAGTCGTCAACCTCTCCTTCAGAATACCAAAAGCACTCTCACAATCACCCGACCAAACATAAGCAACAACCTTCCGCGTCAACCTGGTCATCGACTCAGCAATACGAGAAAAGTCTTTAATGAATCGCCGATAATAACCAGCAAGTCCAAGGAAACTCCGAATCTCAGATGTAGACGACGGAACAGGCCACTCCCTGATGGCCCGAATCTTCTCGGGATCCACTGAAATACAATCTCCAGTCACCACATTCCCGAGAAAAGCAACTTGATCCAGCCAAAACTCGCACTTCGAAAACTTAACACATAATCGATGCTTCCTCAAAATCTCCAACACCGTCCTTAAGTACGAGGCATGCTCTTCCTCCGACTTCGAATAGATCAGAATGTCGTCAATAAAGATAATGACAAACTTATCCAAAAACTCGTAGAAAATTAGGTTCATCAGATTCATGAAAACTGCGGGCGCGTTAGTTACGCCGAAAGGCATAACCACGAACTCATAGTGTCCATACTTCGTCCTGAACGCTGTCTTCGGAGCATCATCCTTCTTCACCTTCAACTGATGGTAACCACTTCTTAGATCCAATTTAGAAAACACCCTCGAACCTCCAAGCTGATCAAAAATATCATCGATGCGAGGCAACGGGTATTTATTCTTAATGGTCACCGCGTTCAACTCCTGATAGTCCACGCACATGCGACGCGAACCATCCTTCTTCTTCACCAACAGCACCGGTGCTCCCCACGGAGACACGCTAGGATTAATATAACCCTTCAGCAACAGCTCATCCAACTGCTTCCACAACTCTTCCAACTCTGCAGGTGCCATACGATACGACGCCTTCGAAATCGGCTGCGCACCTGGAACAAGATCAATAGAAAATTCCATAGCTCGATTAGGTGGCAAACCAAACATCTCCTCGGGGAAGACGTCGCCAAAATCACGCACCACAGCTGGCCACTCCAACTCCATCTACATAGCCACAGCCGCCACCGGCCTGGCCCAAAATCTGACAGGACCAAGCGAACTGCTACCACGACTGAACTCAAACACTGGATGTCCGGGAATCTCGAACACCACCATCTTCCTCATGCAGTCAATCGTAGCATAGAAGCTCGCAAGCCAGTCCATCCCAAGAACTGCATCATAGTTGATGATGCCGTGGACAATGAAATCAGCAAAAAGCTCATGTCCACAGACCACCAACGGGCAAGAATTGCAACCACGATGCACCGAGACCACGCCATTCCCTGTAATGATATTCCAACTCTTTGGAAGAGGGGACGTCGACAAGGAATGCCTCTCCACGAAGCTCTGAGAAATAATGCACATCGATGCACCAGAGTCAAAGAGGACTCGTGCAGGAAATGTGCAAACCAAAACCACACCTAACAAGCAGTTAACAATCAAACCCTATTCTAGCAAACAACCATGTTCAAGCAAACAACACAATCTAACAAATCAAACCAGCTAGGAAAGTAACAGCTAGATTGAGGATTACCTGCGATAACCTCATCCACAGCCTCGCTTTCCGCAGCGGTCATCAGAAAAGCCTGCCTCCTTGGCGGAACAGCCTGCCGAAAGGCCTGCCACTGCGGAACAAGAGCTGCTCCACGTCCAGCAGGAACAGACGCTCGCTGCTGCAACGGCTGTGCTGCAACAGGAGCCCTCCGCAGCTGATTCGCATGCCGACAATCCTTCGCGACATGGGAAGCATCACCGCAAACCAGACACTGGCCCAAAAACTTCCGACACTGATCCTTGACGTGGCCAGGCTTACCGCAGAAATGGCAAAACTTCAGAATAGGCCCTCCTGGCCTCTTAAACTGAGCGGACTGATTAGGCCTGAATCCAGGTCTAACCACAGCTCTCGCCTGTTCCACAGGCCTCCTCCCAGCACCAACAACAGACCCTCTCCTCTGGTTTACGAGCAGCTCCTGCCTCTTTGCTGCTACCAGAACCTTCTGATAAGATTCCCGGTCAGAAGAGGTCACAAAACTCTGGAGCTCCGAAGCAAGCCCCTGCAGGAACCTCTGAGCTCTCTCCTCAGCGTCCTGCACCATCTTTGGTGCAAACCGACTCAGCCTCATGAACTCTTGGTGATACATGTCCACCGACGAGTTCCCTTGCTTCAAATCGATAAAACGCTGCAGCATCTCTTCCCTGGCAGCCTTCGGAAAGAACTCACCCTCAAATCTGGCCTTGAAGGTAGCCCAAGCAATCGGCTCCACCAACATCTTCTCTTCCGCATCCCACCAATTCCTGGCGTTATCCTTGAGTTGCCTCTTCGCCAAATCAACCCATCCAGCCGGGGTGATCTTGGCCATCATCAGATTGTCCTCGATGTTCCGAATCCACTCATCGGCAGCCAGAGGACCCTCAGAACCATCAAAATATGCGGGACCCAGCTCCCGAAATTGCTTCGCTCCTGGCTCAGAGCGAGGGGCATCCGGAAGAGCCCGGGCAGCTCGAGCAAGTGGAGCATTCTGGACTTGCAGAAGCACGCCCTGCTGCACCTGCATCATCTGGAGCATCATCTGCATCATCTCACCGCTGGTGGGTTCCCGCTCAGGCTCCTCATCATGAGGGAGCGCACCACTGCCCCCACCACGGGTGAAACGCCTTCCTGCCATCTAATGACACAGAGAACGAATCCAATTAGACTCATAGCTTATGCCATCGGACGTCGAACTTAATTTATTGGACATTCTAATATTATTATCGTCATTCCAAAAATCGAAGTTACAGAAGGACCTGCATGGGCCACCACTAAAACCTGTCACGACCCGCTTCCCTAAAATGGAGGCGAGACGTGAAAAGGTCCGCACGAGAGGGGAGCTGTGAAGCCCCAAACCCGATAAGCGTAAATAAAACATAAGCAGGTCCCTGTAACCACAACGGAACAACAATAATAATACAAGGAGAGACTGAAACAAAAACTTCACATCTCAAATATTGTCCAACATGAAAATAAGTTCAACATCCAGAAAAGCCACCAGGCTAAAAGAAAAGAGTCTAAAGGCCCAGAACAAGGCCAACAAAAGCAACGACATAACAAAGTATAGGTGCTACGCACCGATAACAAACAACTGTCTAAAAAGTAAAACACAACGCAAACACTAGGACTGGTCCCCAGTGTCCACGTACTCCCCGTCAAACACAGGCTCGGGCTCGGCGTCAGCAAACACCTCGTCCTCAACGAGGTACTCGGGCTCGGGATCTAACATGTGTCACCCAAAAGAGTAAAGGGGCACATGTCAGCAAGTCTAAAAGACTTGGGCAAGGAAACTGAAAGTAAGGCAACTAACAACCTAACAGTTATAGTATGCATGACATGGCAGTTATAACATGAGTGCACAAACAAGACATGGCGAGCCAATTTGTACAAGAGAACAATCATCGGGACAAGTCAAGACAAGAGTAGCCACGCTACTATCAATCTCAATCAATTCACTATTCACGTTGTTTTGTAGATGTTTACGCCTTACAGCTGAATGGGTTCACATTCGCTGATTGGCCGCTTAACAACTACCCCACCCCAAAGAATTTACGCCTTACAACTGCAGTTGCTGATCAGGCAGACTCCCAGTTGAATGGTCGCTTAACTCTTACCCCCAATATCCACACGTAATGGAGCCTGGGTCCCCGCACAATGAACTCAGCTAGTGAGCCTGGGGTTGCCCCGCACAATGAGCTCGCATTCTTAAACATTTGGCGTAGGGGTGCACCTAGCCGGAAACAAGCAATTCGGGCATTGGCTATCAACCAACACATGGCCCGCTTCTGGAACACGAGCCATGAACACAAGCATTTGTAGCAAAGCTACGCAATCACGGAAACACTTAGAGAATGCAATGACATGACAATTAATTTGCGTACCGTTAATGGAAAGTAAACATGACATGGTAATTGTGCAACATGCTAAATGTCGGAACTAGCTTCGTTGTCAAGCTAGTTCCCCAATTTGCGCCTTGACGAGTATCATTTCGTCGCCTAGCCTCTTTTACGCCTACAACAAGAAAATGGCCTAAACATGGCCTAAACCCTAAGTGGCAAGTTTCACTTGCCTAGCACCGGGGATGACGACCACTTCGTCACACGGATGCTAATCTACGGGAAAATCGCTGTTATGGGGGACACAAACACCAAACAACAAGAAATTTATTAGGGTTTCATAAAATTATAAATAAGTTAAGAAAACACTAAGGAATCGATTTCTCACCGAGAGAAGGCGGAAGAAACACTCCGGGGAACCCTAGGATCAGATCTGGAAAAGATTGGAGAAGATTGGGGAAACTAGGGTTTTGGGGGTTTTGGGGATTTGATGGATTTGGGTGAGATTTTGGGGAAGATGAGAGGTAGATAGAGTGAATGGATGGATTGGATGATGGATTTAGGGCTTGGAATGAAGGATTGAAGCTTGGGGGAAGATGGGGGCTCAAAGGGGAAGATTTTAGGGTTTTGGGTCGTGTTGGAGAAGATGAAATCGTTTGGGTTGGGTATAAATAGGTTGGGCTGGCGGCTGCCCAGAAATTAGGGTTTTAACACTGGTTAGACGGTCAAAGAACAACCACTGACCGACTAGTTTGGCAACTAGTCGGTCGGTCGACCAACGCAGACCGACTAAGTGTAAACAGTAACTCCTGAACGAAAATAGGATTTTAGAGTTAGTCAGTCCATGAACAAATACTGACTGACTAGTTTAGCATCTAGTCGGTCGATGAACGTTCTTAGACCGACTAAGAGTGAACAGTAGCTGATACAAAATTAAGATGATGTGTTAGTCGGTTCAAGAAGCATTGCTGACCGACTAGTTTGCAACCTAGTCGGTCAACCAACGTTCTTAGACCGACTAACGATAAACAGTAACTCCTGAATAATTTTAGAAAGCCAACTAGTCGGTCCAAGAAGGATTGCCGACCGACTGGATCGTCATCTAGTCGGTCGGTGCCCCTTCTTATACCGGCTAATGAGCACAAAAAGTTCCAATACGGAGCGCGGGGCCCCGGGATCGATTCCTAAGACTTCTAGGCTTTATCTAATAGTTAGATACGACCGTTATGAAGTCTGTCACGAATGACATACTTCGAAATCGACGATCCTAAGGAAGAAACAAGAAATCACGACGAAACGATCGAAAATGAAAGCTACGGAGACGAAAACCACACATGAGGAGAAAATCCACCAAAACATAAATTATAATATATAAAATCCTGATACATGAAAAGCAGTCGTTACACTACATCTTTGTCGCCCGTATCTTTATCAAGATGTGTAGTAGTGCTCATAGGAGTCTTCTTGCCAGAAGCATTCTCCATTCCAAATCGCTTTAGCAGCTCCACCGTGTACTTGGTTCGGTGGAAGAAGATTCCATCGTGCATTTGGCAAATTTGGAGTCCTAAGAAATATTTGAGCTCACCCATGTGGCACATCTCAAATTGGTCCTTCATGACATTATAAAACTCTCCGCAAAGAGTGAAGTTAGTAGCACCAAAAATGACATCATCTACATAAATTTGAACTAAAATAATATCATGATTCACATACTTAACAAAAAGCGTTGAATCAACCTCACCCATTTTGAAACCCAAATCCAAAAGAAAGTTTTTTAGGCGGTCATACCAAGCTCTAGGAGCTTGTCTCAAACTATAAAGTGCTTTCTTAAGTTTGAAAACGTGATTTGGAAATTTTTCATTTATAAAACCCGGAGTTTGAGAAACATAAACTTCCTCAACGACATCTCCATTCAAAAACACACTTTTTACGTCCATTTGAAAGAGTTTGAAATCTTTATGGCATGCAAACGATAATAACAACCTAATAGATTCTAATCTAGCTACATGTGCGAAAGATTCCTCGAAATCTATACCTTCCTCTTGCCTGTAGCCTTGAGCAACTAACCGAGCTTTGTTTCGAACGACGTTTTGGTTCTCGTCGGTCTTATTCTTGAAAATCCACTTCGTTCCTATAACGGTGTGGTTCTTCGAAGGCAATGGAACTAGCTCCCGGACCTCATTCCTCTCAAACTGATTGAGTTCCTCTTCCATGGCTAGGATCCAAGAACTATCTTTGCACGCCTCGTTGATATTCTTTGGCTCCACTAAAGAGGCAAAGGCACAATGAGCGAAGAAGTTGACTTAAGATCTTGTCTTGACACTATCTAGTATGTTGCCAATGACTTGCTCATGGGGATGGTCACGAACTGTATGAAGCCGTTTGGGAACTCCCTGATCACTAGGAACATTCTCAAAAGAATCATCAGTAGGGTTAGTATCAACAGAATCAATAGGATTAGATTTACCAAAATAGTCACAAACTACTTCAATAGAATCATCATCATCGATAATTCTAGGAGGGACAAAGTTTTCATTGAATGAAACATGAAGAGATTCCTCGATCGTTGAGGTTCTTTTGTTATATATCCGGTAGGCTTTGCTACGGGAGGAATATCTAACAAATATCCCCTCATCGGATCTTGGATCAAATTTATCCAAACAACCATACGTGTTTTTGATAAAACATTTTGCACCAAAAACTCTAAAATGTTTAACTTGAGGCAACCTACCAAATAACAATTCATAACAAGTTTGTTTGGTGCCGGGCCTCAAGAGTATCCTATTAAACACATAGCAAGCGGTATGTACCGCTTCTGCCTAAAATTGATGGCCAAGGTGGCTATCATCAAGCATCGTGCGAGCACATTCCACTAGCGTCCTATTCTTTCTCTCAACAACACCATTTTGAGGGGGTGCGCGAGGGAAAGAAAAGGTGTGAGTAATACCAACTTCATCACAGAAATTTGAGAAAGACTCGTTCTCAAATTCCCCTCCATGATCACTACGAATAGTGACGATGGTGGTTCCAATGAGATTGTGTACTTTCTTAACAAATACTGTGAAGTTTTCAAAATCATCATTTTTACTAGTTAAAGAAAATACCCAAGTAAATCTAGAAAAGTCATGAACGATGACAAGTCCATATCGAGCATTCCCTAATGAAGCAACTCCAGTTGGCCGAAAAAGATCTAGATGTAAAAGCTTTAGAGGCCGTTTAGAGGATATGCTCTTCTTAGGTTTGAATGACGATTTTGGAAGTTTGTCTCGTTGACACGAGTCACAAAAGCTTTCTTTTGAAAGGCAAGCTTAGGAAATCCTTTTATAGAGTTTAACTTGGATAGTTTGAAAAATGTTCCAAAGTTCACATGACCAAAACATCGATGCCATAAGTGTTGTTCACTTGTGTTGGCAATGAGACATTGTTCATGTGATTTTGGAATATCTAGGATATATATATCCTTATGGCGTGTGCCAGAGAATAACACATTATTATTATCTTTACTCAAAATATGACACATTCCTTTCGCAAAGCTAACTTTGTAACCAATGTCACAAAGTTGGCTTATTGAAATAAGATTGTGATTTAAGCCTTTAATAAGGTAAACATCACTTATAAGGGGTTTAGAGGGGTTACCAACTTTTCCAACACCAATGATGGTTCCGCTCTCGTTGCCTCCAAAGACCACTCGGTTTCCATTTTCAATGGGCACCACTCCGGATAACAACTGAGCTTCACCAGTCATGTGTTTTGAACACCCACTATCAAGTATCCACCCATCCTCGGAGCTAAATTTTGATTTGTTGCTCCTTTTCTTTTTCTTGAGTACCTGACGATAAAAAATGTCGTATCATGGTACCCAAGGTCATTGGGTCCTAAGAGATTATACCTTTGGAAGCCAAGTCCAATTGGACTTAGACTTCCCAATATAATCATCATTGTGCACTACATTCATGAAATAAGAATTAATGTATGCTTGTTTTTCATGCATGCTTGTGTCCTTCGGGCCCCAAATAGTGAATGTCTTGGGAGCCCTATACCTATTGGGAGCATGCACATGTGGTTGATTTCTATGTGATGCATGTGGCCTACGAGGAAGTGGCCTAGAGTATGCATGACGTGGATAAGCATACGTCACATGATGAAATGGTGGTGGCATCATATGATACGGTGCATGATGGTAATTGTTCATATAGTAATGATGTGGGTGAACATATGCATGTGGACGAACACGTGCGTGAGTGTGTCTCACTTGGTGTGCACGTGCTCGTGGACATGGAGCATAAAAATCATCATACGTGTGAACAAGTGGGGTAGGATGTGTGTTTCTACGTGGCGTAGTATTTGTGTACATAAAAGCATGACCCTTCTTTAGAGGTCCACCCAAAGTGGGTTTCTTTCCAAACGGGGGTGTGTACTTAGTGGAAGCACCATTGGTAGATGAACTACACATGTGGTGTTTACTCCCACTAGTTGAGGCATCGAAAGTTGGCCTTACAAAGGTGGTGAAAGATTTGGATGAATTTTCCTTTTTATACCCCAAGCCAAAACGATGATTGGCCAGAAGTAAGTCATTCAGAATACTATCCAAATGATCATTGCCTTTGTTGAATTTCTCAATTTGGCCTATTGTGGACTCATATTTCTCAGTGAGAGAAAGTATAGTAGCATCCAAAGTGGACACTTGTGTAGTGAGTTCACAAACACGAGACTTGAGATTCTCATTCTCATTACTTAAAGTTGAGTTTCGAAAAATCAAATCCGCTATCTCGTGTTCCTCCGAATCCTCAAGGTTAACATGTTCAAGTTGAGATTTAAGATTTACAATCTCAGTTCTCAAGGCTTCAACAACGGTGTCGTTGTTGGTAATGACAGGTTTAGGTGAGGGTTGGAGACTAGTTAGCTCAACTTTAGTCTTAGTGTATCTATTTACCAACTTAGAATACTTTGACCAAATTTGTTCGTTAGATAATCTTAAATCATCCACAGTTACCTCTTCACCTTCATCATCGCTTTCAACTGAAGAGGTCTCTTGATCATGTTCCTCTCTTTCCATGAAGCACATGTGTGCTTGCTCCACTTGTTCATCATCCGACTCTCCACTTGAGGAGTCCTCTTCTGAGTTGGTGAATGTGCCGACAAGCCCTTTCTTGTACCCTTTCTTGTACTTTCTTGACTTGTCGTACTTGGGTGCCTTCCACTTCTCCTTTTGTTAGTTGAGAGGACAATACGCCTTGATGTTGCCAGGCTTGTTGCATTTAAAACACAAAGGAGCAGATGAATTAGTGGAACTAAATTTTGATTTATTCTTGAAGTTACCTTTTTGGAAGAATCGGTTGAACTTCTTTGCCGTAAGGGCAATGGATTCTATGTCCAACTCGTCTTCCGATTCTTCACCATCGGTAGCTGTATAAGGAGCAGCCTTGAAAGCAATTGCCTTTTTTTGGCTCTTCTTGCTTCAAGTACGCCTTCATCTTGTCCTGCATCTTGATCTTGCTGTCCTTCCGTACCTCATAAGACATTAAGGTACTCATTAGTTGAACAACAGTATATTTATTCATATCGTTACCTTCCTCGATAGCGTAGGTTCGCTTTTCCCAACTCGAAGGAAGTCCGTCAATGATCTTCGCGACTTTCTCCTTTTGGGTATAGGTCTTCCCAAGGGCTTCCAACTCGTTGGATATGTCCATGAAGTGAGCATAGTACTCCTTCATCTTTTCACCCTGTTCCATGTGAAATAACTCGAATTCTTTGTTAGCAACAGTGAGTTTGGAGTCTTTTACCCTACTCGTTCCTTCGTGCAAGATTAGGAGTTGGTTTCAGATTTGATATGCACTCTTATAGGTGCATATCTTGTTGAAGTCTTCAGGCTCCAATGCACATTGTAAGGCATTCATTGCCTTGGTATTGTTCACCTCTGCGACGACCTCTGCGGTAGTCCACTTCGCGAAGTCTTCTTCAGCGGGCTCGACATACTCCGTTAGCGTGGCTCTCCAAAGTGAAGTGCTCCGGAGGAAGGTTTCCATCCGGCATTTTCAGTACCCATAATTGGCACCGTTGAAGTGAGGAGGCCTAGTTGAGGAGTGTCCTTTCATCACTGAAGAAGCTTCTTCACGATTCTTGAACGTGCTGTAGTGGGAAGGTGGACGAACGGTCTTGTTGTCGTTGGTAGTCATAGCTATGAACTTGGCTCTGATACCAAATGTAATGCCCTGATAGCTACTGCACAAGTACTAGAGGGGGGGGGGTGAATAGTACTTTAAAATAGTTAAGAGTATAATTGCTAATTATTGTGCAATCACAACCAACAATGCGGAACAAATATAAACAACAAGAATTAAGCAATGCAAACAGGCGATTTAATGGGTTCGGATCCACCCAAGTCTCATCGACTTGTTCCCGGTGATCCTACGTCCCAGACCCGGATCCCCTCTGGCCACTTGAGCTAGAATCCTCTAACTCAAGTTTGCACTATGAAATTCTTGTAGAAACTACTACAAGATCAAATCATACAAAGAGCGAAATGTGACTCCCATAAACCGGGATCACGATCTTCTCTCACAACCGAGAGATAAACTGAAATATCAATTTAAAGATGAAATATAAAACACTTACCACAAAACCCTATGCCTTGAGAAATACTTAATTTAGGGCAAGAAGGGATTTTGAGGAAGAAGTTAGCACCAAACCCTAGCTCCACCAAGATGAACAGTAATAGATGGCTAGGGTGAAGTTGGTGACTTGGATTCAAGCTCTTAGCTTGAGTAGCTCACAATGAATGAGAATCTCTCTTGAGGAATTAGGGCTCAAAGAGTAAGGGAGAGATTCTTGTGAAGTGAGAGAGCTTAGAAATGAGAATGAATGCTCTTCTCTTTGATTCTCTAAATCTCAATAATGGCAGCCTTGAATGCAAGCATGAAGCTCATCAAGTTTATATAGGAGAGAGAGAAGAGTTCAGCAAAAATCGTGGCATTAAATGCCCAACGGATCTATTTCTGAAGCTGCTTAATCGGTCTAAGAAGGATCACTGACCGATTAGTTTTGCAACTAGTCGGTCGGTAAACCTTCTTGGACCTACTAGATGGTTGACAGCAAAGATAGTGAAATCAAGAGATAGAACTAGTCGATCTAAGAAGAAACACCAACCGACTAGTTTGACAACTAGTCGGTTGGTGAACCTTCTTGGACCGACTAATTGATCAACAGTAAGTAAGCTGAATTTCACAAGGAAAACTAGTCAGTCTGAGAAGAGACACCAACCGACTAGTTTGACAACTAGTCGGTCGGTGATTCTTCTTTGACCTACTAAATTGTCAATAGTGTATATGGTGAGTTGAACTAGGAAAACTAGTCGGTTCAAGAAGGATTTTCAACCGACTAGATTGTCATCTAGTCGGTTGGTTCTTCTTCTTGAACTAACTAAGATGCATAAGAAGCCGTGAAATGAGGCGATAAGCTTTGAAAAAGTTTCTAATAGCTTCTAAGGCAATCCTAGATCTAAGATATGAGCGGTATGAAGATTGTTAAGTAAGTCCTACTCAAGGCTTAACATTCTATACGATGAAGCTAGAAGAAAATAAAATAAACATGATGAACCGTCTTCAAAGCTTCAATCCAAATCCCTTGACTTCATTAATAACTCCTTGAGCTTCAACGAAGCTTCAGGCACACGATCACGCGCTTTAAAAAGTCTTGTGACGTCGCTTGAGATGTACAAAGTAATTTGACGACGATCTCTATAACTGTGCTCAAAGAGAATTAGTGCATGATATTTATGTTTGTTCATCATTAAAACCAAATCAGGGGAATCAATACTCAACAAAGATCTCCCTTGCTCGCTGCCGTTCATGCTTCGTGCTAACATTGTCTCTAGTTGTCACCACCTTCGCCATAGCACACGCCGTACCTCGCTCGCTACCAGAATCTAACACCTGACATCGCTATCCGACATCAGTGTAGTTCTCACGTCGTGTTAAGGTATATCTGAACCGTAGGAACCCGCACCCGTATGTTTAACAAGATAAAATCTGGTAATTTCCTTTGCTTGGTTAAATTACTAATTGAAGGGACTGTAGATTTGGGATGATTGATTTAGAGCACATAGGGAGATCTGGACCATCGTTGAACTGAGACTACGGACATTATTTTTAGGCAAGTGAAACTTGTCATTATTTGTTTAGGCCATATTTAGGCCAATCTGTGAAATTGCGTAAAAGAGACTAGGCGATGAAATGATAGTCGCCTAGACGCTGTGCTTGATCTAGATTGACAACGAAGCTAGATCCGACACCCTTGCCATGCTATCATTTCATACCACATGTCAAGTTTAATTTCAAATTAATTGTACACACTTTTAACTGCTTATTGCCATGCTCCTGTACTTGCCATGTCATTTCATGCATCAACTTGCTTTATCATGAATGTGTAGCACACGCTACAATAAATCGTAATCTGCGGCGAGTAGGGTCCTGACCCCTACATCCTATAAAGGCTAGGCACTTGCTTGCTGGGTACAACCCTATGCCAAACACACTTCCTGGCTCATGATCCAGAAGATATACACGTGGAGGGGTAGGGTTAAACGATCGCTTGAACGTAGAAGTGTACCCATACATCTACTTCAGCCAAAAGACAGAAACCCTGTGCACAATATGAATGCACGTTTTTCGTGAATATTGTTTAGTAGCTCCTGCTACGATGTGTCATGCATTGCAAATATCATGTTCATTATAACTGCTACGACGTGTCATTAAAATTTCATGTCATGTCATCATCGTTATTTTAAAACTGCTAGATGCATTCTTTTACTTTTACGTTTCCTCGCACAAAAGTCTCATTTTCCTTCTGGAGATTTTTGCTGACATGTGCCCGTTTCTCTTTTAGTGTCACATGTCAGGTTTTGAGCCTGAGTTAGTTGCTGAGGATGACTAGTTGCTGACGTTCAGTTCGAGGGTACCAGAGTTCTACCCTAGTCTCAACTGGTGACTTCTTCTTTATTGTTGTCGTTTCCTATTAGTTGTTGTTAGGTTGTTCGGAGCGTAGCACCCTTCTCTTGCTTTAGTTTCAACCATGCTTGGGGCCTTTCATTTCAGAAATGGATGTTTGGAATAATGAAATGGATGTTTTAAATATTGGTTAATCTTTAACTGCCTTCAAATACTATTATTATTGTTGTTTCTTTATGCAATGCAAGAATCTGCGAATGGATGAACACACGGACACTTATCAGAATGTGGCTTCACAACTTCAGTCTGAGCGGACCTCTTCGCGTCACGCCTTCCGTACTTGGGAAGCGAGGTGTGACAGGTTTTTGTGGTGGCCCATGCAGGTCGTTGCACCTGCTAAATATCGAAACAATGATAATAATAAAATATCCATTGAAACATTCGAAACATTCGAGTCATAAAAAAATTGGAGTGTAATTTGGAGGTTTTTCATGTCTTAGATGGTAGGAAGACTTAGATAGACGTCCTAGTTTGATAGTCAGACATCTTTCCTTAAGATTTAGTGTCACGCCCCGCTTCCCTAAAATGGTGGCGAGACATGAGAAGGTCCGCACAGACGTGGAGCTGTGAAGCCACACGCCTGATAATCGTCAATAAATTAAATGCAAGTCCCTGTAACCATGAACAGAACAAAGATAATAACACAAGAGAGACAGAAATAAAATCTCAAATCTTAGAATTGTCCAACATTAAAATTAAGTTCAACATCCAGAAAAGCCACCAGGCTAAAGGAAAGAGTCTAAAGGCCCAGAACAAGCCCAACAAGGACAAACTTAAACAGAGTATTGGTGCTGCGCACTGACAACTACCGCAGTCTAAAATAAAAGGGAAGCTCAACGAAGACACTAAGATTGGTCCCCGGTGTCCACGTACTCCTCCTCAGCAAACGCGGATCCTGACTCGACGTCAGCAAACACCACGTCCTCACCAACGAACTCTGGCTCAGGATCTAACATGTGTCACCCAAAAGAGAGAGGGGCACATGTCAGCAAGTTTAAAAGACTTGGACAAGGAAACTGAAAGTAAACTAACAAACTAACAGTTCAAGTAGGATGCAATGACATGACATTTAAGTATGATGCAACAGTTAAAAGGACAAGCACGCACGATGTAGCAAAAGCTACCACATCACTAATTCACGAGTCAGTTATCAAGATTTTCACTTATCACGAATCACTTATCACGATTTTCACTTTGTGCTCAGAGTTTCCGTCTTTTGGCTAGAGTGGCTGATCGGGCCAACTCCTAAGCTCAAGCGACCGTTTAACCCTACCCCTCCACGTGTATCGAGCGTTGGGATTAGCAACACACTATGCTCGCTTTTGGATCACAAGCCAGGAAGTGTATTTGGCATATGGATGCACCTAGCCTCAAGTCACTATGTAGGAGTCAAAATCCTACTCGCCGCAGCTTACATTTTAAAGTAGCGTGTGCTACACAAACACGATGAACAAGCAAGTATGCAATGACATGAACAGATATTCGTGTACCGTTAATTGAAAATAAACATGACATGCAAGCATGATGAAGGTGACGGATCTAGCTTCGTTGTCAAGCTAGATCAAGGGCATCTAGGCAGATATCCTTTCACTGCCTAGTCTCTTTTACGCTAAAATAAGGAAATAGCCTAAAACCGTAAGTGGCAAGTTTCACTTGCCTAGCACCGAGGATGAAGATCACGAAGGTTCGTCTCACAATCGCTAGAAGTCGCTGTTATGGAGAAACAACCATCAAAACAACATCCATTTCATTAGGGTTTTACAAAAACACAAATGGGTTAAGATAACATTATAGGATCGAGTTATTACCAAATCGTTAGCAGAAGAATGATGCCGAACAAGCACGTCGACGGAAGAACGATCCGGGAACTAGGGTGATGGCCGGCCTAAATGGGGAGTGGGAGGGGCTCTTGATGAAGGAGGAAGGCTAGGGGAAGATGGATGATGATTTGGGGAAGAAGGAGGCTCAGGAGAAAAAGAAAGAAGAAAGAAAAACGATTGGGGGGTTTAAATAGGAAAAGTCGGCGGCTGGGCAAACCCTAGGTTTACGACATCGATTAGTCGGTCAAAGAAGGGTTGTTGACCGACTAGTTTAACAACTAGTCGATCGGTCGACCAACTATGACCGACTAAAATCAAGCATCGAAAAAGAGAATAAATCTGGGTAGTGAGTTAGTCGGTCTGTGAAGGCCCGTCGACCAACTAGTTTGCAACCTAGTCGATCGGTGAGTGTTCATAAACCGACTAACGATCAACCGCACGCAGCTAAAATTTATCAAAGGAACTAGTCGGTCTGAGAGCAAGTTCTGACCGACTAGTTTCACATCTAGTCGGTCGGTGGTTGTTCTTAGACCGACTAAGAGTAAACAGTAACTCCTATACAATTGATTTAATGAACTAGTCGATTTGAGTAGAGTTGCCGACCGACTAGATCTCAATCTAGTCGGTTGGTTCCCCTTCTTGAACCAACTAACGTGCACGAAAAGTGCCGAATTGAAGCGCGAAGCTTTGGGAAGATTCCTACGGCGTCTAGGATCACTCTAACTCTAAAATATGAGCGATTTGAAGTTCGTCATGAGTGACTTACTCCAAAACTCAACGATCTAAGGATGAAGCTAGAAAATCTCAACGAAACGAACGAAAACGAAAGCTACGGAGACGAAAAACCACATATATGGAGAAAATCCACCAAAACATATAATATACTATAGATAATCCAAATAGATGAAAACCAGTCGTTACATCCTCCCCAACTTAAGAATAATTCCGACCTCGGAATTTCCCAACACTCACGTGTCCGGGAACAAAAGTGGGAAACGCTCTCGCATCTCATCCTCATTCTCCCAAGTAGACTCTCCTGGCGAGCCGTGTCGCCACATCACACTCACAAGATTGACAACCTTGTTCCGGAGTGACTTCTGACGCCTGTCCAGAATCTGCACTGGCTGCTGGTCATATGTCATATCAGGGCGAACGGTAATCTCTGAGAAATCCACAGCATGAGATGGATCGCTAATGTATCGACGAAGCTGCGACACATGGAAAACATTGTGAACTCCTTCCAAAGATGGCGGCAAGGCCAAGCGGTAGGCTACCTCGTCAACTCTCTCCAGAATGTCAAACGGTCCAATGTATCGCCGGCTCAACTTCCCTCGCTTCCCAAAGCGAATCACACCAGGATTCGGAAAAATCTTCAAGAACACATGGTCGCCTGGCTGAAACTCCAAAGGACGATGTTTAGCATCCGCCCAATGCTTAAAACGGTCCTGAGCAATCCTCAACCTCTCCCGAATGTTCCTGACAATATACACGGCCTCCACAATCATCTCAGGTCCCAACAGCTCCCAATCACCAACGTCATCCCAACTCAATGGCGACCGACATTTCCTCCCATACAGCGCGGCGAAAGGCGCCATGCCAATACTCGTCTGGAAGCTGTTGTTGTAGGAAAACTCTACCAGATGCAGATGGTCATCCCACGAACCCTTGAAATCCAACATGCATGCCCTCAGCATGTCTTCCAAGATCTGAATCGTCCTCTCGGACTGGCCATCCGTCTGCGGATGGCACGCCGTCCTGAAACTCAAACGCGTACCCAAACTCTTTTGCAAACTCTGCCAGAACTGAGATGTGAACCTCGTGTCTCTGTTCGACACGATACTCACGGGGACTCCGTGAAGTCGTACGATCTCCTGCACGATTCACGTTACATCACTATCTAAACTAGGAAAAAGGAAATAGAAACGGAGAGTAAAAGAATTTACCTCCATGTACCTCCTTGCTAGCGCCTCAGTGGACTGCCCTACTCAGAATGGAATAAAGTGTGTGGATTTGGTCAATTGATCTACGATCACCCAAATCACGTCATTCTGCTTCGGACTCCGAGGTAGTCCAGTCACGAAGTCCATAGTGATGTGTTGCCACTTCCACTCTAGAATCGGAAGCGGTTGTAGCAACCCTGCCGTACGTTGATGCTCCGCCTTCACTTGCTGGCAAACCAAGCACTTGGTTACACTTCGAGCCACACTCCTCTTCATCCCATGCCACCAATAGTTCAGATGAAGATCCTTGTACATCTTGGTGCCACCAGGATGCACAGAATACGGCGAACTGTGTGCCTCCACCAACAACTCCTCTCTGATATCCCCAGCTGGCACACATAACCTGGCTCCAAACCTCAGCGATCCATCCTCATGAATCAAAAAGGCGGTCCGCAGACCGGCTTCCAACTGCTCCCGAATCTTCACCAGCTTCGCATCCCCAGCCTACCAGTCTTGATCCGATTCACGATCGTCGACTGTATCTGCATACACATCAACGAAGAAGCTTCTCCAGGAAGAATGATCTCAACACTAGACTCGCAAAAATCCTGCTGCAATCTCTACTGCGAGGTCAAAATCATCACCGCTGGAAGCCTACTCAGAGCATCAGGAACCACATTCACCTTGCCAGGGTGATACTGCAAATCAATCTCACAATCCGCTATGAGCTCCAACCATCGACGATGTCACATGTTAAGCTCCTTCTGAGTAAAAATATACTTCAAGCTTTTGTGATCGGTGAAGATCTTCACTTTCTCACTCAGCAAGAAGTGCCTCCAAATCTTGAGCGCAAACACGACGGCAGCCAACACCAAGTCATGCGTCGGGTAATTCTTCTCATGAGTCTTGAGCTGAACGAAGCATACGCCATAACATGCCCGTGCTGATGCAACACACAAACGAGACCCTTGCCAGAAGCATCTCAAAAGATCTCAAATCCTCCACTGCGATCAGGCACAACAAGAATAGGGGCAGTCGTCAATCTCTCCCTCAGAACACCGAAGGCATTCTCACAATCACCCGACCAAACAAAAGGCACATCCTTCCGCGTCAATCTGGTCATCGGCCCAGAAATACGAGAAAATTCCTTAATGAAGCGCCGATAGTAACCAGCAAGCCCAAGGAAACTCCGGATCTCAGACGCTGACTACGGAACAGGCCACTCTCTGATGGCCCTGATCTTCTCGGGATCCACTGAAATACCATCTCCAGTCACCACATGCCCGAGAAAAGCAACCCTGTCGAGCCAAAACTCGCACTTCGAAAACTTAGCATACAAATGATGCTTCCTCAAAATCTCCAACACCGTCCTCAAGTGCGATAAATGCTCCTCCTCCGACTTAGAATAGATCAGAATGTCGTCAATAAAGATAACGAAAAACTTATCTAAAAAGTCATAGGAGATCAGATTCATCAGATTCATGAAAACTACGGGAGCGTTGGTTACACCGAAAGGCATAACCATAAACTCGTAGTGTCCATACTTCGTCCTGAACGCTGTCTTTGGAACATCTTCCTTCTTCACCTTCAGCTGATGATAACCACTCCTCAGATCCAACTTCGAAAACACCCTCGAACCTCCAAGCTGATCAAAAATATCATCGATACGAGGCAACGGGTATTTATTCTTGATGGTCACCGCATTCAGCTCCCGATAGTCCACGCACATGCGACGCGAACCATCCTTCTTCTTCACCAGCAGCACCGGTGCTCCCCACGGAGACACACTAGGATTGACATAACCCTTCTACAAAAGCTCATCCAGCTGCTTCAACAATTCCTCCAACTCTGCAGGTGCCATACGATATGGCGTCTTCGAAATCGGCTGCGCTCCCGGAATAAGATCAATTGAAAATTCAAGAGCTCGATCAGGTGGCAGCCCAGACATCTCCTCGGGGAAGACGTCATCAAAGTCCCGCACAGCCGCTGGCCTCTCCAGCTCCATCTGCATAGCCACAAACTCCACCGGCCTGGCCCGAAACCTGACCGGACCAAGCAAACTGCTACTCCGGCTGAACTCGAACACTGGGTGTCCGGGAATCTCGAACACCACCTTCTTCCTCCGACAGTCGATCGTAGCATAGAAGCTTGCAAGCCAATCCATCCCAAGGACTGCATCATAATTGATGATGTCTTGGACAATTGTAACGACCACTTTTCGTGGTACGTTGTTCGTGCACGTGCTTTTGTCCGTGCACGTGTTTGTTTTAGACTTTGTTTGTTTGTGAACACTTTTGTGTGATAGGCCGTTGTGAACGTCTCTGAGAGTATTAAAGAGTGGCACTATCTTGGAACGACACTTCTCGAGTCGTTTTTCCACAATTTAAACTTACTCGATGAGACGTGACGATTCTCACACTTGACGGGAGACGTTTCTATTTTTAGTCTCGTCTTCCGACTTCGAAATTGAGATCCGTCTTCTTAGTTAGCTCACATTCGTCGCCACGATCACCACGATATTTATTTTATAATTTTTGGAGTTTATTTGACCACTTTTATATTTTTAACAAGCTTTAAAATATTTTTAATAATTAATTTATAAAATTATTTTCGGCCAAATAAAATTTATTTAAGTTTTAAACGTTTTAAAGAATTTTTGAGCCAATTTCCAGCTCATTTGGACCAAGTCAAATCCTTGGGTGAGTTGGAGAAGTTGAATTTCAAATTTTAAATTATTTTAAACTTCTAATCCTATTAGATTTAGCCCTAGACCAAGTCAACCCATCTACACTATATAAACAACCCCTAGGAAGACCTATTTTCGCAAGAAATTAGCCCTAGCCTCTTCCAAAACTCAGATTTGACGTTGCGACGATTCATCGCAACGTTGCGACGTTCAGCCACCGCACGACCGAAGGAAACGGCCCCGTTCCCCCGCTCCGACCGAAGCCCCGCCCCGCATCCTAGCCGCTCCGCACGCAGCAGCTCCGCACCGCTCCGTTCCCTCGGTCTGACCGAGGGACTGGCCCGCACCAAGCCGCTCCGCATCGCAGCACAGCGCTCCGCACCGTCGCCCGCTTGTCGCCCCGCTCCGCACCCCGCACGACCGACCCGCTGCTCCGCACCGACCGTTGTTGCAAGCGCTGCAACGTTGCAACGCTGCCCCACCCCGCATCCAAACGCCTGACCGAGGCTCCCTACCGATCTGACCGAGAAGAACCCTCGTACCACAGCCACCCGCAGCCGCTGCACACCCCAAAACGTCGCAGCCCCGCATTCTCAGCACACGACCGAGAGATTTCCCCGCATTGGCTGTGTACGACCGAGAGCCACTCGTCGCAACCCCGCATCCGTCACACCGCTTGCCTCCGTGGGCCCCCCAAGTTCTCCAGAGTTTTTGTGGGTCCCCCAAAGGCCCCTAGGACTACTGTGGGCCCCACCTAGGTGCTTGCTCTTTGAGGATTCGTCGCGTACGACGTCGTCGCACGTCGTAGCCCGTCGTCGCACGTGCGAGCTTTGGAATCTGGAATCGTCGCCCCAGTCGATTGCTCTGAAACTTCCAGCGAGGAATCTAATTTGAATCTGGACTTGGAGCGCGATCTTTTATTCCAACCCCCGGCGTCGCTACCCGACGCCGGTGTAGCTTTCGCGTCGTGTTGAGGTAACGTTTTGCACCCCTAGGACCCCCAACCCAACTGCATGCTAATCAAGACTAAAAATCAGTATTTTAAAGTATTTTAAATGTTTTAGCAATCACTAATCAAGATTAATAAAACGGATGTAGGCCGGTGGACTTGTGCACGTAGGAATCGTGACTTTGGACTCGTTGGGCGGTGTTTTCTTGACGTGATAGTTGCAGGCAAGTGAAACTTGCCAAATCTTGTGTAGGGCCATGTTTTTAGGCCACTTACTTGTGTTTAGCGTAAAAGAGACTAGTCAGTGAAATGATAGCTGGCTAGACGCCTACTTGATCTAGTTTGACAACGAAACTAGATCCGTCACCTAATTGATCTAGCTTGACAACGAAGCTAGATCCAACCTTTAAACTTGTTGTTCATGCATACTAAACTGTCACGTTTACTTTCCTTACCTGTACGCCTTACTACTTGTCATGTCATGTCATCCATGCATTGAATGTCGCATTGGTAGCACACGCTACAATACTTGTACTTGTACTCCCTTGACTTGCTAGGTGCACCCCTAGACCAGCAAGGCAAAACACTTCCTGGCTCGTGTTCCAGAAGTGAGCATTCCCGTTCAGGGGTAAGGCCCTGGCTCGACACACGTGGAGGGGTAGGGATAAACGATCACTTGAGCTTAGGAGTTGGCCCGCGCAGCCACTCTAGCCAAAAGGCGGAATCTCTGTGCACGAGGTGCTTACTTTCCTTGTCTTGTACTTGTCTTGTGAATGATTCATGTAATACTTGTCATCCATGCCATGCCATGCTCGTACTTTACTTTACTTTACTTTACTTGTTGCACTCATCACTTTAACTGCCATGTCATTGCATCATGCTAGAACTTTTAGGTTGCTTTTACTTGTACTTTCAGTTTCCTTGCACAAGTCTCTTGTAGACTTGCTGACATGTGCCCCTTGCTCTTTTGGGTGTCACATGTTAGACCCTGAGCCAGAGACCGTTGCGGTGTACGTGGTGTTTTGCTGACGCTGAGCCTGAGTCAATGATTGCCCAGGAGGATTTTGGTGGACACCGGTGCCCATTCTTTGAGCCTTTGTTGAGCTTTATTTTGTTTTAGGCCTTTTGTTAGTTATTGGTGCGTAGCACCGTCATTTGTACCTTGTACTTTTGTTGGCCATGTTTGGGCCTTTAGTCTCTTTTTCTTTTAGCCTGGTGGCTTTTCTGCGATGTTGGAATTTATATTTATGGATATTCTGAGATGATTCTTTTGTCTCATTTCATTATTATTATCTTGTTTCGCTCGCATTGCAAGGACCTGCAGTTTTAAATTTGATTGACGCTTATCGGACTTGCAGCTTTGTAGCTTCAAGACTGAGCGGACCTTCTCACGCTTCGCCTCCATATTTTTGGGAAGCGGGGCGTGACAGGTTTTGTTGGTGGCCCATGCAGGTCCATTCTTGCAATTGCGAATTAACGGAACAACGATAATAACGGAATGTCCATTAAGTAAATTGCAACATCCGAGTCATAAGCCCTGAGTCTAGTCGTTTTCCTTTGTCACTAGGTGATAAGAAGGCTTAGTTAGACGTCTGTGCTTGCTAAGTTAGAGGCACTGATTGTAGTTAGACTCCCTGTCAGCAATTGATTTAATCGTCGTAGGAGTTACTTTAGTGGTTATTGTCTACCCCTGACCATATTAAACTTCTAGAATTTCCTTTAGTCGTCGCTTGGGTTCATCGATTTCGGACCAAGCTGAACGCATTTCTTTACCGTCTAACCTTTAGAAGTCTTAGCGCTTAGTTTTTAATCTTTAGTTGGTCGACCGTAGGAGTTTCCGTAGACTTTCCTGATTCATATCCTAGGCGTATGAATGTTTTGATCATCCGACCAATTTCCTTGCCTCGATTCACGAGATCGCCCCGTGACGATCGTCGTCAATTTTCAAACATCGCCATTGCAAAACTTGAACCTTCTGAAAGTATTTTTTAATCTTTTCTTCCACTAATTTTAATTTTGTTCAAAATTTTAATATACCTATATTTCATCCTCCTTCATTGATTTAAATTTTTAAAACGTTTGTCGGAATTTTTGAATACTAGCTTATGGTATTTTCCCAGCCTATATTTTTCATACTTATGTAAATGTGTCGTTCTTTCATATATTAGTTTTACTTTTGCCCTGCCCAATTCGATTTATAATTTTCCCTCTTATTTGTGTTATTCGAATGATACGTCGTGTTTACCTTAATATACTTTCAAGACACATGGAATTTCAGCTTTCAGCAAGTTGGACGTTGCTCGTCGTTTTCGCTACTTCAGATTTTTGCAAAATTACTATTTTCATAGCATCTTCCTGTTTTAGACCCTCCCTGATTTGATTTTAAAGATTTGCTATTCGATCTTGATAATTCTTATGCTAAGTTACTATTATTTTCTTTCCGCTCACCATACACGCTTTTAGAAAAATTTCTAAACCAAATTGAATTTCAATTATTTTTATATCCGTGCCAGACTTGTTGAGTTCGTATATTAAGAACCATGCGTAAATCAGTTTTTTTTTCATTTTTGGCAAACCCTGGTTCTCTAAAAGCAGTTTCAAATTGATCATTTTAAAATTTTCCATAGCCTAAAGTTTTGAAGCATTTAACATGAGTTTAAATTCTTCCGTTACTTGATTTCATTCTTTGACTTTCAAAAACTTTTGACAACATTATATTAAATTACTAACGTACAAGATTTCTAAAACATCGTCCTTGATATTCGTGTAAATGATTTTTCTTCCTTTTACATTGATTTTATATAAACCAATAAAACATTTTCTCTTATTATGAATATTCGACTCAAACTTATTTCAACTCGCTTTATCGATCTTCAAATATTTTATACAGATGAGGAATTCCAATTTTTTTTGAAGTACAACAGTTTTCAATTTTGCGTATTTTAACTCATGCTATTTACCCTACTTTCTTTTTCCCCTCCTACATAAACATCACCCTTTTCCCTCAACCTAAACATCACCATTGAGTCAATGTTTCGCCTAACCAAGCTGTCTCCTTGTATTCGTCCTATCTGAACTCGTGCTTATCGATCCTTCCCTCGTCACGCTCTCGGCCTCTCTTTATTGCTTAGGCCTTAGGGTCCTTCAATGTCTGTGTCAACCCTTAATTGTTAGTAGGCCCTTGGACCTTGTGAGGTAGTCGTAGTGCACGTACCTAAGCTGTGTACGTGGGCTTGAATGAGTGTACCCCCATAGTATATTGATGCTTGCCTATTGTGTGGTATATATATATATATACACGGAGTTATTCGTGATATTATGAAGTTGTTGGTATGTTAGTGTTTATAGATTTGTGTGTGGCTAGCTATACCATACTAGGGGTGCCTGTGTATATAAGAGTTAGCGTTGGAATGTCTAATGGAGTGTATGCAGTTAGAGAATACTTATAATGGTTGAAATAAAATGATTGGTAAAGCTATGTATATGCTAGGTGTGATGATAATAGGTGTACATATAGATAAGTAAGTAGGCCTAATGAGTGACCTATATATTAGTACGTATGTGTATGTGCCCGTATGTAGGTATGTATTATGCTTAGACACAAGTAGTTATGTTTTGTTACCTGAGTATATAGGTGATATGCATAGGATATTAGAATTATAATTTTGATTGGTATTGCTTGCTTTGCGGGATGTTGCATGCGTGCATACCGTGAGGTATACACGACTATTGCACATCTTAATTATGTATGTGTGGATGTGTCAGTATACTAATTATAGGTAGTAGGCTATGGTGTGAATAAATATATATATATATAAGTTACATGTGCGTGTGACTATACGATGAATACGTATGCATGTATTAGGGAGTGTATTATAATTATACGAGTGCTGATGTCTGTATTATTATTAATATGGTATATAAATTGATTTAACTATGTGGGTGTTATCTGACTAAATATTAAGTGTGATTGACCTATGGTATGTATATGGTTGTAATGGTAGACGTAGGAATATTGGAGTGGTATTGGTATAGGTATGAATGCCGTGTTACGTATATAGAATATTCTGATATGTGTATTGAGTCTCACTCAAGCTTGAGTGAGTATACTCTAAGTGTATGGAATGTATGATTGTAGTTTGAATATAGCAATGCGTGATGTATGTATAGTGATAGAAGTGTTTGTGCCTGGTTGAGTTACGCACATGATTGTGGGTCGCTATACCAGTATATAGTTATAGGTGTTGGTCTTGTGGTATAGTTATTTACTAAGGACTTGCCTGTGTGAACGTATGTGTACTAGCTAAAACTAGGTGTGTAGGTGTGGTAGTTATATAATGATATGACTGGTATACGTGAATGAAATGTTAGCGTGTATGGGTGTGCACCATGCACGGGTAAGTATGTGTTTAGTTATAGGTTTTGATGACTATGATATATGTGGCATGTCATAAATACAGTTATAGGACCGTATGCGATGAGAATATATGGTGAACTATTTGCATGCATTGAATGACTATATAATGAGTGAAATATGGTAGTAGTGAATATATATTAGATATAGTAAAATTTGGCTTAAAAATGGTATGGTGTGACTGCTTATGTGGATGTGCTTAATATTGGATGTATACTAAGAAATATTAGAGGGTAGTATACCCTTGATGTTTGTGCATAGGTAGCTACCTATAGGTAAAGCAATGATTGTATTTGCTAAGTAGACTATCCTTATATGAGTATCTGAAATATTGTTTGCGATTAGGTAGGTAGTAGTTATATAAGGGGTGCATGCTTATATACGTGATTGAAATACGTGTATGGTTTTGACTGACTATAATAGGTATAAGAGTGTGACGTACGTGAATATATATACGTGTTGGTAGTATTATTGTTTGACTACCTTGTGCATATATAAGCACTTGTAATGACTATACCTGGTTGAATTATTATATGACTTGATTGGGGTAGTTATTAGAGCGACTAGATATATTAGAAAGTCCGAGGACGGACTTTATTCTAAGGTGGGGAGGATGTAACGACCACTTTTCGTGGTACGTTGTTCGTGCACGTGCTTTTGTTCGTGCACGTGTTTGTTTTAGACTTTGTTTGTTTGTGAACACTTTTGTGTGATAGGCCGTTGTGAACGTCTCTGAGAGTATTAAAGAGTGGCACTATCTTGGAACGACACTTCTCGAGTCGTTTTTCCACAATTTAAACTTACTCGATGAGACGTGACGATTCTCACTCTTGACGGGAGACGTTTCTATTTTTAGTCTCGACGTCCGACGTCGAAATTGAGATCCGTCTTCTTAGTTAGCTCACATTCGTCGCTACGATCACCACGATATTTATTTTTTAATTTTTGGAGTTTATTTGACCACTTTTATATTTTTAACAAGCTTTAAAATATTTTTAATACTTAATTTATAAAATTATTTTCGGCCAAATAAAATTTATTTAAGTTTTAAACGTTTTAAAGAATTTTTGAGCCAATTTTCAGCTCATTTGGACCAAGTCAAATCCTTGGGTGAGTTGGAGAAGTTGAATTTCAAATTTTAAATTATTTTAAACTTCTAATCCTATTAGATTTAGCCCTAGACCAAGTCAACCCATCTACACTATATAAACAACCCCTAGGAAGACCTATTTTCACAAGAAATTAGCCCTAGCCTCTTCCAAAACTCAGATTTGACGTTGCGACGATTTGTCGCAACGTTGAGATGTTCAGCCACCGCACGACCGAAGGGAATGGCCCCGTTCCCCCGCTCCGACCGAAGCCCCGCCCCGCATCCTAGCAGCTCCGCACCGCTTCGTTCCCTCGGTCTGACCGAGGGATTGGCCCGCACCAAGCCGCTCCGCATCGCAGCACAGCGCTCCGCACCGTCGCCCGCTTGTCGCCCCGCTCCGCACCCCGCACGACCGACCCACTGCTCCGCACCGACCGTTGTTGCAAGCGCTACAACGTTGCAACGCTACCCCACCCCGCATCCAAACGCCTGACCGAGGCTCCCTACCGATCTGACCGAGAAGAACCCTCGCACCACAGCCACCCGCAGTCGCTGCACACCCCAAAACGTCGCAGCCCCGCATTCTCAGCGCACGACCGAGAGATTTCCCCGCATTGGCTGTGTACGACCGAGAGCCACTCGTCGCAACCCCGCATCCGTCGCACCGCTTGCCTCCGTGGGCCCCCCAAGTTCTCCAGAGTTTTTGTGGGTCCCCCAAAGGCCCCTAGGACTACTGTGGGCCCCACCTAGGTGCTTGCTCTTTGAGGATTCGTCGCGTACGCCGTCGTCGCACGTCGTAGCCCGTCGTCACACGTGCGAGCTTTGGAATCTGGAATCGTTGCCCCGGTCGATTGCTCTGAAACTTCCAGTGAGGAATCTAATTGGAATCTGGACTTGGAGCGCGATCTTTTATTCCAACCCCCGGTGTCGCTACCCGACGCCGGTGTAGCTTTCGCGTCGTGTTGAGGTAACGTTTTGCACCCCTAGGACCCCCAACCCAATTGCATGCTAATCAAGACTAAAAATCAGTATTTTAAAGTATTTTAAATTTTTTACCAATCACTAATCAAGATTAATAAAACAGATGTAGGCCGATGGACTTGTGCACGTAGGAATCTTGACTTTGGACTCGTTGGGCGGTGTTTTCTTGACGTGATAGTTGCAGGCAAGTGAAACTCGCCAAATCTTGTTTAGGGCCATGTTTTTAGGCCACTTCCTTGTTTTTAGCGTAAAAGAGACTAGTCAGTGAAATGATAGCTGGCTAGACGCCTACTTGATCTAGTTTGACAACGAAACTAGATCCGTCACCTAATTGATCTAGCTTGACAACGAAGCTAGATCCAACCTTTAAACTTGTTGTTCATGCATACTAAACTGTCACGTTTACTTTCCTTACCTGTACGCCTTACTACTTGTCATGTCATGTCATCCATGCATTGAATGTCGCATTGGTAGCACACGCTACAATACTTGTACTTGTACTCCCTTGACTGGCTAGGTGCACCCCTAGACCAACAAGGCAAAACACTTCCTGGCTCGTGTTCCAGAAGCGAGCATTCCCGTTCGGGGGTAAGGCCCTAGCTCGACACACGTGGAGGGGTAGGGATAAACGATCACTTGAGCTTAGGAGTTGGCCCGCGCAGCCACTCTAGCCAAAAGGCGGAATCTCTGTGCACGAGGTGCTTACTTTCCTTGTCTTGTACTTGTCTTGTGAATGATTCATGTAATACTTGTCATCCATACCATGCCATGCTCGTACTTTAATTTACTTTACTTTACTTGTTGCACTCATCACTTTAACTGCCATGTCATTGCATCATGCTAGAACTTTTAGGTTGCTTTTACTTGTACTTTCAGTTTCCTTGCACAAGTCTCTTGTAGACTTGCTGACATGTGCCCCTTGCTCTTTTGGGTGTCACATGTTAGACCCTGAGCCAGAGACCGTTGCGGTGTACGTGGTGTTTTACTGACGCTGAGCCTGAGTCAATGATTGCCCAGGAGGATTTTGGTGGACACCGGTGCCCATTCTTTGAGCCTTTGTTGAGCTTTATTTTGTTTTAGGCCTTTTGTTAGTTATTGGTGCGTAGCACCGTCGTCTGTACCTTGTACTTTTGTTGGCCATGTTTGGGCCTTTAGTCTCTTTTTCTTTTAGCCTGGTGGCTTTTCTGCGATGTTGGAATTTATATTTATGGATATTCTGAGATGATTCTTTTGTCTCATTTCATTATTATTATCTTGTTTCGCTCGCATTGCAAGGACCTGCAGTTTTAAATTTGATTGACGCTTATCGGACTTGCAGCTTTGTAGCTTCAAGACTGAGCGGACCTTCTCACGCTTCGCCTCCATATTTTTGGGAAGCGGGGCGTGACAATAATGAAATCAACGTAAAGCTCATGTCCACATACCACCAACGAGCAAGAATTGCAACCACGATGCACCGAGATCACGCTATTTCCTGTGAAGATATTCCAACTCTTGGAAAGAGGGGATGTCGACAAGGAATGCTTCTCCACGAAGCGCCGCGCCAAAATGCACATCGATACACCTGAGTCAAAGAGGACTCGTGCAGGAAATGTGCACACTAAAACCACACCTACACATAGTCTAACAATCAAGCCCTAGTCTAGCAAACAATCATATGCAAGCAACCAAACATAATCTAACAATCAAAACTAGCTAGGAAAGTAACAGCTAGAAGGAGAGTTATCTGCGATAACCTCGTCCACAGCCTCGCTCTCCACATCGGTCATCAGAAAAGCCTGCCTCCTCGACGGAAAAGCCTGCTGAAAGGCCTATCTCTGTGGAACAAGAGCTGCTCCACGTCCAGCAGGAACATACGCCCTTTCCTGCAACGGCTGTGCTACAACAAGTGCCCTCCAAGGCTGCTTGATACTCGGACAATCCTTCAGAGAATGTGAAGCATCACCACAGCCCAAACACTAACCCAAGAGCCCCGGCACTGGTCCTTCACGTGACCCGGCTTGCCACAATGATTGCAAGTCTTCAGAACAGGCCCACCTGGCCTCTTGAACTGAGCTGGCTGGTTGGGCCTGAAACCAGGCCTAACCACCGCCCTGGCTTGCTCCATAGGCCTCTTCCCAGCTCCAGCAACATGTCCTCTCCTCTGGCTCAGGTTCAGCTCCTGCCTCCTCGCAGCTACCAGAACCTTCTGATAAGATTCTAGATCAGAGGAAGACACAAAACTCTGAAGCTCCAAAGCAAGTCCCTGCAGGAACCTCTGAGCCCTCTCATCAGCATCCTATACCATCTTCGGTGCGAACCGACTCAGCCTAGTGAACTCTTGGTGGTACTGGTCCACCATCAAGCTCCCTTGCTTCAGATCAATAAAGCGCTGCAGCATCTCCTTCCTAGCAGCCTTCGGGAAGAACCCTTCATCAAACCTGGACTTAAAAGTAGCCCAAGCTATCGGCTCCACCAGCATCTTCTCTTCCGCATCCCACCAGTTCCGAGCATTATCCTTGAGCTACCTCTTCGCCAAATCAACCCATCCAGCCGGGCTGATCTTCGCCATCTTCAAATTATCCTCTATGTTCCAAATCCACTCATCAGCAGCTAGAGGACCCTTAGACACATCAAAATATGCAGGACCCAGCTCTCGAAATTGCTTCGCTCCCGGCTCGGAGCGTGGGGCATCCTGGATTGCCCGACCAGCTCGAACAACTGGAGCATTCTGGACTTGCAGGAGCACGCCCTGCTGCACCTGCATCATCTGAAGTATCATCCGCATCATCTCCCCATTGGTGGGTGCCCGCTCAGGCTCCTCGTCATGAGGGGGCGCGCTACCACCACCACGGGTAAATCGCCTTCCTGACATCTAATGACGCAGGAAACGAAACAATCAGGCTCATAGCTTAGGACTCGGATGTCGAACTTAGTTTATTGGACATTCTAATATTATTATCGTTATTCCGATATTCGCAGTTACAGAAGAGACCTGCATGGGCCATCAACAAAACCTGTCACGCCCCGCTTCCCTAAAATGGTGGCGAGACGTGAGAAAGTCCGCACAGACGTGGAGTTGTGAAGTCACACGCCTAATAAGCGTCAATAAATTAAATGCAGGTCGCTGTAACCACGAACAGAACAAAGATAATAACACAAGAGAGACAGAAATAAAATCTCAAATCTCAGAATTGTCCAACATTAAAATTAAGTTCAACATCCAGAAAAGCCACCAGACTAAAGGAAAGAGTCTAAAAGGCCCAGAAAAAGGCCAACAAGGACAAACATAAACAGAGTATAGGTGCTGCGCACCGACAACTACTGCAGTCTAAAATAAAAGGGACGCTCAACGAAGACACTAAGACTGGTCCCCGGTGTCCACGTACTCCTCCTCAGCAAACGCGGGTCCTGACTCGACGTCAACAAACACCACGTCCTCACCAACGAACTCTGGCTCAGGATCTAACATGTGTCACCCAAAAGAGAGAGGGGTACATGTCAGCAAGTCTAAAAGACTTGGACAAGGAAACTGAAAGTAAACTAACAAACTAACAGTTCAAGTAGGATGCAATGACATGACATATAAGTATGATGCAACAGTTAAAAGGACAAGCACGCACGATGTAGCAAAAGCTACCACATCACTAATTCACGAGTCAGTTATCAAGATTTTCACTTATCACGAATCACTTATCACGATTTTCACTTTGTGCTCAGAGTTTCCGTCTTTTGGCTAGAGTGGCTGATCGGGCCAACTCCTAAGCTCAAGCGACCGTTTAACCCTACCCCTCCACGTGTATCGAGCGTTGGGATTAGCAACACACTATGCTCGCTTTTGGATCACGAGCCAGGAAGTGTATTTGGCATAGGGGTGCACCTAGCCTCAAGTCACGATGTAGGAGTCAAAATCCTACTCGCCGCAGCTTACATTTTAAAGTAGCGTGTGCTACACAAACACGATGAACAAGCAAGTATGCAATGACATGAACTGATATTCGCGTACCGTTAATTGAAAATAAACATGACATGCAAGCATGATGAAGGTGACGGATCTAGCTTCATTGTCAAGCTAGATCAAGGGCGTCTAGGCAGCTATCCTTTCATTGCCTATCCTCTTTTACGTTAAACTAAGAAAATAGCCTAAAACCCTAAGTGGCAAGTTTCACTTGCCTAGCACCGAGGATGAAGATCACGAAGGTTCGTCTCACAATCGCTACAAGTCGCTGTTATGGAGAAACAACCATCAAAACAACATCCATTTCATTAGGGTTTTACAAAAACACAAAAGGGTTAAGAGAACATTATAGGATCGAGTTATTACCGAATCGTTAGCGGAAGAACGATGCCGAGCAAGCACGGCAATGGAAGAACGATCCGGGAACTAGGGTTAAGATCTGGAAATAGGGAGAAAATCTGGAGAAATGAGGTTTTGGGGAGTTTTGGGGGTTTTCCGACGGCCTAGAGGTGATGGCCGGCCTAAATGGAGAGGGGGAGGGGCTCTTGATGAAGGAGGAAGGCTAGGGGAAGATGGATGATGATTTGGGGAAGAAGGAGGCTCAGGAGAAAATGAAAGAAGAAAGAAAAACGATTGGGGGGTTTAAATAGGAAAAGTCGGCGGCTGGGCAAACCCTAGGTTTACGACAGCGATTAGTCGGTCAAAGAAGGGTTGTTGACCGACTAGTTCAACAACTAGTCGGTCGGTCGACCAACTATGACCGACTAAAATCAAGCATCGAAAAAGAGTATAAATCTGGGTAGTGAGTTAGTCGGTCTGTGAAGGCCCGTCGACCGACTAGTTTGCAACCTAGTCGGTCGGTGAGTGTTCATAAACCGACTAACGATAAACAGTAACTCAGGTAAAATTTATCAAAGGAACTAGTCGGTCTGAGAGCAAGTTCTGACCGACTAGCTTTACATCTAGTCGGTCGGTGGTTGTTCTTAGACCGACTAAGAGTAAACTGTAACTCCTGTACAATTGATTTAATGAACTAGTCGGTTTGAGTAGAGTTGCCGACCGACTAGATCTCAATCTAGTCGGTTGGTTCCCCTTCTTGAACCAACTAACGTGCACAGAAAGTGCCGAATTGAAGCGCGACGCTTCGGGAAGATTCCTACGGCTTCTAGGATCACTCTAACTCTAAAATATGAGCGATTTGAAGTTGGTTATGAGTGACTTACTCCAAAACTCAATGATCTAAGGATGAAGCTAGAAAATCTCAACGAAACGAACGAAAACGAAAGCTACGGAGACGGAAAACCACATATAAGGAGAAAATCCACCAAAACATATAATATAATATAGATAATCCAAATACATGAAAACCAGTCGTTACATTTAGTTGTAATCATCTTAGGACACATTAGTAGCCCCTCACCTAGCTCTGGCCATATTAGATTCCTAGAGTTTCTCCTTTAGTCGCTCGCTTGGGTCCATCAAATTTTGGGCCCACCAGAACGTAGTCTTGATCCTTTAAGGACCCTTTCCCTGCGATCTCCATTACTATCTAGTTCATTAGAAAGTCTTAGTACTAAGTTTCTCCTGATCTTTAGTCGGCCCAGTAATTAGAACCCCTAATTTCTATCATTTTCTAATCATTACACTTTTGAGTTAATGACCATAGAATCCCATCATAGCAGATTCATTAAGTTATTTCCCAGTCGCATTTACGTTTTGAATATTTGATTCACTTCCTTGTGTTCGATTCACGTGATTCTCCATATCGTTCATCCTCAATCGTTGAATCTTTCTCATTATTATCCCGATCATTCGAAACATATTTTCAATATTATTTAGTTTGAAATTCCCTCCCAGTTTAAGGTCTTTGAAAACATTTAGCAGGAGATTAGACTTCCTATCCTTCGGATGACTTAAATGCTTTTCTGTGAACTTCAAAACTTTTTGCCGAAATCTTTTAATTTCTACTTCATAATATTTTCTAACCTGTACCTTTCATACTCATATAAATATCTTACTTGCTTCAAATAATGACTTTTCGATAATCCAATATACCATTTCTTCTCTTACTATATATATACTACTCAAACTTATTTCAAACAACTCATTTGACCGACCTCTAAACATCCCTACTTCGTATTTTAACTTATATTACCTACACGCTATTCTTCTGTATTTTTAATAATGATATTATCATATATTTCTCTCCCTTACCTAAATATTCACAATTATATCCCTGTTTCACCTAACCAAGCTATCTCCTTATCCTCGCCTCATCTGAACCCGATCATCCCAATCTTATTTCGTTATGCTATTTGATTTCGGTTTCCTTGCTATTGCTTAGACATTAGTGCTTGTCGTTGCCTATGTCGACCTTAGAGTAGTGGGCCTTTTGGTATTACTGTGATGTCGTCCTGGTGCAAGTATATAGGTAGAATGTGTGGACCCATGTGTGAACCCTTGCGTACCACTCATGTATGAGTGTGCTACCCTTAGTGTATTAATGATTATCTCTTGTGTTATATGTGCATACTCAGTGTTATTCATGATATATATGAAGTTGTATGAATGATAGTATTTATAAATATCTGTGTCGATAGCAATACCACTTTTGAGATGTCTGTGTATATTAGAATATCTACTAGTGGTGTATGTAGTTTGAAGGTACTTGTAAATACTTGAAATAGTATATTAGTAAGTCATGTGCATGTTAGGTGTAATGATAATAGGTGTATTTATATTTGAGTGTGCAGGCCTATTCTATGATCTATATGTTAGTACGTATGAGCGTGTGCTCATATGTAGATTTGTATGTGCTTAGTCATGGGTAGATATATATACATACTGTATGAATATATATGATATACGTATGATAATAGAGTTTGATTTTGTATAGTATTGCTTGCCTTTACGGGATATTGTGTATGTGCGTGTATACGATGAGGTATACACGATTATTGTACGTCGTGACTATGTAGGGATATGTATATGTAGTAATATACTAATTATATGTATATTGCTATGGTGTATATATATTATATGTATACGACTATACGATGTATGCATATATGGGATGGTGTATTATAATTGTATACGTGTACTGATATTACAATATTATTATAGTGTGTGAAGTGATTGCATTATGGGGGTGTTACTTGACTAAATATAAAGTGTGATCGATATTATTGTGTGTATGTGATAGCACGCGTTTTTACCTATATAGTGTGACGAGTAATATGATTACGTTGGTGTATATATATTATAGTGGTGTGTTGGTATATGTATTAATATCGTGTTATGAATATAAAGTATTCTGGTTCTTGTATGGGTCTTTGAGTCTCACTCATGTTTGAGTGGGTATACTTTAAGTATATTGTTATATTTGTCTATGGTTGGTGTATAGTGCTATGAACATAGTAATGGATGATGTGAGTATAGTGATAGGTTTGGTTGTGCTTGGTTACGTTACGCACATAGTTATGGGTGACTATACCATTATATAGTTATAGGTGTTGGTCTTGTAGTATAGTTAATTACTAAGGTTTTACATGTTTGAATGTATATTGTTAGCTAAACTAGGTGTGTAGATGTGCTAAGTATATAATGGTATGCGTGGCATGTTTGAATGGTATGTTAGCGTATGTGGGAGTGCACCATGCACGTGTAAGTATGTGCTTAGCTATAGGTGTTTGTGACTATGGTATGTGTGTTGTGTCTTGAATATAGTTATAGGATTGTATGTGATGTGTATAAATGATGAAGTATCTGCGTGTATTTGAATAACTATAGGTTTGGGTATTTATAGTAGGGGTGAATGCATATTTAGATATAGCAAACATAATTTAATATTGTATGGTGTGATTACATGTGTTGATATGTTTGGTGTTGGATGTATACTAGGAGATATAAGGGAGTAGTATATCCATGTTTATTTGTACATAGGTAGTTATCTATACGTGAAGTACTACAATTGTATTTGCTGGTGTGAACTATTTTTATGTAAGTATGTGTACCATGGTTATGTGTTAAGTGAGTGATAGTTATATAAGGGATTACGTGACTAAATGAATGAATGAAATACGTGCATGAATTTGACTGTCCATGATAGGTATATGTATAAAATGTGCATATAAATATATATATATATATATACACACATATATATATTTATATAATATATGAAAAAAAAACATGAGTGAATCTCGGAGAGGTGAGTTGGGCGATCATGGTGATCCTGGGGCTCATCCTAGGGTTTCGTTGAACTCTACGGCTGCGCCTCCGCTTGGTCCCACGGGGAATGGAGTTTCAAACTCTGGGGGATCTGCCGACGCGGCCTGGCAAGTTGTGAGAAGAAGGAACACTCGCGCTCAGGGGCATCGTCAAGCTCATGAGAACCACCTTCGGTTTGGTGGGCGCCGTCAAACTCAGGAGTTTCGTCTGTGACCGCTTGGAAGGAGTTCTCAGCCGTCGGGATCCTTTGTGATGAGGGGGGGATCTACTAATCAATTTGGTGTTGCGTCCAAGGTGCTTGATGGAATGCCCCAAAGGCAGTCCCATCCTATTTCTATTAGTTCTACTGGAGCAAAAAGCAGTTGGTCGGAGGTTTGTTCTAACAAGCGATCCTACGGAGATTCTATTGGCATGACCTTTGTTCCACCAAAGGTGAGGCAGGATGGGTCTAGTGTTGCATGCGTCTCTAATTCCCTCCTTGAAAAGGGATCTGAACATTGGAAATCTACCTTGGTGGGATATGTTCTGGGTGATACCCCAATGTTTGGGCAGATCCTGGCTTGGATGGAGAGGCTCTAGAAGCCCAGGAAGAAAGTGCATGTATACAGCAAGGACAACGGTTTCTTCTACTTCCGTTTTGAGTCTGGGGAGGAATGTGAGAAGATACTTCACGGAGGCCTGTGGATGTTCGATGGGCGTTTGGTGGTGCTCAAATTATGGAGCCTATCACTCCGCCATGATCGTGACATTCTCACAACTGTTCCATTGTGGGTGCAAATGCACGGGGTACTAGTTAACATGTGGAACAAGGAGGTGCTCAACATCTTGGCTTCGGTTGTTGGTAACCCTTTGTGTCTTGACCGAGCCACTGCTAAATTGGAGCGAATAACCTATGCAAGATGCTTGGTTGAGGTAGACGCTAAGAAGGCGTTGCCAAAACAGGTTGAGGCCGAATTGGAGGATGGGTCTATGGTAATTATTGAAACAAAGTATGAAGTGAAACCTCCTTGCTGTGGGAAATGCGTTTGTTTTGGCCATTCTGATTTGCAATGACCGTTCCAGGCCAATTCTTTTCAGTCTAGGGACAAGGGGAAAGGGATTGAAAAACATGTGCACTTTGATCAGGGGCAATCTTCGAGTAGTACCTCTTCTTCTGTACTTACGGGGGAGGGTAGTATGCAAGCCGGGGATGATAGCCCAATGTTAGCAGATGGTGATATTCCAAGGACACTGCCTACTCCCAATTTAGCACCTATTACTGCTAGTATTGGAGTTGCTGTGACCTGTAATCTGCAGAATGGGGATGGACTTGACAGGCAACCTGGGGATAATGAAAGTGCAGGGCAACAGCTTCTGAGCCTGGTGACTTCGATTAAATTCCTACATTGCCTCAAACAGAAACGCCTCCATATGGCAGCGTCAGCTTCGGATAGCTTGAGGCCAAGAGCGACAGTTGCTGGCATTGGCTCTAGCAGCAAGGTGGGATTGATGCAAGTTGATCGTTCTCACTCACCTGAATTCCAACCCCATGAACCGCTATATGATAACCCAGACTGGGTGGATGAGCATAGGGAATTGCTGATCGTATCTGAATCTGCTAAACTGAAGAAGCCGTGTACTGAAGGCACTGCCACTCGGCGAAGCAGCAGGTTGAAGTAGAGGGAGTATTCCTCATTTCCATCAATTATTTTATGGCTATGTTATTTTGGAACACAAGGGGTTTAAACACGGTTGTGAGATGTAGGGACCTTCGTGATAGGTTTCAGAAGCTGAATCCTACAATTTTAGTATTGTTGGAGACTAAATTAAGGGATGAGACTATCATTACAAATTCTGCATTCCGAAGACATGGAACACGATTCATAACTTCCAATATCATGCTGGAGGGCGGATTCTATTGGGTTTTGACCCACTTGTTTGGCAACTGACTGTCATGTCAGTCTCTAGTCAACATATCACTGTTCTTTGTGTGAATGATGGGGGCTTCAGGTGTGCTCTATCCGCTGTCTATGGAAGTAACAGCGCAATTGAAAGGAGGCTACTATGGGCTAAACTAAAAGGAGATGCGGCAAACTTGAGAAACGAGGCCTGGATAGTAGGGGGGATTTTAATTGTATTTTGTATGCCAAAGACAAATTGGGAGGTCGCAAAGTGGATGCTAGAAAATTATATGAGTTCAACAATTGTCTTACTGAATGTCGCTTACAGAATGTCAAAAGTACTGGGGCACGGTTTAGCTGGTGCAACAAACGCATGGGTACTCGACGTATTTCGGCTAAGTTGGACCGGGTACTCTGCAATGAGGAATGGCTAAATAAGCTCCCTGACTCTTTCTTCGACTACTTGGATCCTCATACTAGCGATCACTCCCCTATGATTGTCAACTTGCATCCAAAGGTACAAACTGATCCTAAACCTTTCAAATTTTTCAATCATTGGATAAATTTGTCAGGTTATCATGATTTGGTGGAATCATCTTGGGATCAGAGCATCAGCGGTACCCGTATGTTCTGTTTGATTAGTAAATTACGGTGGCTAAAATTGGATCTCAGAAGGTGGTCTAGCGAGCATCGGGCAAGCAGTTCTATACATCAATGCTGTATCCAGCTTGAATCGGTAAGGAATCAAAACGCCTTATTCACTTCCCTTGAGCTTCAGGAAACGGAACGCAAGTTAACAGATGAGTTGGCCAACCTGATGGGGATGGAAGAAGAGATGTACCGTCAGAGGAGTAGGCAGGATTGGTTGGATCTGGGTGATAAAAATACTAGATTCTTCTACAATGCAATGAAATCAAGGCAATGCCGCAATAATTTGAGACATCTGGTAGATGTGCATGGTTTACATTGCAAAACATATGAAGACATAAAAGCTGAAGCTGCTAACTATTATGAGCGCCTCTACAACCAAAACAGCTATTGGAATGTGTTCCCTAGACTTGTTCCTAAAAAGAAAATAAAACCAGAAACTTCTACGTGGCTAGAAAGAAATGTGACGGCTGTTGAGATCAAAGAAGCAGTGTTTCAGATTGGCGCTTCCAAAGCTCCGGGGCCGGATGGCTTTAATGCATTCTTCTTCCAGCACAATTGGTACCTCATTGGAAATGATGTTGTAAGTGTTGTTCAATCCTTCTTCAGATATTGTTCTCTTCTGCGGCAGGTAAACCACACTTTCCTAACTTTGGTACCAAAAAGTTCTAATGCTTCAACCATAGGAGATTACAGGCCTATTGCTTGCTGCAATGTTATCTACAAGATTATTAGCAAGATCCTGTGCAACAGACTCCAGAAAATCATTCAAGATCTTGTTTCGCCAAATCAAGCTGCCTTCCTTCAGGGGCGACTGATTTCTGATTGTGCCTTACTTGCCCATGAGCAGATCAGAGACTTTAGTAGCCCAATGGGGGCCAGAGCGTGCCGGAAACTCGACCTCAGAAAGGCCTTCGATAGTGTGAACAGGGAGTTTGTATACTTCATCCTACATCAGATGGGATTTGGTCAAAAGTTCATTGGCTGGATCAAGGAATGCATTTCCACTTCTTCCTACTCGGTTATGGTTAATGGTTCGCCGGTGGGATTCTTTGGAGGAAACAGAGGGCTAAGGCAAGGTGATCCTCTTTCCCCCTATCTTTTTGTCATTATTATGGAATGTTTCACTCTCTTGCTTGCTAAGGCACTCACTATAGGAAGCATTCAGCCTATGAGACGATTTGGCTCTATATCACATCTTCTTTTTGTTGATGATTTACTGGTTTTCTGCCGTGCAAATCAAAAGTCCTTTAGGGGCCTCAAAAATCTAATTGCGGAGTTTGGTAATTTCACTGGCCTTGAGATTAACTGGGATAAGAGTATTGGCATGTTCAGCAAAGGAGCTAAAAATCCTAGGGATCTTACTGAGTTTCTGGGAGTCAAACATGCGCATTCACTTACTACTTACCTGGGCCTCCCCTTGTCTCCCAAATATCCTAAAACTCAAATGTATAACGGTCTCATTGATAAATGCAGGAAGTGCCTTAGTAGTTGGAATTCTTCTACACTATCCTTAGCAGGCAGAATTGAACTGGTGAGATCGGTGATCTATGGCATGATAAATTTCTGGTTGCAAGTATATAGATTCCCGGCTAGTGTTCTGCGAACTTTAACCACATTGTGCAGAAAATTTATTTGGGGCAGTACCAAAGCCTGGTCTTGGAGTGATTCTTGCAGACTAAAAGAGGAAGGAGGGGTTGGACTAAGATTATTGTCTGATTTAAACCTAGCAGCTGGGATCAAGCTCACTTGGAGATTTCTCAAGTCTGGAGGGCTCTGGGCGGAGTACATGCGGGCCAAATACAAGGAGTCATCAAGATTCTATGAAGCATCCAGTAATGCCACTCAATCTGGAACGTGGAAGTTCCTACTTCATTGTAGAAGTCTGTCGCAGAATATTATTAAGAGGAAAGTTGGGGATGGGAAAAATACCCTATTTTGGCATGACAATTGGCTCTCTTGCGGACCTCTAAAATCACTCTACTCTATACCAGAAGGTGCTAGCCGGAAGTGTGTTTTTGATTATTGGAATGGGTCTTCTTGGCTTGATAACCCAGACATACGAAATTTACGTCCTTTGCTACAGCAACAAGTGCTAAATTCCGACATTGACTCCTGGGAATGGAAGCTCGGATCAGCCTTCAAGTACAAGGATGCGTGGGAAGTGGTGCGAAACAAGGTAGCCCCCTTTATCTATTATAAACTCATTTGGTACAAAAAGAGCATCCCGAAATTCTCTATCACTTTGCTAAGAGCTTTCAGAAATAAGCTCCCTACAATGATCCGCCTGGAGAATTGGCTCGGCCCCTCTTCAACCGCATGTGAGCTGTGCACTTCGGGCTGTCATGAAACAAACGACCACATATTTTTCCAATGCACTTTCTCTAACTATATTATGCGGAGAGCATTTCTTAAGCTTGGTACCCAGGGTCCCGCTGTGTACACCTTGTTAGAGATTGGCAACTTCTATCTAGCAACCTACATCAAGAAAGGGATGCTTGGGCTTCTTGCTAAGACAATCCTAGGCTCTGTTGTGTGGCATCTATGGCGGGAGCGCAACAAGCGAGTTTTTGAAAATAAAAGACAATCAAAGATTGATCTTTTTAAGGCGATTGAGGCAGATGTCTGTGTCATCCTTCGTAATGCGGATGAAGTGGAAGATGAGGCTTTGACTGCTTTTGCTAATTGGGAGATCCGTGACAATGGTTGACTTGTCATGCCTCTACAGCATCATCCTTCGGTGTCTTTGTATTTTGTCTTGTATTTAGTATTGTTGCGTGGTTCTGAGTTTGGATGCTGGACTATTTGATCTAGGGTGATAACGCTTGTGTCCTCTCCCCTAGTCATTTAGACTGGCATGCTGCACACAGACCACAGTGTACTTTCTGTATATTATTTAATAAATTTCTAACTTACCCTGCAAAAAAATATATACACATATATGTTTGTAATATAAGCACTTGTAGTAACTATACATGGTTTGAATTATAGTGTGATGTGATTGGGGTAGTTACTAGAGTGGCTAGATATATTTTTAGTCAGAAAGTCCGAGGACGAACTTTGCGCTAAGGTGGGTAGGATGTCACGGTCGCTTTTCGACCGTATGTTTTTCATGCGCGTACCTTCTTGTTTGTAAGCGTATTTTTAGTTCACTCTTCTTGTATTCTAAATGAGCAATGTGATATGTTGTTGTGACCCTATGAGAGAGTACTTATTTTTGGAATTTTTCGTGAACATCATTTCACGGCTCATTCTTCCATAAAACAACTTTGTTTGAAGGGGTGTCATAACTGTAGACTTCGACGTTTGACCTTTCTATTTTTAGTTCCGCTTTCTGTTGACCTAGCTCGTGACCGATCATCGTAGTCTCGATTCTTTCATCGACACGATCGTCCCAATATTTTTCTTGTATTTATCGGACACTGTTAGGCTGACCAACTACACTAATCACTTTCAATTTGTAATTAGTCTAATTGATTCGGATTCCTATCTTAATCGAATCTAATTTTAACTAAAAGGATTTGATACGTAACATGAAATGTTTCCTAGCTAAATGCCACACTAATTCTACCCTCCCCCTCTCACACACACTCTCTCCAATCAAGATAAGTGTACCCCCTTTTCTAACCATATTTAGCAACTTTACCCTTCATTTCACACAACTCACGCAACCTAACCTAGGTCTTCTATCAGCCGCCGCCATCATCTTCCCCATCACGCATAGCCATCTTCCCTCTGGCCCCCTCTTCCGGTGACCTACAGCCGGCAGCCTCCAGATCCGGCAACCTGAGCCGGCGATCCCCATCTTCCTCTAAAAACACCGGCAAAACCCCCTCAAACCGCACACCACAGCCAAGAACTGCCGCTCAGTCATGCACTACCCCTCCTTGCACCGTCGGCCAATCTCCGGCCACCCTCCTCTACAAACATCCCCATGGCTCCACCATAGAACTGCTAAACATGCCCTCCTCTCCAAATCCTGCCGGCCACCTCAAATCCCCATGGCCGCATCTCCCTTTGGCAGCACCAACAACCTGAACAGCCACCCTCCACCTCAATGCCGGCCTCCCCTTCTATAGCAGGCCGAATCCCTCTAAACCTGCCACCTTCCATTGCTCTGTCACCTACGGCAACCCCTAGATCTGGCCACCTTCTTCCCCTCGCTCACCCGTCGGCAAACTCCACAAAATCACCGCCTAGCGGCTGCAACACCCATTCTCTCCCCTAGAACTGCCATTTGCCGCCACTCCCCTTGGCCGAACCTCCACAACTCACCCCACTAGCCTCTGGCCTTGCCCTAAACCGCCTGGATCCTATCTCCCCTTGCCGAAACTGCCGTTGCTCCACCAAAACAGCCCCCTCCACATCAAAACTGCCTTTTCCCTCACACAATGTAACGCCCCGCTTCCCAAAAGACACCGGAAGCGAGAACATTACGCGGTCCGCTTGAACTGGAGCGGTGAAGCTCGAGTTCAATAAGCGTCTGTGATAAAAACACCGATGAGGTCCTTGCATTTGCTAATCAGAACAATCAGAACATTTCAAAAGATATAAGTATAAGCCACATCCAGAGATTCAAAGTTTGTACACGAAATTAAACAAGCCACAGCTAGGCTAAAGTAGCGACAAAAGAACGTACACAACTACAGCAAGTGACTGAAAGTAAACTAAGAAAACTAGAAGTAAAAGGGGGGTCCTCTAGTACTCGGCTGAGAGAGACTCTGCGTCAGGGGCGAACTGCTGGCTCTCCAAATCGACTCTGTGTCAGGGGCGAACTGCTGGCTCTCCAAATCAGACGTCACGTACTGGTCCTCCGAGTACTCAAGCGCTGAATCTGACATACATTCACAAACAATGAATATATGTCAGCTAGGGGTCTGCAAGCAAGGTTAGCAACCCAAGACAAGATATATGATATATAAGAAATTGCGAAGCATTTAATAATTTTGAGAAACAACTGCAGCAATTTAACATTTAACAATTCTATATAAACAGGGACGAGCATTCCTAACATGCAGTTCTAGACGGTTGCAAGATTAAAAAAGTTAAGATTTCTCTGATTTCATTAGCATTTAAATTGTCAAGATGACCAAGTTAGCGTTGCAAGTTTTCATGTCAAGAGTTAGCTTTCTAATCTAGGGTTCACGCCTGTAGGTCGTGATGAGAAGGTCGTTCCTCTCACGGGGGCTTACCGTGATTGACACTAACCCACCGCATGCGGGTGGTACTCTTGAAGAGAGTACCTTTCATACGCCCAGTGGCAGCTCAACCCTAACCCCACCCAAAAGTTTGCCGGAGCACGAGCCGGCCTAGTCGACTCACACGACACCACGATATCACGATACTGCCTTCGAGGCGCACGATTTCACGATGTCCATATGGTTAAGTATGTCAGGACTCACTGAACTTTACTGTTAACAATATTATAGTTTTATGGTGATAGTTCTACAAAGCGGAAACGGGTCGAACGACCATTACCGTAATTTTAAATAATGACGAATACGTCCTATTTGTTCAACTTGCTACAGAAATGATTTCTTTCTCTTATTGTTTAAAATGGGGATATATTGTATGATATACCGTTGGATCCCAAATTTTGTCCTACTCATGATGGTGTCAATTTATCTCGTCATTTCATGCCTAAATTTTGAGTTATTCAGCAATACATAAAGATGGCGCAAAAGTGTCGAAACTTCAAAAAATCATATAAAATCATATACATGCCTGTTTTTGACGTTCTTGGCGTCGTTGGAAACGTCTTGACAAATACTACCCTACGGAGGATTTGGTTTGCCGTTTTGGCAAAACATGAAATCAGTATAGATGTTTTTCGTTCAGGATAGATTTTCAAATAGCCCCTACGACGTCTAATCACCCAGTTTTTATTAGGTTCTCTACTTTACAGTGTGTGTTATGAGTTATAGGTAGGGGTACTAACCGTTACGCAACGAGTGGGGGCAGCGACAGTGATACGTGTGCCGTCTACGGTCTGAACTTGTTGCGGCAGTGAGGAAGACGACGAGTAGCAGCGTCTGGGAACTCCGCAGGCAGTAGTGAAGATTTCAGCGGATCCCCGGGGTTGTCGACATCAGATCTGGGGCAAGCGGCACGTGCACGCAGTCGTATCAAGTTGTACACGTGCGTGGCGGCCTGAAGTCGTTGGATCTGTGCATAGGGGGAGTTGACGCGCCTGCGGGAATTTTTCGCGGCTTTTGCAGGCAGTTCGGGCTACAGCGACGCTGTAGGTGAATGGAGAGAGGAAGAGGAGGCCGGGGGTGAAGGAGAGGGACGCTTGCGTGTGTGCGGGGCTGATGGCGTCGAGCTGCGCGGCATGAGGGGGTTGCTCTAGTGGAGGAGAGGAGATAGGGTCGTGGGATTTGCGTGGAGCAGGACGAGGAGGAGAAGGCCGGCTTGGGCAGTTTTCGACGTGGGAGGTGGCCGTGAGGGGGTTCGGGTCAGTGGGGAAGCGTGTGGGAGATGGTTAGGGGTAGCGGCTGGTGGAGTCTGCTCGCGGGCGTGGAGGAGGAGTTGGTGGCTGTCGCTGTGAGAGGAAGGGCTGTGACATTCGATTACGCGGAGAAAAAAATATAGAGGGGCGACTGTGCTTGTGTAGGGCGGCTGGTGTGTGATAGAGTTGAGAAAAGAATACCCTAGGGTTTTACATTTATAGCAATAGTGTAGGGTGATATTGCCAGCACGTGAGGGCTTTGTTTATTGGCTGCACATGGGTTTGTTTCATGAGGACAGTAGGTTTGTTAGCCTTAGGTTTTTATAATTATAAATAGCTTTTAGGGTTAAAATATAGAGGTTGTGTAGGGTTGTAGTGGCAGCACGTGGGGCTTTTGGGTTAGGGTCTAGGGTTTTTTATTAATAGAAGGATAGGGTGATGGCTTTCTTTATTATTATTATTTTGGGGTCTGATGCAAGAGTGTCATTGCCAGCTTAGGTATAGTTTTTATTATATTATCTATAGGTGTAAGTGGTTACTAGGTTAGGTTCGGCCTAGAGCTTTCCATAAGTGGGCTAGGGTTTGGGTTGAGACCAATAAGGGAAGATTTTGAATTATAATTAATAGGATTTTGAAAGAGTATTAATAGCATATGGTTAATTGGTTTAAACAAGGGAATAAGGGCTAATCAATAGGTTTTAAAGGGCCTAAAAATGGTAAGATCCATTTGAATTTTTAAAAAGTTGAAAGAGATTTGAAATTTGAATCCTTAAATTTTAAAACTAGAAATCTAAAACATAATTTAAGAAAACCCTTTTAAAATAATTTTTAGAAGGGATAATAATAATAATTATAAGTATCTTAAAATAACGATAGAATAATTAATACGAAAAAGCTGGCACGTGCACGGGGACTGTCACGCCTAACTACAGTTACGAGAGAATATTACACGAGAGAAATACAGACAAAACGTATCGTAAAAACTGGTCGTTACAACCTACCCACCTTAAAGACGATTCCGTCCTCGGAATCTTATCGGCTAAGGTACCGGGAAGACGTAAGGGTAACGTTCGCATCTTCTTCTAATTTATACACATGATAAATTACCATCAAGCCATGTCCAAATAGTATTTCTAACACTAATACCAATACAGATAGTAATACCACTGATAATACCAATCAACGTCCACGTTAATAGCAGTAACAATGTACATACACATATCACCAATTACGTATTAACCTAACACGTTTAATTTACTACCATCCTACAAATGCAATCTAAACCAATATTATACTCAGGCGGATAGTAAAACTCTACTACACAACCACATCAATTTTCTAGCTGTAAGTATGCTATCACCTTGCACACACATCATTACTAATACACAATATTATCATATATCTTATACACTCACAATCCATAATGATATAGTACCACATATCACTTTAACATACCACTAACACATAAATACAATCATTCTTAGTCAACTAACACTTCAATCGCACAATCACTTTTACACACCACATATTACCATACATACATTATAATACACACCACTACACGTATATACATGCACGTACTACCTTACACCAAACACAGATTTATATACGCCTTACCCATAGTACTAGGGTTGTCGTAATCTACCCACCTTAAGATCGAGTCCGTCCTCAGACTTCCTTAAATAGGCCGATATAGGGGTGAGCGGACTTAGGCACCAAGGTCATCCTATCCCAGTCATACATACATTATAATGAAACAACATACATCTATATTCTTATACCTACTCATATATCACACACCTTCAGATAAATATACATACGTTCACTTTACATGCATATACATACTTACACTACTACATTCCAATCTCGTACCTATATAGGACATATATATACACACCGGTATACACAACCATGGTAGTTTACATAGGGCTAATATAAAATTACATACATTCATATATGTAGTCACAAACATTCGACCATAAATACTTCCTGCTATACACTTGCTCATACATCATCCCGTAGGGGTAATTATAACAATCCTACTATATATAAAACACACAGCTTGCTCATACAATATATATTTACATACACACCTATAACTAACCACATACATATATACGCACGAGTGCATGCCAGACATTCTAACATATAAATCACACAATAAATCTGCACACACAACTATACGTACACCTATTATCATTACACCTAACATGTACATCACTGTACTAGTATACAATTACAACCATTAAGAAGTACGGCTAAGATACATATACGCATAGTAACTAATCGATACTAAATTTAATACGCTCAGATATTCCTATAGTGATATAGCCAATCACTCGCCTAAGTATAAATATAACGGTTACTACTATATACTCGACCATATGCATACATATCACAAATTACCGTACATGCACATACAACACGATATATAATCACACTATACCAACATATTAAGGGTAAACACACTTATACATGGGTGGTATATAGAGATTCGAACACACGGGTCCAAACTCAAAATCTATTTACATGCACCACAACACCACCATCAAGCTAAAGGTCCACTATACTTAAACTAAAGCTGACACAAACAAGGATAAGCACTAATGTGATAACCTAGTAATAGGGTAGGATTCACAGTTGAATAAGGCAACGAGTTAATGTTGTGATGGACGGTTTCGAATATGGGATGGATAAGAGGTTAGTCGGTCGGGTGAGATAAAATACTTATGAATAGTTAATAATTAAGAAGATAAAGATATATGTAAAAATAATAATTTCGTTATAACTTACGTAAAATAGCAAGCAGACGGTAGGAGTTAGAACGTAAAACATGATTAGTCAAATAATAGGTAAGAGTAATATGGACATAGAGGTGTAGTGCTTGTTTAGTAAATGGAAATCGGTTTGCAAAAAGAATTTTGTTTTTTAAACAATAATATGAAGACGATGGTTATAAGACTGAGACACAAAATTTTGAAGTTTTATTTAACTTAGGAAAGTTTTTCAAAAGTATGTATGAGCGACTGTTTTAAAATACGTCGGTAAGAAAGATGATATTTTGAACTAACGAACTAGAAATAAATTTTTAAAAGTTATTTACATGAGAAAAGTAGAGTAGCAATGCGAGATTATGTGAAATAGAAGTGCGGAAAATGTATGTTAGAAATTCGCTATAAGATAATACTAAAGATCGTGTCAAAAGAGTCTCATAATCAAAATTGGGTTTAAGTCGACTGATCAAGTGTAGAAGGTCTAAGTAAAAGTTTTCGAAAGGATTTTAAACTTAGCGATGAATTTAATAAAAGAAATATTGAAAATACTCTTTTTTTAAAGACACTAGATCTGCAATGGGGAAGTTCAAATGTTAAAGATGGCGGACCTGAAGAGTTTATATGTATTGAGAACAAGGAATATGTTCGACGATTGAAACATAAGTACGGCTAAGAAGTAACTCCGTGAATACGCTACAATGGCTTTCTAAGATCATTAACATTGGAGTGTAGTGATTAGGAAATAGTGAAATCAGGGGAAATAATTATTGGGTCGACTAAGGTTTATCAACGAACTAGACTACGATAGGGAAGCCGAGGTAAGGGTTCGTTAAGGGTCGAGGTCGAGATCTTATCTATAAATTTGGAATATCTAACGCTTCGAAGTCTACTCCTTGCAGGCACCTCGGGTTCGACTTGCACGGTGACGATCGCTACGTCTGGTTGGGCCCTATATTCGATAAATCTGAGCGAACGACTAACAAACTCAAAATTCTAATAAGGTCAGAGGTGGATGATCGATCGATAGGGTGACTCCTAAGATGATAATACTAAGTCGTGGCAAGGTGCCTAACTAACGAGCACAAGCGTCAATCTATTCTTATTATCCTGGTATTGGTTTCCTATCGTCCTGAGACAAGGCATTCGAGTAATTTTGCGTACGAACTAATTCTGGATGTTTTGGCTAATGAAAAGTGTTCTCATTGTTCTGAATTTCGCAGTTGCAGGACCTGCATGGGCCACCAACAAAACCTGTAACGCCTCGCTTTCCAAAAGACACCGGAAGCGAGAACTTTACGCGGTCCGCTTGAACTGGAGCGGTGAAGATCGAGTTCAATAAGCGTCTGTGATAAAAACACAGATGTGGTTCTTGCATTTTCTAACCAGAACAATCAGAACATTTCAAAAGATATAAGTAAAAGCCACATCCAGAGATTCAAAGTTTGTACACGAAATTAAACAAGCCACAGCTGGGCTAAAGTAGCGACAAAAGAACGTACACAACTACAGCAAGTGACTGAAAGTAAACTAAGAAAACTGGAAGTAAAAGGGGGGTCCTCTAGTCCTCAGCTGAGAGAGACACTGCGTCAGTGGCGAACTGCTGGCTCTCCAAATCAGACGTCACGTATGGGTCCTCCGAGTACTCAAGCACTGAATCTGACATACATTCACAAACAATGAATGTATGTCAGCTAAGGGTCTGCAAGCAAGGTTAGCATCCCAAGACAAGATATATGATATATATGAAATTACGAAGCATTTAATAATTTTGAGAAACGACTGCAGCAATTGAACATTTAACAATTCTATATAAACAGGGACGAGCATTCCTAACATGCAGTTCTAGACGGTTGCAAGATTAAAGTTAAGATTTCTCTGATTTCATTAGCATTTAAATTGTCAAGATGACCAAGTTAGCGTTGCAAGTTTTCATGTCAAGAGTTAGCTTTCTAATCTAGGGTTCACGCCTGTAGGTCGTGATGAGAAGGTCGTTCCTCTCACGGGGGCTTACCGTGATTGACGCTAACCCACCACATGCAGGTGGTGCTCTTGAGGAGAGTACATTTCATACGCCCAGTGGCCGCTCAACCCTAACCCCACCCAAAAGTTTGCCGGAGCACGAGCCGGCCTAGTCAACTCACACGACACCACGATATCACGATACCACCTTCGAGGCGCACGATTTCACGATGTCCATATGGTTAAGTATGTCAGGACTCACTGAACTTTACTGTTAACAATATTATAGTTTTATGGTGATAGTTCTACAAAGCGGAAACGGGTCGAACGATCGTTACCGTAATTTTAAATTATGACGAATACGTCCTGTTTGTTCAACTTGCTACAGAAATGATTTCTTTCTCTTATTTTTTAAAATGGGGATATATCGTATGATATACCGTTGGATCCCAAATTTTGTCCTAGTCATGATGGTGTCAATTTCTCTCCTCATTTCACGCCTAAATTTTGAGTTATTCAGCAATACATAAAGATGGCGCAAAAGTGTTGAAACTTCGAAAAATCATATAAAATCATATACTTTCCTGTTTTTGACGTTCTTGGTGTCGTTGGAAACATCTTGACGAATACTACACTACGGAGGATTTGGTTCACTGTTTTGGCAAAACATGAAATCAGTATAGATGTTTTTCGTTCAGGACAGATTTGCAAATAGCCCCTACGACGTCTAATCACCCAGTTTTTATTAGGTTCTCTACTATACGGTGTGGGTTATGAGTTATAGGTAGGGGTACTAACCGTTACGCAGCGAGTGGGGACAGCGACAGTGATACGTGCGCCGTCTACGGTCTGAACTTGTTGCGGCAGCGAGGAAGACGACGAGTAGCGGCTTCTGGGAACTCCGCAGGTAGTAGTGAAGAGTTCAGCGGATCCCCTGGGTTGTCGACATCAGATCTTGGGCAAGCGACACGTGCACGCGGCCGTATCAGTTTTGTACGAGTGCGTGGCAGCCTGAAGTCGTCGGATCTGTGCGTAGGGGGAGGTGACGCACCTGCGGGAGTGTTTCGCGGCTTGTGCAGGTAGCTCGGGCTCCGACGGTGCTGTAGGTGCATGGAGAGAGGAAGAAGAGGCCGGGGGTGAAGGAGGGGGATGCTCGCGTGTGTGCGGGGCTGATGGCGTCGAGCTGTGCAGCATGAGGGGGTTGCTCTGGCGGAGGAGAGGAGATAGGGTCACGGGGTTTGCGTGGAGCTGGGCAAGGAGGAGAAGGCCGGCCTGGGCGGTTTTCGGCGTGGGAGGTGGCCGTGAGGGGGTTCGGGTCAGTGGGGAAGCATGCGGGAGATGGTTAGGGGCAGCGGCTGGTGGAGTTTGCTCGCGGGCGTGGAGTATGAGTTGGTGGCTGTCGCTTCGAGAGGAAGGGCCGCGACATTCGATTGCGTGGAGAAAAAAGTATAGAGTGGTGGCTGTGCTTGTGTAGTGCGACTGGTGTGTGATAGAGTTGAGAAAAGAATACCCTAGGGTTTTACATTTATATCAATAGTGTAGGGTGATATTACCAGCACGTGAGGGCTTTGTTTATTGGCTGCACATGGGTTTGTTTCATGAGGACAGTAGGTTTGTTAGCCTTAGGTTTTTATAATTATAAATAGCTTTTAGGGTTAAAATATATAGGTTGTGTGGGGTTGTAGTGGCAGCACGTGGGGCTTTTGGGTTAGGGTCTAGGGGTTTTTATTAATAGAAGGATAGGGTGATGGCTTCCTTTATTATTATTATTTTGGGGTCTGATGCTAGAGTGCCATTGCTAGCTTAGGTATAGTTTTTATTATATTATCTATAGGTGTAAGTGGTTACCAGGTTGGGTTCGGCCAAGAGCTTTCCACAAGTGGGCTAGGGTTTGGGTTGAGACCAATAATGGAAGATTTTGAATTATAATTAATAGGATTTTGAAAGAGTATTAATAGCATATGGTTAATAGGTTTAAACAAGGGAATAAGAGCTAATCAATAGGTTTTAAAGGGCCTAAAAATGGTAAGCTCCATTTGAATTTTTAAAAAGTTGAAAGAGATTTGAAATTTGAATCCTTAAATTTTAAAACTAGAAATCTAAAACATAATTTAAGAAAACCCTTTTAAAATAAATTTTTAGAAGGGATAATAATAATAATTATAAGTATCTTAAAATAACGATAGAATAATTAATACGAAAAAGCTGGCACGTGCACGGGGACTGTCACGCCTAACTACAGTTACGAGAGAATATTACACGAGAGAAATACAGACAAAACGTATCGTAAAAACTGGTCGTTACACACAAACTCTACGGTAGCCCTATTACTACCGGACATCCCCTCGATCCATCAGATCAGCCACGAGGCCGACAACAGGCCAAGCTCTCATTTGTTCGCTGTCGTTCACGCGTCATGCTATCGTTGTCTCTAGTTGTCGCCACCTTCGCCGTAGTACACGCCGTACCTTGCTCGATATCGGAATCCAATCCCTTATGTCGCTACCCGACGTCAGTGTAGCTCTCGCATCGTGTTAAGGTATATCTGAACCGTAGGAACCCGCACACATATGTTTAACAAGATAAAAACCGGTAATTTCATTTGCTTGGTTAAATAGCTAATTGAAGATAATAATATGGGACTGTAGGTTTGGAATGATTGATTTGGAGCACATATGGAGATTTGGACCATCGTTGAACTGAGATTACAGACGTTAATTTCAGGCAAGTAAAACTTGCCAGTATTTGTTTAGGCCATGTTTAGGCCAATCTGTGAAATAGCGTAAAAGAGATTAGGCGATGAAATGATAGTCGCCTAGACGCCATGCTTGATCTAGCTTGACAACGAAGTTAGATCCGACACCCTTGTCATGCTATCATTTCATACCACATGTCATGTTTAATTTCAAATTAACTGTACTTACTTTTAACTGCTTATTGCTATGTCATTTCATGCATCAACTTGCTTTATCATGAATGCGTAGCACACGCTACAATAAATTGTAAGCTGCGGTGAGTAAGGTCCTGACCCCTACATCCTATAAAGGCTAGGCACCTGCATGCCGGGTACAACTCAATGCCAAACACACTTCCTGGCTCGTGATCCAGAAGATATACACATGGAGGGGTATGGTTAAACGATCGCTTGAGCATAGAAGTGTGCCCGTACAGCCACTTCAGTCAAAAGACGGAAACCCTGTTGTCACGCCCCGCTTCCCAAAAATATGGAGGCGAAGCGTGAGAATGTCCGCTCAGACTTGAAGCTACAAAGCCACAAGTCCGATAAGCGTCAATTAACATAAATTAGCAGGTCCCTGTAATGTGACACGGAACAAGACAAGAATAATAGAAGAGGCAATAATATGAAATTATAAACCCAATGTCCAGATAAAATTCAACAACCGCAGAAATGCCACCAGGCAAACAAAAAGAGTCTGAAAGATAGGCCCAGCATGGCCGACAAAGAAACTAACAATAACGGTGCTACTCACCGACAAAACAACAACTAAAGAAAAGTCTGTGAAGAAACACTAAGACTGGTCACCGGTGTCCTCGTACTCAACGTCAGCAACAGAATCGGGCACGAACTCCACGAACTCGTCGCCCTCAACATCAGTCTCTAGCTCAGCAACTAACATGCGACACCCAAAGAGAAGGGGCACATGTCAGCAAGTCTACAAGACTTGTGCACGGAACTAAAGAAAGTAAAAACAACCTAGCAGTTCTAGAGTATGGTATAACATGACATGTTATGCAAGGGGATCAGCAAGTAAAGTAAACAGCAGTTGTAACGGTACGTTTTCGTTGTACTTTGTTCGTGCACGTGCTTTTGGTCGTGCACGTGTTTATTTTAAACTTTATTTGATTGTGAAAACTTTTGTGTGATATGCCGTTGTGAACGTCTCTGAGAGTATTAAAATGTGGCACTAATTTGGAACAACTTTTCTCGAGTCGTTTTTCCACAATTTAATTTTACTCGATGAGACGTGACGATTCTCACTCTTGACGGGAGACGTTTCTATTTTTAGTTTCGTCGTCCGACGTCGAAATTGAGTTCTGTCTTCTTAGTTAGCTCACATTCATCGCCACGATCACCACGATATTTATTTTATAATTTTTGGAGTTTATTTGACCACTTTTATATTTTTAACAAGCTTTAAAATATTTTTAATAATTAATTTATAAATTATTTTCGGCCAAATAAAATTTATTTAAGTTTTAAACGTTTTAAAGAATTTTTGAGCCAATTTCCAGCTCATTTGGACCAGGTCAAACCCTTGGGTGAGTTGGAGAAGTTGAATTTCAAATTTTAAATTATTTTAAACTTCTAATCCTATTAGATTTAGCCCTAGACCAAGTCAACCCATCTATACTATATAAGCAACCCCTAGGAAGACCTATTTTCGCAAGAAATTAGCCCTAGCCTCTTCCAAAACTCAGATTTGACGTTGCGACGATTCGTCGCAACGTTGCGACGTTCAGCCACTGCACGACCGAAGGAAACGGCCCCGTTCCCCCGCTCCGACCGAAGCCCCGCCCCGCATCCTAGCCGCTCCGCTCGCAGCTGCTCCACACCGCTCCGTTCCCTCGGTCTGACAGAGGGATTGGCCCGCACCAAGTCGCTCCGCATCGCAGCACAGCGCTCCGCACCATCGCCCGCTTGTCGCCCAGCTCCGCACCCCGCACGACCGACCCGCTGCTCCGCACCGATAGTTGTTGCAAGCGCTGCAACGTTGCAACGCTCCCCCGCCCCGCATCCAAGTGCCTGACCGAGGCTCCCTACCGATCTGACCGACAAGAACCCTCGCACCACAGCCACACCGCAGCCGCTGCACAGCCCAAACGTCGCAGCCCCGCATTCTCAGCGCACGACCGAGAGAACTCCCCGCATTGGCTGTGTACGACCGAGAGCCACTCGTCGCAACCCCGCATCCGTCGCACCACTTGTCTCCGTGGGTCCCCCAAGTTCTCCAGAGTTATTGTGGGTCCCCCAAAGGCCCCTTAGACTACTGTGGACCCCACCTAGGTGCTTGCTCTTTGGGGATTCGTCGCGTACGACGTCGCCGCACGTCGTAGCCCGTCGTCGCACGTGCGAGCTTTGGAATCTGGAATCGTCGCCCGGTCGATTGCTCTGAAATTTCCAGCGATGAATCTAATTGGAATCTGGACTTGGAGCGCGATCTTATTATTCCAACCCCCGGCGTCGCTACCCGACGCCGGTGTAGCTTTCGCGTCGTGTTGAGGTAACGCTTTGCACCCCTAGGACCCCCAACCCAATTGCATGCTAATCAAGACTAAAAATCAGTATTTTAAAGTATTTTAAATGTTTTAGCAATCACTAATCAAGATTAATAAAACGGATGTAGGCCGGTGGACTTGTGCACGTAGGAATCGTGACTTTGGACTCGTTGGGCGGTGTTTTCTTGACGTGATAGTTGCAGGCAAGTGAAACTTGCCGACTCTTGTGTAGGGCCATGTTTTTAGGCCACTTACTTGTGTTTAGCGTAAAAGAGACTAGTCAGTGAAATGATAGCTGGCTAGACGCCTACTTGATCTAGTTTGACAACGAAACTAGATCCGTCACCTAAATGATCTAGCTTTACAACGAAGCTAGATCCAACCCCTTAAACTTGTTGATCATGCATACTTAACTGTCACGTTTACTTTCCTTACCTGTACGCTTTACTACTTGCCATGTCATGTCATCCATGCATTGAATGTCGCATTCGTAGCACACGCTACATACTTGTACTTGCTTGTCCCGGGCTAGGTGCACCCCTATGCCATACTTGTTAAAGACACTTCCTGGCTCGTGATCCAGAAGCGAGCATTCCCGTTCGGGGGTAAGGCCCTGGCTCGATACACGTGGAGGGGTAGGGTTGAGCGACCACTCAGCGTAGAAGTGTGCCCGTACAGCCTCTTCAGCTGTAAGGCGTGAACTCTGTGCACGAGGTGCTTACTTTTCTTGTCTTGTACTTGTCTTGTGAATGTCATGCCATGCTCTTACTTTACTTCGCTTTACTTTACCTGTTGCACTCATACTTAAACTGCCATGTCATTGCATCATGCTAGAACTTTTAGGTTGCTTTTACTTGTACTTTCAGTTTCACTTGCACAAGTCTTTTAGACTTGCTGACATGTGCCCCTTGCTCTTTTGGGTGTCACATGTTAGACCCTGAGCCAGAGACAGTCGTTGAGGACGAGGTGTTTGCTGACGCTGAGCCTGAGCCTACGTTCGTTGAGGAGTACGAGGACACCGGAGACCAGTCTTAGTGACTGTTGAGCTGCTTTTACTTTAGCTTGATGTTAGTTGTTGGTGCTTGCACCATTACTTTGTTTTCGTTCTTTGTACTTTTGTCGGCCATGCTGGGCCTCTTTTAGACTCTTTTATTTTAGCCTGGTGGCTTTTCTGTGATGTTGAGATTTATTATTATGGATATTCTGATATGTTTCTTTTGTCTCTTTCGTTATTATTATCTTTGTTTCGTTTTGCGTTGCAAGGACCTGCAGTTAAATTTGATTGACGCTTATCGGACTTGCAGCTTTGTAGCTTCAAGTCTGAGCGGACCTTCTCACGCTTCGCCTCCACGTTTTTGGGAAGCGGGGCGTGACAGGTTTTGTTGGTGGCCCATGCAGGTCCTATCTTGCGATTGCGAATAAACGGAACAACGATAATAAACGAAATGTCCATTAAATAAATTGCAACATCCAAGTCATTAAGCTATTTGAGTCTAATTTGTTTGTTAGTTTTCTATGTCATTAGATGGCTGGACGACGACAGACTCGATCTGGTAGTGGGCCCAATCGTGCTGAGGAGCCGGATAGAGAGCCCACCAATGCTGAGATCATGAGGATGATGCATCAGATGATGCAGGTGCAGCAGGGCATGCTCTAGAATACCCAAAGTGCCCCTCGCTTCGAGCCTGGAGCGAAGCAGTTTCGGGAGCTGGGCCCGACCTACTTTGATGGATCTGAAGGACCGTTGGCTGCTGAGGAGTGGATCAGGAATACCGAGGATAATCTGAAGATGTCGAAGGTCAACCCGGCTGGATGGGTTGATCTGGCGAAGAAGCAGCTTAAGGATAATGCCCGAAACTGGTGGGATGCAGAGGAGGAGTTGTTGGTGAGCCCTATACCTTGGGCTACTTTCAAGTCTCAGTTCGATGAGGAGTACTTCCCGAAGGCTGCTAGGAGGGAGATGTTGCAGCGATTCATTGAGCTGAAGCAGGGGAATCTGTCGGTGGACCAGTACCACCAGGAGTTTACTAGGCTGAGTCGCTTTGCGCCGAAGATGGTGGAGGATGCTGAGGAGAAGGCTCAGAGGTTTCTGCAGGGCCTTTCCCTAGACTTGCAGAGCCTGATGTCTTCGACGGACATGGAGTCATATCAGAAGTTGCTGGTAGCTGCTCGGAGACAGGAGAAGATTGCGAAGCTGAAGAGGGGACAGATTTCTGGAGCTGGGAAGAGGCCTATGGAGCAGTCTAGTCCTGGGGTCAAGACTACCCAGTCAGTGCAGTTCAAGAGGCCAGGTGGGCCTATTGTGAAGACTTGCCATTTCTGCGGTAAGACTGGCCACATTAAGGAGCAGTGCAGGAAATTTCTGGGGCAGTGCCTGATCTGTGGAGATGCTACCCATGTAGCGAGGGATTGTCGGCACGCGAACCAGCTGAGGAGAGGACCTGATGGAGCACAGCTACATAGGGGACCAGTTGCAGCCCAGCCCTTGCAGCAGAGAGCACCTGTACCTGCTGGACGTGGAGCGCCTCTTCTTCCGCAGAAGCAGGCGTATCAGCAGGCTGTTCAGCCAAGGAGGCAGGCTTACTTGATGACTGCAGTGGAGACCGAGGCTGTGGACGAGGTTATCGCAGGTAACCCTCTGTCTAGTTGTTCTTTCCTTAGTTAGTTTTGATTGTTAGTTTATGGTTGTTGCTTGCATATGATTGTTTGTTAGAATAGGTTTGATTGTTAGTCTGTTTGTTAGGTGTGATTTTGGTTAGCACGTTTCCTGCACGAGTCCTCTTTGACTCGGGTGCATCGATGTGCATTATATCCCGGAGCTTCGTGGAGAAGCATTTGTAACGACCACTGTCCGGTCGTACGTATTTTAGCGCGTATGTTTTTTGTGGTGCGTATATTTGAATTTGTTTGTATTATTTTGTTCCGTAGCTCAGGCGCGTGACCGGACCCCGCTTTCATGATTCTCTCGGAGGCGCGGTCACCCTGATAGTTTATTTGTAATTTTTGGACGTCGAGGGATCAATCTGCTAATAAACTCATTACTAGTTATTAAAAACATTTTAATATTAAATTTTCCTATTACTTTTTGAAATGAAAAAGGGCTGTACGTTTTTAAAAAAAACGAATAAACAAACTGCTAATTACTAACTTACCTTAAACCTACCATTTACTAACTTTTGACTAAGTATACGCAGTTGTTTTTAATAATCAAATTGAATCCTTTAAATCCTAACCTAATAAAATAATATACTAACGATTTTTTTCCCTAAATCCTAACAGCCCACTCCCCCCGGATCCCACGTCAGCCGCATGGCCAACACCCCACGTTTCTCCCCACGTGAACTACCTCCCATCCTATATTTTTTTATAAAAAAAAACCCCTGGGCTTCTTCAAAATGAAAACAAAATGAACACCGCCCATCACACGCGCGACCCATCCTCAGACCTTTCGCCCTCCACCACAGCAGCTCGCCGAGCACCCAAGCTCGTCGTTGACGTCGCCTTCGTCCACTGTCACCGAGCCCCACTTGACACCGCACTCCAGCTCGCCGACGACCGCCCGGAACCCCTCACCAAGATGCAGCCCGCTACACCTTCGCCACGCGCCATCCTCGCTCCGGCAGCCCAGTTCGACGCCGGCGTTTCAACCCCAGCGCCGTGGCCTCCTCCCTCCTCGTCTCGCCCCACGCGTGCACAGGCCACGTACCACCGCCCGGCACCTCCCCTCCGCCTAGAACGACGCCCACGACCTCTCCCTCGCCCTGCACAGCCGCCACCTTGCCGTGAAGCGCCTGCAGATCACCGTAACGCCGCCCAACACCCCCTCATCGTCGCAGCAACCTTCCTCTCGCCCAGAAGCATCGCTCTGCCACTCCCAAGAGCCGCACAACCGCCACCAACGCTGGGAACTCCTCCCTCTTGCAATGCACATTCCCTTCCTCCTCTCTGTCGTTCGGAACCCCTGCCAGAGCCGCTGCCGAACCGTTCACGTAAGTGGCTTATACGTTATTTCATATGGGACAATGGTAGCCGCATGTTAGTTGAGCTGTTATATGTATATAGGTATAGATATTTATATGACAGTATCAACTTGGCATGTTAGTTGCTATTAATCAATATTTCATGTATTAGTAAGTTGGACTTGTGCTTACTGTTAGCCAGTAGCTAGGGTTTTATAATCAGTCCATTGTGTCAACCTGTAACATCAGTACTTATATATTTAGTTAGTCCTTATCATGATGCCAGATAGCTTCGTTATCAATTCTTAGATGGGCAGCAGCAGCTCTTGTGGTTGGTTAATACTTATACGGTGATGTTTAATAATGAACATTATGGTATGAATACCCCGGGATTGAGAACCTAATAAAACGGATCGATTAGACGTCGTAGTAACTGTTTATAACATTGTTATGATAGAAAAAAGCTTAATCTGAAATTGTGTTTTATCAAAACAGCGAACCGTCATCACCGTAGCGTAGAGCCCGTCGAGACGATTCCGACGATACCAAGAACGCTGAAAACAGGCAAGTGTGCAATTAGTTATGAATTTTTGAAGTTTGACGCGTAATACGTCACTTTTACTTATTGTTGTATATCTTGAAAACCACATGTAAAATGACGCATGAAACTGTTTCCATAATGTTCTAGACTAAAAATGTGAAATTTTGACATATAACTTGATAGGTTTCACTTTTAGGCATTAGCAGAGATAATTGTTTCATGTAACCAGTAACTCATCTCGACATCTCTTCAATTGATGTAAACGTTGTACACTGTGAAACATTGACAACTGGAAATGAATGAATATCTTGATTGGTCATTAACAATATGGACATCGTGAAATCGTACGCCTCGAAGGCGGTATCGTGATACCGTGATGTCGTGTGAGTCGACTAGGCCGGCTCGTGTTCCGGCAAAACTTTTGGGTGGGGTTAGGGTTGAGCGTCCACTGGGCGTATGAAAGGTACTCTCCTCAAGAGCACCACCCGATGCGGTGGGTTAGTGTCAATCACGGTAAGCCCCCGTGAGAGGAACGACCTTCTCATCACGACCTAAAGGCGAGAACCCTAGATTAGATGTGAATTCTTGACATGGATATTGAACGCTAACTTGGTCATCGTGAATATTAAAATGCTAACAAACTTAGAGAAAACTTACGTTAATGCTTGCAACTGCTTAGAACTACATGCTAGGGATGTTTACTTTTCGTTTCATCACAATTTGTCTCGTTAATTTTATTTTAGTCATCTCTTTTAAATATTTAATGCTTTCTAAATTCATATCAATTGCACATTCTTTCCTTGGGATGCTAATGTCTTCTTGCAGACCTTACTGACATACATTCATGTCTTTTTGGATGTATGTCATATCTTGAGTTTGAGCACTCGGAGGATCCACTCGAGACACTTGACTTAGAGAGCCAGAGTTCGCCGTAGACGTCGAGTCTCTCCTTGCGGAGGACTAGAGACCTTCACCGTCGTCGACCTTCTTTAGTGTACGTTTCTTTTGTTGCTACTTTAGCCCTGTTGTGGCTTGTCGTTTAATTTTGTGTATGTATTTAATATTTCTGGATGTGGATTTTATCTTTGAAAGTATTCTTATTGTTCTGAAAAGCACGCAAGAACCTGCCTTATTGTTAACACCACGCTTATTGAACTAGAGCGCCACTGCTCTAGTTCAAGCGGACCGCGTAACGTTCTCGCTTCCGGTGTCTTTTGGGAAGAGGGGCGTTACAGGTTTTAGTGGTGGCCCATGCAGGTCGTGCATTTGCAAACTCAGAACAGTAGAAATACTAAGACATCCAGAAGTAGTTCGTACACAAAATTACTCGAATACCTTGTCTCAGCATGATAGGATACCCAATACCATGATAATAGGATAAGTTAGTTAGACGCTCGTGCTCGTTAGTTAGACATCCTTGCCACAACCTAGTATTATCATCTTGGGAGTCACCCTAGCGATTGATCATCCAGCTCTGACCATAATAGTTTCGTTAGTCGTTCGCTTAGATTTATCGAATCTAGGGCCCAACCGAACGTAGCGATCGTCGCGAACCCGAGGCGCCTGCAAGGAGTAGACTATGAAGCGTATGGTATTCCAAATCTATAGGATCTCCATCTCGATCCTCAACGAACCCTCACCTCGGCTTCCCCTATCACAATGTAGTTCGTTGATGGGCCTTAGTGCTAAACCTTAGTCGACCCAATGATTATTTTTCCCCTGATTTTTTTTCTTCCTAATCATTACACTTTCATCATAATGATCGTAGTATTCCATCGTAGCAGATTCGCAAAGTTATTTCCTAATCGTATTTACGCTTTGATCGTTCAATTCTATTCCCTGCCCTTGATTCGCGTGATCCCTCCATAACAGTCATCATAATCTCTTGAATATTCCCCATTGCATATCCCGAATATTTTAAAATTTCTTCCAATAGCCCATTTATTGGATTCCTCGCCAGTTTATTTCCTTTGAAAATCTTTAGTATATACTAAGATTTCCTACATTCGGTTGATTTAAAAACTCAATCTTGATTATAAAGTTCTCTTAATAAAATCTTTAATTACTATCTCGTAACGATTTTTCTAACCTATATCATCCGTACTTTTATGTTTACTCTACTTTCTTCATATAATGAACTTCGTTTTTAAACCTTATTTCCATTTCGCTAATTCAATTTATCATTTCTTTCCTGCAATACTACTGAAATTCAAAGCAACTTATCATACATGTTTTAAAGTACTTTTCTATATTAAATAGAACTCCAATTTTTCAAAGTGTCAGTTGGGTATTCATCGTATATATATATCAAAATTTTGTCCAAATCTATCTCCATGTGCATTCACAAAACAAATCACTACATCACTATGCTCATATTATTATTTTCGTCAATTATTTGACTAATCGTATTTAACGTTTTACCTCATATCACATAACTGACATTCGACTTCGGATTCTTTATTATTGTCTAGTCATCACATTAGTTTTAGCATTGCTTATTTCGACTTTAGCGAATCCAGTTTAAAATTCGTTATAATCCTTTTAAATGTTACCTTCCATTTTAATCCATCATCAGTGGGTTAATTTTGTTATTCGTTATATTGTTAGAATATTAGATATGATCAATATTATTATGAGATTTTATTTACAGATATGCGTAGTTTGAGATTATAAAAGATATAGTTAGGATTAGTTGAGTATGAACATGAATAACTTAGATTACTCCAATCTATAAGGTGATAAAGAGAATGGGGCGTTTATATTTGATAATACATGTGCGTAACAGATCCAACCAAGTATTTTTGGTGAAAGAATTGTACACAGGAAGATGAGTAACAGCTAAGAGTAGCTATGAAAGTATAATTGACGATGATAAGGAGTAAAGTATTTAAAGTAACAAAACTTAGTTATACGGGTAGAATGATGAAGGTTTTAGAAATGATACGATGTGTTGATACGAACAGATAGTTGTGTGGATGGATCTAAAATTTCTTAGGGTAAGATATATGGGAAATGATAAGATGTGATTTAATAGTTCAGTAATTATGGTGAATAAATTTATTAGTCATCACGATGAAGAAGGTATTGGGAACATGAAAATTGTTGATAGTAAAATGGCGAAGTATGCTAGGCGTATTTGCACTTGTTGACATAAAATAGTAATTGGTAGGGCATCGTTGTAGCGATTGATTGATATAAAGATAAAGTTGAACTTGGATGATATCATCAATTATAGTGCTACAGGTTAGGTTAGGCGATGAACAAGATGATGACACGTTAAGGATATGACGACGGATAGGAATAAACAGGTTTAAAGAATTTGGCTACGGAAGAATTATACATTAGAAATTTCCCAGGAAAAGTTACTGCTCTGATAACAAATGATAAGTGAAGAAGTAATGGAATTTACAAAGGATATTGTTTAGTGATATTTAGTAAGGTTGTTGGTATAAAATATTGATTATTTTAAAGCGAGAACCTTCAGTTAGAATTTGGGCGGTATTGATTGATCTATAGTTAAGTATTAGGATGTGCCTATAGTTGTAGAGGTATTCAGTGATAAGACGGGTAAAGATGATTTAATTGAGGAACACTTGATTGAAGATTTCAGGTTTAACGTTCATTAAGTCGGAAACTTGGAATGGCAGTTATAGGTTTATACCTTTCCTACTCACCCTTATCCTAAACACTTTGGTGCTAATTCATTAGTAGTCGTCCGTAGTTATGTTACTCGTCCACTAATAGTTAGATCATCGATAGTGCATCGACATCCGAATCCATTTTGAATTAAATCTTGACCACCTCACCTGTACTGATTCCTGACTAAATTTCATTGCTCCGTTTCGTAGATTTTCCAAATCAGAGTTCACCCTCGTAGAAATACGACGAGATGTATAAGTTATATCGGTATCTGCCCAAGGTACTCAAAATTCTAGGAAATTCCGAGGACGGAATTTTTCTTAAGGTGGGTAGGATGTAACGACCACTGTCCGGTCGTACGTATTTTAGCGTGTATGTTTTTTGTGGTGCGTATATTCGAATTTGTTTGTATTATTTTGTTCCGTAGCTCAGGCGCGTGACCGGACCCCGCTTTCATGATTCTCTCGGAGGCGCGGTCACCCTGATAGTTTATTTGTAATTTTTGGACGTCGAGGGATCAATCTGCTAATAAACTCATTACTAGTTATTAAAAACATTTTAATATTAAATTTTCCTATTACTTTTTGAAATGAAAAAGGGCTGTACGTTTTTAAAAAAAACGAATAAATAAACTGCTAATTACTAACTTACCTTAAACCTACCATTTACTAACTTTTGACTAAGTATACGCAGTTTTTTTTAATAATCAAATTGAATCCTTTAAATCCTAACCTAATAAAATAATATACTAACTATTTTTTTCCCTAAATCCTAACAGCCCACTCCCCCCGGATCCCACGTCAGCCGCATGGCCAACACCCCACGTTTCTCCCCACGTGAACTACCTCCCATCCTATATTTTTTTTATAAAAAAAACCCCTAGGCTTCTTCAAAATGAAAACAAAATGAACACCGCCCATCACACGCGCGACCCATCCTCAGACCTTTCGCCCTCCACCACAGCAGCTCGCCGAGCACCCAAGCTCGTCGTCGACGTCGCCTTCGTCCACTGTCACCGAGCCCCACCTGACACCGCACTCCAGCTCGCCGACGACCGCCCGGAACCCCTCACCAAGATGCAGCCCGCTACACCTTCGCCATGCACCATCCTCGCTCCGGCAGCCCAGTTCGACGCCGGCGTTTCAACCCCAGCGCCGTGGCCTCCTCCCTCCTCCTCTCGCCCCATGCGTGCACAGGCCACGTACCACCGCCCGGCACCTCCCCTCCACCTAGAACGACGCCCACGACCTCTCCCTCGCCCTGCACAGCCGCCACCTTGCCGTGAAGCGCCTGCAGATCACCGTAACGCCGCCCAACACCCCTCATCGTCGCAGCAACCTTCCTCTCGCCCAGAAGCATCGCTCTGCCACTCCCAAGAGCCGCACAACCGCCACCAACGCTGGGAACTCCTCCCTCTTGCAATGCACATTCCCTTCCTCCTCTCTGTCGTTCGGAACCCCTGCCAGAGCCGCTGCCGCACCGTTCACGTAAGTGGCTTATACGTTATTTCATATGGGACAATGGTAGCCGCATGTTAGTTGAGCTGTTATATGTATATACGTATAGATATTTATATGACAGTATCAACTTGGCATGTTAGTTGCTATTAATCAATATTTCATGTATTAGTAAGTTGGACTTGTGCTTACTGTTAGCCAGTAGCTAGGGTTTTATAATCAGTCCATTGTGTCAACCTGTAACATCAATACTTATATATTTAGTTAGTCCTTATCATGATGCCAGATAGCTTCGTTATCAATTCTTAGATGGGCAGCAGCAGCTCTTGTGGTTGGTTAATACTTATACGGTGATGTTTAATAATGAACATTATGGTATGAATACCCCGGGATAGAGAACCTAATAAAACGGATCGATTAGACGTCGCAGTAACTGTTTATTACATTGTTATGATCGAAAACAGCTTAATCTGAAATTGTGTTTTATCAAAACAGCGAACCGTCATCACCGTAGCGTTGTGCCCGTCGAGACGATTCCGACGATACCAAGAACGCTGAAAACAGGCAAGTGTGCAATTAGTTATGAATTTTTGAAGTTTGACGCGTAATACGTCACTTTTACTTATTGTTGTATATCTTGAAAACCACACGTAAAATGACGCATGAAACTGTTTCCATAATGTTCTAGACTAAAAATGTGAAATTTTGACATATAACTTGATAGGTTTCACTTTTAGGCATTAGCAGAGATAATTGTTTCATGTAACCAGTAACTCATCTCGACATCTCTTCAATTGATGTAAATGTTGTACACTGTGAAACATTGACAACTGGAAATGAATGAATATCTTGATTGGTCATTAACAATATGGACATCGTGAAATCATGCGCCTCGAAGGCGGTATCGTGATATCGTGATGTCGTGTGAGTCGACTAGGCCGGCTCGTGTTCCGGCAAAACTTTTGGGTGGGGTTAGGGTTGTGTGGCCACTGGGCGTATGAAAGGTACTCTCCTCAAGAGCACCACCCGATGCGGTGGGTTAGTGTCAATCACGGTAAGCCCCCGTGAGAGGAACGACCTTCTCATCACGACCTAAAGGCTAGAACCCTAGTTTAGATGTGAATTCTTGACATGGATATTGAACGCTAACTTGGTCATCGTGAATATTAAAATGCTAACAAACTCAGAGAAAACTTACTTTAATGCTTGCAACTGCTTAGAACTACATGCTAGGGATGTTTACTTTTCGTTTCATCACAATTTGTCTCGTTAATTTTATTTTAGTCATCTCTTATAAATATTTAATGCTTTCTAAATTCATATCAATTGCACATTCTTGCCTTGGGATGCTAATGTCTTCTTGCAGACCTTGCTGACATACATTCATGTCTTTTTGGATGTATGTTAGATCTCGAGTTTGAGCACTCGGAGGATCCTCTCAGACACTTGACTTGGAGAGCCAGAGTTCGCCGTAGACGTCGAGTCTCTCCTTGCGGAGGACTAGAGACCTTCACCGTTGTCGACCTTCTTTAGTGTACGTTTCTTTTGTTGCTACTTTAGCCCTGTTGTGGCTTGTCGTTTAATTTTGTCTATGTATTTAATATTTCTAGATGTGGATTTTATCTTTGAAAGTATTCTTATTGTTCTGAAAAGCACGCAAGAACCTGCCTTATTCTTAACACCACGCTTATTAAACTAGAGCGCCACTGCTCTAGTTCAAGCGGACCGCGTAATGTTCTCGCTTCCGGTGTCTTTTGGGAAGCGGGGCGTTACAGCATTCCTTGACGACTTCCCCTCTTCCCAAGAGTTGGAACATCGTTACAGGAAATGGAGTTATCTCGGTGCATCGTGGGTGCAATTCTTGCCCTCTGGTGGTTTGTGGACATGAGCTTTACGCTGATTTTATTGTCCACGACATCATCAACTACGATGCAGTGCTTGGAATGGATTGACTAGCGAGTTTCTATGCTACGATCGATTGTCGGAGGAAGAAGGTGGTGTTCGAGATCCCAGGACATCCGGTGTTTGAGTTCAGTCGAGGTAGCAGTTCGCTTGGCCCTGTCAGGTTTCGGGCCAAGCCGGTGGAGCTTGTTGCTATGCAAATGGAGCAGGATAGACCAGCTGTGGTATGTGAGTTCGACGACGTCTTCCCCGAGGAGATGTCTGGACTACCACCCGATCGAGCTCTCGAGTTTTCGATCGACCTTGTTCCGGGAGCGCAGCCTATTTCGAAGGCGCCATATCGTATGGCACCAGCAGTGTTGGAAGAGTTGCGTAGACAGCTGGATGATCTTTTGCAGAAGGGATACATCAATCCCAGTGTGTATCCGTGGGGAGCACAGGTGTTGCTGGTAAAGCAGAAGGATGGTTCGCGTCGCATGTGTGTGGATTACCGGGAGCTGAATGCTGTGACTATCAAGAATAAATATCCCTTGCCTCGTATAGATGATATCTTCGATCAGCTCGGAGGTTCGAGGGTGTTCTCTAAATTGGATTTGAGGAGTGGTTACCATCAGCTCAAGGTGAAGAAGGACGACATCCCGAAGACAGCGTTCAGGACAAAGTATGGTCACTACGAGTTCGTGGTTATGCCTTTCGGTGTGACCAATGCGACCGCAATTTTTATGAACCTGATGAATCTGATCTTCTAAGACTTTCTAGAAAAGTTTGTCGTTATCTTCATTGACGATATTCTGATCTATTCGAAGTCGGAGGAAGAGCATGCATCGCACTTGAGGACAGTGTTGGAGATCTTGAGGAAGCATCGTTTGTATGCTAAGTATTCCAAGTGCGAGTTTTGGCTGGATAGAGTTGCCTTTCTCGGGCATGTGGTGTCTGGTGATGGAATTTCTGTGGATCCCGAGAAGATTGTGGCTATCAGGGAGTGGCCGGTTCCGCAGTCGGCGTCAGAGATTCGGAGTTTCCTTGGGCTTGTAGGATATTATCGACGTTTCATTAAGGACTTTTCTCGGATTGCTGAGCCGATGACCAGACTGACGCGGAAGGATGTGCCATATGTTTGGTCTGATGATTGTGAGAAGGCTTTTGGTATTCTGAAGGAGAGATTGACGACTGCCCATGTACTTGCTGTGCCTGATCGGAGTGGAGGATTCGAGATCTTTTGCGATGCTTCTGGCAAGGGTCTTGTATGTGTGTTGCATCAGCATGGGCATGTGGTTACGTATGCTTCTCGTCAGCTTAAGGCTCATGAGAAGAATTACCCGACACCTGATTTAGAATTGGCTGCTGTCGTGTTTGCGCTGAAGATTTGGAGGCACTTCCTGCTGAGTGAGAAGGTGAAGATCTTCACCGATCACAAAAGCTTGAAGTATATCTTTACTCAGAAGGAGCTCAACATGCGACAGCGCCGATGGTTGGAGCTCATGGCAGACTATGAGATTGATTTGCAGTATCACCCTGGCAAGGTGAATGTAGTTCCGGATGCGCTGAGCAGACTTCCAGCGGTGATGATGTTGACCTCGCAGTGGAGATTGCAGCAGGATTTTTGCGAGTCTGGTATTGAGATTATTCTTCCTGGAGAGACTTCCTCGTTGATGAGTATGCAGATACAGTCGACGATCGTGGATAGGATCAAGGCTGGGCAGGCTGGAGATGCTAAGCTTGTGAAGATTCGGGAGCAAGTGGAAGCCGGTCTGCGGACTGACTTTTTGATTCACGAGGATGGTTCGTTGAGATTTGGAGCCAGGTTGTGTGTGCCAGCTGGAGATATCAGAGAAGAATTATTGGTGGAGGCACACAGTTCGCCGTATTCTGTGCATCCTGGTGGGACCAAGATGTACAAGGATCTTCGTCTGAACTTTTGGTGGCATGGTATGAAGAGGAGTGTGGCTCGGAGCGTAGCCAAGTGTTTGGTTTGCCAACAAGTAAAGGCGGAGCATCAGCGTACGGCAGGGTTGCTGCAACCGCTTCCGATTCGGGAGTGGAAGTGGCAGCACATCACTATGGATTTCGTGACTGGACTACCTCGGAGTCCGAAGCATAACGACGTGATTTGGGTGATCGTAGACCGATTGACCAAATCTGCGCACTTTATTCCTTTCTGAGTAGGACAGTCTACTGAGACGCTGGCGAAGAGATACATGGAGGTAAATTCGTTTACTCTCCGTTTCTATTTCCTTTTACTAGTTTAGATAGTGATGTAACGTGAATCGTGCAGGAGATCGTACGACTTCACGGAGTCCCCGTGAGTATCGTGTCGGACAGAGACACGAGATTCACATCTCAGTTTTGGCAGAGTCTGCAGAAGAGTTTGGGTACGAGTCTGAGTTTCAGCACGGCGTACCACCCGCAGACGGATGGCCAGTCCGAGAGGACGATTCAGATCTTGGAGGATATGATGAGAGCGTGCATGTTGGACTTCAAGGGATCTTTGGAGGATCATCTCCATCACGTTGAGTTTGCCTACAATAACAGCTACCAGGCGAGTATTGGAATGGCGCCTTTCGCCACGCTATATGGAATGAAATGTCGATCGCCACTGAGCTGGGACGACGTTGGAGATCGGGAGCTGTTAGGACCGGAGATGATCGTGGAGGCCGTGGATGTTGTGAGGAATATTCGAGAGAAGCTGAGGATTGCGCAGGACCGTTTCAAGCATTGGGCAAATGCTAAACGGAGGCCTTTGGAGTTTCAGCCAGGCGATCATGTATTCCTGAAGATTTCTCCGAATCGCGGAGTTATTCGATTCGGGAAGAGAGGCAAGCTGAGTCCGAGGTTCATTGGACCGTTCGATGTTCTGGAGAGAGTTGGAGATGTGGCTTATCGCTTGGCGTTGCCACCGTCACTTGTGGGAGTTCACGACGTATTTCACGTATCTCAGTTACGTCGATACGTTAGTGATCCCTCTCACGCTGTGGATTTCTCGGAGATTACGGTTCGTCCGGATCTGTCTTATGATCAGCAGCCCGTTGAGATTCTGGATCGTCGACAGAAGCAGCTGAGGAATAAGACCGTCGACTTGGTTCGAGTGTAGTGGCGTCACGGTTCCCCTGGTGAGTCTACCTGGGAGCGTGAAGATGAGATGAGAGAGCATTTCCCGCACCTTTTCCCGAGCAGTGCTTGATGTTGATTCCGAGGACGGAATCATTTCTAAGGTGGGGAGGATGTAACGGTACGTTTTCGTAGTACTTTGTTCGTGCACGTGCTTTTGGTCGTGCACGTGTTTATTTTAAACTTTATTTGATTGTGAAAACTTTTGTGTGATATGCCGTTGTGAACGTCTCTGAGAGTATTAAAATGTGGCACTAATTTGGAACGACTTTTCTCGAGTCGTTTTTCCACAATTTAATCTTACTCGATGAGACGTGACGATTCTCACTCTTGACGGGAGACGTTTCTATTTTTAGTTTCGTCGTCCGACGTCGAAATTGAGTTCCGTCTTCTTAGTTAGCTCACATTCGTCGCCACGATCACCACGATATTTATTTTATAATTTTTGGAGTTTATTTGACCACTTTTATATTTTTAAAAAGCTTTAAAATATCTTTAATAATTAATTTATAAATTATTTTCGGCCAAATAAAATTTATTTAAGTTTTAAACGTTCTAAAGAATTTTTGAGCCAATTTCCAGCTCATTTGGACCAGGTCAAACCCTTGGGTGAGTTGGAGAAGTTGAATTTCAAATTTTAAATTATTTTAAACTTCTAATCCTATTAGATTTAGCCCTAGACCAAGTCAACCCATCTATACTATATAAGCAACCCCTAGGAAGACCTATTTTCACAAGAAATTAGCCCTAGCCTCTTCCAAAACTCAGATTTGACGTTGCGACGATTCGTCGCAACGTTGCGACGTTCAGCCACCGCACGACCGAAGGAAACGGCCCCGTTCCCCCGTTCCGACCGAAGCCCCGCCCCGCATCCTAGCCGCTCCGCTCGCAGCTGCTCCGCACCGCTCCGTTCCCTCGGTCTGACCGAGGGATTGGCCCGCACCAAGTCGCTCCGCATCGCAGCACAGCGCTCCGCACCGTCGCCCGCTTGTCACCTCGCTCCGCACCCCGCACGACCGACCCGCTGCTCCGCACCGACCGTTGTTGCAAGCGCTGCAACGTTGCAATGCTGCCCCGCCCCGCATCCAAGCGCCTGACCGAGGCTCCCTACCGATCTGACCGACAAGAACCCTCGCACCACAGCCACACCGCAGCCGCTGCACAACCCAAACGTCGCAGCCCCGCATTCTCAGCGCACGACCGAGAGAACTCCCCGCATTGGCTGTGTACGACCGAGAGCCACTCGTCGCAACCCCACATCCATCGCACCACTTGTCTCCGTAGGCCCCCCCAAGTTCTCCAGAGTTATTGTGGGTCCCCCAAAGGCCCCTAGGACTACTGTGGACCCCACCTAGGTGCTTGCTCTTTGAGGATTCGTCGCGTACGACGTCGTCGCACGTCGTAGCCCGTCGTCGCACGTGCGAGCTTTGGAATCTTGAATCGTCGTCCGGTCGATTGCTCTGAAATTTCCAGCGAGGACTCTAATTGGAATCTGGACTTGGAGCGCGATCTTATTATTCCAACCCCCGACGTCGCTACCCGACGCCGGTGTAGCTTTCGCGTCGTGTTGAGGTAACACTTTGCACCCCTAGGACCCCCAACCCAATTGCATGCTAATCAAGACTAAAAATCAGTATTTTAAAGTATTTTAAATGTTTTAGCAATCACTAATCAAGATTAATAAAACGGATGTAGGCCGGTGGACTTGTGCACGTAGGAATCGTGACTTTGGACTCGTTGGGCGGTGTTTTCTTGACGTGATAGTTGCAGGCAAGTGAAACTTGCCGACTCTTGTGTAGGGCCATGTTTTTAGGCCACTTACTTGTTTTTAGCGTAAAAGAGACTAGTCAGTGAAATGATAGCTGGCTAGACGCCTACTTGATCTAGTTTGACAACGAAACTAGATCCGTCACCTAAATGATCTAGCTTGACAACGAAGCTAGATCCAACCCCTTAAACTTGTTGATCATGCATACTTAACTGTCACGTTTACTTTCCTTACCTGTACGCTTTACTACTTGCCATGTCATGTCATCCATGCATTGAATGTCGCATTCGTAGCACACGCTACATACTTGTACTTGCTTGTCCCGGGCTAGGTGCACCCCTATGCCATACTTGTTAAAGACACTTCCTGGCTCGTGATCCAGAAGCGAGCATTCCCGTTCGGGGGTAAGGCCCTGGCTCGATACACGTGGAGGGGTAGGGTTGAGCGACCACTCAGCGTAGAAGTGTGCCCGTACAGCCTCTTCAGCTGTAAGGCGTGAACTCTGTGCACGAGGTGCTTACTTTTCTTGTCTTGTACTTGTCTTGTGAATGTCATGCCATGCTCTTACTTTACTTCGCTTTACTTTACCTGTTGCACTCATACTTAAACTGCCATGTCATTGCATCATGCTAGAACTTTTAGGTTGCTTTTACTTGTACTTTCAGTTTCACTTGCACAAGTCTTTTAGACTTGCTGACATGTGCCCCTTGCACTTTTGGGTGTCACATGTTAGACCCTGAGCCAGAGACAGTCGTTGAGGACGAGGAGTTTGCTGACACTGAGCCTGAGCCTACGTTCGTTGAGGAGTACGAGGACACCGGAGACCAGTCTTAGTGACTGTTGAGCTGCTTTTACTTTAGCTTGCTGTTAGTTGTCGGTGCTTGCACCATTACTTTGTTTTCGTTCTTTGTACTTTTGTCGGCCATGCTGGGCCTCTTTTAGACTCTTTTATTTTAGCCTGGTGGCTTTTCTGCGATGTTGAGATTTATTATTATGGATATTCTGAGATGTTTCTTTTGTCTCTTTCGTTATTATTATCTTTGTTTCGTTTCGCGTTGCAAGGACCTGCAGTTAAATTTGATTGACGCTTATCGGACTTGCAGCTTTGTAGCTTCAAGTCTGAGCGGACCTTCTCACGCTTCGCCTCCACGTTTTTGGGAAGCGGGGCGTGACAGCAGTTTATGACATGGCATGATTTAAGCATGGCAGGTAAAACATGGCATGGAAAAGTAAACATTTACAAGGACAAGCACGAGTATTGTAAGCATGTCGTGCACAGAGATTCCGCCCTTTGGCTAGAGAGGCTGTACGGGCCAACTCTTACGCTCAAGTGACCGTTTATCTCTACCCCTCCACGTGTATCGAGCCAGGGCTTTACCCCCGAACATGGAATGCTCGCTTCTGGATCACAAGCCAGGAAGTGTTTTTAACAAGGATGGCGTAGGGTTATGCCCGCATAATGGGTGCCTAGCCGGTAACACGGAAACACGGATTTGTAGCGTGTGCTACGATGCAAGATGCAGCATGATATGTAAATGGATGCACATGACATTTATTCAAAATGAAATTGTGTACCGTTAAAGAAAATTAAACATGACAGGCAATGTATGACATGACATGACAAGGGAAATTCTAGCTTCGTTGTCAAGCTAGAATTTGAATTTGCGCCTAGACCGCTATCATTTCACGGTCTAGTCTCTTTCACGCTAAAACACGGTATTGGCCTAAAAACATGGCCTAAAACAAGGTTGGCAAGTTTCACTTGCCTGGTTCCGGATTGTTGCTCGACGAGAGTTCGTCTCAAAAATCGCTACTCTACGGAAATTAGGGCTCACTGTTTTGGCAAAACAAAACATTAGAATTAAAGATCTAATCCATATTTTTGTATTGGAATCCTATAACATCTAGTAATCAATTTTTATTAGGTTTCCTAAATTACGGTGAGGGTTATGGGGAGATTAAAGGTGGATCTACTAACCGTATTTGTAGCGGAAGAATGACGATCACGATGCCTACGAACTGCAGGTAGAAGAGGATCTCGACGATCTCCGGGTTGCCGTCGCCCAACCGAGCTTAGCACGACAACGGAAGAGCGATCCGAGGGAGAAGTTGCGGCTGAAAGGATCTCCTGCGGCTGATCTAAAATGGATCTGTAGAAAGGGGATTATATGGCAAATCTGGAGCAAAAGAGGATTTTGGGGTTTTTGGAGATCGGCTGGTGGCTCACGGGGTGATCGCCGGTGCAACGGAGGGTGAGAGGAGGCTCGGGAGGGTGAAAGAAAGAAAGAGGAAGATCGGGGGATGATTGGGGAAAAGATGGGCTAACAAAAGTGAAGAAAGAATTAGAAACGTCTAGGGTTTAAATAGAAATAATTAGCAGCGGCTACGACTTAACCTAGGTTTACTGGGCAATTTAGTCGGTCAGTGAAGAGTGGTCGACTGACTAGTTTGGGATCTAGTCGGTCGGTCGTCCAACTGACACCGACTAAAATCAAACAGTGAACAGGGTTGGTACAGGGAAGGCATAATTAGTCGGTCTGTGAAGACCCGTTGACCGACTAGTTTGGGATCTAGTCGGTCGGTGAACGTTCATGAACCGACTAAAGGTCGAATAAGATCGATAATGAGTACTGACAGTTAGTCAGTCTGAGAAGAAACTCTAACCGACTAGTTTCTCAACTAGTCGGTCGATAGTTGTTCTTTGACCGACTAACTGTAAACAATAACTCAGCCGACAAAAGGTACTCTGTACAAGTCGGTCTGATAACAAGTTTTGACCGACTAGTTTCACACCTAGTCGGTCGATGAATGTGCTTAGACCGACTAATTGTAAACAGTAACTCAGTCGAAATTTTTTGAGAAGAACTAGCCGGTCTGTGAAGTTTTACCGATCGACTAGATTGCAATCTAGTCGGTTGGCTCTCCTTCATGAACCAACTAAGATGCACGAAAAGTGCCGAAACGAGGCGTGAAGCTTCGGGAAGATTCCTATGGTCTCTAGGATCGCTCTAGCTCTAGGATAAGGACGCTATGAAGCTCAATCTAAGAACGTCTGACAGGGAAAAGCACACAAGGAGAAAACACCCAATATTATAATAGTCATTACAAAACCAGTCGTTACACCTGTGCACAATGTGAATGCTTGTTTTTCGTGAATATTGTCTAGTAGCTCTTGATACGACGTGTCATGTATTGCAAATATCATGTTCACTATAACTGCTGCATTCATTAAAATTTCATGTCAGGTCATCATCATTATTTTAGAACTGTTAGTTGCATTCTTTTACTTTTACCTTTCCTTGCACAAAAGTCTCCTTTTCCTTTCGGAGATTTTTGCTTACATGTGCCCTTTTCTCTTTGGGTGTCACATGTCAGGTTTTGAGCCTGAGTTAGTTGCTGAGGACGACTAGTTGCTGACGTTCAGTTCGAGGGTACCAGAGTTCTACCCTATTCTCAGCTGGTGACTTCCTCTTTGTTGCTATTGTTTCCTAGTAGTTGTTGTTAGGTTGTTCGGAGCGTAGCACCCTTCTCTTGCTTTAGTTTCGGCCATGCTTGGGGCCTTTCATTTCAGACTCCTGTATTTTTATTTTATGATTACATCTGTGGATGTTTGGAATGATGAAATGGATGTTTTAAATATTGGTTAATCTTTAACTACCTTCAAATACTATTATTATTACCGTTGTTTATTTATGCAATGCAAGAATCTGCGAATGGATGAACACACAGACGCTTATCAGACTGTGGCCTCACAGCTTCAGTCTGAGCGGACCTTTTCGTGTCTCGACTTCTGTACTTGGGAAGCGGGCGTGACATCGTCTGACCGACTTAGGCCGGACGTCGTATTTATGGCCCTAGGGACCCAGAAAACCCTACATTCACCCCCTCTAGGATTAGATCTCGATCCAACAAGTGGTATTAGAGCATGTCGTAGGACCTAGGCTAGAGAACCATGAATATTTCTGATTCAGCCTTTGCTGAAGGTCAGTCCACTGTCAGAACCCCCAAGTTTAATGGTACAGAATTTGCCTATTGGAAAGTAAGAATGAAAATTTATTTGGTATCTATTGATTGCTGTATGGAGTATTGTTGAGAAAGGCTATAAACCCCCCAACGATTAAATTTGAAGATTTCGAAATTTTAAAACCTGAAGATAAATGTGATGATGTTGATAAGAAACTTTATTCTTTAAATGGTAGAGCGATGAATGCAATTATCTGTGCTTTGGACAAAACTGAATTTAATCGTATCTCTCAATGTTTAACTGTGCATGAGATTTGGCACACGCTAGAGGTGACACATGAGGGAACTTCGTAAGTAAATGAGTCCAGACTAGCCTTGCGAAGCAATTCATATGAAAGCTTTTGCATGCTTCTTACGGAATCTATCAAGGAGATGTATGTAAGGTTTACAGACATTGTATATAATTCAAATGCTCTTGGAAACCCATATTGGAGCCTAGAGCAAGTAAGGAAGATCTTTATAGCTCTATCAAGCTCATTCCGTCCCAAAGTCACAGCCATCCACGAAGCAAAGGATCTTGCAAAGCCAAGTGATCGCGCCCGGATATACAATCGGAAAACGACTGTAGTCTTACCGCAAGCGCACAGCATAGTGACGAGCAGGTATCGAACTCAGGGAGGACAATTGATATCACTCTATTTTAATCACCTAGCTATTGATGGAATAATGGAATGGTTTTGATAATAGTGTCAAAATCGTTCAAATAGCAAATAGAATTCAATATATATAATAAAGCATCTAGGGATAGGAAATCCCCACTATGGATCGTCACTTATCCTTGTGGATCATGAGTCTCAATGTTGCAAGGCTTTAATTGAGGCGAACTAGTCGCAACTGAATGTAGAACCAAGCTCACGCTCTCACGCTGTTGCCTGTCTATAGCAACCTAGATTAGGGCCCACTCTCGTGGAAACCCTAACCTAAGCCATTATCATGAAGATCGACATCATCGTCCAATCGCATCTCGAGCCCACTCTCGTGCAAACTCGAGCTACGATCTAGGTTATGATAGTTCGTATTCGTCCAATCTCTTGCAAACGAATATTAGTATATATTTATAATAAAAATCCTATCTTTGATCCAATATGTTGCAAACCAAATCTAGAAAATCTCAATAATAAACCTAAATCAAATATCTAGGCCTTCCTATCAATTGGGATCCAATCTCTTGCAAATCCCAATTGATGCAAATTTCTAGCTACTCGTAATAAATCAAAGCTCACAACATAACCTTACTTTAATCCTAACAACAATTCAATTCATTCATCACAATTCAAAGATCGGATCCATAGGGTTCATCCCCATGCCCTAGAACGACGAAACTACTCACACTTCATCATGGAAATCTCAGAAATAAAGCAATAGATCGTAGCACAATTCATTGTAGAGAGACAGCAATTTATAAAAATAAGAGTTTTAAAGAGAAAGATCAAACCAAAATTGCACGTCTATGATCTCCAGCTGAGATTTACAAAAGGAATAGCCGTCAAAATAATATTTAAGTCTCTCCTAAAACTAGGGATAAACTAGGTTTAAATACAAATCAAATTCGTCCAGAAATTCATGACAGAATTGCCCCTGCGCAGCCCAAAAACCTAATTTGCGTAGCAGTCGGACAGTGCCACTCGGCCGAGTGACAATGTGACACGGCTGAGTGACATACCCAATAATAAAACAGAGAATCGAGGATAATTGGGGGTCTGTCGCTCTGTCTGACTCGGGCGAGTGGGCTTCTTCACTCGGCCGAATGAGCAATCTTGCTTGGCCAAATGGGTCTTCTCTAATTTTCCAGTAAGTTGGCCGCTTCTCGGAAGAAAAATCCATGTACCACTCGGGCGAGTGGTATTCTTCATTCGGCTGAGTGAACTTTCTTGCTCGGCCTTGTGAACTATGAAAATCAGCGGTCTGTATCTGTTTCACTCGGCCGAGTGAACTGTCTGTTCGGCCGAGTGAGCTGCTTCTGGGCTGTTTTCTTCTTCTCCTCGCCTCATCGTCGACTCTATCGGATTTCTTCTCCTTTTGCTCATCCTCTAGCACTGCTAACTCCTCAAATAGGCTGTAGGCGACGCTCGGGTGTGCGTGAAAGTCCCTTGATCTCATTTTCACTCCAGATCGCTCCATATCTCCTGAAATACGACAAAAACAAGAAATAGTGAAAAGCAACGCGATATCATCGAATAATCATGGAAAATGCAATATGGACGATTGAAATGGCATGAAAACATGCAGAAAAATGTGTAAAATAAGGAGCGATCAAAATCCCCCAAGCTTACCTCTTACTCGTCCTCGAGGAAGATGAGTAAAAGGCGAACCCGGCGGGTAAAAAAAGGACAAAGGAAAAAGAAGACAGAAAAGAAAACGAAGAGTGGAGTGCTAGATCATTTCCTCAGGACGTGGGCTTGCTTACTCAAATAGCATACGACGAATAAAAACATGCCAAAGATTTTTATCTCGATATTATGATCATATATGATGCATTCGATATAGAAACCCAATAATATCAAAACAATATGGAATATGAAATCATTCTAGAATTAGCATCGTCTGAAGCATCTAAAGTAATATACATAATCATAGACCGCACAGTTTTCAATTGATAGCTTTCTATTTGTAGTATAAGAGGTATCACATAATATGAAGCAATAAGAATAGAAATGAGTGGTTTTCATGAAATGCACGCCAAATCTTAATTCCTGGGTTTCGTTATACTTCTAGTAGTCTCCCTGAGTATAGAAAATTACTTAGCTTAGGTTGTCATGCACAGACAAGTAGTCACTCTCTCACACATCATTGGATACTCTCCCCCAAGCTTATCTATAAGCCTGGTGGCATCAAATAAAACAATAAGACTTTTCCCCAATTTTGAAGCTCCATAAAAATAAAAATAAAAGAGGGAAGAAAGAGAGGAAGAAATGAGATGGGATCATGTATGAACTTCTTTTCTCTTCTCTTTTTTTCCTTTTGCTCTTTTTTTTATATGCAATAAGGATCCCAAATCAAAAGATAGAGAGATATACATGTATAATAATTTTTTTCTTTTTGATTTCGGGGTAATGGAGCATGAACTTTACAGCGGGGAAGATGTCAATATAAGATTTGCTAAAGGGAGATTCACCAATGATTTTAAGTATAGAAATGATGTCCAAAATATGTGGAGAAAGAAAAGTGTGTAACGCTCAGTTCACTCTTTAGAATATGCACGATAACTTTCAGCAGAGTAATGTAATCTACTCAGTTTGATTTCAGAAAGTAAACTAATCCAGTTATATCAACATAGCATACATTCAATCAACCTGAAAGTGAAGTGTACAATTTTCATACAAAAAGAAGTGATATCAGGCAATAAAGCAGTACTCCAAATATATGCAATCAATGCGTGAAGCTTGGTATGTTTTCTATGAAAAGTATACAATACAAATCATCAGACTCAGCTAATAGTAGAATTTCATTCACATTCATATATGAAGGTGCATGTTATTATTTCGAATGCACAGCATAGCATAGCATATAATATCTGAAATAAAAACGATGGCATGACAAGATAATATGCATATAGAGATAAGCTAATTCCACGTCGTCGTCATCATAGAAAATTCATCTTTAGCCAAAAAGGGTAAAGGAAATAAGGATAAAAGAAAAATAAGAATTACTATACATACGCAGCACACACAAAGAGTAAGAAAACGTGATGCATGAGAAAAAAGATGAAAAAGTGGGTGAAAACAAGTGTAAAACAAAGAAAGGTGGAAAAATGAAAATAAAAATAAAGAATGAAAAGTGCATAAGACACTCACTCCACCAAGCTAAACTGCACAGTGTCCTCAATGTGCAAAGTGTGGCACACGGAGAAATAGAATAAGGGTGGGGTAGGCGAGGATGCATGCGTGATGGAAATAAAAGAAAATGAGATGGATATGCAAATGATGCATGCAGAGATCAAGATCGTGCAATATAAGTGTCCCCAAAAATACTCCTCTCTCTAAAGATGATATAGACAAATATGGGCAAAAAATGAACAAAATGTGTGTGGAGGAGGTGTGCAAAATCAGCAGACAAAATGACAGCAAAGCAGCAACAAAAGTATGATAGGCATCCAGTGTGTGCCTAAGTGGATGGTGGAGCACCAGCACCGTCCTGTGGAGGAGGTGGTGAAGGCGGAGGCTGCTGGGTAGAGGGACGGGTAGCGGCAGGTGGCAGCTGTGACAGTCGCGCAAGAATCTTGTTCAGGCTAGCCTGAATAACAGGGAGTATAGCGACGCAGGACTGTACATCACTAACGGTAGCGGAGATAGCCCGCAAATCTCCTATGAGCCCACTAACTGCCCCCACTAGAGCACACATGTGCTGAACTAGGGTGTCGTGGGCTGGTGGAGCAGAGGGTCGAACAAGTGAGGAACAGGACTGCCTCACACGGCTACCGTGAACAACTGGCGCAACTACAGGGTAAGGCTGTGATGCTGTGCTCACTAGGACTAGGAAAGGTCGGGGAAGAGGGATCAGCAGCAGAGACTGAAACGGTGGCAGCAGCGAGGAGGTCAGAGAGGTCGGTGACACAGAAATGGGGACAGACATCACAACACTCTCGGAGAGGACAGCTGCAGTGGAGACGGTAAGGTCGACGACTGGGGATGCCGTGAAGTGTGAAGAAAATGACTCCCTAGGTGTCGAGAATAAGAAAGTGGACAGGGTCTCCACTGCGGAAGCAAAAGAGGGCTCGTCACTCTCAAGAATGGTGGTGGGGCGCTCAGGACTCATAACAGAAATAGGGTCGATGGACATCGGCACAGAGATGGTGGTGGTGGTGGACTCAGCAAGTGTACTCCCGACAGAAGTGTGGACAGTGGTGTCGGGAGGTGCAGACAAATTAGGTGCAGGCTGAGAGATCTCTGGGTCCAGAGGTGGAAGGAGGGGCTCCTGTTGAGCATCCTCAGGCTCTAGCACATATGTAGCAGGGATGGGGACGTCCATCGCTGGAATCCACTCCCCCTTTGCGGGTCCAATATGTGTCCGAGCGGGGCTCAGAAGAACCATGTAATCCGCGCCGAAAGGACCGTGCAACCAAACCCAGTGGTACTGACCATGAGGACGCAACATCCTCTTGCAGGCCATAACGTCTATGAAAATGGAAGTGGGGACCGGGGGTCGTACCAAACCAGCTGGAAGGTCCACTCCGCACATGGGAGCTAGGAGGGTAATCAGACCGCCGCAATAGATAGGCGTCCTAGAGCCGATAAAAATAACGATGTGATCCAAGTACTAGCTAGCTATGTCAATCTGAACTGCGGGGAGTAGGACGTCTCCACCTCTCAAAGGCCCTTGCTCTAGTCATCGCGTAGAGCATGTAAAGCTCGGACGTAGACATCGTCCCTGGCTCATACCTCGAAAAGTGTGCGCCATAAGGCTCTATGCAATGTGAAGGCATGGGTGGAGGATAGCAAAGGCCTTGGCCCGGCTAGGGTCAAAGGCGAGGGGCGATCAAGTGATACGTGTCCAGAAGGCGTGAGTGTCAAATGACGGCAGGGGGATGTGCATGGGACTATAGGCTCGGTCTGGGTCCAGGACTGGGGGCTACTAAAAGTAGGCTCAAAGCATATCAAGAGTGACCTCGCACTCACGATCCATCAAACGAAAGGAGCATCCCCCAGGAGTCCTAGAAATAGAACTCAGAACCTTTAGTGTCGGACGGATATTGGTGTCTGTCGACACCGACAAAAAGTCATGCCACCCCACGTTGTCATACAACTGGAGTAGGCCCTCAAGTACCCCTAGGCACTCAAAATCTGCAAGTTTCAAAAACCTAGAGGGTACGATCGAGCGATGGGAGATACACTAAAATCTGGCGCGGTGCGCGTCATCTGTAAACATAATCCCCATCGTGTCGAAAGCAGGGGCGAGCTGTGCTGGTGGAGGTGGGATAGGTGCGGTAGGGGGCGGAAGTGTGGGTGGTGGCGGGCTAGGTGGCAGGGAGTCTGCTCTAACAGAAGAGGAGCCAAGCTCGCTGGTCCTCTTCTGCTTCGAGGCAGGGCCCGCGAGCGTGCTCTAGTTCGTGGTGGCATGTGAACTGTGAAACACGCCTACCCAAATGCGAAGTGTTGTATAAGAGGAACGAGTGTACCCAAACATGATGTGAGTGCAAGCGATGGATGCGCACCACGAATCGCCTCCTCCGAGAAGCTCCAAATCATCTCATGTATCTCCCCCAAGCTAGCCTGAAACACAAATTGACAAATTAGCAATGAATATCAATATGTATGGGGTATGATCAAGGGTGAAAGATATATATAGGGATTAATTTGGATTTGGGGTGGAATAGGGCTTACGAAGTGGAGAAATGGAAAAAAGGGAGAAATTGGGCGAAATGGGGATGATCGGCGCCGGGAAGGAGCGGCGCCGACGACGACCGAGGGGGTGTGGTCGGCGATGAGGGGCGCGCGGCTCGGGCACATGATCCGTGCAACTTGGGCGAAGGGGGATTAGCTTCGGGCGATCGGGGGGAAGTCGAAAGGCTCGGGCTGAAATTTGTGATTTTTGGGAATTTTGGGAAATGAGCCGCGCGGTTTCAAATATTTAGGGTTAGTCACTCGGTCGAGTGATGCGTATAATCGGCCAAGTGGCTCAGTTTAAAAATTTTCGAAAATATTTCCTTAAAGTAGCGACTCGGGCGAGTATCTCTTACCACTCGGGCGAGTAGAAAAAGGTCATTCGGCCGAGTGGCAAGGCCACTCAGAGCTTTTTAAGTGCTAAAAAGTGTCTGATTTACTCGGGCGAGTGACAAAGTCACTCGGTAGAGTGGCATATAAATTACAGAGAGGGGTTTTCAGAATCTTCTCTTATCAGTACCCTACTCGATCGAGTAGGGTCTTCACTCGACCGAATGACAATGTCACTCGGCCAAATGGACTACTAATTTCAGCTCCAACTCTCTGTTTTTGCTCTACTTTCTGTTTTTCTTCTCCTCGTTAGTTTCTTCCTTCTCCTGGAGCCTGAGCGCATTCCTGGAGCGCTTTTGCCATGGTGCTCCTACACTCAAATGGTTCCTTGTTCTCCATCTCCTGTCATGAAAAATAGAGCCCGTTGTCAGGATTTTCATCAACTCTTGACTCTAAACACTAACAAAGATCTAAAAAAATAAAAGGAAAAATTCAATCTAAAAATAAGATAAAATTGTTGGGTTGCCTCCCGACAAGCGCTCGTTTAAGGTCTTAAGCTCAACCCCTTAAGATATGTGTTTAATGCTCAATGTTCGGCGCATGTGAGATGCACGCGCCAAATTTTCCGGGAAGGCCGATTGGGTTGAGTTGTTGGTGTTCATTGGCGTTCCCCGACTCCCCTTTATCATGGGCTATAATGGGGGATGAGTCCCCTGATGTGCGTTTATATTTCATATATTTGCGCACGTTTTCTTCCGTGTTTTTCCTTTATTTACCGTCGTCTTGTATTCGTTTTCTCGTGTTTTCTTGTTTTCTTTCACTTTTCCATGTTATTGGTATTTTGTAGGAATTTCTAGCATTTGGGACATAAAACGACGATATCATGTGTCCCCGGAGCAACGGGAGGAGTCACGCGCGATCCAGGGGGTCAAACGACCAAGATTGCCACTTTTCAGCCCCTACCCGATCGGTTGGACACAGCCAACCGATCGGGTGATGCATGCGTGCACGACCCGAACTAAAGTTGGAGCGAAGTGCTAAGTCAACCGACCGGTTCGCCGACCGGTTCATCCCAACAGAGTTCTCGGGAAGTTGGAGATTAATTCCAACCGATCGGGTGATATCTCACCCGATCGGTTCATCTGAAGCTGAAGTTTCCCAAACGACGACCCGATTGCACCACCCGTTCTCCTCAGTGACCGGTTGAAGCTCCCGAAGCCCGACGGCCCAAGCAACAAGCGGCTCACCCGATCGGTTGATGTTTCAACCGATCGGGTGGCCTTTTCTTCCGCTTTTGCGCGCTGCTGATGCACTCATTGAAGATCTGCTATCTTTCCAGAGGGATTTTTGGTGATCTCTTATTTTTCTAGCGTCGGCATCATCGTTATCTTTCCAACGATAGGTCGCATGCCCAAATCCGATTTTTCTAGATTTTTCTGGAATTTTCTGAGCGCAGCTATGTGCTGAAATTGGCTGATGTCTGAAATTTCACTTCAACCGATCGGTTGGGAGTCCAACCGATTGGTTGAAGTCAATTTCAGCAGTTTCGTAGTCTATGTTTATTCCACCCGATCGGGTGAGTTTCCACCCGATCGGGTGGGCCTGTTTTGACAGTTCTGGACCCGAACTGATTGGGTTTTGTGAGGGTTATTTATAGGACTTTTGGGGCACGACTTGGGGGGTTCTTCCACCATTTTTTCAGCAACTTTTCCTCCCATTTCTTGGGAGTTTTAGATTAGGTTAGATTAGGTTTTCTATTGTAATAAATCTTGTATTGGATTGAAGATTCAAACTCAAGATAAGTATTTCTTCCTCCTATTTTCTATTGTTTTGTATTGTGTTAAGTTTTCTTGATGGTGAACGTTTGTATCTCTTTTATGTTGCTTATTTTTATGTTTCTCACCATTGAGTAGTGTTGATGAACCCTAATACGGGTTAGAGTAGGATTGATGCTTGGGTTGTTTCATTTGGCTTGGTTGCATGGCATGTGTTCGATGAAATGTGTCAATGGGGATTTCTAGCAATCTGGGTCCAATTCGTACGACAACACACTAGTTGTGTTGGGAGTTGGGGTCCGGTGCTTGTCCAGTCAAGATCCGCTTCGATGTATTGCTAGAAATCACATTCGACCTATTTGGCCATTAGGGTTACGCGGGGGTGTTTCATTGTCATTGGCAGGAGAAAGACTACCTTTGACCATCGGGCCAAGGGGGAATAAACTTGGCGGTTGACTCCCTAGCCATAGCTCACGCCCCTAGTGTAGACATGGAGTCCTCGCGCGTGGGAATGGCTTGGACGAAGTGTTAGGGGATATCATTGTGGCCTTAATGCTCCCGGTTGCGGAAGGTGTTAATGGACATGGGAATGCCCACCGTCCGGAACCGGGTAGGCCTAGCGTGCTTGGCACTGACCGGAATATCGGGCCATGGACGCTAAGTACCACCTTTTGGGGGCAATGTCTCACCCTGGGTCAAGTCAAATGCCAAGTGTCATGAGTGCTCTAGCCTGTGTTAGCGGGGATTCGTTTCGTGTCTTATTTTATTTCTTCTCTTTATTTCTACACTTCCACCCATATCATCCATGTAGCTAGCACACAACCTAAGCGAGGCTAGTAGACATTCAAGCCATCCACCTCCCTGAGTTCGATAAACCCGCACCCTACACTAACCGTGCACTTGCGGTAAAACGACACCGCGCCCATACCGTAAATGGGGCGCCGATCATCCCCCAAGTTTGAGCTTTTACCGTCCTTTTTCTTTGCCGACGGTGATAATTTCTTGTCCAGTGGAGATACCTTTACCGTCGCTCTCCACTTCTTCTGCGGCTGAGCATCTACTTGAGCATATTTCCCCTATTAGGGAGATTTTCATACTCACTCTCACTCCACTTTTGAGTCTCGCTTTTCACTTCCTATTTCTTTAGACTCATATATATTTGACACACCATATCTCTCGTAGGACACAGGATCTACTTCCCTTGAGGTATGCTGCGGTGTATCACCACCTGGAGAGCCACTTCTCATGGAGAGCGAGGATTTGATCGTCACTAGTACAGAGGATAGCGACCCATTCTCAGGGAGTATTCCTCACATGTTTACTATTCTCCCATCTTATTTTGACGATTATCTCTGGGATACATTTATTTTGGGAAATAATTTCTTACCATGGACTAATGCACCTCGTCCTTTACATGTCACAGGTGGACACCTACGAGGGATGCTTGGAGGTGCATTGCTTGGGTCTATTGGCACACGTGGCACAGCGCTTCTGGCGGAGCCACAGAAGGAGCAGTTAGAGCAGCTACCTGCCCCACTCCAGATCTTGGATCCGCCTAAGCTCAGGTGTATCATAATCCAGTAGTGTAAAAATTTACCGCTTTCTAGTTAGATTTGAATAATCTTGTCTCCTCTCATTAGCGAGGGGAGCGTATCTAGGATTTTGTTTTGCATCATAATAACCCATCATGTCGTACCCTTCTATCACTTCTACCGCCCACACCCCACATCCTCTTCAGAGGAGAACGAGCACACTGTCTCTCCTGCATTCTGATTTCTTTCTTTTCCGATTTTCCCCCTAGCTTATCTCTACATCCCCATTGATCATATCATTTTGCTAGCATTGTCATATTCAGCTTGGGGGAAATCGACTTTTGTGTGCATGTTTTCGTGTGTCGTTGCCGTGTGTTTGTGTCTTTGAGTCCTTCGTTGTGTTTTATATCTTTTATTCTGTATGTTTCTTTTTCTTTATTTTATAGCTTCGTTCGTGTATTTTTCGTGTTTTTCATTTTTTGTGTCGGTGCGTAACTCCCCCCATTTTCATTGCCCTCCCGTATTCACTGCTATTGCATTGAGGGCAATGCAAGTTTCAGCTTGGGGGAGTCGCACTTCGTGCGTCATTTGTCTCTTTTTCTTCGTTATTTGAGTCGTTTTTCTCCGTGTTTTTCTTTTTCTTTTTCTTTTATTCTTTTTATCTCTTTCACCTAGAGATGAACCCTATGATGAATCGCCACTGAAACACATCACACACACCTAGCGTAGCATCGATAATCACACTCACTAACCTTAGGATATCGAGTCCCCCTGCATTTCACGCATCGTGGGTCCACTCAGCTTTTTTGTGAGTCATGTGTCGTGCCTAGCTGTTCGGTGTGCTTCTGCTTTGTGATTTTACTTTATATACCTGTCCAGGAATGACCCCTAGATTATCACGAGTCGATATGAATAATGCGGTATTTGCTTCTCTTGCCTGCTTCTATATGCATGCTATATTTATATCATATATTTCAATTCGCATGTGTCGGGATTCCACAAACAAGGACTAGGATAACCCATTTAGCCTATGCTCTGATTAGCGAGAAATATCTCCTTTGCCCAAGTGTTTAGAATCCGATTTCATTTTTATTTTACTTGGTGCAAATCCCCTCGTCGTGTACCATTCTCCCACTTGGGGCAGTACACATGTAAATATCCCAATATCCAAAAATCCAAAAAAAGAGAGAAAAGAAAAACCCAAAAAAGAAAAGAAAAAAAATTGTATAGCCAAAAATCCAAAAAAAAAATACAAATACCCAAAACCCAAAAAAATTCCCGTGTGAATATTTTCCTACTTGCCGAGAATAAAGGGAAGGCGAGAATTTGCACCGAGTGTTCTTCTCCACATCATCTCAACCCCCATCGTTTTCGAAAACACTTGGCTTAGGAACTTTTTAGTTATTATCTAGGCTATAGTGTAGTGATTTCCTTAACCCTAGTTATGGAGTCCCGGCCGCATGATATGGTTCGATTCTCGCTCTATTCTCATGCATGCTTGAGCTAGATATTCACCGCTTTATCCGAATCGAATCGATATTTGGGTCGTATCTTGAATTTGTGTATATCGAGCTTTATTGCACAATGTATATAGTGACACCGTTTGCTAGCACACGACCACGCTCACTCGCGCTTCACCGCGTGGGCCACACGACATTTGTTTGGACTTACATTCCTTGGTTTAGTGATGTGATTTGGCGTTTGCTTGCTTGGTGTGTCGTTTTTGATTTTGTTGGCCCTGACGGGCGATCTAGGATATTGAGTTTTCTTTTTCTCTCTTTCTCTCTATTTTCTCCCTCCGAGCTCCTACTCTCACTCATCTTCCTCGAGGACGAGGAAGAGTTCAGCTTGGGGGATTTTGACGTGCGTTTATATTTCATATAGTTACGCACGTTTTCTTCCGTGTTTTTCCGTTATTTACCGTCGTCTTGTATTCGTTTTCTCGTGTTTTCTGGTTTTCTTTCACTTTTCCATGTTTTTGGTATTTTTCAGGAATTTCTAGTATTTGGGACATAAAACGACGATATCATGTGTCCCCGGAGCAACGGGAGGAGTCACACGCGATCCAGGGGGTCAAACGACCAAGATTGCCACTTTTTAGCCCCCACCCGATCGGTTGGACACAGCCAACCGATCGGGTGATGCACGCGTGCATGACCTGGACTGAAGTTGGAGCGAAGTGCAAAGTCAACCGACCGGTTCGCTAACCGGTTCATCCCAACAGAGTTCTCGGGAAGTTGGAGCTTAATTCCAACCGATCGGGTGATATCTCACCCGATCGGTTCATCTGAAGCTGAAGTTTCCCAAACGACGACCCGGTCGTGCCACCCATTCTCCTCAGCGACCGGTTGAAGCTCCCGAAGCCCGACGGCCCAAGCAACAAGCGGCTCACCTGATCGGTTGATGTTTCAACCGATCGGGTGGCCTTTTCTTCCGCTTTTGCGCGCTGCTGATGCACTCATTGAAGATCTACTATCATTCCAGAGGGATTTTTGGTGATCTCTTATTTTTCTAGCGTCGGCATCGTCGTTAGCTTTCCAACGATAGGTCGCATGCCCAAATCCGATTTTTCTAGATTTTTCTGGAATTTTCTGAGAGCAACTATGTGCTGAAATTGGCTGCTGTCTGAAATTTCACTTCAACCGATCGGTTGGGAGTCCAACCGATTGGTTGAAGTCAATTTCAGCAGTTTCGTAGTCTCTGTTTATTCCACCCGATCGGGTGAGTTTCCACCCGATCGGGTGGGCATGTTTTGACAGTTCTAGACCCGAACTGATTGGGGTTTGTGAGGGTTATTTATAGGACTTTTGGGGCACGACTTGGGGGGTTCTTCCACCATTTTTTCAGCAACTTTTCCTCCCATTTCTTGGGAGTTTTATATTAGGTTAGATTAGGTTTTCTATTGTAATAAATCTTGTATTGGATTGAAGATTCAAACTCAAGATAAGTATTTCTTCCTCCTATTTTCTATTGTTTTGTATTGTGTTAAGTTTTCTTGATGGTGAACGTTTGTGTCTCTTTTATGTTGCTTATTTTTATGTTTCTCACCATTGAGTAGTGTTGATGAACCCTAATACGGGTTAGAGTAGGATTGATGCTTGGGTTGTTTCATTTGGCTTGGTTTCATGGCATGTGTTGGATGAAATGTGTCAATGGGGATTTCTAGCAATCTGGGTCCAATTCGTACGGCAACACACTAGTTGTGTTGGGAGTTGGGGTCCGGTGCTTGTCCAGTCAAGATCCGCTTCGATGTATTGCTAGAAATCACATTCGACCTATTTGTCCATTAGGGTTACGCGGGGGTTTTTCATTGTCATTGGCGGGAGAAAGACTGCCTTTGACCATCGGGCCAAGGGGGAATAAACTTGGCGGTTGACTCCCTAGCCATAGCTCACGCCCCTAGTGTAGACATGGAGTCCTCGCGCGTGGGAATGGCTTGGACGAAGTGTTGGGGGATATCATTGTGGCCTTAATGCTCCCGGTTGCGAAAGGTGTTAATGGACATGGGAATGCCCACCGTCCGGAACCGGGTAGGCCTAGCGTGCTTGGCACCGACCGGAAAATCGGGCCATGGACGCTAAGTACCACCTTTTGGGGGCAATGTCTCACCTTGGGTCAAGTCAAATGCCAAGTGTCATGAGTGCTCTAGCCTGTGTTAGCGTGGATTCGTTTCGTGTCTTATTTTATTTCTTCTCTTTATTTCTACACTTCCACCCATATCATCCACGTAGCTAGCACACAACCTAAGCGAGGCTAGTAGCCATTCAAGCCATCCACCTCCCTGAGTTCGATAAACCCGCACCCTACACTAACCGTGCACTTGCGGTAAAACGACACCGCGCCCATACCGTAAATGGGGCACCGGTCATCCCCCAAGTTTGAGCTTTTACCGTCCTTTTTCTTTGCCGACGGTGATAATTTCTTGTCCGGTGGAGATTTCTTCATGTTCTTTGCCGTAGAGAGCTTGCATAACTCTCTAACTTTTACGAACATCAGCGTCGTCTTTGTCATCGTCTATAGAAGGATCCGGTGGGTCTCCCATCATCTCGCCATCTTTAGAAGATTGGCCCTCTTCGAAGCCATCATCGTGTGGGGTGACAATGGCGAATGGCATTGCGTCATCAATGACCTGGTCGAGGAGGTCCATGTAATCGACATCCTCCGACCAAGGCATGTGCTTCATCGCCTTAGGAATGTGAAGCTCGACCTTAATGTTTCCGACGTTCAAGGACAAGGTCCCTTTCCTCACGTCAACTATCACACTGACGGTGGCCAAGAAGGGGCATCCAAGAATTAGCGATGTATCACCCTCCTCTTTAATATCTATCACCACGAAGTCGCACGGTAAGCAAATTCCACCCGGTACTTGAAGTGGTATGTCTTCCGTAATCCCAACCGGCCTAGTGATCCGACCGTCTGCGAGTTGTATCTTCATGTCCATCGGTTTTAGGTCAGTCACCGTACTTAATTTCTTAAACATCGTGAATGGCATAAGGCTCATGCTTGCTCCCAAATCTACCAAAGCCTTTTGAAGTGGGACTCCTCCAAGCATGCAAGGAATTCAAAAACTACCGGGATCTTTAAACTTTGTTGGTGCTTTCTCCTTCCGGGCAAACCATGTACCTTGCTCAGCGAGCATGATCTTTTCCTTCCGCTTTTTTCCCGCAATCAAGTCTTTTAGGAACTTAGCATAAGACGGGATTTCTACAAGTGCATCCAAGAAGGGAATATTCAAGCTCACTCCTCGCAAGTACTTCAAAAATTTGGTGAGCCGCTTCTCAATCTTTGCCCTCGCCAACTGTTGTGGGAAGGGTACTGGTGGATGTCAGTGCGTTCCTTTTGTGGCTTATCAATTTCAGATTTTTCACCATCTTTTGTCTCTTTTGGGCCCTCCTCTTCATTGACCGGCTCCTTGTCATCCAAAATTTCTTTCCTTGGCTCCTCGGTTTGAATCATGGCGGGGGTAGTGTCCTTCCCGTCCCTTGTCGTTACCGCCACAACCGCATTTATGTGGCCGGTATTGCTCTGTGGGTTTTGTTCCGGTTGGCCCGACAATTGTTGAGTGTTCTTATTGAGCAATGCTAATTACTCCGATAATTATGCCACGACGGTGTTAAGGGAGTCTTGTTGGGCTGTCAATCTAGCATTTATCTTCTTTTGTTCGGCCATGAATTCTTTAACCCTCGCTTCATGTTCTGACCTTGGAGGTGCTTGTGGTGGATTGGGTGCCCTCCATCCTTGGTTGTACCCCGGAGGTCTATATGGCCCCGCTTGTTGCCTCGGTGGGAAGTTTTGTTGTTGGGGCCCTCTTGGTTGATATTGCGGTTGTTGTGGAGGTCGGTCTTGTGGCTGTTGCAGTGGTTGATTCAAGGCTCCATCATTATTAGTGTATGAAAATCCCGGGTGATTTCTCGTGGCCGGATTTGCCCAATAACCGGTGCTTCTCTCGACATATTGAACTTGCTCTGTAGCTCCTTCTCCTTTCTCCCCTCCAACAAATATAACATAAGCTTGGTCTTGCCAATTGCTCATGCTTCCTCCCGGTGTAGAAGCGGTGTCCATGCGGTTCACTAATCAACTTCTCCAATCTCTCCATGACCTTGTGAAGAGAATCAAACTTTGTAGAGAGCTCCGCTACGGCCTTTGCCTCATATATACTTTTCGGTTTCAAGGATGACGAAGAATGTCCCCTCTCGTTGCCCCATTGTTGGTTATTTGAGGCCATCTCCTCGAGTAAGGCCATAGCATCATCCGGTGTCTTTGACAGAATATCTCCATTGGCGGTTGCATCAATTATTTGCTTCATGCTTGGTTGCAATCCGTTATAAAAGCTATGCACAAGCTCACATGCCTCAATACTATGATGGGGACCTTGGTGTTGGAGATCCTTGAAATGCTCACATACCTCATATAGTGTTTCTTGATGTCCTTGCTTGAAGGACATGAGCATGCTTCTTATCTTGATAGTCTTGGATGGTGGATATAATTTGTTAACAAATGCGCTCGCCAACTCATCCCAAGTAGTGAAGATCCCCTCGGCTTGCGTCCTCAACCAATATAATGCCTTTTCTAGGAGAGTAAATGTGAAGAGGTGCAGTCGAATAGCGTCGACCGGCATGCCGAGCATTTGGAAAGTGGCGTACTTGGACAAGAACAATTGAAGATGGTAGTGCGGGTTTTCCTGAGAGTTTCCATGAAATGGGTCTTGTTGCATCAACACTAATAGTCCGGTTTTCAGCTCGAAGTTCTTGTTGGCCGCCAATTCAGGCATGGCTATGGAATAGGTGGTAGAGGTGGTCTTAGGCTGTAGCGTATCTCGGATCGAGACAAGCCTAGCCATACGTGCCGCTAACTCCTCTGGCATTTTCGATCGGGCCATATGATCTTCCTTTATGGTAAATCTCCTATCGGCTCTAAGTCTCCTGCCGTACGCTCAATCTCGGAATCAAATAATATATCTTCTTGGTGTGCCTTCGATCTCGTGTACATGCATAGTAAAAGAGAGTCTCGATAGAATTGTTAGCACAATAGAGGAACAAAAGAGAAAATAATAAAAATGAAAAAAAATAACTAAGTAAAGAAAATAAAAGTGTCGTCGCCTCCCCGGCAACGGCCCAAAAACTTGATCGCGACCGGATATACACCCAGAAAATGATTGTAGTCTTACCGCAAGCGCACGGTGTAGTGGCGAACGGGTATCGAACTCAGGGAGGATAATTGACATTACTCTATTTTGATTACCTAGCTATCGGTGGAATAATGGAATGGTTTTGATAATAGTGTCACAATCGTTCAAATAGAAAATAGAGTTCAATATAATAAAGCGTCTAGGGATAGGAAATCCCCACTACGTATCGTCACTTATCCTTATGGATCATGAGTCTCAATGTTGCAAGGCTTAAATTGAGGCGAACTAGTCGCAACTGAATATAGAACCAAGCTCATGCTCTCGCGATGTTGCACGTCCCTCTACCACCACTTCTGATGACAGAGACTTGAGCATGCGCACAATCAAGTCGGTGGTATTTGGACTTAAAGTCGATTTCTGAGCTCTCACATCGGCCATTGCTGTCCAGCAGACCCATATAGCCTTATCCTTGGTATTCAGCATACGCTGAACCAGATCCTATAGCATCTGTAGCAGCAGCAGCCAGCCCTTCCCCCACCACCACCCCCACCACAGGGAGGTGATGGAGATGCACCTGAGTAGGCACTTCACTTGATACTTGTTATACTTTTGCTCCTCTCTCGTCCCATCATTTTGCATGCCCATCTATCTTCACTTTTTGCAGGGTGACCGGCGCCCCCGTGTTTACGGTATGTGCGCGGTGTCGGTTTACCGCAAGTGCACGGTTAGTGTAGGGTGCGGGTATATCGAACTCAGGGAGGCGAGGTTGTGCTTGAGTCAGGTAGGACCTAAATCACCCCGAGGGGCGAGCTAGCCCGAATTGGTAGATGGTTGTCACGGAAAGAAATGAAGGGTATGAACAACAAGAAAGAAAACCCGGGACTTTGGTTTCCAACCTGACGAGAGAGTCTCGCCGATACGGCCTACGGGTATGGATAGCGATCGGGATTAGGGTCTAATGGTGAGACGATGCCTCTGAAAGTGGTACCGGCGTCCCATGGGCCCGATATTCCGGTCGGTGCCCAGGATGATACGCCGGACTTCCCGGATTCGATCAGTGGACACTCCCATGTCCATTAACACTAATCGATCCCGGGAGCACTAAGCCCGCAACGATAACTCCCAACGTCTCATACTGCCGCTCCCGCGTGCTAGGATTCGACGTCTACGCTATGGGTGTGAGCTATGGCTAGGGAGTCAACCGCCAAGTTTATTCCCCTTGGCCCAACGGTAAAAGGCGGTCTTTTTCCCGCTGATGACAATGAAACACCCCGCGTAACCATTAGATTCCTAATCCCTATCGATTTCCTAACCCTATGGACGCATCGGGAAGAGCCCCCGAAGGGGTTTCCACCAAAATCCTAGATTTGGGAACTACTCACAAAAATCCATGAAAAAGCGATCTAAACAAAAATTAACCGTTGGAATCATAATCGGACAATTGCAATGCGGAAGTAATAGAGTAGATAAGACAATACTAAAATTTGAGAAAGATCTGAAAACTTACAAAAGAGTAACAATTACAGCCGTCACAAAGTGAGAAAACAGTAAAAAACTCGCAGCTCTCGTTTCTAGAACCCTAGTGGTTCTATTTATAGACTCTCGCATCAACCGATCGGTTGAAAAGTCAACAGATCGGTTGATCCGTTACAAAATAATAACAGAAAACGGCAAGCTTTCACCCGATCACATGAACCGGTCGGGTGAGTTCTTGAGTGACAGGTTGGATCTTGGAGCCGTCGGGTGAAGCGATCGGTTTGGTGCCCGTGTCTTCAGCTCTTCATCTTCAGCTACAGATGAACCGATCGGGTGAGAGTCACCCGATCGGTTGGCATTTTGCTCGAGAAAACAGAGAACAGGCCCACGCTGAACCGGTCTGCGAACCGGTCGGGTGACCTCCATGTGAGCTCCGGCTGAGACCGGGTGGTGCACGCGTGCATCACCCGATCGGTTGGAGATGACCAACCGACCGGGTGAGGGGCTGAAAGATGTATTCTTTGGCGTATGACCCCCTGGATCACGCGTGACTCCTCCCGTTGCTCCGGGGACTTGGGATATCATCGTTAAACGTCCCCTACGTGGTCAATCCCCTGCAATCATGGATAAACAAAGAAAAGTGAAAGAAAACGAGAAAATACAAGAAAACGAATAAAAGACGGCGTAAAAACACGGAGAAACACAAAAGAAAACGTGCGTGAATATATGAAATATAAACGCACGTCAAAATCCCCCAAGCTGAAATCTTCCTCGTCCTCGAGGAAGACGAGTGAGAGTAGGAGCTCGGAAGGGAAAAATAGAGAGGAAGAAAGAAAAAGAAAACTCTAAATCCTAGATCGTCCGTCAGAGCCAACAAAAATCAAAAACGACACACCAAGCAAGCAAACGTCAAATCACACCACTAAACCTAGGAAAACGAGTCCAAATAAGTGTCGTGGGCCCACGCGGTGAAGCGCGAGTGAGTGTGGTCGTGTGCTAGCAAATGGTGTCGCTTTCTACAATGTCCTATAAGGCTCGATATACACAAATCCAAGATATGACCCAAATATCGATTCGAATTGAATTAAGCGGCGAATATAAGTTCAAGCATGCGTGAGAAGAGTAAGAATAGAAGCGTATCATGCATCGGGGACTCCACAACTAGGGATAAGGAAATCACGCCACTATAGCCTAGATACTAGCTAAAAAGTTCCTAAGCCAAGTGTTTTCGATAACGATGGGGGTTGAGATGATGTGGAGTAGAACACTCGGTGCAAATTCTCGCCTTCCCTTTATTCTCGGTAAGTAGGAAAAAATAATCACACGGAAATTTTTTTGGGTTTTGGGCAGTTGTATTTTTTTGGCTTTTTGGCTATACAAAATTTTTCTTTTCCTCTCTTTTTGGGTTTTTCTTTTCCTTTTTTCTATTTTTTTTGGATTTTTGGGTTTTTGGCTATACACATGTGCACTCCCCCAAATGGGAGAACGGTACACGACGAGGGGATTTGCACCAAGTAAAACAGAAAAGAAGTCGAAATCTAAACACTCGGGCAAAGGAAACTATTCTCGCTAAATAGAGCATAGGCTAAATGGGTTATCCTAGTCCTTAATTGTGGAATCCCGACGCATGCGAATTGAAATACACGATATAAATATAGCATGCATATAGTAGAAACAAATACCGCATATTCAAATCGAAACATGATAATCTAGGGGTCATTCCTGGACAGGTATATAAAGTAAAATCACATAGCAGAAGCACACCAAATAGATAGGCACGACGCACGACTCACAAGAAAGCTAAGTGGACCCACAATGCGTGAAATGCAAGAGGACTCGAAATCCTAGGGTTAGTGAGTGTGATTATCGATGCAATGCTAGGTGTGTGTGAATTTGTGGCGATTCATCATAGGATTCATCTCTAGGAGAAAGAGCTAAAAAAGAAGAAAAGAAAAAAAAAATAAAAACACGATGAAAACGACACAAAAAACGAAAAAGAAGGACTCAAACGACGCACACAGTGCGACTCCCCCAAGCTGAAGTTTGCATTGCCCTCAATGCAATATGAGTGAGTATGGGAGGGCAATGAAAATGGGGGGGAATACGCACTGACACAAAAAGAAATGAAAACGAGGAAAACACATAGATGAAACTGAAAAAGAAAGAAAGATCAAAATCAAAATCAAACAACACGAAAATAAAAATAAAACCACACGACACGACACTCAGAAAATGAAAAACAAGCACACACACAAAAATGAGAAAAACAAACAAAACACGACAGCACACCAAAATAGACGTCCCCCAAGCTAAACCAGACAGTGCTAGCGAAATGATATGATCAATAAAATGCAGAGATATGCAAGGGGTAGTCAATCGGATTCGCTGGTACTGGAATGGTAGGGGGAGGGGGAGGAGGGAGGGGAATAGTGAATGAAAGAATCCTCAGAGGAAGAGGAGGGTGTGCCTATGGGTGAAGGAGGGGCGACAGGCCGGAGCACGGGAGGATCGATGTGCACCGGGGGGCTGTGGTGGAGGAAGATCGTACCAGGTGGGCCGACAGTTGGGTGCCAATCGGGAGGATCCAAGGGTGGTAGATGCACTAATGGAGAATACCAAGGATCGGGGTAAAACTCCCAAGGCAGATGAGACGGGGGATAGGGTAGCCGCAAAGGGGCCAAAGGTGGCAGGATCGCGAAAGGTTCACAGGCGGGGCTATAGAGGTAGACAACACTGTCTTCACCGAAGGGAGTGAGCATATTGATATCGATCAAGTAATCGCGATCAATACGGCTATGTCCAGGCAAAATAGGGAGGTCGGGAGGTACCCTCAGAACACAGCTGACAATAAGAGTGATCATCCCACCACAACAAATGGAACCGGAAGTGGCGCGGCTAACGGAAAAAATTTCGTGGACGATCCAATGAGCGGCGTTTATGGGCATAGGGATGTGCCCAAGGATCCTGTCATCGGACATGGCATAGAGAAAGAAGAGCTCATCCCTAGATACAGTGGACACATCCACGCGGGCGAAAACAGTGTTGGCGAGGATGCAATGGGCGAGGCGGTAACACGGGTGAATAATGTAGGAGGCAGGAGCCTCGGGTGGAAAGGTGGTGTACCGGGTAAATCGTTGCCAAACACCATCAGCCCGAAATTGAGAGTAGATGTCAGTTCGATCGTGGGTGGAATGTTCAGTATTAAGATCGGGGTGACGGAGATTAAGGATAGTGTTCAGCTCGATGAAACCCAGAGAAAAGTCGCAATTGAAAGCGCGGAAGGAGAAACCCCCATCGAACAACTCGAGGGAACTGAGGAATTCAAGCGTGAGATTTCTGTGTGTGTGACCATGGATGTGAGAGAGGGTGTGGCACCTGATACAGTTGAAAATTCTGGCGACGCCGTTCGAAAGCCCTAGAGCTTTGAGTGTGGAGCGATCGGCGAAGAGTGTAGGTCTCATCGGGCGATGAAGTAGTGCTCGCAAACGGTCAGACTGCTCTTCCGTAGAAGGGTTTATGCCAAGGAAAGATAGGGAAAAGGGGTCGTAGAGCGGATCACGGCGCGAAGATGATGCAATCTCTTTCCCTTTCTTAGACATGGCGACTATGTGGGTGGTGAAAATGAAAGTGGGGGCGAGCCTAAGATGAATATATGGCAAGTGAAGCAGATACAACACCAATTTACGATATTACAGATAAAGTAAAAGATGTGTAGAGTGGAAGAATGTTACCCATCGATGTAGCAAGATCAATCGCCCGGGGGTCTCGCGTAGTAGGAGGAAACAATCCGGGAAGCCGCCGCTCGCTGATCCGACAAGAACAGAATTTTGAAAATTTTGGGGCTAGGGTTAGGGTTTGGGGGTTTTTGATGATGGAATGTCGACGATGGCGAGGTGGCGGGGGTGGGGAAGTATGGGAGTGAGTGGGGATGAGGGTTTAGGGACAGTATGTAGGGTCGAGTAAGTCGATTCTACAGCTGGAGGGCGTGAAATCGTGTGAAGGGGATTTTCTGGGGTCGGGTGGCGGTCGCCGTACGTTAGGGTTATTTATAGGGGCGAAACTGAACCGATCGGGTGGGTTCTCACCCGATCGGGTAGCCAAATTTCGAAAGTTCATGTCGGCCAATAGCTACATGTGAATCGGTCGGTTGACTCATCAACCGATCGGTTGGCCGCCTCCCAAATTTTTCCCGAGAATTGAGGGCTGCTCACCTGGTCGCTTCAATCGATCGCGCTCGAACTCAACTGATCGGTTGATATTCCCCAAAAAATTCCCGAGAGTTCTCCCCAGCTCACCCGGTCTGTCACCCGGTCTCTTCATTCCTCAACCGATCGGGTCATTTGGGGACAGACGTCGGCATGTATCTGATACATCCCAACCGATCGGGTGGGAACGCACCCGATCGGTTGAGGCCTTGTTTTTCTGCAAAACCCAAGAAACGCCTGAGTTCCTTCACGGAAGTTGTTTCGGCTGGATTTATTTATAAAAATAGAGAAAAATAAAGTGGAAAAAATCCTACAAAAGGAAGCATAAGTTTAGAACATGGGTTGCCTCCCATGAAGCGCACTTGTTTAACGTCGTTGGCTCGACGCCCACAGCGGTGGTCAATTAGGATCCGAAGGGTTAGAGGAAGAGTTGTCACTCGTTGGGGATCCGACCGGAGAGAATTCTGGTTCTCCAACTGCATAGTGTTTCAGACGCTGCCCGTTCACTTTAAACGGCTCATCCCTTCCCATTATCTCGATAGCCCCATGCGGGAAAACCTTGGTGACGCGGAACGGTCCCGACCATCTTGACTTGAGTTTCCCAGGAAAGAGCTTCAGCCTTGAGTTGAACAGGAGAACTAAGCCCCCTACTTTGAATTCCCTCTTTAAGATTCGCTTATCGTGCCACCGCTTCAGCTTCTCCTTGTAGATCTTGGCGTTCTCATAGGCATTGAGCCGGATTTCGTCGAGCTCGTTGAGTTGTAGCTGCCGGTGCACTCCTACCTTCTTGGTGTCGAAGTTCAAATTCTTAACTGCCCAATATGCCTTATGTTCCAATTCCATAGGAAGATGGCAAGCTTTCCCATAGACGAGCCGGTAGGGAGTTGTGCCGATAGGAGTTTTAAATGCCGTCCTGTAAGCCCAAAGCGCGTCAGGGAGCTTTGATGACCAGTCCTTTCTGGAATTGGCCACCGTCTTTTTTAGTATGCTTTTAATCTCCCGGTTAGAGACTTTCGCCTGACCGCTGGTCTGCGGGTGGTAGGCACGCCCCACCCGGTGTTGTACCCCGTATTTTTTCAAGAGGGCCTCAAATTTCTTCTCTATAAAGTGGCTCCCTCCGTCACTGATCAGGACACGAGGTACACCGAACCGCGGGAAGATGTTGCTTTTAAAGAACTTGGCCACCACTCTGGAATCATTGGTTGGACTGGCCACCGCTTCAACCCATTTCGACACGTAGTCCACGGCCACCAAGATATACTGGTTCCCCGAGGAAGAAGGGAACGGTCCCATAAAGTCCACTCCCATACATCGAAGATTTCTATCTCCAGGATGTAGTGTTGAGGCATCTCATTCTTTTTGGAGATATTCCCAGCTCTTTGGCATTTATCGCAGGCTTGGACATAAACATGTGTGTCCCTGAAGAGTGTAGGCCAGTAGAATCCGCTTTGGACAATTTTTGCGGTGGTCTTGTAGGTGCTCGTGTGCCCTCCACATTGCTGCCAGTGGCAGTGGGAAATGATGGAAGTCGCCTCAGTTTCAGGGATGCATCTTCATATCACCCCATCATTGCAGGTTTTGTATCGGTGGGGGTCATCCCAATAAAATCTGTGGACCTCATGGAAAAACTTCTTCTTCTTCTGAAAGCTCACATTGTGGGGAACGATGGCACAAGCCAGATAATTTGCGATGTCGACGTACCAGGGGGTCCAGGAGGAAGAGACAGAGAAGAGATGCTCGTCAGGGAGTGAATCATCGATCGGTGTAGCATTTAAATTGAGAGTGGGCATCCTGGACAGGTGATCGGCAACAACATTCTCCGCCCCCTTCTTGTCTCTGATTTCCAGGTCAAACTCCTGGAGGAGGAGAATCCATCTAATGAGTCGTGGCTTGGCTTCTTTCTTGTTCAATAGGTATTTAAGAGCCGCGTGATCCGTGTGTACGATCACCTTGGCGCCAACGAGATATTGTCGGAACTTATCCATGGCGTAGATCACCGCGAGCAATTCTTTTTCCGTGGTAGTATAATTTCTTTGGGCGGCATCAAGGGTTTTGCTCGTATAATATATGACATGAAGATTTTTATCTTTCCTCTGCCCTAGGACGGCACCAACCGCATAATCACTAGCGTCACACATCAGCTCAAAGGGCAGTTTCCAGTTTGGTGGCTGTATTATGGGTGCGGAAATCAATGCTTGCTTCAAAGTGCGGAAGGCCTCCATACACTCCTCGCTGAAGACGAAAGGTGCGTCCTTCACGAGGAGTTGGGTCAGAGGCCTGGAAATTTTCGAGAAGTCTTTTATGAAGCGGCGATAAAATCCCGCGTGTCCTAAGAAACCACGGACTCCTCGAAGATTGTGCGGTGGTGGAAGCTTTTCAATCACTTCAACTTTAGCCTTATCAACCTCGATTCCCCTCGAAGAGATGATGTGTCCCAGCACAACTCCCTCTTGGACCATGAAGTGGCACTTCTCCCAGTTTAGGACTAGTCCCTTTTCCTGACATCTCTCCAAGACCTTAGTGAGATTACTGAGGCACGAGTCAAATTTAGTTCCGTAGACGGAGAAGTCGTCCATGAAAACCTCCATGATGTCTTGGGAGTAGTCGGAGAAGATAGCGGACATGAGTCTTTGGAATGTAGCAGGGGCGTTACAAAGTCCGAACGGCATTCTTCTATAGGCATACGTCCTGAATGGGCAAGTGAAAGTCGTCTTCTCCTGGTCATCGTTATGAATAGGGATCTGAAGAAATCCTGAATACCCGTCCATGAAACAGAAATAATTATGCTTCGCCAGCCCCTCGAGCATCTGGTCAATAAAGGGGAGCGGGTAATGATCGTTCCTTGTAGCTTTGTTTAGCTTTCTATAGTCAACGCACATCATGTACCCCGTGACGGTCCTCGTTGGTATTAGATCGTTCTTTTCATTGCGAACCACCGTCATTCCTCCTTTCTTGGGTACAACGTGCACAGGGCTAACCCAGCGACTATCGGAGATAGGGTATATAATACCGGCATGTAGAAGGCTAACAATCTCTTTCTTTACGACTTCCATCATTATGGGATTCAACCTCCGCTGTGGCTCAATCGAGGAGGCTTGCTCATCTTCAAGCAGAATTCTGTGTGAGCAGAGGCCTAAGCTAACCCCTTTTAAATCCTCAATTGCATATCCGAAAACTCCTTTAAACCTTTTTAGAACACCAAGAAGTTTGGTCATTTGGTCTTTGGGTAGTGAAGAGTTGACTATAACCGGAAGGGTCGAGCCTGCTCCCAAATATTCATAGTTAAGCCCCGGCGGTAATTCTTTCATCTCAACTTCTTGGGGGCATGACGAATACTTTTCAAGCTGAGCATCCTCAAGGGAAAGGAGTTCTTCGTGGATTTCTCGGAAGCCAGCATCCGGAATCTCACCCTCGGCCGTGGCTCCGCACGACGAAATTTCGCAAGGTATAGTGGGAACGATCGAGGGATGCACCGGGTCTCTTCCGAGCTCATCATAATTATCCGAGAAGAAGGCTTGTAGGTGAAATCAGGTTTCAATCATCGATGATTCTCCACAACCGTTTCTAGCTTCTCCATTGTCCAATGATCGGGGACGCTCAATAGAAGTCTGCAAGGGATAGATCGATTCCTGTCCAGCGTAGCCTACAACCCCGGTCGGGTGGCTCTCCTGACAAAACTCTGCGGTTAACTCCTCTTCACTACATTCGAGACCATGGTTGTCGATATACGCCACTTCACCGTGGGGAAAGGGAGTTGCCATGGCAAGGTGCTCCTGCGCATCTCGATATCTCTGGCCTTCCACGGCGGCAGACAGGAGGGATAGTATATTCGAAGTATTCAGTGATTCTGCTAAGCTCTGCGCCAAACAGCGGATATGGTGAGAGTGATCCCAGATGTCTCCTGAAACTGCATGCAACAACCTTGCCGTGGGGCCGGGATCTTATACGAAAGGAGAGAGAGAGAACTGCACAAGTGGCAAACACGTCAAAAGCACAGGTTGCATAAACGGGAACCGCAAGTTGCGATGGAAGCACGGCGATTCAGTCAATTAGCACTATACAATTACTATCCACAGTATGTCCAAGTGAAATCTAAAAGTGTAGAGTGCGAAAATTATCGCGAGGTAGGGATGAGAGCTAGACACGATGGTTCAAGAGATCCTAAAATAACAAGCACGTTGCCTCCCCGGCAACGGCGCCATAAACTTGACCGGCGCCCCCGCGTTTACGGTATGGGCGCGTTGTCGGTTTACCGCAAGTGCACGGTTAGTGTAGGGTGCGGGTATATCGAACTCAGGGAGGCGAGGTTGTGCTTGAGTCAGGTAGGACCTAAATCAACCCGAGGGGCGAGCTAGCCCGAATCGGTAGATGGTTGTCAGGAAAAGAAATGAAGGGTATGAACAACAAGAAAGAAAACCCGGGAATTTGGTTTCCAACCCGACGAGAGAGTCTCGCTGATACGGCCTACGGGTATGGATAGCGATCGGGATTAGGGTCTAATGGTGAGACGTTGCCTCTGAAAGTGGTACCGGCGTCCCATGGGCCCGATATTCCGGTCGGTGCCCAGGATGATACGCCGGACTTCCCGGATTCGATCAGTGGGCACTCCAGTGTCCATTAACACTGATCGATCCTGGGAGCACTAAGCCCGCAATGATAACTCCCAACGTCTCATCCTGCCGCTCCCGCGTGCTAGGATTCGACGTCTACGCTATGGGTGTGAGCTATGGCTAGGGAGTCAACCGCCAAGTTTATTCCCCTTTGGCCCAACGGTCAAAGGCGGTCCTTTTCCCGCCGATGACAATGAAACACCCCGCGTAACCGTTAGATTCCTAATCCCTATCGATTACCTAACCCTATGGACGCATCAGGAAGAGCCCCCGAAGGGGTTTCCATCGAAATCCCAGATTTGGGAACTACTCACAAAAATCCATGAAAAAGCGATCTAAACAAAAATTAACCGTTGGAATCATAATCGGACAATTACAATGCGGAAGTAATAGAGTAGATAAGACAATACTAAAATTTGAGAAAGATCTGAAAACTTACAAAAGAGTAACAATTACAGCCGTCACAAAGTGAGAAAACAGTAAAAAACTCGCAGCTCTCGTTTCTAGAACCCTAGGGGTTCTATTTATAGACTTTCGCATCAACCGATCGGTTGAAAAGTCAACCGATCGGTTGATCCGTTACAAAATAATAACAGAAAACGGTGAGCTTTCACCCGATCACATGAACCGGTCGGGTGAGTTCTTGAGTGACCGGTTGGATCTTGGAGCCATCGGGTGAAGCGATCGGTTTGGTGCCCGTGTCTTCAGCTCTTCATCTTCAGCTACATATGAACCGATCGGGTGAGAGTCACCCGATCGGTTGGCATTTTGCTCGAGAAAACAGAGAACAGTCCCCCGCTGAACCGGTCTGCGAACTGGTCGGGTGACCTCCATGTGAGCTCCGGCTGAGACCGGGTGGTGCACGCGTGCATCACCCGATCGGTTGGAGATGACCAACCGACCGGGTGAGGGGCTGAAAGATGTATTCTTTGGTGTATGACCCCCTGGATCACGCGTGACTCCTCCCGTTGCTCCGGGGACTTGGGATATCATCGTTAAACGTCCCCTACGTGGTCAATCCCCTGCAATCATGGATAAACAAAGAAAAGTGAAAGAAAACGAGAAAATACAATAAAACGAATAAAAGACAGCGGAAAAACACGGAGAAACACAAAAGAAAACGTGCGTGAATATATGAAATATATCCGCACATCACAGGGCACCATAGATTTCAGCTTGGGGGAGAGTATTTTTGACCACCATTGTATCCATCCATCATTTTGAATGCTTGCTTTGCATATATTCACTGCATATACCATCATACTTTTTTTAATTATTTTTCCTTATTTTTCATTTTGCATCATACTCGCATCCACACCCACCTACCCCTATCTTCTATGTCCTTGTGCCACATTTTGCACATTGAGGACAATGTGTTATTTACCTTGGGAGAGTGAGTGCACTCACGCACTTTTAATTTCTTTACTTTTATCTTTTTTTCCTTTATTTTCCACTTATTTTCACGCACTTTTTCTTTTTTTTCATGCATCATATTTTCCTTACTTTTGGAGTGCTTGCATGTGTATAGTTAGATTTTATTTTATCCTTAGTTCTTTTACTTTCTTTGCTAGAAATGAATTCGCTGTGATGAATATAGCTTGAATTTCCCTTTACCTTTGCACATATCTTTTGCCATGCTATTGTCTTTATTTCTGATATTATTTACGATATACTTGTAGTGCACTTGAGAAAAAGAACTTCCAATGTGATATTATTTGTACATGAATTAATTTTAACTTTGACTTGTAGAAGAATTACTTTATTGTATACTTTTTGTAGAAACCACACCAAGATTCACGCATTGACTACATTATTTTTGGAGTACTGCTTTCTTATCTTAATATCACTTCTTATTGCATGAATTGTGTATTAAATCTTCAGGTTGAATGAATTGATTGTCATTTGGTATGAATAGACTAGTTTGCTTTTAGAAATCAAACTAAGTAGATGACATTACCCTACGGAAGTAGTTATGCATATAAAAAGAGTGAACTGAGTGATATGATATATTCTTTCTCCACATATCTTGAAAAACATTTCTATACATATTATCGTTGGAGATTCTCCCCTAAAGTGACTCTTATTTGTGCATCTTTCCCATACTACCCAAAAGAAAAATAAGCTCCATAATCCCAAAACCTTAAAAGAAAAATAAAATAATATGTGTATGCATCTTTCTTTGGGATCTTATTTGTGTATTAAAAAAGAGAGAAAAGAAAAACCAAAAAGAAAAAAAGAGAGAGAAAAAAGAGAACCTCATTGTATATACATGATCCCTCCCTTTCTTTTATGGAGCCACGATACTTTGGGAAAAACTATATTTTGTATTCGATGCTACCACGCTTATTAATAAGCTTGGGAGAGAATATACAATAATGTGTGTGAGAGTGATTACTTATATGTGCATGATTACCTAAGCTAGGTAATTTCTAATATTTAGGGAGATGACTTTAAGTATAATGACATCTTTGAGTTGAAAAACTGACATGAAATTCATAAAACCACATCTTATTATTCTTATATGTATGAATTGCATGATATCTCTTATACTCAAAGTAGAAGCAGTCAATTGAAAAGTGTGTCGTATATGATTATGTATATCATTTTCTATGCCTTAGACAATGTTTAACGTTAAAATGATTTCATATTTCATAAGATTTACATTTTTCTCAGTTTTTATATATCAAGTGTACCTCATATGAAATGATATCGAAATAAAAGCTATAGTGATGTTTATATTCATTGTTGGTGCATTCGAGTAAGTGAATTCGAGTTCTGAGAGAATGATCTAGCATTTGCTCTATTTTCCTTCTTTTCAATTTATTGGATTTTCTTTATTTTTTATTCGCCAAGTTCGCTTTTTACTTATCTTCCTCGAGGATAAGAGGTAAGCATGTGGATTTTGATATGCTCATATTTTACACTTTATTTCTGCATTTTTTATGCCATAACGATTGCTCATATCGTGAATTTAATGCTTAAACAACGATTTCATGATGAATTTCACTATTTCTATGTTTTGTTGGATTTTCAGGAAAAATGGAGCAATCGGGAGCAATTTAGAGCTATGAGCACATACGCACATGCCGGAGCATCAACGATGATGATATCGAAGAGCTCACTGTGCTTGAAGATGAGAAGAAGCGGAAGGAAGACGAGAGAAAGAGGAAGGAAGAGAGAAGAAGGAGAAAACGATGAAATATCAGCCTACTCGGGCGAGTGACACATCTCACTCCACCGAGTGAGGCTGATACAGCTCCGATCCAGCCAAAGAAGCGCGACAATGTACTCGGTCGAGTGGAATTTTCACTCGACCGAGTGAGAAGTCCACAAGACCGAGTGGAGAGAGGAAAACAACTGGCATGTTATTGGTTTTGGAGGAGTCTGCAGAAGACCCCACTCGACCGAGTGAGAAGCTCACTCGGTCGAGTGAGCCGACCACTCGACTGAGTGGCCGAAAGATAATAGAAGGCCGATTTCGATGATTTCTCTGCAAACCACTCGACTGAGTGGCCGGAAGATAATAAAAGGCTGATTTCGACGATTTCTCTGCAAAATTGTCACTCGACCGAGTGACTTAACTGACTCGGCTGAGTGCGACGACGGCCTAGGTTCAGAAACTAGGGTTTGCTTCCTCCTAGGGGTATTTTTGTCAATTTTTTCTGGACTTTTTAGAGGGTATAAATAACTAGTTTTGAGAGCCGTAAAGAAGAGGGACGTGATGGCTAGAGTTCTGAGGAGAATTTTTGTTTCATCTCGTTTTTGCTTAAGGATTGGAGTGCAATGATCTTAATTCTCTTATTATTTGAAGCCTTGAACATCATTGGTTTGTTTAAACTCTTGCTATTTCTAATTTTTATAATAAATTTCTATTTAGATCTATCTTTTGTGATGAATTCTATTGCAAATTCTAATTCTATTGTTTCGATTATGATGAATTGTGAGTAGTCTCTTTGCTCTAGAGCACATGGATGAACCCTATGGATTCAAAGCTTGATATGTGAAATCTATTGAAAACCAATGTTACTAAACTTTTTGAACGGTTAGATTATGATTGATTTACTTCGGATAGCTAGGAATTTCTATTGGATCTTGAGAGCTCGAAAGAGGATCTTTATATATGAGAAGCCCTAGATATTCGATTTAGATCTATAATCGAGATTCCCTAGAGTTGGTGTGTGAGAGTGACCAAAGCTACCATCTTTATTATATTTCTATAATTATATTTGTTTGTACGATGGTAAAACGAATACAAACCATCATGATCTAGATTCAAACTCACGTTGCACGAGAGCGAACTTGAGTTGGAGTTGAATTATATTGTCGATCTTAATGCTAGTGGTTTGAACTAGGCTTGCGAGAGAGTGAGGCTCTAGTTTAGATTACTATAGACTTGCATAGCATGAGAGCATGCGTTGGTTTACAACATAGTTGCAACAATTTTATCCTAAACCAAGAGTAGTGATATGGAAGAATATAATTTCACATTGATGCTTGAGATCCTTAGTGGGGATTCCCCAGCTCTAGGCACTTTTATTAATTGAATTTACAAACGAATTTTATACGCTTGTGACACTAAACATTCATCAATCATTATTCTATCTGCGCTAAGTAAAAACTATAATACATACAGGTCCTCCTCGTGATTCGATACCTGCTCAACACTTAACCGTGCGCTTGCGATAAAACTACATAGTTTTGGAGTACATCCCGACATGACCAATAACTCTCCTTCGAGACTTAGGCAATGAATAGAAGGGTTCTAAATATACTCGAAGAATTTTATTATTTTACTCACAAAACTATTCAACCTATCCTTTTAATGTTGTCTTCCATCCATCTGATCCCATAATTATTTCATGTTTTTCCGTTATTATCTTTTGATTATAGCTGTTATTTTCTTGATGTTCATTGTGTAATTTTTATCCAGGGCATGGTTGATTTCTATGGGGTATGAATATGGATTGAGCTAATTTTTAAGGTATAGAATCACCAATGAGGGGTTTGCTTAGGATGTTTATTATCAACATAAATTGCTTTCCTCTGATTAGTCACTAACGACACTTAGGGCTACTATAAGGTTTTCAATCCATATGTCGATTCATACTATTTATGTCTCCGACGATAGTTGGGGGTAAATTAGAGCCCTTCTAGCAATGATCTAACTCATATTCACGATGTTGGCATGGATGAAGGTTGGGGATATTGTTGAGCGGCATGCACCCATTCATGTAACAATGACCAACGATAGTTGGTCTAGTCATGCAAGGGGTAGTCCTATTATAGGATCATGAGAGTGGGGGGTAGGTGACCACTTCAGTGCCGTAATCTCACCCTTTGATCGATTTTATAACTAGACAATGAGTTCATCCATATGTTCATCCCACACTAGAGAGATACCTAGCCCTAGAACCATTCTTTCTCTTTATTATCCCTCTTCCATAAAACCAATCCATGTAGCTAACCATAGCCTAGGATTAGCTAATACTAAGTCAAACAATCTCCCTGTGGACGACTGGTTAAGTACAACGACGACAGCCATGCGCTTGTGGCTACAAACATTAAAACTGACACAACAAGTTTTGGCACCGTTGCCGGTGGAGGTTTTCTTGATTGATAATTGCTTAATTTAAGGTTCGTTAGACTAGTGTATATAAAAAATTAATAAAGAAAAAATTCTCCTAATATGTTTATGTTTGCTATTCTCTTGTATTACTGACGCTCTTCTATTAGTTCTCTTATTTGTTTACGAGGTGTGTTTTGGAGCATAATGTGGATGCCCGACGGATTATACAGTGGAAATTTTAAGGCCTCAATGCCACATGTGCTTAGATGGGAGATAATAAGAATTTTCTATAGGTTGCAGCGAGTTGCAAAGTATGTGGGATGCAAGGAAACGTATCCATTCAATACCAATATTATACCCACCCCTACAACCCACACCCATATGCCTACAACCTATACCATGAACCCTCCCATCCATATCTTCGAACATACACACCTCCACCTCCATCAGAAAAGTCTAGCCTTGAGCTTCTTCTAGAAAATTACCTTTCAAACCAAGACCAAACGACCACTCCATTCCCCACCACTACAATTGATGCCATCTATAAGAAATTGCCCAAAATTTGTGCCACATTTACCCACCACAAGGGAAACTAGAGCATCACGCTTGGGATCAGATCGCTAAGGATACATGATGAAGGGGAAGCCCCAGGGGGCCTGACCACATTAGCGCCTACCTCCACCAGTCCTCCAGGTTATTGTGAAGGAAGTACTACATCTATAAATGGAGAACAGATGAAGTGGCACCAGACACCTAGGGATCAAATCATTGGCATCACCCAACTGGAAGGAGAGACTCTATGCCAAGCTTGGAGAAGGTTCAATAAATTGGTGGATGGATGATGTGTCCATATTTTCTATCTTTTCATAGCATCATTCCATTGCATTTCATGTCATACCCGCATCCAAATCTCGTATTTTCTTACAATACTGCAATTCTAACGCCATATTCAAGTTTCATATAGTTTTGTGGATTTTCAGGGATTTTGGAGCGATTCGGAACAACTTTTTGGATATGGACACATCCAGCATGCCCGTGAGTCCGTTGGCGAGCCTCTACAGGAGTTCGTCGAGGTTCAGAAGCTTATGGGAGGAGTGGAGGAGAATCTGGCAAGGAAAGGAGTTGTTTTGGATTTTTCCCAGGCGACTCGACTGAGTAACACAAGCTGCTCGGTCGAGCTGATACACAAAGCCCAGCAGCATACGCGTCCGACTCGACCAAGCAGAGTGGCGACTCAGCCCGAGTCAGCCTATTTTCGAGCTCCATCTCACCAACTTCCTGCTCGATCGAGCAGTACCTACTTGACCGAGCCAGCGGATGACTCGACCGAGCCAGTCCTACTCGGGCCGAGTAGGCATAACGACATTTTGTAAGGAGAACCGATCTACTGACAGCTCGGTCGAGTAATCAGGCTGCTCAACCGAGTATCCCAGACCCCTTCGCCCAAGCCAAGGGCAGTTAATGCGCCTGCTTGATCGAGAAGGCGTCTACTCGATCGTGTCAATGACTCGGTCGATAGCATGCTGGCCCAGACTCCAGAATTTCAGGTTATTTTCGTGGGGCCCCAGACGGAGGTATGGGAGGCAATTTTGGAGACTGGACGAGGGGAGTCTTTCATGATATTTTTTGAATAGAGTTTAAGGAGAGAGGATCAAAAAGAGGAAAAATAGAAGATTGTAGATCTAGATCTAGGTTTTGGAATTGAGTTGTTCTTGGGTGAAAGATTATATTTTTATTATCTCTTTTGTCATGGAATCTACTGGAATTCTTTGGATCTCTATTTGATATTACTCTTTCTCATTTTCGGTAGTAAGATCTTAATCCCTCGCTCGATTTAATTTCTATGATGTTTTCTGCGGTAGAGACTATGTTTTGGTTTGTCGTAATCGCTATGTGTGAGTAGTTTTCCATAGCTTCTCTTATTATCAAACTAACAACTTTATCACAACCAATCTTCCTAAACCGACTGCTATCTCATTCTGAGATCTAAAAATAATCTGGGACCCCAATACACTGTCCCTGTTCCTGTCCCTGTGGGATTCGACAATCTTATATACTATAATTTGACACCTTCCGCTTGCGGATAGAGCCAAGAGTCAGCCCCTAGGAACTATATTGCACCTGGTAATTGTGACACCGCCAGGTGGATTTTAGGTGTGAGTTCGGGGTGTATCAAGTTTTTGGCTCCTTTGCCGGGGATGGTTACGGGTTTCGCGGGGGAAAATCTTAAATGAACCGTGCCTACAGGCACGGGTTATGACTAGTATATATATATATATAATAAAAATGGCAGAGACGATTGATCCTGGCGGCGGCGTCCCTTCATCGCGAGTTGAGGGTGCTCGGCCAGCCGTTCTTCTGGGATCATCTCGCGTTCCTAATCCGGTGCCTCAAAGGCCCCCGATAGCAGAGGATCCTCTCAACGGCGGGTGGAAGGTTGTAGACCGCCGTAAGAACAAGGGCGATAGATTGGGAGGCGTCGGGAATTTCAATGGAGAATGGGGAAAGCACAAATTTGGTATGCGGTCTAATGGGAATCGGGGTGTTAAAATGGTTCAGAGGGGCTCCTACAACAATACGAAACCAACCATGCCTCGTGATGCCCGCATGGTGTTCGACAGAAAGCCTTCAAGGAAAACTGTGGATCTCAAAATCTCTTCTACTGGCCTTATACAATCTTGGTCCGAAGTTTGCTCAAATATTAGAAGGTATGACAGTGATGTTGGTATGGCTTTTGTGCCCCCTCAAGCCCAGGAGGATGGCACGTTAATGGCGATGGTCCCTAAAAGCGCCCTAGCACTGGGTGCAGAGCAGTGGACGTCGACGCTTGTTGGATATGTCCTGGGGGAGGCCCCTTTCTATGGCCAAATTAGGTCATGGGTGGAGAGAATTTGGAACCTCAAGAAGGGCTTGAAAATCTATAGTAGGGACAATGGCTTTTTCTGCTTCAAATTTGAAGACGAAGGTGAATGTGAGCGGATCCTTCATGGGGGCCCATGGATGTTCGACGGCAGACTGGTGGTCCTTCAACGCTGGTGTGCTGGTCTAAAACTAGAGCGGGATATCCTCTCATCTGTTCCAGTCTGGGTCCAGTTGCATGGCGTCCCATTAGATATGTGGACTCTAGAAATCCTCAACTGCATTGCTTCTTTGATAGGTAACCCGATCTGCTTGGACAAGCTTACGGCTAAGAAAGAGCAACTTTCCTACGCCCGTTGCCTGGTTGAAATTCATGCTAAACAAGCCATTCCAAAGTCTGTGTTGGTGGGCACGGAGGATGGTCCATCTATAAGCATTGATGTCAAGGTCGAGGGAGAGCCCCCGAGGTGTACGAAGTGCGTCTGCTTTGGCCACTTGTATAACCACTGCCCAGATGTTGTGGAGCCCCTTCATTCCAAGCAAACACTTCTGAGCCTGGAGGTAATATTGAAAATGGTGAATATGTCCATGCCTCGGGTCCGGGCGACAATGACACTGGAGGAGAGCGGTGTGAAACTCCTTTGCCGCCGCAAATGGGGGGCTTGTTGACTCCTGAGGAGTCAGGCATCTCAGGGTCTGCTGTAGGACCAAAGGTGATTGCTGCTGATATTGTAGAGCCTAGTGAAGGAATGCTGAAATCGCAAGTGAACAGCAAGGTGGGGGAGGGTGTGGTTGCATATACTGTGAGTGCCCCTGCTACTTCGGATTTGGGTATGGGAGCTCAAATCCCACACAGTGCCGGCGATATGACCTCTGGCCCGGTTTCCACAGAGGTGGGTTGTCTTGCAAATACTCTAGCAGCTGAGATCCTTGTTGATGAAATGCCTCTTCCCCGTGCCTTGCCATCACTAGTTAATGAAATGCCTGACCATGAACTGGACCAAATTCCTGAAAGCATTACAGTGAACAATCCAGATTGGGATCAAGAGATTGAAGAACAACTTTCATTTGCTGAGGCTAATAAATCTGCCAAGAAAAAGCTGGAATCTAACCCTGTGGCTCCCGCCAGGAAAAGTGTTAGGCTCCAGGAGTCCTGTCAAGGACGGAAACCAACCATTGATAAATGACGGTATTTTTCTGGAATGCCAGGGGGCTGAATAATTCTGTCAGAAGGAGAGATTTACGTGAAAATTTAAGGAAAACAAAATCAACTGCATTGATTTTGGTTGAAACAAAGCTCAAATCCCTTCCTGAAGGTGGTAGGAGGGTAATCCCGAGGGGGTGGATTTCTTTAAACAACTTTGATTTATCTACTGGGGGTCGTATTCTTATGGGGTTTGATCCTAATGTCTGGAGTGTGGTCAGGTTGTCCTCCTCTGACCAACATATCTCTGTCTCTTGTAAGAATGAGGGTGGCTTAACCTGTGTAATTACAGGTGTGTACGGGCGCAATTCCATGGAGGGGAGGATCAATTTGTGGAAGAGCCTTGTTGCTGATTCACTTCACAATGTTCCATGGCTAGTGGGTGGAGATTTTAACTGCGTTCTTTACTCAAAAGATAAGATTGGGGGGCGAGCACTTGATGCTAGCATGGTTCGTGACTTCGAAGATTGTATTGGCAGCTGTAAGTTGCAGGAGCTAAAGTGTACTGGAAATAGACTAAGTTGGTGTAACAACCGACTTGGGCCCAATCGGATTGCCGCACAGCTTGATCGTGTCTTTGGAAATGCTGAATTGATCACCTTATTACCAGAAGCTTATGTTCATTATCTGGAGGCTGGCACTAGTGACCATTCTCCCATGGCTGTATATCTGCATAATCAGGTCCCTTCTAAGCCTAGACCTTTTAAATCATTTAATTTTTGGTCCTCCTGCCCAGGATACAAGAAGGTTATTACTGATAATTGGGATACTGTTGTTGAAGGAACTCCTATGTTCTGTCTGGTCAAAAAACTAAGTATGCTGAAGCCCGTCCTGAAGGGATGGGCTAGGGACTTTAAAGCTGACAATATGGTGGAGAAATGCAGGAAAGAACTAGACGACCTTCGGAGTCACCCCCTTATCCATGCAGATATTGGCTTACAAAAAAGCGAATCCCAACTGATTAGAGAGTTGACAGAAGCCCTGAAGTTGGAAGAGGATATGTTTAAGAAGAAAAGTCGTCAGGAGTGGCTTACACTTGGAGACAGAAATACCAGGTTCTTTTTCACTCAGATGAAAGCTAGGTGCAGCCATAATAATTTGAGTCATCTGGTGGATGATAGGGGTTTGCAAAATACTTTGGCTGGAGACCTTATTCAGGAAGCACCTAGGTTCTATAAGACGCTCTATAACCAGGAAAATTACCCCGTCTCTTTCAAAAAATTGGTTCCAAAGCGTATCCTAACTGATGATTCCTCCTCTTGGCTTAGCAGAAGGGTTTCTAGCGAGGAGATTAAGAATGCAGTCTTTCAAATTGGGGCGGACAAGGCTCCAGGTCCAGATGGCTATAATGGCTTCTTTTTCCAGCATAATTGGGATCTCCTAGGGGCAGATGTTATTACAGCTGTTAAATCTTTCTTCAATTCTGGTTCGCTCCTAAGGCAAGTCAATCACACCTTCCTAACTCTGGTTCCTAAAATTTCTAATGCTAGTGGGTTGGGAGATTATAGGCCGATCGCCTGCTGTAATGTGCTATATAAATTTATCAGCAAGATTATTTGCAATAGGCTGAAGGTAGTGGTTCATGAACTAATCTCCCCTAATCAATCGGCATTTCTCAAAGGCAGACTGCTCTCGGATTGTACACTAATTGCTCACGAACAAATAAGGGATTTTAATATTCCAATGGGGGGAAGAGCATGTCTGAATTTGGATCTTCGGAAGGCGTTTGATAGTGTTAATCGTGACTTCATCTTCTACTTTATGAAGCAGCTCCGGTTCCCAGAAACCTTCATATCCTGGATTACAAAATGCATCACTACTCCCACATTCTCGGTAATGGTAAATGGTTCCCCTTATGGCTTCTTTGGTAGTAATAGAGGTCTCCGGCAAGGGGACCCACTCTCCCCCTATCTATTTGTTATTATAATGGAGACATTCTCGATACTTGTCGAGAAAGCTATCATTTCACACAGGATTCACCCTATGAAGAGGAGAGGCTCGATCTCTCATCTCCTTTTAGCCGATGACTTGTTGGTATTTTGCAGGGCAAATAAAACTTCATTCCTGGGTGTTAAAAAGTTACTGGAAGAGTTTTATGAATATTCTGGGCTCCAAGTCAATTGGGACAAGAGTTCCGGGATGTTTAGCAAGGGGGTGAAGAACAAGGAGTCACTAGCGGCTATGTTGGGGATCAAAATTTCTACAACTATAACTACATACCTGGGATTACCGCTCTCTCGGAAATATCCAGTGGCTACTAATTACAGCAGACTTGTTGACAAATGTAGAAAGATGATGGGGGGTGGTCCTCTTCGATGCTTTCTATCGCGGGGCGTATTGAGCTAGTAAGGTCCGTAATCTATGGAATGGTCTCGTTTTGGATACAGGCATTTCATCTCCCCATTAGCGTCATTAGAACTATCTCTTCGGCGTGTAGGAAATTTATACTGGGCAACACAAAATCTTGGGCCTGGGAAGTTTTGTGCAAGCCGAAAAAGGAGGGGGGCGTGGGAATCAGGCTCCTCGAGGATCTCAATGCAGCATCAGGCTTGCGGCTTACATGGAGGCTTCTGACTAGCAATACCCTTTGGGCGACTCATCTACAGGGCTTATATGGGGCGGCTTCTGGCCTGTATGCGGCAAAGGCTGAGGTTACAGCTTCCGGCACCTGGAAGCGAATATTGCGGAGCCGCTCAGTTTCTCAGCAGCTGATTAAGAAGATTGTCCGTGACGGGATGAATACGAGATTCTGGGTTGATCATTGGCTTGATAGAGGGCCCCTTAATCTGCACTTTACAATGCCACAGGGAGCCGAAAATACCATGGTGGCTGATTATTGGGGTAGCAGCGGTTGGATCAATGATCCTGCTCTTGACAGTGTTCGGCATCTCCTGAGTAACATCAAATTGAGACCTGGGGTTGATGGTTGGAAGTGGTTGGGGGGCGAATCGTTCACTTTCAAACAAGCCTGGGATGGAGTTCGTAGAAGAAGCGATGCTTTCCCTCTACACAAATTATGCTGGTACCCTAATCATATACCGAAAATGTCGCTAAATCTACTCAGAGCCCTTAGAGGTAAACTGCTAACCAGAGATAAGATCTACAGATGGTCCCCCTCCGCATCGGCCAACTGTAGTCTTTGTGATGATAATGCTATGGAGAATATTGATCACTTGTTTTTTGATTGCTCTTACTCGAGGTACATCTTCCGCAGAGCTATGTTAAAATTAAAGGTACCGGGGCACATTCACCATTCTTTACCTGAGGTGGGGGAATATTTCCTTGCTCATTTCGGTAAGCAGGATTGTTTGAGTTTATTATCTAAGACCTGATTGGCTACAATGGTCTGGCACATCTGGAGGGAAAGGAATAGACGGATTTTTGAAAATGAGAGGAGGTGAAAACTGTGCTATTCGAGGAGATTGCAGCTGACATACGAGTGGGATTGCATGGCCAAGACCCAACAACGGAGGAAGAGATAGAAGCTTATTCCAACTGGGAATTCAGAGACAAAGGATGATTCTTTAATTTATAGTATTGATTGTAAGTCTATCTGTAAATTTGAGATTATATGGAGGTGTTTTCGCTAGTGGGGATTGACGGCGCTTGTGCCCTCTCCTCTCCCTAGCCCAAACACTCTCTATAGAGTTTTGGATGTACATACTATATTTTCTTATCAATAAATTACCACGCTTACCTTTCATATATATATATATATACACACACACACACACACACACACACACACTTATTTACAACATATAATCATATGTACATCATAACTTACATTTAAACACATACACACACATATATATCATTCCATAGAGCAAGTAATTCAACACAATATTTTGAAGCGTTTGCTAGAAACTCTCACCATTCCTTATCTTTCCACCCTTTCTATTCTCTTTTATTGTTACCCCCCGCCACTAACGTCGCTCTCTAGTCAGTAATCATACTTAAGAAACCAGACATGATGGAGATGGTGATTCAAGTACAATGGACATATGAATCTGACAGTGACTCGAATGAGATTATCTTCTCTCCGTATCATCTACATGGTCTCCAGGACTCGCACATGGTGAAGCCATGATCAAATGTGCAGCTAGAGAATTGATTGATGCAATTCGGTTTATCGGACCAGGAACCTATGTGGCAGGTAATGTAAATCAAAAAATGGTCATAGATTATATAACGAACAAGGTTTCTGATGTAGGTACCATTGAGGGCGACATCCACGTAAGCATCGAAGGGGACATAATGTTCCTCCAGACTATCGAAGCCCTACCTGCTAACTCAAGCTGTAGAGAGACTCGTCAACTTGAGCCAGCTCTTGAGTATAATCGAAAGCGTAGTGGCTGATGTATCGACCAATGGTCCAGTGGAATTTCCTGCGGACGATCCGGTTATACAAGACCTCTCAGTCTTTAGCGCGAACGCCTTCCACAATGCAGATACCTTGGATGGCATCCCCGTCGCTGACGGAGTCTTTGTGCGCTACGAGGGAGACACCCTATGCTTCTACAATGATAGCATCCCACAGACTACGACATGTGAAGAGCACATCTGCGGGGGATACACGGAACCTGGACTGTTCTAGATCAACATTGACAAGAGAAGTTCTCCTCACTCTACACTTGATAGTGAACGCATAGTTGAGTACTTTACCTCGGTTGACAGGTGCGCTACGGAACAAGTCACTATGGAAATGGATTCGGCAAATGTCTGCCACGACGTACCATCATCTCCCTGCTCATCATATAATTCTGCCAACGAAGAGTTTCCAGCTTCTGAACCGGCAATCGAAGGCGCATCCTTCTTGCAAGCAAGCGATGATGGGGGTGCAGCGCCACCTCAGGTAGAACTAAAACCTCTTACTGCTACTTTGAAATTTGCTTTTTTGGTAGAGAATTCGACTTACCCTGTCATCGTCAATACATCCCTCACTGAGCCGAAACTAGAAAGCCTCCTAAAAATCCTTAGAGCCCATAGGAAGGTAATATGGTATAGCATTGCTGACCTAAATGGCATTAGTGAAACCACATGCACCCATAGGATCCACCTTGAGGATACGGAAGCTACCTCTATTGAGCCTCATAGGCGATTAAATCCCAACATGAAGGTGGTAGTGAAGAAGGACGTTTTGAGGATATTAGAGGCCGACATTATCTATCCCATTTCCGACAGTAAATGGATTAGCACTGTGCAAGTTGTCCCCAAGAAAGGGGGTTATGACCGTTGTTAGAAACAGTAAGGATGAATTAATATCCACTAGAACTGTCAGTGGTTGGCGTATGTGTATCGACTCTATGAAACTCAATAAAGCCACCAGAAAGGACCATCATCCACTACCCTTTATTGATCAAATGCTTGAGCGTCTAGCCAAACACAAATACTTTTGTTACCTTGATGGATACTCCAGGTTCTTCCAAATGCTATTGCATCGGGAGGACCAAGAAAAGACAACGTTCACATGTCCATATGGCACATTCGCCTATTGAAGAATGCCATTTGGGCTATGTAATACACACGCTACATTTCAAAGGTGCATGACGTCTATTTTCTCGGACTTCATCGAAAACATAATGGAAGTCTTCATGGACGATTTCTCAGTTTATGGCACCGAGTTTGATGACTGTCTAACTAATTTGTCCAAACTTTTGGAACGATGCCACGACAATAACCTGACCTTAAATTGGGAAAAGTGCCATTTCATGGTAACAGAAGGAGTTATGCTTGGCTATGTCATCACATCTAAGGGAATCGAGGTTGATAAAGCCAAGGTCGAAGTCATCAAGGGTTTACCCCCTACTAACCTTAAGGGTTTTCATGGGTTTCTAGGTCATGCGGGTTTTTACCTCTGCTTCATAAAGAACTTCTCTAACATTTCTTTCCCTCTCACAGAGCTCCTTGCTAAGGACGCTCCTTTTGTGTTTACTGACGCCTGCTTGCTAGCTTTGAACAGGTTAAAGGAAGCTCTCATTTCAGCCCCAATCATACAACTGCCAGATTGGAATCTCCCCTTTGAGCTGATGTGAGACACTAGTGACCAATCAGTGGGAGTCGTCATTGGCCAAAGAAAAGAAGGAAAGCTTCATGCAATATATTACACTAGCAAGACTCTGGATGATGCTCAAAAGAATTACACCACTACGGAGAAAGAGCTACTAGGCGTGGTATATTTATCGAGAAGTTCAGATCGTATCTCTTGGGGTCTAAGGTAATTATCCACATGGACCACGCGGCACTGAAATACCTATTGAGCAAGAAGGATGCAAAACCACGCTTGATAAGATGGATCCTCCTCCCCCAAGAATTTGATATAGAGATCAAGGACAAGAAGGGAGCGGAGAATGTAGTGGCGGCCCACCTTTCGCGGTTAATTCAAAAGCACGGGGATGACAGTTTGCCAATTGATGATTCCTTCACTGGCGAACAGTTATTTGCAACAAACTCCTCTGAAGCCCCTTGGTACACAGATACAGTGAACTACTTGGTAAGCGTCATAGTCCTGCAAGGGTTGGCAACATACTCGAGGAGGAAATTCTTACATGATGCCAAGAGCTACTTTTGGGATGACCCATACCTATTCAGAATATGCACCGACGGGATCATCATACGATGTATCCCAAAAGAAGAGGTGACCTCCATCATATCACATTGCCACGATCAACCAAGTGAGAGGCACGCAGCGGTCACCAAAACCACAGCAAAAATCCTCCAAAGTGGTTTCTATTGGCCCACCATATTTAGAGATGCAAATGAGTACATCAGAAAATGCGATATGTGCCAAAGGATGGGAAACATCACAGAAAAAGAATGAAACGCCCCTTCAGGGCATCATGGAGATAGAAATATTCGACTGTTGGGGCGTCGACTTCATGGGACCCTTTCCGTCGAGTAATGACAATAGGTACATCTTGGTTGCCGTTGATTATGTCTCGAAGTGTGTGGATAGCCACCCCGACAAACGACGCCAGGGTAGTAGCCAAATTCTTCAAGAATACCATCTTTCCCCGTTTTGGAGTCTCCAGGACAATCATAAGTGATGGAAGGAGCCATTTCATCGAGAAAAAGTTCGAGACGATGCTCAAGAAATATGGAGTTCATCACAAGGTCGCCCTTGCCTATCATCCTCAAACAAGTGGTCAAGTGGAGGTGTCCAACAAGGAAATCAAGGGCATCCTAAAGAAGAAGGAGGCGGCGGCCGCCGCGTAAAGGCGTTTGGATGAAGCAGACGAGACCGCCCGGAGGGCCTACCAGGACGAAGAAACCGCCCGCCACCAGCTCCGCTTCATCATCGCGGAGCGTGAGAGGCTAAGGAGGGAGAACGAAAGCAACCGGGAAATCCTGGAGGTGACGGCGACGGCCCGGCGGCTCGGGGACGGGCGGGGCCCGTTGTTGGCCAGGTCCCCACCAGGAGGAGGCAGTTCGCCTCGCCTGCACCACTCCTCCGATCTCCTGCACGAGGAAGCCGTTTGTCGACAACTACGCTTCCTCGCTGCAGAGCGCGAGAGGCTTCTACGGGAGAATCAGGAGCGGACGGAGGCCCGAGGGGAGGTGGCCAGGGGGCGATGGCACTGGGAGAACCATAGCCCGCAACCCGTTGAATCCTCGACCCGGGGAAGGAGTCCCGCTAGGCGACCGCCAGGCTACTCCCCGGGGCGGGAGGACCGTCGGCGGCCGAGGCGTGACCGGACCTAGACTCCCGAATGGCGGAGAGGGGATACGTTCGATCGCCCTACGTATCCGGAGGAGGCCACACCGCTTGCACAGTGGATTACGTCCGCCCCAAGGCCCATAAGGTTCAAACCCCCCCCCCCCCCCCCACATGGCCACGTACAACGGAAGAGGTGACCCCCTCACGCACATGCAGCAATACTGGGGGGCAATGGAGGCACAGGATGTGGATGAGGCATTCCTATGCCTGCATTTCTCCCAAAGCCTGAGGGACACCGCGTTGGACTGGTACTTCGGCTTACCTGCGAGATCCGTTGGGAGCTTTGGCGAGCTATCCCACAAGTTCTGCCAAGAGTTTCGGGCCGGGCGGATAAAAAAGAAGCCCTTAGACTATCTCAGCACGATAGTCCAAGGAGAAGGGGAGACAACGGGCAGATACCTCCGCCGCTTTCAGGATGAGAGACGGGCGGTGGTGACATGCGGCGACGAGGTGCGTATGCTGGCCTTCAAGACGGGGCTGTGGACTCGGAGCCTCCATAAATCCCTGCTCCGGGATCTGCCGGCCGACTATGAGGCGTTGGTTGCTATGGTGGAGAGGCATGCGTTGGCCGAATAGACTCTCGGCACAAAGGCCCTATTTCCCCCAGCGAAGCCATCCCAAGGCGAGCCCCGGTCACACCCTCTGCCGAGGCAAGAAGAGGGGCACCAAGGTCGCGACCAGCTGGCCCAACCAAGGCGCGAACCGGCGGGGCGATGCCCGCAAGATCGCCCTGGCCCGGTGCGCGAGTTCGCCCCGGCCCAAGGCCCCCCCCCCCCCCCCCCGAGTCGTCCCGAGACAAGAAGGCCCCCTACGGGCACATTACACGCAACTCAATGCCCCCTGATCGAGGTGATGGCCGCGGCTACGAGAGCCGGACTGCTGCCGAAGCCGCCTCGAGAGATGAAGTCGGATCCGGCCCGGAGAGATTTCAAAAAATACTGCCGATACCACCGGGACCATGGCCATGACACTGATGACTGCTTCACCCTCAAAAGGGAAATCGAGCGACTGATCCAGGCGGGCCACCTAGGGGGCTTCATCGGGGGCAGGAGACAAGACCAAGAGGAGGGGAACCACCGAAGGGCACGGAGGGCAGACCCTCCAACAAACGGTGAGCGGGAAGAGCCTCACCCCCCGAAACCAGTCATGCGCATAAACACGATATGCGGCGGGCCATCCTCCGGAGGAGCATCATCGTCAAGCAAAAAGGCGTACGCGAGACAAGTGATGACGGCGGGTTTTGGAGGGGATCCGAGAGGGAGAAGGATAACCTAACCTCCCATTACTTTTAGCGACGAGGATCTAGAGGGAGTCGAGCTGCCCCACGACGACGCCATCGTCATCGAGGCCCAGATAGGGACGGCCATCGTCAGCCGCCTCCTGATTGACACATGGAGCTCCTGCAACATCCTGTTCATGTCCACAATCGAAAAGATGGGGTTAAGGCCGACGGACCTGAGACCCTGTACCGGACCCCTCGTCGACTTCACCGGTCACTCGACCCCTATTGTAGGGGTGATCACCTTGCCAATTACCCTCAGAGAAGAGCCGCAGGTCATCACTCGAATGACTCTGTTCGTTGTGGTCGACATTGCGTTGGCGTACAACGGGATCATAGGACGACCTTACATGGCGTCCATCGGAGCGCTCCCCAGCCTTCTCCACCAGATGGTCAAGTTCCAAACCCCCTGAGGGGTTGGGTTCGTACGGGGAAGCCAGAAGCTGTCTAGGAGCTGCTACGTGGGATCGACCAAGCACAAGGGACCAGAGCTGAACCAGAGGATCGACCTGACAGGGCGGAGGGACGACTCCTACCATCAAAAGTTAGCTCCAGCTGATTGCACCGCGGAAGGGAACAGGATCGGCCGCGCCCAACAAAGCCCGCCCCAGCTGAGGACGGGCTAATCACTCAGAAGAACACGGAATGCCAGTCGTACTATAGCCGGAAACTGAAAGTCATGAATGAAATATCTTGTCCCCTTTTGCATCTTCGAATTTTGCCTTTTCTACATGAAAATTTCAGTTCAAAACGCGCAAGATTCTGGGGCAGGACCAATCCTCGCCACCCAAACCGGAGAGGGGCACGGGCCGAGCTGCGCACTCGCTCCCCCCCAAAGAAGACCTCCGGGGCAAGCTTACGGAGCTTAGCCACCCAAACCAGAGCGCCATATATGGGGTAGGCGACGGACCAATACCCGCCCGACTATAGAGGCTGCGGGGAGGCGGCGGCCCAATACCCGCCCTCTCAAAGACTCCAGGGCAGGACCAATCCTCGCCACCCAAACCGGAGAGGGGCACGGGCCGAGCTGCGCACTCGCTCCCCCCCCAAAGAAGACCTCCGGGGCAAGCTTACGGAGCTTAGCCACCCAAATCGGAGCGCCATATGCGGGGTAGGCGACGGCCCAATACCCGTCCGACTATAGAGGCTGTGGGGAGGCGACTGCCCAATACCCGCCCTCTCAAAGACTCCGAGGCAGGACCAATCCTCGTCACCCAAACCGGAGAGGGGCACTGGCCGAGCTGTGCACTCGCTCCCCCCCCCAAAGAAGACCTCCGGGGCAAGCTTACAGAGCTTAGCCACCCAAACCGGAGTGCCATATGCGTGGTAGGCGACGGCCCAATACCCGTCCGACTATAGAGGCTGCGGGGAGGCGACGGCCCAATACCCGCCCTCTCAAAGACTCCGGGACAAGACCAATCCTCGCCACCCAAACCGGAGAGGGGCACGGGCCGAGCTGCGCACTCGCTCCCCCCCAAAGAAGACCTCCGGGGCAAGCTTACAGAGCTTAGCCACCCAAACCGGAGCGCCATATGCGGGGTAGGCGACGGCCCAATACCCGTCCGACTATAGAGGCTGCAGGGAGGCGACGGCCCAATACCCGCCCTCTCAAAGACTCCGGGACATGACCAATCCGCGCCACCCAAACCGGAGAGGGGCACGGGCCGAGCTGCGCACTCGCTCCCCCCCCAAAGAAGACCTCCGGGGCAAGCTTACGGAGCTTAGCCACCCAAACTGGAGCGCCATATGCGGGGTAGGCGACGGCCCAATACCCGTCCGACTATAGAGGCTGCGGGGAGGCGACGGCCCAATACCCGCCCTATCAAAGACTCCGGGGCAGGACCAATCCTCGCCACCCAAACCGGAGAGGGGCACGGGCCGAGCTGCGCACTCGCTCCCCCCCCAAAGAAGACCTCCGGGGCAAGCTTACGGAGCTTAGCCACCCAAATCGGAGCGCCATATGCGGGGTAGGCGACGGACCAATAACCGTCCGATTATAGAGGCTGCGGGGAGGCGACGGTCCAATACCCGCCCTCTCAAAGACTCCGGGGCAGGACCAATCCTTGCCACCCAAACCGGAGAGGGGCACGGGCCGAGCTGCGCACTCGCTCCCCCCAAAGAAGACCTCCGGGGCAAGCTTACGGAGCTTAGCCACCCAAACCGGAGTGCCATATGCGGGGTAGGTGACGGCCCAATACCCGTCCGACTATAGAGGCTACGGGGAGGCGACGGCCCAATACCCACCCTATCAAAGACTCCGAGGCAGGACCAATCCTCGCCACCCAAACCGGAGAGGGGCACGGGCCGAGCTGCGCACTCGCTCCCCCCCAAAGAAGACCTCCGAGGCAAGCTTACGGAGCTTAGCCACCCAAACCGGAGTGCCATATGCGGGGTAGGCGACGGCCCAAAACCCGCCCTCCCCAAAGAGGGCTTGTGACCCCTCTTCTCAAACATCGGGAAACAAATCAGGGCTCGCATATCTAGGCAACCCCCACGCGGGGCCATCACTAAGGAGTAACGCTTGACACCTATAAAGCCGACAACCGAAATGACTCGTCAAACTAAAAGGACGCTCGGGACAAGCGCCACTGATAAACGGCATGCCCGGCGAAAAACAGGAGCTGAGGAGTCACGTAAGGCGTCACCCGTCGGGAACGGTCCCCAAGGAACACAACTCCAAGATGGCCCCAGCTCATCACGTTAAGAAAAGGGAGGAGGCGAAAAATACACCATTATAAATACCCCCCTCAACCTCTTCAAAGTGGAGGAGGGTGAAAGAGAGAATTTGAGGAAAGGCCAATCCTTTCGCACACTTTCCCCTAGAAGACGCGGAAAATGCGAGGAACGCTGACTGCTCTAGTAAACGATCACCGAACAGGATAATCCTCTTACACGAGGGGCACCCTGCCTGCTGCTCCCTGCCTTCCCTTAGACAACTTAAGGCACTGAAACTGGAGCTCCAATGGCATACCGTGCCCCTCCATGGACGCCCCGCGGACGCAGGCGCGGCTGGCAGACAACCCGATGGGCGGGACAAACTTGCCAAATCACCCCATCGGGCACCCCAGCACCCGCCAAAGTCGCCCCAACCCTAGGGGACTCGCCCTGAGCGCCGGAGCATTCCAACAGGCTATTCCACTTACACCTGTAGCGCCCCGCCTTCCACTCCTCGACTTCTCCTGGACCACATACGCCAGGAAGTCGCACAGATCGGCGGCGCACCACGTCCTCCCGCGCCCATCACACGGCTACGCCAGTTGATAGGAGCGACAAGGCCCCGCGGGATAGAGCAACCACAAAGGACTCCCTCTCCCCCCAATTCTGGGAACGAGGGCCAAAGCCACCGTCACCGGCATCGACACAACCATCCACCCCTACCCCGAGCGGGAACCCTCTGAAGTAACTCTGCACCCCTTCAGGGGCACGACGCCGGGGAGGGACGCATCAAATACTACGAGGACATCAACCCAACTAGAACGACTCAACGTTTCGCCTACGGGCCCGTCCTGTTTATTAAAATATTGATAAAAGCTGATGGAAAGACTATTCCCGGTTGACCACTAGCTATAACTCAGGCGCACTCAGGCATGGGATCAACCCCCGAAAAAGAGACTAATCAGCTGTAAATTTTCTCGGGCGCACTACCCTAAATAAAGGGAATTAACACAACCCCCCCCCCCCAACGCCGGGCTAGAGACAGCCGCACCAAAGCGTAACTCTGAAAGGGAACTTCCACACACACACAGATGGAAGATTCCAGAAAAGTGCGGGTATCAACCCCATAGAACTTTACTTTCTTTCTTTCTTTCTTTCTTAAACGCCTATACATAACTATTTGGTTACATTTCCTGCGCCGATGGCGCATCTGCCAGTCACGACGTCCACCCCATCCCCTTCAGGGGAATCTCCCCCCGCCCCGCCGGTCTCGGCCTCGTCGCCCTCCCCTCCCTCGCCGGTCTCCCCCTCGCCGTCCCCCTCCTCGTCGCTGCAAGCTGGGAGTCCATCGAGGTAGAGCTCAACTGGTAGGGACAGGCCCGTCGCCTTCTCCTTTATCCGAACCAAGCAGGCTTCCCACTCCTCCGCCTGGCCTTTCTCAATACCCCGGGACATCGAATCTGCGAGGGCAGGTATGACGGTCTTCTCCTGGTACGTGCAAAATTCATCGACCCTGCGAGCCAACTCCTCCTCGGCGGCCTTGGCACGACCCGCCAGACCCTCCGCACAAACTTCCTCCTTCCCAAGGGCCTCCTCCAGCTCCTTCGCTCTCTCTCTAGCCCCGGTCGCCTGCAGCTCATGATCGGCCAGGACCGCCGTCAGGCGCTCTACCTCCGCCTCATATTGGCCGCCCCTCTCCCTCTCCTTCGCCAGGTCCTCGCCATCACTCTTACGAAAGGCGGTGAACTTGGCCACCACTCTAGATATGGCACCCTCGGCCTTATGTATGGCAGGCACGTGCCTCATCACTCCAAGCATCAAGTTGACGGCCTGAACAAAGAAAAGAAGAGAAGAGAACCCATTTAGGGTGTTCAATAAAATCCACTGGAAAACGTCATCCGCTTTACAAAACCTACCTGGACGCCGTGCAACACCGCGGTCCCACACAGACCCTCGGGCTCCACCGCTTCCAGCGCCACCCTATCGCGGGGCAAGAAAATGTTCTCCGCCAGCCTCGCTCCCACGCCTCCGTCATCAAACACGGACTCATCACTCACCACCTTGAACGGCGCTCGATGAAGAGCCTCGTCGTAATACCCCTCGACGTCGGTCCTCTTGGCCTTGAAATGGACCAATGAGGCCTCACAGCGGGGGTCGGCGGTGTTGGATCCTGCCAAAACAGAGTTAGGATCGATAAATGAAGTTGAGACTTACGCTTGCGTATGCAGCACGGTAGTCTACGAACTTCGCCTTTGGATTCGCCACGACGGATCGAGTCTTCTCACGAACGGAGTAAGGCTACTAAATCCACAAGCTAAATCTCTACTTTTAGATTAAGAACTTGGATAAAGGGAGAGGAAGTATTTCGGCAGAGCTTCGCTAGAATGAAGATGCATGCATGAATGCCATGCAAAAGTGTAAGAAATGGCTTACCATTGGGTCTTATTTATAGCCCCCAAGGTAGTTATTTTAGGGTAAGTTGTTCATTTGGAACAACTTAATTAAGGTGTACCATGATACATGGCACATTATAAGCTTAAGTTGTACCATATGCATGGTACAACATAAGCTTAAGATATTCCCCCTTTATTAGCCATATGTCGCATGCACTTATGCATATATAATGCGACTTTCCCACTCATCCAGAGATCCTCTCCGCAAGGGAACAGATTCCCTTTGCACACGACTTCGTGTACGCGACGTTCGAGGTCCGTATTCCCTCGTACATCCCCCACAAGGGTGTACAAACGTCTTCCATATCCAACATCTCCCACTCACACTTGAGGGGATTGTAAGAGAACGTCTTTCTCTTAGTTCTTTCATCTATCATACCGAGAAATAGACCGTGCGACCGTCATGCGCGTAGAGTCTGTTGTTGTGCACTTGTTAGAGATACACAACGACCTCGAAGGTGAAAAGTTGAGTAGTTCAACGCATGCTTTACCCTAGATTATTTCTTCACATTTCTTATACTTTATATTCAACAATTGAATCCCATCTAGATCACAATTGGCTGGTCAGCTTTGAATCATTAAAGTCCAAATGTGAATATGAAATCAATCTTCCTCTTCTTGCGAACCTTCTGATCTTGACTTGATTCGCTTTTCTAACGTGCCCCGCCGAGCCGAATTATCATAGCCCATAAGTAACACGCTAAGATAGCGATCATCTCGTTAAATCTAAAAGAACCAATTTGAGTCCTTGAGGGTAAGAGTTAAGGCCCATATGGCCTTTGAGTCTCACATAATAGCAAACACTATTGCTACTAACTCAGTGGTCGAAATGCATACGTGGTATGAACACGTATTACAACATCACTCCTTTCCCAGGGAGAGTATGTCTTAATGATGTTGTACGGATGAAAGATCAGACACCACGGTGTCTATCTTTTGAGTCCCCTTACTACTCATGAAATATTGCCAGACTCTCATCCTGCATAAGACAGATAGGATTTAAAAAATCCAATGAGATCTTTATATCCTTGTGATACAGATCTCAGATCTTTTGTAAGCATCCATATGATGCAGATCTTTCATTCGACTATCTTGTTAGATTCATGACTCTAAATCATTCGTATAATGATTTTGACTTTAAACTAGTCTCATCTCTATCTTATCCATCTGATAAGATAAGGCGGTTGCTCATGTGAGAGAGCCAACCTTAATCTGTCCGACATACACACAATTCAGCTGAGATTTCAAAAATGTACACAAACATTTCTTAAGAAATTCATATGCAATGTTTGAAAAAGAACTTATTCTTTTATTAATTTTGATCATTTACAGACATGGGAATTTACATTGGTACAACTCAGCTCTTACGCAATCCTTGAGATGATAAGTGTTTGTAAAACACATCTCTGGGGATCGCCTTCGTAAGCGGATCCGCTATCATCTCATGCGTAGATATGTACCTTATGTCTACCTTCTTGGTTTTATCATAGTCTTTTGCAAATTTGTAGCGGATATCTATGTGTTTGGTCTTACAATGGAATTTCGGATCTTTGACATATGCTATAGATGCTTGACTGTCGCTGTGTATAGGTACAGCACCTGAGTCACTTGCATTAATTAGCCTGTCTAAGAACTTCCTAAGCCAAACAGCCTCTTGGACTGCCATGCTAAATGCTACAAACTCGGCTTCCATGGTTGAAAGTGCGATGCAGGATTGTTTCTTGCTACTCCAGGATATTGCACCAGATCCGAGTAGAAAAACATATCCTGAGGTCGATCGTCGCTCATCGAGATCACCCGCCCAATCAGCATCAGTGTAGCCTTCGAGCCTCAAGACATCTCCTTGATAGCATAAAGCAAAGTCTGCAGTTCCTTTGAGATACCGCATTATCCTCTTAACCGCTTTCCAGTGTACTTGCCCTGGGTTGGATTGGTAACGACTTACCATTCCAACGGCAAAACAGATGTCCGGTCTTGTACACATCATAGTGTACATTAGACTACCAACTGCACTGGAATATGGAACTTTTTCCATAATCTCCTTCTCTTTTTGGATCTTCGGACATGATTTCAGACATAAATTGTCGCACTTGCTTATTGGAGTATCAATGGACTTGCAGTCCTTCATATTAAAACGTTCTAGAACCTTCTTTATATAAGTCTCCTGTGAAAGAGAAAGAAGTTTCTTTGAACGGTTCCTTGAAATCTTAACTCCAAGGATATATGCGGCTTCTCCCATGTCTTTCATCTCAAAAACTGATGAAAGCCAAGCCTTGATATCCATCACAAAGCCCTTGTCATTTCCGGCTATTAAAATGTCATCTACATATAGAGACATAATAACATACTTGTTCTTATTCCTCTTGATATATACACAGTTATCTTCATCAAGCATGGAAAATCCATTTGATAAGACAACCTCTTGAAATCGTATATACCACTGCCTCGAGGATTGTTTAAGACCATATATGGATTTAAGAAGTTTACAAACCTTATGTTCGTTTCCTTCTTTTACAAACCCTGTTGGTTGTTCCATATAGATCTCCTCGTCCAATTCTCTATTGAGAAAGGCAGTCTTTACATCCATTTGATGTAATTCGAGGTCTAAGCAAGCTACCATTGCCAGAATCAGGCGAATTGAGGTAAAACGAACAACAGGTGAGAAGGTCTCTTCGTAGTCTATCCCTTCCTGTTACGTAAAACCTTTCGTGACAAGGCGAGCTTTATATCTGTCAATAGAGCCATCAGCCTTATGCTTGATCTTGAGAACCCATTTGTTCCCAATAGCTCTACGTCCTCTGGGTAAGTCAACTAAGTCCCAGACTTGGTTAACTTTCATGGATTCTAACTCCTCTTGCCTCGCTTCCATCCATTTGTCTTTAGCATGGCAAGATACGGCCTGTTTGAAAGTAGCAGGCTCGTCATCTTCTTGTAGTAAAGTCATAAAGGTTTGCGGAAATTCATCCTCAAATCTTAGAGGAGCCAACCTTGTACGACTACTACGTCGTATTTGAGATTCTTCAAGTCCTTGTTGACTTGAATTTAGATCAATTCTAATATCACTCCCACTTGGAATGTCGTTAGAATTGCTCCCACTTGGATCATTATTCCCGTATGGAATAGGATAATCGTCATTCGTATAATCCATTGGTGAAGGTTGAAACGTATTTTCATTTTCACCAAGAATTCTCCCACTCGAATGAGGTAATCCTTCTTGATCATAAATCTCAAATAGAGATAAGTCCTGACTTATCTCGCCCTGTCTTGGAAACTCGTTTTCCAAGAAAGTGACATCCCTCGACTCAAACTCAATTAGCCCACCATTGTCTTCCTGACTAACAAAAACATAACCTTTGGAGTTTTCTGCGTATCGTATAAAGATACATTTCCTTCCCCTTGGCCCAAGTTTGCCATACTTATGGGAGGAAATATGTGCGTAGGATGCACAACCCCAAGGTTTCAAAATGTTTAAGTCAGGAGACCTTTGGTTCCATAACTCATAAGGAGTGGAGCTAACTGATTTCGAGGGTACACTGTTTAAAATGAAAGTGGCCGTCAATAATGCATCTCCCCAAAAGGTGATTGACAAGTTAGCTTGCGCCATCATTGAACGGACCATTTCCATTAAAGTCCTATTTCTCCTTTCTGCAACACCGTTTTGTTGAGGAGTATAATGCATAGTTACCTGATGTACTATGCCTTTTTCATCACAAAGTTCCTTAAAACTTATTGATTGATATTCACCGCACCTATCGGTTCGCAAGACCTTAATCTTGCGATCTAATTGATTCTCCACTAAACTCATATAGTTTTTAAAGCAAGCCAAAGCTTCACTTTTGTGGGATATCAAATAGATATGTCCGAATCGGGTGAAATCATCAATAAAAGTGATGAAATAGGACTTTCCACGTCTTGTCTTGACATTCATCGGACCACATATGTCCGAATGGATAAGCTTTAATGGAACCTCGGCCCTTGTGCCGGTTCCAAACGGCTTGCGACAAGATTTCCCCACAAGGCAATGTTCGCAGGTCGACATTTCAACCTTTGAAACATTGGATAGAAGGCCACGTTTGGCAAGTCTATCCATACGCGTTGGTCCAATATGACCAAGCCTTGCGTGCCAACAATTCACATCAGACTCATAAGTCTTAGAATTTGCAATAAGGAAATTTTCATTACATGAGGAATTATATATTGTACTCATTACAATAAATCCTTTAAATACAAACCCAGTACCAATAAGAGTATTATTACAACTTAAGTCCACATTACAATCATGAAAAAAACCAGTTATAGCCAAGACCCATTAATACAACCACAGAAATTATATTCCTTCGAATATCTGGAGCAAAGAGGACATCATGAAGTAGGAGAGTGCGGCCGTTGTCCAAGACTAGCTTGCAAGTCCCAACGCCTTTCACTTCAACACGTGTGTTGTTTCCTACATAGATCCACTTCGTTCCTTGGGGTATCCGGTGATACTCCACGAAGGACCGTCTGTCCCTTGCTATGTGGTCGGTGGCACCTGAATCAATTATCCAAAACGGATTAGATTCCACAAGAAATATCGAACTAGAAACACATATGTAACTAGTATATTTACAAGTTACCTCGTCCCTTCCACTCGTACACGAACGAGCATAGTGACCGAGCTTGTTGCACTTGAAGCACTTGATCCTCTTCAAGTCTTTCTTCTTGTGCCATTTCTTGTGCCCACCCTTATGTTTGGGTTTCTTGGTAGACTCAGGTTGCTTATTACGTTCATTAGAGAACTTCGAACGATTTTTCCGTTTCTTTCCCCCGTGTGAGGAACTAGCAACCATGTGCACTTCTGCACTTGGTTTGGCAGTCGCAAGCCGCTCTTCCTCTAATTCGAGGTGCTTGGAAACATCGCTGAAGGTCTTGATGCTCTCATTGTGAGTGAGATGCATCTTCATTTGATCCCACCCATTTGGTAGGGAACGTATGACTGCTTGGATTTGTTGCTCATCAGTGAGCACATGACCTGCGTCCTTTAACTCTGAGATAAGGTTCGCCATATGTCGCAGATGTTTCCCCATGGAATGATCTGGACGTTTCTTATATGTATCGAACCTTATAGTTAAGGCGCGAAGTTTGGACACCGATGTGCCACCGAACTTCTCCTCTAGCTTGGACCATATGTCCATGGCTAGGTCATGTTCTCGGAAGATGCGCATTATGTCATCAGCCATACTGCTTAATAACGTAATGCGCGCTATCTTATTCTTCCGAGACCAAGCATCAAAAGCTTCCTTGTCTCTTCGGTGTTGGGCCGTAGTGCCCAACTCTGGTTCAATCATAACGTTCTTTAGAGTTTCGAGCACTTCTTGCTCCTCTAGAACGTATTGTATCTTAATGGACCAAAGTTTGTAATTATCGCCGTTGAGTTTTTCACCTTTGTTTAACTCAGCGACGATATTCTTTGAGGCGGAAGACATTTTACTTTTAAAATGCTGCAAAAAGACATAAAAACCAAAGGTTCGATCAAAAATCATTGCATAAATTTCTTATATACATAGTCATCATACATTTTCATGATTCATTAGTCTCGGCCAGCGGACCGACCAGGGAAATGGCTAAGTCATGGTTCACTACCCCCAGACTAACTGAGGTGTCCCACAAACTAGTCCAAAAGACCACTGGTCGAATCATGATCCATTGAGATACTGAATCAATCGAATGTGAAATTTCAGACTAGTTTAATATCACTCCTACTTGAAAAAAAAATCCCACTTGGAATGATATTATTACATTTGATAAGTTACTTTCGAAAAATATTGAAAAATATTAATCTAGAATCGAAAAGGTCACTACGTTTCCAATCACCATCTAGAGTAACTTTCAATATTTCCCCATCACTTTATCAAAAGTTAGTACTCTTATAGTACTTCGCAGCGGAAAATCGTTTTTGAAAACGTATTTTTCAAAACGTATGAAAACGTATTTTTCAAAAAATTATATTTCAACTTAGTACCCTTATGATACTAGTGAAATATTCGGCACTTTCTGACCATTTGTCGGGAATGAGCCGTAGCCGTGCCAAGGTCGGATCCCCCTTTTGGGATTTTTCTGCAAACTATCGTCGCGGGCTCCCGTATGGATCCAGGCGTTTCTCCCCGTATGAGAGAATTTTGATACAGACGACTGTCGTTTGGCCCCGTTTGGGCTAGTCGGCACGTTCATGTTCAACCAAGGCCTTTTGCCGAAATTGGTCTGCATCACTCCCGGCCAGGGCCCCTGCCCTGGCCGGCCAGGGCCGACCTGACCACTGGCCTGGCCTTGGCCAGAGGCCGGCCAGGCCTCTGCCTGGCCTGGCCTAGGCCAGAGGCCCCTGGTCGGGGCAGGGCCCCTGCCCTGGCCTCGGCCAGGGAGGCCGGGCCCTGGCCTGAGGCCAGGGCGCTGCCCTGGCCTCGGCCAGGGCGCTGTCCTGGCCTCTGCCAGGGCGGCCGGGCCCTGGCCGGGGCCAGGGCCTCTGCCCTGGCCTCTGCCCTGGCCTCTGCCAGGGCGGCCGGGCCCTGGCCTGAGGCCAGGGCGCCGCCCTGGCCTCTGCCAGGGCGACAAAGCCCTGGCCGGGGCCAGGGCCCCTGCCCTGGCCTCGGCCAGGGAGGCCAGGCCCTGGCCTGGCCACGGCCAGGGCCTTCTGGCCCTGGCCCTGGCCGGCCAGAGCCGGCCGGCCATGGCCATGGCCGGCCATGGCCGGCCGGCCATGGCATTTTTGCCTTGACCGGCCATGGCCCTTTGGCCATGGCCGGTTTCCCCTTTCATGGGTGGCCGCACACCCCCGCCGGAGGGGGTTACCGCGGTGGTTATTGGCCGTAGCCAATCCCCTCCGCATGGGGAGGGGGGTGCATGGCCTTCATAACCCATTTGGCCATGGTGCACATACACAAAAAAATTCATCTTCCCCGATGGGAATAACCACCACCTTCTTCTCCGGTGAAGCACCCGTTCGTCGAGGAAGTAGTTGTCCTCCAATGGCCGTGTGCCAAAAAATGAACCCACTTCAATAATTCGTAAACTACGCGCTCCAGATGAAGAGAGCGCCCATTCCCTATGAATGGAGACTCAGCATCCATGAAGAGAGCGAGTTTGACGATATGAACGGTCGGTTCTTCCCGTCACGGAGAGTTCCTGACATATCCGTAATGACAGAAGACCCTAACGTGAAAAGAACAACTGCTGTGTTCTCTCCGTCACGAAGCGTTCCTACCATATCCGTAATGGTAGGATACCCATCCGTGAAAAAGACAACGACTCGTTCATAGTTTCTCCGGGGTGAACCCGTATGGCTCCGATACCAATGTTGGATCCTGCCAAAACAGAGTTAGGATCGATAAATGAAGTTGAGACTTACGCTTGCGTATGCAGCACGGTAGTCTACGAACTTCGCCTTCGGATTCGCCACGACGGATCGAGTCTTCTCAGGAACGGAGTAAGGCTACTAAATCCATAATCTAAATCTCTACTTTTAGATTAAGAACTTGGATAAAGGGAGAGGAAGTATTTCGACAGAGCTTCGCTAGAATGAAGATGCATGCATGAATGCCATGCAAAAGTGTAAGAAATGGCTTACCCTTGGGTCTTATTTATAGCCCCCACGGTAGTTATTTTAGGGTAAGTTGTTCCTTTGGAACAACTTAATTAAGGTGTACCATGATACATGGCACATTATAAGCTTAAGTTGTACCATATGCATGGTACAACATAAGCTTAAGATATTCCCCCTTTATAAGCCATATGTCGCATGCACTTATGCATATATAATGCGACTTTCCCACTCATCCAGAGATCCTCTCCGCAAGGGAACAGATTCCCTTTGCACACGACTTCGTGTACGCGACGTTTGAGGTCCGTATTCCCTCGTACATCCCCCACAAGGGTGTATAAACGTCTTCCATATCCAACAGGCGGCCCTCTCTAGACCGAACAACGGACCACCATAGGGCCAACTGTCCCAACCGGCGGACCCGGTCGGGCCGCCTGACGTCTCGGCCCTCCGCGACTGACCGATAGCGGCCGCCCCCTCCACTCCAGTAGGTGTCAGGGGGCTAGACGACCACGTCCCGGGGGCATCCACCCCTCCCCAATTGACCCTTCGTCCCCGCCCTCTAGGTCGATGACGGGGTTTGCTATCCCCTCCCCGGTTCCACCCTCCTGCTGACCGGCTTCCCCCCCTGCCCCGGCGCATCAGGAACAGACGACCTGGTCGGCATCTTCCTCCTCTTCGTGGATGCTGGCACCCCCGTCAAACTCCCCACCCCTCCTTCCTCCCGTAACCTCTTGGGGCCAATTCTCTTCGACGTTCTCCCCGCCTGCTCCGATGTGCGTTGCATCATTTCCTCAAGGACAAACTCATCGTGTGACCTGCCAAAGAGAGAAAGTTCAGGGTAAGCACTTCAGATGCACTAACACCAAAATCCGATGTACCTTCGGGCCAGATGTTCGCCGCTATCATCTCAAACCGAGCGAGCATCCGGTAATCTCGGCCCTCCACTGGTATTGCCTTTAGAAGCTGGGCCACCACTTTCTCCTCATCCCCCAATTCAACCCCCTCCTTCACCTCGGGATTCAGCTCCGCCCAATCAGATCTCATCAACACATCCTCCGGCACGCCCACAAACACATACTGCTGGCGCCACCACTTAATCTTCCCGGGCAACCCCCTAATGAGCGGATGGCTCTTTTTCGCGGAGAGGTAGTAGCAGGACCCCAACCTCTTCACCGAGAAGAAATAGCGAAATAAGGACAGCAATGGGCAAACCTGGTTGCTCACGCACAGCACTAGGAATCCCACAACGGCACTAATGGCATTGGGCATCAGGCGGTACAAGGGCAGCTCCAGGAAGTTCAACACATCTAGCAAGAACGGATGGGGGGGAAAGCGCAACCCTTGCTCGAATGAGGAAACATACACTCCCACCTCACGGTCGCCCACGAAACACACCCTCTCTTGCGGCTCCGGTTCACGAACAGAATACGGTGGCCTGACATACATCCCGAAGATCTCCGCGATGGATTTCTTCAGTACCGACTTCACGCCCGCAATCTCGAGAGGCACCTCTCCAGTCTCTACGGTGGAGCTCCCCTACCCAACCACCCTCGACCCCTGACCACGAAATGAAGACGTCGAGGACAACATCTATAAAACGGACCTCTTACTTAATGGGCTCCGGCAACTCGGACGGCTTCGCTTCGTCATCGACCGCTCCCACGAGGACAACTCTAGCAAGGATAATGAAGTCTCCGACAAGCTCCAGCCGCTTGCAAAACCTTCGCCCAACAATCAGCTTTGCTTCGCCCCCCTCCCTGAGATCTATTTTACGCAACTGCGCAAAGCATCATGACCGTCGACCTCGGGACACGTGTCATCAATCCGTTCCCTATCCAGCATCGATCCACACGTTCTGACGCCTCGTGTACTAGCAACCGTCACTTCTGCCATGCGTCCACTTTGAAGTGGTCAGATCGCTTTGATTCCCGCCCGCCGTCCATTCGCCAGGCTGACATCTAATCACACGATCGCCAGCAGGCCCCTTCAATTCCTGCCCAAATCCCGGCGAGATGATTACCCCCATTCGAAATTACTCCACCCTTCGCCTCTTCTTTCTAAAGCACCGCCCGTCTGAAGGCTGGGTCCGACCTCCGTCGAGGCGGCCTAAATGAGAAGGCGCCGCTCATCCCAAGGATGCGTCCGACCTCCGTCGGATCGGCATAATCGGTAATCTGCCGCTCAATCAGTTCTGGATCTCGGTTGCAAGGCTTAGAAAACGTTCGTACGGAACAAGATACCTCGGCCCGCCCCTGGTCCATCGAGAATCAGTCTGGATTTCTGATCAAACCTCTTCTAACCGCGGTATATCTCAACTTCCCTCTACCGACGACCGGAATATCCTCGGCAGAGCAAAGTTGGGGGCAGTCACGTCCCTCACAAAACTATCGGTCTGCAGACACGACTAGGAAGAATACAGTTTCAATACAAGACCAATACAATGCATTTGCCCAAATAGCAATGTTATACATTAAACATTCCAAACGCTACAACAAAACACTGGCTATAACCCTTACACAAGAAGGTACAGGCCTCCCCAAACCCACTTTCTTAGCGGCGCCCCCTCTCAGCCGACCGAGCCCTCACATCTCTCGCCACTCGTCGAATCCCTGCATCCCTCTCCTCTTGCAACATCGGCACAACATGCTCGTCATGATAGCGGTGGATAGCGGCTTCGATCATTTCGCCTTCAGCTTCCCGTTTTTCCTCCAGCCGCCTCGTCGCGACACCCCTCTCCCTTTTCTCGGCCTCAAGGGCCTCCTTTAGGCCTGCTATTTACCGCCTCTGTACCCCGATCACCGCCTCCTTGCTAACCAATTCCACGGCGTGCTTCGACCGGATGTCGTCCCTCTCCCGTGTTACTTCTTGGAGTTGGCTCTTGACCTTTGCTTTTGACGAATCAAAGTACGCGGCCCGCCCCTTCTCCACCTCATAGGCCTTCCTAACCATCTCCAGCTCCGCTTCCGTGTCCCTCAGCTTCGCCTTGACCTCGCCGAGGTTCGCCCTCGCTACATCAAGAGACGCTCTGGTGACGGCCACAGGAGTATGGCCCCGCAGGGCTAACAGGTTCATAACCATCTACAGAAGACCCGAATTAGCGGGGCACGAACAAAGAAAGCCCAAGGGCGAGGAAAGAGAACCGGCTTACCTGCACGACGTGTCATATAGCAGAGCCACACAACCGTTCCGCCCCCACGCGAGTCAAAGATTCGCGATCGTGCGGTAACACGCAATACTCGGCGAGGCGCGCTGCCACTCCCGCGTCCTCGAATACCGACTCGTCGCAGCCTACTCGAAAAGGGAACTTATGGAGACGGTCATCTGGATATGCCTCGACCTCTTCTCGGGTTCTCTTGAAACGAATGAGGGCGCCCTTACAACCCGGGCTCGACGACCCCCCCATCTCCCACGAAGGGATTCCGTATGGCCACTTTTGAACCAAAGGCGCTCGGCGAGGCTCGACCACCTCTGATACCCTCGGCGGGATGGAGGGTCCGGCCCCCCTGCACGGACGAGCCCGCATGAAGATCTTCACCGGGCCCATCGACAGAGATACCTGGCTCAGCGGCCCTCCCTCCCGGATGCGCCCTCTCCCCATGGGGGACCCCGCCTCCCTGTTCCTGGGGTCCTGCCTCACGAGCCACCCCCTTGCCTTTCTCACGAGGATCAGTGTCCACCGAGACCGGGGCTCCGGCCGATCCCGACACCTCCTCCGGCCCCCGCATAGCGTCTCTGCCTACAAAAAAAAGAAGATCAGGGCAAGCCTAGCCCAAGGTTTACCAAATATCAAAGATACCTAGGGGCCAAAAGTCCTGGGCGAGCCGACTGCTCATCGTCAGACTCGCCAACTGACGGTACGCCTCGGGCAGTTCCATCAAAATCTGAGCTTTGGCAATATCCTCCCCAGTCAGCTCCACCCTTTCATTTACTAGGGGATTCCACGCCCCCTAGTTCGACATCAACGCCACGTCGCTTGGCATCATCACGAAGGCGAACTCCCTCATCCACTCGCCGACGTCATCAGGCACCCCGAGGATAAGTCCTCGTCCTCTCCTAGCGCAAACACATTGATACATTCCCCTCTTCCGGATTACGAAGAAATACTAGAACAGCGCCAGTGAGGGACTCAAGGAGCAAGCAAGACACAAAATGACAAACCCCACTAGCAAGCCCCAAGAACGGGGCACTAGGGAAAATATCGGCAGCTCCAGGAAATTCAACAGATAAAAAAATACGGATGGATCGGGAAGCGGAGCACCAACTCGAATGACCGGACATAGACCCCGACCTCATTATCTCCAGGCGAACACACCGTTTCCTCTGACCCGGGGACCCGAACCTCATAGGGTTGTCACACGAACCGCACGCGAATCTCCCTGATGTTAATCCTATCCAGCCTACATCGGAGGGATCCAATCGCTCTCGGGACAACGGAACGCCATGACCCTCTCTCCTTAGGCCACCGCACCCCCCGCTACGACGCCCCCTCACCCGCCAGCTCCTCCTCCCCCGCTTGGCTACCGCCTCCAACCTCGAAACGAGAAGCCATCGGTCGAAAAGGGAGGAAATTAATTATTATTACCTGGCTGATCCCTCAAATCAGGAAGACGTTCGGAAGAAGATGACCGGCGGCGGAAGCAGCAAATTAGCCAGCAAGCGACAGACAGAAGTATCGAACGCCGGAGAAGAATCGATGAGGGATATAAAACTCCCGCCGACCGCCTCCCAGACCCTTTTATTTGTAAAGTGGGCCACCGGGTCATCACGGCTGTCGGTCTTCTGCCACGCGGCGCCCATCAGGATGTCCTTGACGCCTCGACTGGCGTGAGGGTCACTTCATCCACGCGTCGCGAACCCAATCGTGGAGGCGCTTCGTTTTTCTCTACCCCCCTTTCAAATCGTAATAATGACCAGTAAGGCGGGAGTTCCGAAGCTGTCGCCGCCACCACCGGGCGTGGGCCAAGGTCCTTACCAATGGTCCAGGACGTCGGAGATGGTTCGCCCTCCGAGCCGAGCCGGACTACCGCCTCAGACTCGAAGGCCGGGGGCAATTGTTACGACCTAAAGATCGTAAGAGTCCGGCTCCGGCCCAAATCCGCTGACATACCCCATTAACTCTCCCCTTCACGAAAGGGCCGCCACCCCGGAAGACCGAAGCTACACGGGAACGGGCGCACCTCGCAGCACTCCCCCCACCCGGCTGAGGCATACAACCGCAGTTGCTCGGCCCGCCAGGGGCAGGGTGCTTGGGCAGCACCCGAACAGTACCGCCGGGTATGCTGACATAGGCATGTGCGTATCCTTCCGTGCCAGCGGCCCACAACCCACGACAGAATTGGGGGTGCGGCCGGGCCGGACAACCCCCGAGCCGGTCGACCCGGCCGGTCCCCATGAACCACGGCGCCAGGGATAGCATAGCCGGACCTTTAGTTCGTCACCAACGATAAACAACCTAGGATAAGGACACGACTGACACTAACGCTGCCCGACCATCTGACAAAGCACCCCCGGCAGTTGAGCCCCCTGACAATTAATGCTTTCGGCCCTGACATCCTGACAAAAGTGCCCCCCGGCCGTTGCGCCATCTGACAAAAGCTGGTCAGGCACTCCTGTTCCTGACATCCTCGTCCGAAGCTTCCATTGACAACCGAGCCAGCTCAGCACGTCGAGTCAGCGTGCCAGGTCAGCCCCGCCTAGTCATCACCCATCAGGTATAAATACCCCCTCACTTCTTACGGGAAGGAGGTTGGCAAATTCTCTCTCTCAATCTATTATTCACACACGAGAGCAAAGGTCGTCCATATCTTTGTTCTCCCACTTATAGCTCACCACGTATGGTCGGCATAACCTCAGTCCGATCGGCATGCCTAGCCCCCGTTTTAAGTCCTATTACTGACTTAGGCATCGGAGGGGCTAAGGGTTGGACCCCAACCCCGCCCTTCTGACGAGTTGCTCGTGCAGCATGAAAGCTCGCCCCTTGGTCAACATCGGCTCCAGCCTCCCGCTACCCGATCTTCCTCCGTCGTGTCCGGTGAGATTTGACTCCGTGGCCACCCCCGGCAGCAAGTCCAGCCTCTTCACCCCATTAATCACCTGTTAAATTGCCAACCTAAACCCTCTTGTCAACAGAACCACCGTGCCCTTGGTTTCCCTCGATACAAATTCATTGTGTGCGAGTTCCACCTCGTAACAAGTACTATTCACCCCCCTATAGTACTTGTGCAGTAGCTTAGCAGGGCATTACATTTGGTATCAGAGCCAAGTCTATAGCTATGTCTGCCAACGACAACAAGACCGTTCGTCTACCTTCCGACTATAGCACCTTCAAGAACCGTGAAGGAGCGTCTTCGGTAATGGAAGGACATTCCTCAACGAGGCCTCCATTCTTCAACGGTACCAACTACGGGTACTGGAAATGCCGGATGGAAACTTTCATCCTGAGTGCTTCTCTATGGAGGGCCACGATGAAGGAGTATGTCGAGCCCGCCGAAGAAGATTTCGAGAAATGGCTCCGGCGGAGATCGCCGCGGAGGTAAGCAATGCCAAGGCAATGAACGCCTTGCAATGCACTTTGGATCCTGAGGATTTCAACAAGATATGCACATGTAAGAGTGCATATCAAATATGGAACTCCCTCCTCATCTTGCATGAAGGAACGAGTAGGGTAAGAGACTCTAAACTCATTGTAGTTAATAAAGATTTCGAGTTATTTCATATGCTATAGGGTGATAAGATGAAGGAGTACTATGCTCGCTTCGTCGACATCACAAACGAGTTGGAAGCGCTCGGTAAGACCTACACCCAAAAGGAGAAAGTCTCGAAGATTATCGATGGACTTCCTTCTAGTTGGGAGAAACGGACCTTCGCCATCGAGGAAGGTAATGATATGAAAACCTATACGGTTGTTCAACTAATGGGTACCTTAATGTCTTACGAGGTACGCAAGGATAGCAAGTTGAAGTTGCAGGAAAAGATGAAGTCCTACCTACAACAAAACGAGCCAACGAAGAAGGCTATTGCTTTCAAGGCCGCTCCATCTACTTCCACATCGACCGATGATGAAAACTCGGAAAACGAGTTGGACTTAGAGTCCATGGCTCTCATGGCCAAGAAGTTCAACCGGTTCTTCCGGAAAGGTAACTTCAAAAACAAGTCAAAGTTTAATTCTTCTAACGCCTCCTCTCCTTTGTGTTTTCAATGCAACAAGCCCGGACACATGAAAGCGGAGTGTCCTCAAAACAAGCACAAGGAGAAGTGGAAGGCGTCGAAGTACGACAAGTCCAAGAAGTACAAAATAAGGGGCTTGTCGGAACATTCATCGACTCCGATGATTCCTCTAGCGGAGAGTCGGATGATGAGCAAGTGGAGCAAGCACACATGTGCTTCATGGCTAGAGAGGAAAATGAACAAGGATCTTCCTCTGATGATAGCAACAACAAAGGTGATGAGGTAACAATGGATGACCTTAGGAATGCTAATTATCAATTGTGGTCTAAGTATACTAAATTAGTAAATAGGTATACTAAAGTAAAAGATGACTTAGCTAGCATCCAAACCTCGCCTAAAACTATCATCACCAACAACGACACCGTTGTTGAAGGGTTGAAGAATGAGATTGTTAATCTCAATACTCAACTTGAACATGTTAGCATTGAGGATCCGGAGGAACACAAGATAGCGGATTTGACCTCTCAAAACTCGGATTTGACCTCTCAAATCTCGACTTTGGATGATTCTATGCGTTCTCTGACTTTGGATGCGTTCTCGACTTTGAGTATTGAGAATGAAAATCTCAAATCTCGTGTTTATGTGCTAATATCGCAAGTATCCACTTTGGATGCTTCTATGTGTTCTCTCACCGAGAAATATGAGAACACATTAGGCCGAATTAACAAATTCAATAAGGGTAAGGACCATTTGGATAAAATCCTAAGTGACTTACTTCCGGCCAATCACCACATTGGCTTGGAGTACACGATGGAAAGTTCATCCAAATCGGCCACTACTTTTGTTAGGCCAACTTCCGGTGAATCAACGAGTGGTAGCAAACACTCTATTGGTAGTTCATCTTCCAATGGTTCTTCCACCTCGTTCACACCCTCTTTCGGAAAGAAACCCACTTTGGGTGGACCTCCAAAGAAGGGTCATGCCTACATGTACACGAATACCATGCCACGTAGGAACACACGTCCTACTCCACCGGCTCACACATATGATGATTTTTATGCTACACATTCACGGGCACGTGCACACAATGTGAGACACCCTCATGCACATGTTCCTTCACATGCATATGTACACCCACATCATCGTATGAATAATTATCCACATGCACCATTTCATCATGTTCCTTATGCCTATCCACGTCATGCATCACATAGAAATCAACAACGCATGCATGCACCCAGTAGGATGAGGGCTCCAAAAATATTCACAATTTGGAGCCCAAAGGACACAAGCATGAATGAAAAACAAATTTATATGAATTCGTATTTCATGGATGTTGTGCAAAGTGATAATTATGTGGGGAAGTATAAGTCCAATTGGACTTGGCTTCCAAAGGTCTAATCTTTTGGACCCAATGACCTTGGGTACCATGATACGATATTTTCTATCTTTAGGTACTCAAGGAAAAGAAAAAAATTGGAGCAACAAATTTAAATTTAGCTCCAATGGAAATTGGATACTCGATAGCGGGTGTTCAAAACACATGACGGGTGACACTCAATTGCTCTCCGGAGTGTTTCCCATTGCAAATGGAAACCGCATCGTCTTTGGAGGCAACGAGAGCGGAACCATCATAGGTGTTGGTAAATTTGGTAATCCTTCTAAACCTCTTATAAATGATGTTTACCTTGTTAAAGGATTAAACCACAATCTCATTTCAATAAGCCAACTTTGTGACAAAGGTTACAAAGTTAGCTTTGCGAAAGGAATGTGCCATATTTTAAGAAAAGATAATAATGAATTATTGTTTTCCGGCACACGCCATAAGGATATATACATCCTAGATCTTCCGAGATCACATGAATAATGTCTCATTGCCAACACAAGTGAACAACACTTATGGCATCGATGTTTTGGTCATGTGAACTTTGAAACACTATTTAAGCTTTCCAAGTTAAATTCTATTAGAGGCTTCCCTAAGCTAGTCTTTCAAAAGAAAAGCTTTTGTGACTCGTGTCAATGAGGCAAGCTTCCAAAATCGTCGTTTAAACCTAAGAAAAGCATTTTTTCTAAGCGGCCACTAGAGCTATTACATCTAGATTTATTTGGGCCAACTAGAGTTGCTTCATTAGGAAATGCACGATATGGACTTGTCATCGTTGATGACTTTTCTAGGTTTACTTGGGTATTTTCATTGAGTAATAAAAATGATGCTTTTGAAAACTTCACAATTTTTGTTAAGAAAGTACAAAATCTCTTAGGAACCACCATTGTCACTATTCGTAGTGATCATGGAGGGGAATTTGAGAATGAGCCTTTTGAGACATTTTGTGATGAAGTTGGTATTACACACACCTTTTCATTTCCTCACGCACCTCCTCAAAATGGTGTTGTTGAGAGAAAGGATAGGACGCTAGTGGAGTGTGCTCGCACTATGCTTGATGATAGCCAACTTGGCCATCAATTTTGGGCGGAAGCGGTACACACCGCTTGCTATGTGTTTAATAGAATACTTTTGAGGCCCGGCACTAAACAAACTTGTTATGAATTGTTGTTTGGTAGGTTGCCTCAAGTTAAACATTTTCGTGTTTTTGGTTCAAAATGTTTTATTAAGAACACGTATGGTAGCTTGGACAAATTCGATCCAAGATCCGATGAGGGGATTTTTGTTGGATATTCCTCACGTAGCAAAGTCTACCGGATATACAACAAACAAACCTCAACGATCGAGGAATCGCTTCATGTTTCATTTAATGAAGGATTTGTTCCAACTAGAATTACTAATGATGATGACTCCATGGATGTTTTATGTGATTCAATTGGTAATTCTAACTCTATTGATTCTATTGATTCTATTGATACTAACCCGACTAATGAAGTTGTTGAGAATGTTCCTAGTGATCAAAAAATTCCCAAACGGCTTCATACCGTTCGTGACCATCCTCATGAGAAAGTCATTGGCAATATCCATGATAGTGTCAAGACGAGATCTCAAGTCAACCAATTCGCTCATTGTGCCTTTGCCTCCTCGATAGAGCCAAAGAATGTTAATGAAGCATGCGAAGATAGCGCTTGGAACCTTGCCATGGAAGAGGAACTCATTCAATTCGAGAGGAATGAGGTTTGGGAGCTTGTTCCATTGCCATCGAAGAACCACACCGGCATAGGGACAAAGTGAATCTTCAAGAACAAGACCGACGAAAACCAAGTCGTCGTCTGGAACAAAGCTCGGTTAGTAGCTCAAGGCTATCGGCAAGAGGAAGGGATCAATTTCGAAGAATCCTTTGCTCCGTTAGCTAGATTAGAATCAATTAGGTTATTGTTATCTTTTGCATGCCATAAGGATTTTAAATTATTTCAAATGGATGTTAAAAGTGCATTTTTAAACGGAGATGTTGTTGAGGAAGTTTATGTTTCTCAACCTCCGGGTTTTATAAATGAAACATTTCCAAATCATGTTTTTAAACTTAAGAAAGCGCTTTACGGTTTGAAACAAGCTCCTAGAGCTTGGTATGACCGTTTAAAGAATTTTCTTTTGGATTTAGGTTTTAAAATGGGAGAAGTTGATTCCACATTATTTGTTAAGTATTCGAATAATGATATAATGTTAGTTCAAATTTATGTTGATGATATCATTTTCAGTGCTACTAACTTTGCTCTTTGCGAAGAGTTTTCTAATGTGATGAAGGATCAATTTGAGATGAGGCACATGGGTGAGCTCAAATATTTCTTAGGTCTCCAAATTCGCCAAATGAACGATGCAATCTTCATCCACCAAATGAAGTATACGGTGGAGTTGATAAAGCGATTTGGAATGGAGAATGCCTCCGGGAAAAAGACTCCAATGAGCACGACTACACATCTTGATAAAGATGCGGGCGGAAAAGATGTAGACATTCGTCTATATCGAAGTATGATAGGTAGTTTACTATATCTTATCGCAAGTAGGCCCGATATTATGTTTGTCGTATGTGTATATGCTCCTTATCAGTCTCAACCTAAGGAGTCACACTTAGTAGCGGTAAAGCATATTTTCCGTTATTTAAGTTATACACTTGATTTTGGATTACTTTATCCAAAATCTAGCACGTATGAGTTAATCTCATATAGTGACACAGATTATGCGGGATGCAAATCCGATAGGAAAAGTACTAGTGGCATTTGCCATTTTATAGGAAATTCTCTTGTCTCTTGGTTTTCCAAGAAGTAAATTCCGTATCACTTTCAACCACCGAGGCAGAATATATTGCCGCCGGTGCCGCGTGTGCTCAAGTTCTTTGGATGAGACACACACTTAAAGACTTTGGTATAAACTGTGATACTTGCCATATCATGGTTGACAACCAAAGTGTAATTTGTCTCTCCAAGAACCTGGTACACCATTCCCGTTCGAAACACATAGATGTCCGACACCATTTCTTAGATGATCATGTTGCTAAAAAGGACATCATATTAGTGTACGTTGAAACCCAGAAGCAAATCGCCGATATTTTCACGAAACCCCTAAAGGAAGACTCCTTTGTGTAGTTACGTCGAGAATTGGGGATTATGGGTGAATCCGAGATTAAGGATTCATATGTTTTCAATAATCTTGCATGCTATTCAATTCTTTATATTTGCTCATGCTAGATTAATTGAAATTTTCTGGATTTTTGTTGAATTTTCGGAATTTTCGCTCTATTTGTGCGTAATCGTCAAATTTCAGATTTTCGATGTTTAATGGGGTAGTATAATGATTAATGAGAGTATTTTGATGTTTCGTCGAAGTGCGATTAGGAGAGAAATCAAATTTCAAAAATTTTCAATTTTTGGACTCTCTTAGTCGGTCCAAGTTCATTTGCCGACCGACTAGATTCAGTTCTAGTCGGTCAGTGAATGAGCTTAGACCGACTAAATCTTGTCAGGAAATTTGGCTTCAGTTACTGTTTACTACTAGTCGGTTCAAGCTCATTGACCAACCGACTAGATCGTGATCTAGTCGGTCAGTGCTTGAACTGTGACATACTAGTTGTGACGGGGACTGTCTTGTCTTTTGCTCTTCCGATCGATTAAAGCTCATCTCTAACCGACTTAATTCTCTATTAGTCGGTTTCTATCTCTCTCCAGCTCGAAAAACCCCCGACCCCTTCGACTTCCACCCTCTCCAACCGTCGATTCCGGCCATCTCTCCAGCCATCTTCCCCTACTCCGGCCGTCGACCTCCTCCTAGGATAACCCCCCTCTCTCCCATCCCTCTCTAGGTTTAGTTTCATGTGCATAGGGTTAGGTTTTCACTTGATTTCGACTTAGGGTTTCGGCTAGGGTTTAGATCTCTAGGGTTTGTGATCTTTGCTTCATTGTGTTGATTGCGTCGTGTTGTGCCGCGCTTATGGCCCGTACACGCATTCTGATCCGTCCTATGAGCCCATCGCCTATGACCGTAGAGCTATCCCCTACGGATCCCGTTTAACCCTCGCGAATCCCTCCTAGACGCCGATCGAAAACAACCCAACCCTCTTCGTCTTCGCCTCCTCTAAAGCGTAAGAGGACGGTGACTTCGAAACCCCGTGCCCAACCTCAGCCCAAGCCTAAGCCAGTGACTTTTCGTGCTCCCACTCCACCCGGTGCTTTGGATTCCGACACGAGTACATACGTGAGACTGAGACCCGTAGGGAACCCTCTCCTCCTCCTAGGCAGCCTGAGTCTAGCTCTCGCCCTCGTACCCGTCAGCCTAAGGGAAAGGCTCCGATGCTGGTGGGCGGTGTTGATATCTCATTGTGTCGCGATGACCCTATGTGTCTCGCGGCTTACAACCGTATCGAACACTGTCCGCTGCTTCTGTAGCATTTCGTACATTTTAGTGACTTCATATGGCTAGCAGATCTTCTGTCGTCTTCGGGTCTTATCGATTACCTTCGATATGATCCTAAGGCGAATCCTCACCCCTACCCTCGCATAGTGAAGCTTTTCTATGCCAATAGGATCTGGGGTTAGTACGACACGACCCATGACCGGCGCCCCGCGTGATATGCGCGGTGGCGCGGTGTCGTTTACCGCAAGTTTCACGGTTAGTGTAGGGTGCGGGAATATCAAACTCAGGGAGGCGAGGTTGTGCTTGGGTCAGGTAGGACCTAAATCACCCCGAGGGGCGAGCCAGCCTGAATCGGTGGTTGGTTGTCACGAAAGGAAATGAAAGCGTATGAACAAAAAGAAAGTAAACCCGGGACTTTGGTTTCCGACCCGACGAGAGGCTCTCGCCGCTACGGCCTACGGGTATGGATAGCGATCGGGATTAGGGTCTAATGGTGAGACGTTGCCTCTGAAAGTGGTACCGGCGTCCCATGGACCCGATATTCCGGTCGGTGCCCATGATGATACACCGGACTTCCCGGATTCGATCAGTGGGCACTCCCGTGTCCATAAACACTGATCGATCCCGGGAGCACTAAGTCCGCAACGATATCTCCCGACGTCTCATCCTGCCGCTCCCGCGTGCTAGGATTCGGCGTCTACGCTAAGGGCGTGAGCTTTGGCTAGGGAGTCAACCGCCAAGTTTATTCCCCCTTGGCCCGACGGTCAAAGGCGGTCTTTTTCCCGCCGATGACAATGAAACGCCCCGCGTAACCGTTAGATTCCTACTCCCTATCGATTCCCTAACCCTATGGACGCATCGGGAAGAGCCCCCGAAGGGGCTTCCACCAAAATCCCAGATTTGGGAACTACTCACAAAAATTCATGAAAAAGCAATCTAAATGAAATTTAACCGTTAGAATCATAATCCGACAATTGCAATGCGGAAGTAAAGGAGTAGTAAAGACAATACTTAAAAATTAGAAAGATCTGAAAACTTACTTAAGAGTAACAATTACAGCCGTAACAAGGAAATAAAACAGTAAAAAAATACAACTCTCCCGTTTCTGGAACCCTAGGGGTCCTATATATAGATTTTCGGATCAACCGATCGGTTGACTTGTCACCCGATCGGTTGATCCGTTACAGATAAATCACAGAAAACGGAGAGTTTTCACCCGATCTCACGAACCGATCGGGTGAGTTCTTGAGCGACCGGTTGGATCTTGGAGGAGTCGGGTGAACCGGTCGGTTCGACGCCCGTGTCTTCAGCTCTTTTTCTCAGCTACAGATGAACCGATCGGGTGAGAGTCACCCGATCGGTTGGAATTCTGCTCGAAAAGACAGAGAACAGCCGCCCACAGAACCGGTCTGTGAACCGGTCGGGTGACTTCTTCGTGAGCTGCGGTAGCGACCGGTTGGTGCACGCGTGCATCACTCGATCGGTTGGAGATGACCAACCGACCGGGTGAGGGGCAGAAAGATGAATACTTCGCCGTTTGACCCCCTGGATCACGCGTGACTTTTCCCATTGCTCCGGGGACTTGGGATATCATCGTAAAAGGTCCCCTACGTGGTCGAACTCCTGCAATCATGGACAAACAAAGAAAAGTGAAAGAAAACGGGAAAACATACGAAAACGAATAAGAGACGGCGGAAAACACGGAGAAACACAAAAGAAAACGTGCGTGAATATATGAAATATAGACGCACGTCAAAATCCCCCAAGCTGAACTCTTCCTCGTCCTCGAGGAAGACGAGTGAGAGTGGGAGCTCGGAAGGGAAAAATAGAGAGGAAGAAAGAAAAAGAAAACTCTAAGCCCTAGATCGTCCATCAGAGCAATCAAAATCAAAAACGACACACCCAGCAAGCAAACGCCAAATCACACCACTAAACCTAGGAAAGCGAGTCCAAATAAGTGTCGTGGGTCCACGCAGTGAAGCGCGAGTGAGCGTGGTCGTGTGCTAGCAAATGGTGATGCTTTCTACGATGTGCTACGAGGCTCGATATACACAAATCCAAGATATGACCCAAATATCGAATCGAATTGAATTAAGCGGCGAATATAAGTTCGAGCATGCATGAGAATAGAGAGAATAGGAGCGTATCATGCATCGGGGACTCCACAACTAGGGTTAAGGAAATCACGCCACTATAGCCTAGATACTAGCTAAATAGCTCCTAAGCCAAGTGTCTTTGATAACGACGGGGGTTGAGATGATGTGGAGAAGAACACTCGGTGCAAATTCTCGCCTTCCCTTTATTCTTGGCAAGTATGAAAATATTCACACGGGAATTTTTTTGGGTTTTGGGTATTTGCATATTTTTTTGGCTTTTTTGGCTATACAATCTTTTTCTTTTCTTTTCTTTTTGGGTTTTTCTTTTCTTTTTGATTTTTGGGATATTGGCTATACACATGTGTACTCTCCCAAGTGGGAGAACGGTACACGACGAGGGGATTTGCACCAAGTAAAACAAAAAAGAAGTCGAAATCTAAACACTCGGGCAAAGGCGGCTATTCTTGCTAAATAGAGCTCAGGCTAATTGGGTTATCCTAGTCCTTAGTTGTGGAATCCCGACGCATGTGAAATGAAGTATACGATATATATATAGCATGCATATAGAAGCAGACATTAGAAGCAAATACCGCATATTCAATATCGGAGCATGATAATCTAGGGGTCATTCCTGGACAGGTATATAAAGTAAAATCACAAGGCAGAAGCACACCAATTGCTAGTCACGACACACGACTCACAAAAAGCTAAGTGGACCCACGATGCGTGAAATGCAAGAGGACTCGGAATCCTAAGGTTAGTGAGTGTGATTATCGATGCAATGCTAGGTGTGTGTGACTTTGTGGCGATTCATCATAGGATTCATCTCTAGAAAAAAGAAGAAAAGAAAAAAAAGAAAAACACGATGGAAGACGACACAAAAAACGAAAAAGAAGGACACAAACGACGCACACAGTGCGACTCCCCCAAGCTGAAGTTTGCATTGCCCTCAATGCAATATGAGTGAGTACGGGAGGGCAATGAAAATGGGGGGGGAATAAGCACAGACACGAAAAGAAATGAAAACGAGGAAAACACATAGATGAAAATGAAAAAGAGAGAAAGATTGAGAACAAAATCAAACAATACGAAAAGTAAAGTAAAGATAAAATCACACGACACGACACTCAAAAAGTGAAAAACAAGCACACACACAAAAATGAGAAAAACAAACAAAACACGACAGCACACCAAAACAGACGTCCCCCAAGCTAGACCAGAAAGTGCTAGCGAAATGATATGATCAATGAACTCCAGATATAAGCAAGGGGGCGTCAAAAACAAAACAAAGAAAAAGGTAAATCAAGAAAACAATCACGCAAATAGTCCCCTCCCTCCGATAGAGACAAAGTAGGGCCCCGAAAAGACAGATGGGCACAAAAGTGGGGGGGGCAAAAGCGGGAGAGAAAAATCAAGCAGGGGCACCACCCTCTGGGGGTGGTGACGGGGGCCTGCGCTGGGGACCAGGGGTCGTGGGGGGTGGAATGTGGAGCTCGGAGACGTCGGGTGGGTCTTCGCGGATGTGGCGAACGAAGCTTTGAAGGAAGGGGAGGTCACGGTCGACGGATTCTTGGGTTATCCTACCACCCTGACCAGCAAGGAGGACCATGGCCGTGAATCGGTCGGCATGGTCATCGGATTGGAATTGCATCCCATATTCGGGATCGTAATCTGGAGGTGGGGAAGTGGTGCGTGGTGTGGTGGATGGGTTGGAGGTGGTAGGTTGTGTGCGACGGGTACGACGGGTGGGCCTAGGGTTCGAAGAGCTAGCGTCGGTGGGTTTAATACGGCGGGGAGGCATTGTGTCGGTGTTGTTTGTGCGCGTGGGTGTGTGAGAATACAGCGAATTCAACACAAACACAAAATACGATCAACAAGCAGACAGAATATTTGGGAAAAGATTAAAATTAAGTAAAGGAGCGAGGTTACCCAAAATTAGATGAAGATAGCTGCTCGTGGATGCCCCGATGCTGCTTGATTGGAAGCCGCAGCGATCTCTTCGACAAGTTCCGAAACGGGGGGGAATGGGGGAAATCTAGGGTTTGTGTGTAGGGAGATGGCGGGGGAATGGAGAGAAGTGATGGTGGATGGGTAGGGAAATGGTTGGGGAAGAAGATCGAGGCTGATCTTGGGGAAGAAAGCAGGAAGGCGCACGATGGGAGACGAAACGGCAGAGGGTCGGGCGATTGGGCGAGGGAGAAAACGAACGGGTGTCGGGGGTGGTTATATAGGATTTTAAGTCGAACCGACCGGGTGACTTGTCACCCGATCGGTTGACGGTTGGGTCGAAAATCTTGCCGAAGAGATGCTACAGGCGAATCGATCGGTTGACTTTTCAACCGACCGGTTGGCCGCTCCACACAATTTTCTCGAGAACTTAGGGCTGCTCACCCGGTCAGGTCAACCGATCGCGCTCAAACTCAACCGATCGGTTGATATTCATCAAAATTTTCCGAGAGTTCTCCCCAGCTCACCCGGTCTGCCACCCGGTCTCTTCATTACTCAACCGATCGGTTCATTCGGGGACAGATCTCGGCATGTATCTGATGCATCCCAACCGATCGGGTGAGTTATCACCCGATCGGTTGGGGCTTGTTTCCTGCAAAAACCAAGAAATTTGATTAAGTCCCCTAACGGATGTTCTCGCGGCTGACTTTATTTATAGAAATAGATAAAGTAAAGTAAAAAAATAACGCTAAAAATTAGAGAAAAAGTTTAGAACATGGGTTGCCTCCCATGAAGCGCACTTGTTTAACGTCGTTGGCTCGACGCCCGTACGAGATGCTCATGGTGGCTGATACGGGTGATGCCCAATCTTAGGCATCTCTTCCTTGTTGGAGCTGAAGGCGCTCGGGGTAGTCAGCGGCTGGAAAAATACTTGCTCGACCACCCCCCCCCCCTTTGTTCTTGAGATCCGGGGGCTTTTCCTTGGTGTTGGCGCTTCCCGCCATCTTTTTCAGGATTCGGACCTCGTCTTTAGTGAGGTCCGTGAGCTCTTTCCCCGTTCTCTTCACAGGAGGAAACGTGGGGAACCCGGGAGGGGTCGTTCTCGCTGCACTTGGTTTTCCAGCAGCTTCTTCGTCTTCGGGGCCTTCTTCATCTTCAGAATTCCCCAATTCATCGGGGGGGTTTCTCAGGAGAATCTCCCAGGAGCTCTCCTCCACAGCCTTTTCTTCTTCTATCTCAAGCAGATTACACCGGTGGTCATCAGGAGGGTCGGGGTGCTTCATAGATAGTCCCAGGTCAAACTCAACTTTCTCTACGCTGACGTTCAAGGAGAGTTTTCCGTTCTTCACATCTATAAGAACGCCAGCAGTGGCCATGAAAGGCCGTCCCAGGATAATGGGGGTGTGTGCGTCTTCGGGCATGTCCATGACTACAAAGTCCACAGGCACATGCACCCCTCTCACATTCACGGGGAGATCATCAACAATTCCCACCGGATATTTGACCGACCGGTCAGCTAGTTGTAGGGTCATCCCGGTGGGCTCCAAATCACCCATTCCTATCCTTCTGTACATCGACAAGGGCATCAAGCTAACACTCGCTCATAGATCGACGAGTGCACGATTAATCTTCACAGCCCCGATCGTGCAAGGGATAGAGAAGCTCCCCGGGTCCTTGAGCTTTGGCGGGTTATCCCTCTGGATAAGAGCGCTACATTCTGCCGTCAGCACCACTTTCTCTTTTCTCGACCCTTTGGTCACCAAATCTTTTAAGAATTTTGCATAGGAGGGGATTGTCTCAATTGCCTCCAAGAAGGGGATTTGCAGGCTTAGGTCCTTGACCATGGCGAAGAACTTCCCATATTTCTCATCAATTTTCGCCTGAGCCAACCGTTGTGGAAATGGCACAACGGGTTTATACACTCTTGGGCTCTCTTCCTCCTTCTTCTTCTCTTCTTCAGATACTCCCTCCGGAGTCATGGGATTTGATGACGAAGCACCGGTGTCGTTTAATTTTTCAGTCGGTCTCTCAACGACCAATGGTGCTTCCGGGTTGCTAGGGGGCACTCTAGTAGGAATTTGTGTCCCGCTTCTCAGAATGATAGCGGACACATTCGCGTGCTCGTGCACAAGTGCCGATGTTTGTGTTGCTCCTCGAGGGTTCACCTCCGGTTGTGGCGGCAATTGGTTTTGTGACCTTGCGAGGTTCGCCACCTGTAACCCCGGCTGGGTTACTTGGTCCGTGAGGGTCCGCTGGCCCATTTCCAGCTTTTGGTTGATCCTCTCCTGGTTGGTAATATATTGAGTCAAGAGAGACTCAACCGGAGAGACGGCCCTCTGTTGGCCATACTGCTGCTGCTGGAACGGCTGCTGATTCCTGGGAGCGTACGTTTGTTGCTGAGGTTGCTGCTGAAATGGTTGCAGCTGACCCTGATTCTGCGGTGGTCTAGCCGGCTGAAAAATTTGTTGCTGCAGCTGCTGAGGCGGCAAGGGCTGAAATGGTGGGTGGTAACTGAAATTCGGGTGGTTCCGGTTGTTGGGAGAGTAGGCCAGGTTGGAATTTGTCCTTGGCGGATATGGCGCATTCCCCGTGGGGTTGTAAAATAGTGCGCTCGCCTGATCCAACGGTGGTGAGATGTCACCACCGTCGAATTCCCCAAGGAATTCGGACTCTACTGCAGAAACTTGCTGTGTACCGGCTCCACCAGATCCAACCATCAGTGCGGAGATCTGGGTCAAAAGCAAGTCAAACTTGCTCGAAAGTTTGTCGACGTCCTCGACTCTGTGTATACCCCTAGTTCTTGGTGTGGCTCTCTCGTCACACCACCGCTCATTGTTAGATGCCATGTTTTCCAGAATATTCCCGGCATCTTCCTCGCTTCGGGACATGAAGGAACCCCCAGCCGCGGCGTCCATAGAAGATTTAAGGTCATCCCTCAGCCCATTGTAGAACAGATTGATAATCTGCCACTTCGGAAGCTCATGATGAGGGCATCTTCTTTGCATCTCTTTATATCTCGTCCAAGCCTCATGCAAGGACTCGTGGCTGGCCTGGGAGAAGGAGGAGATCTCACTCCTCAGCTTCATGGTCTTCCCCGGAGGAAAGAACTTCGTCAGAAAAGCGTTGGAGAGCTTCTCCCAGGTGTTGAAAGTATTGGGGTCCTTCCCCCTTAACCACTGCTTGGCCTTGCCCCGCAAAGAGAAAGGGAACAGCTTCAGACGGATAGCCTCTGTAGTGACACCATTAATTCGGAAGGTGTCACACTTCTCCAAGAAGGAGTCCAAGTGCTCTATCGGGCTCTCCATGGGCGCACCCGCAAACTGGTCCTGCTGGATCCATGTCACTAGAGACGGCTTCAGCTCAAAGCTTTGGGCCGCAATAGCTGGAGATCGGATGGCAGAAGTCGACTCGATGGATGGCATCGAGTACTCCAGCAGAGACTTGTGAGGTGGGGTGTTCTCCTCCATGGATTCGGGATCTTCCCTTCTTCGCTTCTCGGCGGCCAAACGCCTAAGGGTGGCATTAATCTCTGGATCGATGGGGATCAAGTCGTCAAGACTCCTTGAACTCCTGCGCATGAAAAACAACAGACACCCGTGAAGCGACAAGTGGGAAAGAAACAGATAAAATAAGAAATAAAAATAAGAAAAACAAATAAGAAAAAGAAAAAACAAGAATGCGAAAATTATCACGAGGTAGGGATGTGAGCTAGACACGAGGGTTCAAGAGATCCTAAGATATCAAGCACGTTGCCTCCCCGGCAACGGCGCAATAAACTTGACCGGCGCCCCGCGTGATATGCGCGGCGGCGCGATGTCGTTTACCGCAAGTTTCACGGTTAGTGTAGGGTGCGGGAATATCGAACTCAAGGAGGCGAGGTTGTTCTTGGGTCAGGTAGGACCTAAATCACCCCGAGGGGCGAGCCAGCCCGAATCGGTGGTTGGTTGTCACGAAAGGAAATGAAAGCGTATGAACAAAACGAAAATAAACCCGAGACTTTGGTTTCCGACCCGACGAGAGGCTCTCGCCGCTACGGCCTACGGGTATGGATAGCGATCGGGATTAGGGTCTAATGGTGAGACGTTGCCTCTGAAAGTGGTACCCGGCGTCCCATGGACCCGATATTCCGGTCGGTGCCCAGGATGATACACCGGACTTCCCGGATTCGATCAGTGGGCACTCCCGTGTCCATAAACACTGATCGATCCCGGGAGCACTAAGTCTGCAACGATATCTCCCGACGTCTCATCCTGCCGCTCCCGCGTGCTAGGATTCGGCGTCTACGCTAAGGGCGTGAGCTTTGGCTAGGGAGTCAACCGCCAAGTTTATTCCCCCTTGGCCCGACGGTCAAAGGCGGTCTTTTTCCCGCCGATGACAATGAAACGCCCCGCGTAACCGTTAGATTCCTACTCCCTATCGATTCCCTAACCCTATGGACGCATCGGGAAGAGCCCCCGAAGGGGCTTCCACCAAAATCCCAGATTTGTGAACTACTCACAAAAATTCATGAAAAAGCAATCTAAATGAAATTTAACCGTTAGAATCATAATCCGACAATTGCAATTCGGAAGTAAAGGAGTAGTAAAGACAATACTAAAAAATTAGAAAGATCTGAAAACTTACTTAAGAGTAACAATTACAGCCGTCACAAGGAAATAAAACAGTAAAAAAATACAACTCTCCCGTTTCTGGAACCCTAGGGGTCCTATATATAGATTTTCGGATCAACCGATCGGGTGACAAGTCAACCGATCGGTTGATCCGTTACAGATAAATCACAGAAAACGGCGAGTTTTCACCCGATCTCACGAACCGATCGGGTGAGTTCTTGAGCGACCGGTTGGATCTTGGAGGAGTCGGGTGAACCGGTCGGTTCGACGCCCGTGTCTTCAGCTCTTTTTCTCAGCTACAGATGAACCGATCGGGTGAGAGTCACCCGATCGGTTGGAATTCTGCTCGAAAAGACAGAGAACAGCCGCCCGCAGAACCGGTCTGTGAACCGGTCGGGTGACTTCTTCGTGGGCTGCGGTAGCGACCGGTTGGTGCACGCGTGCATCACCCGATCGGTTGGAGATGACCAACCGACCGGGTGAGGGGCAGAAAGATGAATACTTCGCCGTTTGACCCCCTGGATCACGCGTGACTTTTCCCGTTGCTCCGGGGACTTGGGATATCATCGTAAAAGGTCCCCTACGTGGTCGAACTCCTGCAATCATGGACAAACAAAGAAAAGTGAAAGAAAACGGGAAAACATACGAAAACGAATAAGAGACGGCGGAAAACACGGAGAAACAAAAAAGAAAACGTGCGTGAATATATGAAATATAGACGCACGTCAACCCACTCGATTGAGACTACTGTTTTGGGGACTCCGATAGTCCTCACGGCAGAAATCTTAGGCAAGTTGATAGGTTGCTCGTCGTCTGGCCTCCTCCCCTCAGATATTTCCGTTGATGATATCTCTTCACTTGATCAGGTTATCCTCTCCGAGATCTTCCATGAGATTCCTCCCGCCATGATTGGCGTCCCCTCCAAGTCATTCAAGCCTAATGCCTAGGTCCTGAATTTGATTCTGAAGTCGTGCTTACTTCCTAAGTACGACTCCTCTTCTTTGCCATCACAGCCATTTCTGAATTTGATCTATGCCATCTTCATGGGTAGCGAGATTAACTGGGCCCGGATCATACTCGATAAGATGGATTCTTTCAAGTGTATCCGGAAGTCCTCGAAGTCTGTGCATATCCCATATCCTTGCTTGTTGACCCTTGTTTTTCGCCACTTCTGTGTCACACTTCCTCCTGAGCGTCCACTTGGTCCTCCTCTAAACGCGACGGCCGTCAAGAAGTCTCTTGCGGCGCTCCGTCATGTTCAGAGGACGACACCTTCAGCGTCTGCCTCTGCTTCTGCCTCAGCTGCTCCCTCTACCACTCTTGACGAGCTCGCATGTTCAGTTAGTCGTGTGGAGTCCCGTTATGCTCGTACCGAGGAGATTCTTGCTCGCATTGCTTGCCACCTTGGTATTGATATCCCTTCGTCAGTCTCTGACGAGGAGGAGTTGGACGAGGAGGAGATTGAGGAGCTCGTTCGTGTTTCTACTCGTGCCCCCGAGGGCACCTCTGGTGCTGCTGCTGCTTCGTCTGCTGGTGACCCCGAGAGTACACCTGTTGCCACCGTTCCTGCAGTGGATACTACCACTGGTGCTCCCGAGGCCACTACTGTTACTGCTCCAGAGATTTCCACTTCTGTCGCTCCCGTGGACACTACTGCTGACCCGGTGACCACCACTCCTGCTGCAGAGCCTGTTGCTGCTGCAGATCCTTCCACTGCCTCTTGAGCTTCTTTGAGGCCTCTCCCGATGCAATTTAGATGAGATATCTTGTAGTGTGAGAGTGTGGGTTAGGATATTTTGGGTGGCTTTGTGGTTATGCATTTTGATATTCTTGGATGTATGATGATGTATCCCTGATGATGTTGTATATTGTGTGATACTCTTATATATGTGTGATATGATGTTGTATTATGTGCCCCAATCGTTGGATCGATGTTTTGTATGTCAACGATGTATCTTTTTGATGTACTCATGCTTCATTTATATATATATACATCGATGTTGACATCTCATTATGTTGTGCACATTTTATATTTTATATGTCTCTGATGTTTTGATATCGTTGTTCGACAAAAATACTTGGTTAAATAGAATTCATTTTATGAAAACATAGAATTGTTTTCCATGCACTAAATTAACCAAGAATGTTGATATTGGAGAGTATATTCCATAACTCAATTCGTGAAATTAATTTGAGTTTTGATGATTTTATTTATCGATTTTCGACTTTGGTCTCATTGACACGCCTTGATTTCATTCGTATTTTCTTTGGTGTCATTTGGACCATGGTCGTATTCTACGACTCCCGTGCTTACATTTGAAGTCATTGTTGTTGTCGTTGATCTCCTCCCACACTTTTTACTAATGCCAAAGGGGGAGAGATATAATAATGACATGGCTAAATGATAATTTAAAGCATTTTTCCAAGAATCTAATTTGATATGTTAGATTCAGGGGGAGTTAAGATATATAAATGGAATTTCATTTCCTAAATTTCAATATTTGATTCTCATTTTTTACTTTACTCGTCTGCTTGATGCGAATTATTATTATTCATTTTGGAATTAACGTGTCATCAATGCAGGGGGGAGTAAGTAAATTACATTTGAATCATTATTTTTTATTATTATTTATGTTGGTTTGTCATCACCAAAAAGGGGGAGAATGTTGGATATTGGACTCCCCGGATTTCGTTTTGGATGATGAACAAACATAAATATATTGTGAACTAACAATTTGTGAGCGCAGTTATGGAGATCGTCACAAAATTCATATGAACATCCAAAGCGACGTCTCGAGACTTCTCAAAGCACGTGATCGTATGCCTAAAGCTTCGTTGAAGCTTTTGGACTATTTTAGAAGTCATGAAGATTCGGATCGAAGCTTTCAAAGACGGTTCGTCAAGTTTTATTTATAGTCTTTTAGCTTTGTTCCATAGAATGTTAAGCCTTGAGTAGGTCTTATGTTTTAATATTCATAACGCTCCTATCTTAGACATAGGAACTTGTAAGAAGTCCATACAAACTTTTCCGAAGCATCGCGCTTCGATTCACGACTTCTTGTGCATGTTAGTTGGTTCAAGAAGAAAAACCAACCGACTAGATGGTGATCTAGTCGGTCGGTAATCCTTCTTGGACCAACTAGTTTGCCTTCTCAATTCATAGCTCTTTACTGTTTACAGTTAGTCGGTCTTCGTTGACTCACCGACTGACTAGTTTGTGAACTAGTCGGTCAGTGATCCTTCTTAGACCGACTAGTTGAGCTTCTACTGTACATGCCAAGTTACTGTTTGTCGTTAGTCGGTCCAAGTACATTTGGTGACCGACTAGTTGATGAACTAGTCGGTCAACTTTTGTTCTTTGACCGACTAATTCAATTTGTACTCAGACTATTTGTTTTATCTCTTAGTCGGTCTATGTTATCTCACCGACCGACTAGTTATGAAACTAGTCGGTCGGCAAGTGTGCTTTGACCGATTAGTTCCTTAAGTCTGAACTTCGACCTATTCCTTGTTCACCAGTTAGTCGGTTCATGTTGATTGACCGACCGACTAGTTAATGAACTAGTCGGTCGGTGGTTGTTCTTTGACCGACTAGTTTGGTTCAGAATCGAGCCGTTGGAGTTTTAATTGAAACGTTTTTCTCTCTCTCTCTCCTCTAACCTATATATACTTGATGAGCAGCATTCATTGCACTCAAGGCTGATATTAAGACAAGTTTAGAGATCAAAGAGAAATCATTCCCTCTCATTCAAAGCTCATTCATTCCAATCTTGAATCTCTTCTCACTCTTATTTTAAAAGAGAGATTCATTGATTGTGAGCCTTCCAAGCCAAGTGCTTGATCCTAGGTCACCATCAACCTCATAGCTCTCCATAGCTGGTCTACATCTTGGAGCTAGGGTTTGGTGCCTCTTCATCTTCCTCAAAATCTTCTTTGCCCTAATTCGTAAGTTTACTCAAGGCATAGGTATTTTGTGGTAAGCATTTCATTTCAATTTACTTTGATATTGTAAGTGATTCACTCTCGGTTGTGAGAGTGTGTTTGTGATCCCGGGTAGTGGGAGTCACAAGTTCATTTGTGTATGATTTGACTTGTGAAGGTTTTTCACAAGTATTTCATAGTGGAAATCTTGAGTTAGGGTTTCTAACTCAAGTATCCGGAAGTGATCCGGGTGATTGGGACATAGGATCACCGGGAACAAGTCGGGGAGACTTGGGTGGATCCAAACCTGGTAATATCGTTTGTTTGCGATTGTTTATTTGTTGTCGATTATTTACTATTCCTCATTTCCACATTAATTGGTAAAGTTTGCAAGGTAATTAGTAATTAGCCTCTTAATTATTTTAAAGTACTATTCACCCCACCCCCCCTTCTAGTACTTGTGCAGCAGGGCATTACACTCTAGTATTACTTAACTTTTTGTTGCACATTAACTCTAGTGTTTGTTTTCCATCTGAACTCTTGTAGTCAATCTTTGACTCTTGAAGAAGTTCCAATTGCTCCTAAATTTTTATAGCTAACATGAACTCTTTGAGAAATTTTCTTGCACATGAACTCTTGAGATTGCACATGAACTCTTGAGTTTTTGTTTTATTTAAATTATCATTTATTAATGCTTTCATAAGTTGTTCTCTTTAATGCAAATCTTCATGGAGTAGACTTCATATTGAAGAACAATTCTTAAACCATGCTGAAATTACGAAACTGTGCATTTGACCAAGTCAGACAGGCCAAGTTGCATAGAGTAGTCGACTAGGCCTTAGGAGCTAGTCGACTAATTGGCTATTAGTGAACTAGCTCCAAAGCACTAGTAGACTAATGCCGACTGCACAATTTCTAGAGAGCTGGCTAGTCGACTATTTATAGTGTCTAGTTGCTTAATAACTCCAATATGTCAATTTAGCCTCGTTTAGCCTCGTTTTGACTGGATACCCTTAATACACATGTTAGTATCCATGATACTTGTTTGGCATCATCAAAATTAAAGTTTTGACATAGCTAATGGGCTAACTAGTCCAACAATATATTCATGGTTTATGTTGGGATTAGTAATCTTTCGGTAGAAAGATTTATTGACTCAAAATTTCTAAGGTGACATAGATGACAGCTGATCAGAGGGATGATAAGTTTTTCTTTCTTAGTGGAAGGGTAGTAGCTTGGAATAGTTCCAAGTAAGATATTGTGGTTAAATGTACAAATGTATTGAGATACATAGTTGTATCGGATGATGCATAAGTAGATCTTTGGATAGTAATCCAGAGTACATATTGAATGGATTTCATATGAGACATGAAATTCAAGATCAACAAATAAAAAGAGTTAGTATGTAGCATATCCACTCTTGATGGAATTTTCACAAACTGACATGCAAATTTAGTGTATAAGACCTGTATAAGATATTGTACCTAGTCTTAAGTGTAAGTGGGAGATTTTGAGGAATATATATGCACTTTCGTAAATTAGTAGAATTCACACATCTTGTTCAAAATTATAGTAAGATATTTGGTCCTCTTTATCTATGTAATCCTTACGCATTTGAGTGTGCATCTATGAGGTTATGATTATATGGATAAAGTCCTTGAAGATGCTTTTAAAGTACAATGGGATCGTGATAAGATCATGATAATGAGGCACAATGGTATCTCTTAAAATATTCTTTGTTATTGGAATATCGAGAAAGGGATATCGGTATTCCAGATAGACCATTGTGTGTTGAGCTCAACCATTAAATGGTAGTGGTTGGCCTCATATCTGCTTGATGTCGAGACATCATGAGACAACGACATGTGCTTGTAAGACAAGTTCTTAGGAACGACTCACTGAGATGCTTCAGTACGGTATTCATACTCTAACTATAACCAAAAAGCTCTCAGGTGACAGTAGGTAATGCATAGCTCATATGATTTGAGATGTGCTAAAGGACCTTACATATGGAAAGCTATACTTTGGCTTTTTCCAAACATTGGTTTTACACCTGATATGTAAGTATTCACTGCTTATAGTTGGAAGCATGCAAAAGGAGTATGCATCAAGATGAGATTTGTCTCCTCTAGCATGGGAGGTTAGTGTCGCACGGACTTAAATGTGGTTCATAGGTTAGTTCTTGGCTAAGGCTGATAGATAAACTTGTTAGAGTAACAAGTTGGATCTAAACTTGTAACTATGGGATCAAATTTCACTCTGGATATAAGGTGTAGTGGAGTTTGACATGAATCCATATCCTAAACACCTTAGCGACATAGTGATGACAAAAGGACTAAACAGTACTGAATCTGTCACAGTAAGGCCCATGATTTGGTTCGTAGAGATTCCAGTCTCTATGCTAACAAAACAACTATTATTCATTAACAAGGGTTATGGTATGTGTGGTAAGAACATCTGCTATATAACATTGGAATCAGACGATTAGAGTCACACATAGGTGACGACCTCTCACGAGAAATGAAGGAATGTGCTTCATGTACATGTGATATATGGAACCGACGTGAAGTGTTGTAATCAAGCTTATTAAAGAGAGGATGCACGTCGCAAGGAGTTGTAAGTACGTGTTGGAAATATTTGTAAAGAGTTATGAGTGATCCAAGAAAAAGAAGAAAGTCATAAACTCCTGACGTGCGTTTATATTTCATACATTTACGCACGTTTTCTTCCGGGTTTTTCCGTATTTTACCGCTGTCTTTTATTTGTTTTCTCGTGTTTTCTTGTGTTTTCTTGTTTTCTTTCACTTTTCCGTATTTTTCGTGTTTTGCAGGAGTTTACTGGCATTTGGGTCGTAAAACGATGATATCATGTGCCCCCGGAGGAACGGGAGGAGTCACGCGTGATCCAGGGGGTCAAACGACGAAGATTGCATCTTTCAGCCCCTCACCCGGTTGGTTGGTCATCTCCAACCGATCGATTGATGCACGCGTGCACCACCCGGACGCAGCTTGGAGCTCACGAGATGTCATCCGGTCGGTTCAGTGACCGGGTCAAAAGCTCAAAGTCTCTGGAAATTCGAAGCTGATTTCCAACCGATCGGGTGACCTTCACCCGATCAGTTCACCTGTAGCTGAATTTCAACAGCCAAGACTCGAAGCTCCAACCGGTCTCCTCACCCGGTCCGCACCAAGATCCAACCGGTCGGCACCAAGTTCCAACCGACCGCACCAAGTTCCAACCGACCGGTTCATACTGACCGGGTGAAACCCCCGCATTGCGCTGTGATTTTGTGAAGCGGCTCACCCGACTGGTTGACTTGTCAACCGATTGGGTGATGTCGTTTTCTATAAATAGAACCCTAGGTTTCCCAGATTCGGGAGTTGGTTATTTTTTACTGTTTTCTTCATTTTGTGACGGCTGTAATTTTCCAGTTTTTGTAAGTTTTCGGATCTTTGTAAAACTTTAGTATTATCTTAATTGCTTTACTACCTTTGCATTCCTATTGCCTGATGATGATTTTAACGGTCCATTTTCATTTAGATCGCTTTTTAATGAATATTTGTGAGTAGTTCCCAAATCCGGGATTTTGGCGGAAACCCCTTCGGGGGCTCTTCCCGATGCGTCCATAGGGTTATGAAATCGATAGGGATTATGAATCTAATGGTTACGCGGGTTGTTTTATTGTCATCGGCGGGAAAAAGACCGCCTTTGACTGTTGGGCCAAGGGGGAATAAACTTGGCGGTTGACTCCCTAGCCATAGCTCACGCCCTTAGCGTAGACGCCGAATCCTAGCGCGCGGGAGCGGCAGGACGAGACGTTGGGAGTTATCGTTGCGAGCTTAGTGCTCCCGGAGTCGATCAGTGTTAATGGACACGGGAGTGCCCACTGATCGAACCCGGGAAGTCCGGCGTATCATCCTGGGCACCGACCGGAATATCGGGCCCATGGGATGCCGGTACCACTTTTAGAGGCAACGTCTCACCATTAGACCCTAATTCCGATCGCCATCCTACCCGTAGGCCGTATCGGTGAGAGCCGCTCGTTGGGGTCGAAACCAGAGTCCCGGGTTTTCCTTCATATTGTCTATACCTTGCATTCCTTTACCGTGACAACCCATCATCCTATCTGGGCTAGCTCGCCCATGGGGTGATTTTGGTCCTCTTTGACACAAGCACATCCTAGCCTCCATGTGTTCGACCCCCAAGCCACACTACAACACCGTACGCTTGCGGTTACAAATATCTAAACCTCCACAGTGGCCCCCAGCCATTTGCGGCTTGCAAACTGGGGGCACGTCAAGTTTATAGCGCCGTTGCCGGGGAGGCAACGTGCTTGTTATTTTAGGATCTCATGAACCCTAGTGTCTAGCTCTTATCCCTACCTCGAGATATTTTTCGCATTCTTCTTTTTCCTTTTTATTTTCTTATTTTTATTTTTATTTTTATTTCTTATCTTATCTGTTTCTTTCCCACTTGTCGCTTCACGGGTGTTTGTTGCTTTTCATGCGCAGGAGTTCAAGAAGTCTCGACGACTTGATCCCCGTTGATCCAGAGATAAACACCACCCTTAAGCGTTTGGCCGTCGAGAAGCGAAGAAGAGAGGATCCTGAAGCCATGGGGGAGAACACCCCGCCTCATAAGTCATTGTTAGAATACTCGATGCCTTCCATAGAGTCCACCTCCGCCATCCGTCCTCCAGCTATTACGGCCCAAAGCTTCGAGCTTAAGCCATCTTTAGTGACGTGGATCCAGCAGGATCAGTTTTCGGGTGCACCCATGGAGAGCCCGATCGAGCATCTAGACTCCTTCTTGGAGAAATGTGACACCTTCTGGATTAACGGTGTCACAACTGAGGCGATCCGACTAAAGCTGTTCCCCTTCTCCTTGCGAGATAAGGCCAAGCTGTGGCTTAGGGGGAAGGACCCGAATACATTCAACACCTGGGAGAAGCTCTCTAATGCTTTCCTGACAAAGTTCTTTCCCCCGGGGAAGACCATGAAGCTGAGGAGTGAGATATCCTCCTTCTCCCAGGCTAGCCACGAGTCCTTGCATGAAGCTTGGACGAGATACAAGGAAATGCAGAGAAGATGTCCCCACCTTGAGCTCCCCAAGTGGCAGATCATAAATCTGTTTTATAATGGGTTGAGGGACGATTTAAAATCTTCCATGGACGTTGCGGCTAGAGGGTCCTTCATGTCAAGAAGCGAAGAAGATGCCTGGCAAATTTTGGAAAATATGATATCCAATAATGAACGGTGGTGTGACAAGAGAGCCACACCAAGGTCTGGGGGCATCCATAGAGTGGAAGACGTCGACAAATTGTCAAGCAAGTTTGACTTGCTGTCAACCCAGATCTCCGCATTGATGGTAGGTACCGGTGGCGCATGTTCACAACAGATTGCTGCGGTAGAATCCGAAGTTTTTGGAGAGTTCGTCGGTGGTGACATCTCACCACCGTTGGATCAGGCGAGCGCATTATTTTACAATCCTACGGGGAATGCGCCATTTCCACCACGGACCAACTCAAACCCGGCCTACTCTCCCAACAACCGGAATCATCCGAACCTTAGTTACCGGGCGCCTTACCAACAACCGGCTCAGCAACAACAGAAGATATATCAGCCGTGATACGACTATTTTACTGAAGCCCAACAGCATGGGCCCAAAGGCGCAGCCCACCGAACGAAGCCCGAAGGAACATAGAGCTGGAAACCCAACTACCGATCAGAAGCCCGTCTGCGAGATCAGGCCCGCCCGACAAAGCCCCTTAGAGGGCCCCCGAACGACGATCCAACCCGGCCCCGGAAACACGCAAGTCACTCGCCCATTCCAGCGATAACCGCTCCCCGGTCCCGCGACCACTTAATGGCGGTAATGGGGAGGTGCTGGCATGGCGCAGGGAACGGCGATAGGGAGGCGGATTGAGGGGGCACGATCGGGGGCGGACGAGGGACGTGAGTCGTGGACAATCACGACGGGAGACCTATAAAAGGACTAGAAGGACGACTGGACAAGGGACGGCATCTCAGGTAACTAAAACCTAAGGTACTCCATCAACGACCTTGTTCCCCCATTCCATCTCCTTCCTCCCCCGCTCGCGCCGGTAGACGTCGTTCCGATCTCCTCTCGAGTCGAACCATCTCCGCCGGGCCTCCTCTTTCAGATCACTGTCTGACTTAGGCATCGGAGGGGATTTGGCCGGAACCAAGGTCCGGCCCTCCTGACGAGTGTTCTCGTCTACGCAGGAGGACATCAGATCCACGGGCCGAGGCTTCCCCTCCGCCCATGCCGGCCACGCATCTCACAAGACGACCGAGGCTACTCCTCGTCGTCCGTCCGACCGAGGCCGAGCACATCCGTCTGAGCAGAGGCTTCCCCTCTGCTCACGAGGCGTCGAGGCTACTCCTCGTCATCGGACCGTCCGAGGCCGAGCGTCTCACACCGGGCTGAGGCTTCCCCTCGCCCACCTTGCGGCCGAGGATCCAGATTCGGCCCGTCCGACGCGCTCCATGACATCCACAGCTCCGATTAGCGTCGTGTCTGCACAGACTCGACTCACCCGAGAGACCCAAGTCGGCCCCTTGACCACGTTGACCGGGTAGTCCACGGTCAACGATTTTGTAGTGAGAAAACACTCTGAAACATCTGGCGCCGTCTATGGGAACCGCACTTTCCCACGAAGAAACAAACCGCACCTACAATGGCACGAGCCTGCAACGGAAAGAGATGCATGCCCCCCATCCCGGAGGAGGGGAATGGCGCACCCAACAGCAACCTTGAGAACGCACCCGACGACAATCACCCCGCCCCCTCAACCGAAGAGACTGGCGGGTCGGAACTAGCCACGCAGGGGCAGCTCCGTGCCCTGGCCTAAGAGACCAACGTGAGCATCCAGACGTTGGTCGCAACGGTACAGCAGCTCGTCGGCGCTGTGCCAGCCAACGGAGACGTGTTGGGCGACGGCCATCGGTGGGCGGGGGGCCCCCTGCTCTTACGGTCCGCTGTGGTCGATGACCACGGGAACCGAAGACCGAACATAGAGCGTCGGTCCACGTATTCCGGCTCCCGTCAGGCGAGATCACGCACCTCCTCCCCTTATCGTGAAAGGAGCCGAAGAGAAACCGAAGGCACTGGGGACGAGTCGGTGACCGTGTCGTCTCGTCGGCCACAATCACCCCACCGCAGAAGAAGCGATCGACACCACTCGAGAGACCGATCATGGCGGAGCAGGAGCTCCCACCGGAGGAGCCGGGAACGCCGAGTTAGCCCGACCCCCAGTGTGGCGAGGGCCGTGGAGCCAGCCCCGCCGGTGCCTGTGCCCCCTCCACCACCGAACGAGCTGGAGGTAGGCGGGTGTCGGACCCCCGGGGGCATCCACGGAGACCGGTGCCCTCTGTCGAGGAGAATAACCGACACGCGGGTCCCCTCTCGATTCAAGATCCCGGCGCTGGGGAAGTACGACGGGATAGGAGACCCGGGAAACCACGTGATGGACTACGAGGGTGACATGTCCTTCCAAGGAGCCGACGATGACCTGCTCTGCAGGGGCTTCTATTCGACCCTCAGGGGAGCGGCGAGAACCTGGTACCGCAGCCTACCCAGCCGCTCCATCGACAGCTTCGAGGAACTCACCCAGCTGTTCTGCAAACAGTTCATGGCAGGGCGACAGGTAATGCCCGATGTTGAACACTTGTTTAACATAGTGCAGGGCCCGACCGAGCCGCTCCGACAGTTTATGCGCTGCTTCAACGCGGAACGGCTGAACGTGAACAGCCCCCTCCCCCCCCGACCTTGTCATCCAAACGGCCCTAAAGAAAGGGCTGCGCCACAGAGGCCTGAAGAAATCTCTGCACAACGATCCCCCAAAGGACCTCCCGGGGATCATGGCGAGGGCCGAGCACTTCATGCTGACCGAGGAGACCTTGGCCATTGAGGCAGGAAAGGCCAGACGAGGGACCAAGCGCGGCGATAGCGAGCGCCACAGCCCCAAAGGATACCGGACCGAGAAGAGGACGAGAAACAGGCAGCGAGGAGAGGGTACCAGGGACTCCACCCCAGACGTCGTCCTCGCTCAAGTACAGAAGGAAGAGCGCGCCGATCGCCCCCCACCAAAGACAAAAAGAGGGGGGAAGAGTGGGGAAAAGTACTGCAAATATCACAAGGACAATGGCCACGACACCGAAGACTGCTGGCACCTAAAGAAGGACATTGAGAAGCTGATGAGCTGAGGGCACGCAAGGAATTTAGCTGACGATCCGGCGCACGGAGAAGGAACCTCCATGCAGCCGGACAAGGGGAAGAAGATCAACACCGTCCAAGGACCCCTCCGCATCATAGAATGAGCAGGCGAGGCCCCTCCCCCAAGTCGCAGCCTAGACCGGAGGAGATTATCTAGGTTTACATCCCTCCGTCTAGCTTTATTCCCTGTTTTCTTTCCTCCAAATGTACTAGTCCAATAGGACCCTTAAGAGTACAAATGCATTCCCTTTTATCTTTTCTTCGACGGAATCAACATTTCACTAAGGGTGCACAAGAGTGAAGACCGCCGCCTCACCGGATGGGGGGGGACAAAACCAGTCCCAGGACGAGGAGCTTGGCCCCCGCCGACCAACTCCTTCGCTCGTAAGTCTGGGGGGGCAATCCCCCCAGCCAGCACGGACGCCGACCGGTCCTAAGCAGAGGAGCTCCGCCCTCGCCGACCGATTCCTTCGCTGGTAAGTCTGGGGGAATTTCCCCATCCAGCGTGGACGCCGACTGGTCTTAAGCCGAGGAGCTTTGCCCTCGCCGACCGACTCCACCGCTTGTGAGTCTGGAGGCAATTCCCCCAGCCAGCGCAAACGCCAACCGGTCCTAAGCCGAGGAGCTTGGCCCTCACCGACCGTCTCCTCCGCTCGTAAGTCTGGGGGCAATTCCCCCAGCCAGCACAAATCCCGATCGGTCCTAAGCCGAGGAGCTTTGCCCTCACCGACCGTCTCCTCCGCTCGTAAATCTGGAGGCAATTCCCCCAGCCAGCTCGGGCGCCGACCGGTCCTAGGCCGAGGACGAAGCAACAAAGCAAAATACGCGAGAAGTTCGATTAAGTCAATTTCATTTCCAACAATTAATCAAGGTACAAAAGTGTGTCTTATTTACAGGAAATCGAAGTGGAGAAACCATCCTACAAACAATCCGCTCTCGGCGGACAACAAAGTTCGTCACCTACAGAAACTAGTGTAACACCGACAGAGCCAAACTTGTCGACCAAGAACCCAAAGTTGCTGGCCTAAGCAAACATCCATGCAACCAGCAATTATTGGCTCCGAAGCAGGGAACCGGTAGCGAAGCCGAAGGAGATTGCGAGGTCAGGGATCCATTTCAAGTAGGCCGGGCCAAAGCGAAGCGGATGCTAAAAAATTTGAGGATAAAAACAAGGGTGGCAGGCCGGGAAGGACGACCTAGGGGGGCACGGGATCGGGAGGACGCGTCCTCATGCACCTCGCCCTGCTCGGAACGAGGGGGATCGACAGGCGGAGGGGCTTGCCGGACGCGCTCCGCACAATCCCGGAAGGAAGACTGGACGACTTCGACGATCCGAGGGCCGATGAGGTCTTCATACGTACCGAAGGCCCCCTTAAGAACCTCAAAGATCCTCTCCCCTAGGGTCCCGACGATGCCCCTCTCCACCTCCTCTGCAAACTGCTCCACCTGACGCCGATCCGACAGTTCCCTCTGAAGCTCCTCCCTCTCCAGGCGGAACGACTCCGTCGCTTCCTCTGCCGACTGCCGAGCGTCCTCCAACTTTCCCTGGAGGTCACCCACTCGTCCCTCCAGCTCGGCCAGCCGGAGCTTGAGATGTCGAGACTCCATCTGGGCCTCCGTCATAGCTACCTCCGCCGCCCCGGCCCGCTCGTGGGCCCTCACAGAGGACTCCTCCAACTCCCTCAAACGGACGGCTCGACGCTGCAACTCGACAGCGAGCGTTGAACCCTGAAAGACGAGACATGAGCCAAGAAGAGAGTGAAAGGAAGGAAAGGACTACAGGATAGCCGAACCTGTTGAAGGGTCCAGACCAAGGAGTCCGACACCTTGTCGGCGGGGAACCTCTCGAGGAGACTGCGGTCCCGGGGAAGGACGGAGCCCTCGGCAACCTGCTGGGCCAAGGCTCGGTCGACAAACACCGAACCCCCGGGGGTGACATCGAGGGAAGCCGAGCTGCTCACCAACAGGGTTCCGATTCCCGGTAATGTAGGCAGGGACGCTGCGACGGGGGTGGTTGTCAGGGCCACCGGGAGATCCCCGGCGGTCGCTGCCGGAGGCACGGAGCACACCGGACTGGAGGGATCCACATCTTCCTTCCTCCTTTTCCCTCCGCGAGGCTCGGCAGGCGCCGAAGGGGAACGCTTCTGCCTCGAACCATCTTCACCCTCGGGGACGAGAGGGGGGACGCCAAGTGTAGGAGGGACTGCACCAGACTCGTCGTTACCCCCCGCCACTTGGGCTGGAGGGACGGATCCGGCCCTTGCGACCCCCCAGGGAGGAGATCGCCAGAAGAAGAGGAGGGAGGCGCGGCCACAACCTTGCCCACGGAGGGCTCAGCTCGGCGCACCTCCTCCTCAATGGTCCGCCGAGGCGCCCTTCCAGAGGTACTGCCCCGACTCGAGCGGCTCCGCGACGGATCAGCTCGTCGACATCGCGGGTGAACTCGTGACCAGCCATTCCTGCAAGGGAAACCGAAATCAGGGTAAGCCACGGGGCAATTCAGGACTGAAAAAGCGACCTACCCGGAGACCATAGGACGGCCTTCAGGAGTAGGTCGTCCAACAAAGACCAGATGGACTTCGCCTCCAAGGGGAGGGTCGACAGCAGCGCGACGGTCGCCCGATCAGCCTCGGAGAGGGCTAGCATTGAACAAGGCCGGACCGACCCGCCCCAGCCTGTCAAAATTTTGGCACCCTCCAGGAAAATCACGAAGACGTAATCCGAGCTCCAATCCCCCGACCAGCGGGGTAGCCCGATCAGGCATTCCCTCCTCGAGCGGGCTCGGAGTTGCAGCCATGACCCTGGGCCGACCGTCTGGATCTGATAAAATTAGAAGAGAAGTGGGAGAGACGGCTCTAGACCACGGGTACAGCAGAGCACCATGAAGCCCGTCAGTACCGCAATCGAGCAGGGGGTGAACTAGCAAAGGGGCACCATGAGATACTCCATGACCTGGATGAAGAAGGGATTGAGCGGGAAACGAAGACCCAGGCGGAACATCTCGACGTAGACACCGACTTCATTGCTCCTCGGAAGGCAGATCCGCTCGTCGATGAAGGGAACTCGAACATCGTACGGGTAGCAGAGATACCTTTCCCGGATCTCCGCGGCCACTAGAGGAGGAGTCCCCGACGGCGTTCGGAGGATAACCGGGGGTACATTAAGCCGCACGGCAGCCGACGCCACATCATCGCAGGCGTAGTCCGGGAAGAGCTTCCCCTTCCCTTTATCTCGGAGGAGACGGCTCCCGGAGGAGGAACCTGATCCCACAAGTCGGGGCCCACCTCGCCTGGACTCGGGAGGATCCCTCGCCCCTTGGCCAGAACCACCTATCCTAAGAGCAGCCATAATATGAAAATGAGAAAGGAATTACCTTTTTGTTAATTTGGAGAAGACAAGGAAACGAAGGCGACGGAAGACTCCGAGTCGTGGAAAGCCTAGAACAGAGGGAAGAGCGAGGAGGAAGTTGGGATCAACGCAGCCGGGGATCTTATATACCAGACCCAGGGGCGAATTCGAAACGCCTGATAGGAACACGTGGCCGGCCTCAAAGAGCCGGCGGCATTTCAAAATCGGCGCCAAAGGAAGTCCAATCGATCCGCCTCATCATAACCTTCATTTATGACCACGCCTCGACTGACGCGCCACTCGGAACCCCAGGAGTTACATCGGTCGAACCGAATCGGCCAAGGCCGATCGGCCCCACCGATGTGGGCAATTGATACGACTATTTTACTGAAGCCCAACAGCATGGGCCCAAAGGCGTAGCCCACCGAATGAAGCCCGAAGGAACATGGAGCTGGAAACCCAACTACCGATCAGAAGCCCGTCTGCGAGATCAGGCCCGCCCGATAAAGCCCCTTAGAGGGCCCCCGAACGACGATCCAACCCGGCCCCGGAAACACGCAAGTCACTCGCCCACTCCAGCGATAACCGCTCCCCGGTCCCGCGACCACTTAATGGCGGTAATGGGGAGGTGCTGGCATGGCGCAGGGAACGGCGATAGGGAGGCGGGATTGAGGGGGCACGATCGGGGGCGGACGAGGGACGTGAGTCGTGGACAATCATGACGGGAGACCTATAAAAGGACTAGAAGGACGACTGGACAAGGGACGGAATCTCAGGTAACTAAAACCTAAGGTACTCCATCAACGACCTTGTTCCCCCATTCCATCTCCTTCCTCCCCCGCTCACGCTGGTAGACGTCGTTCCGATCTCCTCTCGAGTCGAACCGTCTCCGACGGGCCTCCTCTTTCAGATCACTGTCTGACTTAGGCATCGGAGGGGATTTGGCCGGAACCAAGGTCCGGCCCCCCTGACGAGTGTTCTCGTCTACGCAGGAGGACATCAGATCCACGGGGCGAGGCTTCCCCTCCGCCCACGCCGGCCACGCATCTCACAAGACGACCGAGGCTACTCCTCGTCGTCCGACCGACCGAGGCCGAGCACATCCATCTGAGCAGAGGCTTCCCCTCTGCTCACGAGGCACCGAGGCTACTCCTCGTCATCGGACCGTCCGAGGCCGAGCGTCTCACACCAGGCTGAGGCTTCCCCTCGCCCACCTTGCGGCCGAGGATCCAGATTCGGCCCGTCCGACGCGCTCCACGACATCCACAGCTCCGATTAGCGTCGTGTCTGCACAGACTCGACGCACCCGAGGGACCCAAGTCGGCCCCTTGACCACGTTGACCGGGTAGTCCACGGTCAATGCTTTTGTAGTGAGAAAACACTCTGAAACAAGCCGGCTAGGCCCCAGCAGCAGTTTCAGCAGCAGCAATATCAGCAACAACAACCACCACAGCAGTATCAACAGTATGCTCCTAGGAATCAGCAGCCCACCCAGCAGCAATACGGCTAGCAGAGGGCCATTTCTCCGGTTGAGTCCCTCTTGACTCAATACATGGCCAATCAGGAGAAAATAAATCTGAAGCTGGAAATGAGACAAAGAGTCCTCACTGATCAGGTAACCCAGCTAGGGTTGCAAGTGACGAACCTTCAGAGACCACAGAATCTCTTACCGCCACAGCCTGAGCTGAACCCGAGGGGGTAAATCGGACCTTGGCGCTCAAACATAAGCATGAGAACGTGTCCGCCATCGTCTTGAGGAGTGGGACTCAAATACCTACCAGAGAGCCCCCCAAAGGACCGGAAGCACCGTTGGTCGTGGAACAACCAATTGAGAAATTAAATGACGACGGTGCTTCGTCGCCCAAGCCAACTACTCCTGAGGGAGTTCATAGAGAGGAGAAGAAGAAAGATGAGGAAGGGAACCTAAGAGTGTTCAAGCCCATTGTGCCTTTTCCACAACGGCTCGCCAAAGCCAAAATCGATGAGAAGTATGGCAAATTCTTTGCCATGGTGAAAGATATGAGTTTACAAATCCCCTTCCTCGAGGCCATAGAGACGATCCCCTCCTATGCTAAATTCTTGAAAGACTTGGTGACACGGGGATCTAGAAAAGAAAAGGTCGTGTTAACGGCGGAGTGCAGCGCACTCATTCAGCGTGCAAATCCACCCAAGCTCAAGGACCCCGGAAGTTTCTCCATCCCTTGCTCTATTGGGGAAGTGCAAATCCAGAGGGCGCTCGTCGATCTTGGTGCGAGCGTCAGCTTAATGCCCCTATCATTGTACAAGAGAATAGGGATGGGAGACTTAGAGCCCACAGGCATGACATTACAACTTGCTGACCGTTCGGTCAAGTATCCGGTGGGAGTAGTGGACGACCTCCCCGTCGATGTGAAAGGAGTACATGTACCGGTTGATTTTGTGGTGATGGACATGTCGGAGGACAAGCATACCCCAATTATTCTTGGACGACCCTTTATGGCAACCGCCGGAGTGTTGATAGATGTGAAGAATGGGAAGCTTTCCCTCAATGTGGGCCAAGAAAGAGTCGAATTTGACTTAGGCTTGTCGATGAAGCATCCAAATCACCCGGACGATTCGAGTATCAGTATGTTGGAGAATGAAGAAGATCGAGCTGTAGAAACAAGTGCCTGGGAAGTGCTCTCGAGGAATCCCCCCGATAGCTTGGGGGACCTTGGAGAGCAAGTAGGCTCCCCGAAGATTGAAGTTGCTAATGAGGCGGTCGCACGACATGTGATCCCTCCTGGATTCCCTAAGTCTCCTCCCACGAGGAGGAAAGGAAAAGAACCCATGGACCTCACCGGTGATGAGGTCCGGATCCTGAAAAAGATGGCGGTGGACGCCAATTTGAGGGAGAAGCCCCCGGATCCTGTCAACAAAGGGAGGGTAGTCGAGCAAATCTTTTTACAGCCGCCGACTACACCAATAGCCACAACCTCTGGAGCTGAAGAGATGCCGGATTTTGGGCAACACCCGTATCGCCCACCATGAACATCATCAACGGGCGTCGAGCTAAACGACGTTAAACAAAAGCGCTTCATGGGAGGCAACCCATATTCTAAACTTTTGCTTCACTTTTTAGGACTTTTTTTACTTTATTTTTATCTATTTTTATAAATAAATCCAGCCGCAACAACTTCCGTGAAGGAACTTAGGCGATTTTTGGGTTTTTGCAGAAAACACGGCCTCAACCGATCGGGTGAGTTCTCACCCGATCGGTTGGGATGTATCAGCTTACGGCCGTGTCTGTCACCAAATGAACCGACCGGGTGGAGAACGATGAGACCGGGTGAGCTGACCGGGTGAGCTGGGGGAACTCTCGGAAAAATTTCAGAATTCATCAACCGACCGGGTGATAATATGCGAGACTGGGTGAGCTAACCGGGTGACCTGGGGGAACTCTCGGAAAAATTTCAGAATTCATCAACCGACCGGGTGACAATATGCGAGACCGGTTGAGGGACCGGGTGAAAAACTCTGAGTTCTCGGGAAAATGTGTGGAGCGGCGAACCGATCGGTTGAGTTCTCAACCGATCGGGTCGCCTGTAGCGTTTCTTCAGCATAAAATTTTCAACCTAAGGTCAACCGATCGGGTGAAAACTCACCCGACCGGGTCGACTTAAATCCATATATATAGCAGTCGCCGCCCGTTCGTTCCGCCTTCGCCATTTTCGAACCCCCCAACCGAAAATTCGCCTCCTCCTCTTGCGCCTGACCTCGTTCTTCCCCAAAATCAACCTCAATCGACCTCCCACCATCTCCCTATCCATCCCACCATCGATTTCTCTCCATTCTCCTCGATTCCACCCGCACACAAAACCCTAACTTTCACCCATTCTCCCCAATTTCGAAACTTGTTGAAGAAATTGCCGCGGCTTCACAACGTGCTCCTATCGAGTAGCATCGGGGCGACTACGAGCAACGATCTTCATCTCATCTGGGTAAACTCGCTCCTTAGCTCAATTTTAATTTTGCCCCAGATATTCCATTTGCTCGTTGGTCGTGTTTGTGTTTATTCATTGTATTTTCCATACTCACGCACACACACGACTCCCGCACAATGCCTCCCCGCTGTGTTAAGCCCACCAATGCCAGCTCTTCCAACCCCAGGCCCAACCGTCGCGCTCGTCGCACACAACCCCCCGCTCAATCCACCACCACCAATTCATCTACCACACCACGCACCACTCCCCCCCCCCTCACGTTGACGATCCCGCATACGGGATGTCATTCCAAGACGACGACCAAGCCGACCGATTCACGGCCATGATCCTCCTAGCTGGACAGGGTGGTCGGATAACTCAGGAGTCCGTCGACCGAGACCTCCCCTTTCTTCAAAGTTTCATTCGCCACATCCGTGAAGACCCACCCAATGTCTCCGTGCTCCACATTCCACCCCACATGACTCCTGGTCCCCAGAACAGGCCCCCATCACTACCCCCAGAGGGTGGTGCCCCTGCTTGATTTTTCCCTTCCCACTTTTGTCCCCCCTATGTTTGTGCACATCTGTCTTTACGGGGCCTTGCTTTGTCACTGTCAGGGGGAGGACCCATTCACGTGTCGCATCACTTCCTTTTTATTTCTTTTCTTTTGACATCCCCCTTGCATATTTCTGCACTTTCACGATCAAATTTCATTGCTAGCATTGCCATGTCTAGCTTGGGGGAAGTCTGTTTTGCTTTGTTGTCGTGTTTTATTTTCTTTGTGTGTGTGTGTGTGCTTGTTTTCCTTTTTGTCGTGTCATGTCGTGTGCTTTTTTTCGTGTCATGTCATGTCGTCTAGTTTGTTCAATTTCCTTCTTTCTTTTTCATTTTTCATGTCGTGTGGTTTGATTTTCAATTTTCTTTATTTTTAGTTTCGTATCTGTGTTTTCCTCGTTTTTCATTTCTTTTTATGTCGGTGCGTATTTCCCCCCATTTTCATTGCCCTACCGTACTCACTCTTATTGCATTGAGGGCAATGCAAGCTTCAGCTTGGGGGAGTCGCACTTTGTGCGTCATTTGAGTCTTACTTTTTCGTTTTTGTGCCGTTTTCATCGTGTATTTATTTTTTTCTTTTCTTCTTTTTATCTCTTTATCCTAGAGATGAACCCTATGATGAATTGCCACAAAATCACACACACCTAGCATAGCATCGATAATCACATTCACTAGCCCTAGGATTTCGAGTTCTCTTGCATTTCACGCATCGTGGGTCCACTTAGCTTTTTGTGAGTCGTGTGTCGTGCCTAGCCGTGTGGTGTACTTCTACTTTGTGATTCACTTTATATACCTTTCCAGGAATGACCCCTAGATTATCATGTTTCGATATGAATATGTGGTACTTATTTCTACTGTCTGCTTCTTCTGCATGATATATATATCGTACGCTTCATTTCGCATGTGTCGGGATTCCATAATTAAGGACTAGGATAACCCATTTAGCCCATGCTCTATTTAGCGAGAATAGTTTCCTTTGCCCAAGTGTTTAGATTCCGACTTCTTTTTTGTTTTACTTGGTGCAAATCCCCTCATCGTGTACCGTTCTCCCACTTGGGAGAGTACACATGTATATATCCCAATATCCAAAAATCCAAAAAAAGGAGAAATGAAAGAAATGAAAGAAGAAAGAAAAGAAAGAAAAACAAATTGTATAGCCAAAAATCCAAAAAAATATACAAATACCCAAAACCCAAAAAAAATTCATGTGTGAATATTTTCCTACTTGCCGAGAATAAAGGGAAGGCGAGAATTTGCACCAACTGTTCTTCTCCACATCATCTCAACCCCCATCGGTTTCGAAAACACTTGGCTTAGGAACTTTTTAGCTAGTATCTAGGCTATAGTGGTGTGATTTCCTTAACCCTAGTTGTGGAGTCCCCGGTGCATGATACGCTTCTATTCTTATACTCTTCTCATGCATGCTTGAGCTAATATTCACCGCAATTTCAAATTCGAATCGATATTTGGGTCATTTCCTGGATTTGTGTATATCGAGCTTTATTGCACATCGTAGATAGTGACACCGACTGCTAGCGCACGACCACACTCACTCGCGCTTCACCGCGTGGGCCCACGGCACTTGTCTGGACTCGTACTCCTTGGTTTAGTGATGTGATTTGGCGTTTGCTTGCTTGGTGTGTCGTTTTTGATTTTGTTGGCCCTGACGGGCGATCTAGGATATAGAGTTTTCTTTTTCTCTCTTTCTCTCTATTTTTTCCCTCCGAGCTCATACTCTCACTCGTCTTCCTCGAGGACGAGGAAGAGTTCAGCTTGGGGGATTTTGACGTGCGTTTATATTTCATACATTTACGCACGTTTTCTTCCGTGTTTTTCCGTATTTTACCGCCGTCTTTTATTTGTTTTCTCGTGTTTTCTTGTGTTTTCTTGTTTTCTTTCACTTTTCCATATTTTCCGTGTTTTGCAGGAGTTTGCTGGCATTTGGGGCTTAAAACGATGATATCATATGCCCACGGAGGAATGGGAGGAGTCACGCATGATCCAGGGGGTCAAACGACGAAGATGGCATCTTTCAGCCCCTCACCCGGTCGGTTGGTCATCTCTAACCGATCGGGTGATGCACGCGTGCACCACCCGGACGCAGCTTGGAGCTCACGAGAAGTCACCCGGTCGGTTCAGTGACCGGGTCAAAAGCTCAAAGTCTCTGGAAATTCGAAGCCGATTTCCAACCGATCGGGTGACCTTCACCCGATCGGTTCACCTGTAGCTGAATTTCAACAGCCAAGACTCGAAGCTCCAACCGGTCTCCTCACCTGGTCCGCACCAAGATCCAACCGATCGGCACCAAGTTCCAACCGACCGCACCAAGTTCCAACCGACCGGTTCATGCTGACTGGGTGAACCCCCGCATTGCGCTGTGATTTTGTGAAGCGGCTCACCCGACCGGTTGACTTGTCAACCGATCGGGTGATGTCGTTTTCTATATATAGAACCCTAGGTTTCCCAGATTCGGGAGTTGGTTATTTTTTACTGTTTTTTTCATTTTGTGACGGCTGTAATTTTCCAGTTTTTGTAAGTTTTCGGATCTTTGTAAAACTTTAGTATTATCTTAATTGATTTACTACCTTTGCATTCCTATTGTCTGATGATGATTTTAACGGTCCATATTCATTTAGATCGCTTTTTAATGAATATTTGTGAGTAGTTCCCAAATCCGAGATTATGGCGGAAACCCCTTCGGGGGCTCTTCCCAATGCGTCCATAGGGTTAGGAAATCGATAGGGATTAGGAATCTAACGGTTACGCGGGGTGTTTTATTGTCATCGGCGGGAAAAAGACCGCCTTTGACCGTTGGGCCAAGGGGGAATAAACATGGCGGTTGACTCCCTAGCCATAGCTCACGCCCTTAGCGTAGACGCCGAATCCTAGCGCGCGGGAGAGGCAGGACGAGACGTTGGGAGTTATCATTGCGAGCTTAGTGATCCCGGAGTCAATTAGTGTTAATGGTCACGGGAGTGCCCACTGATCGAACCCAGGAAGTCTGGCGTATCATCATGGGCACCGACTGGAATATCGGGCCCATGGGATGCCGGGACCACTTTTAGAGGCAACGTCTCACCATTAAACTCTAATTCCGATCGCCATCCTACCCGTAGGCCGTATCGGCGAGAGCCGCTCGTTGGGGTCGAAACCAGAGTCCCGGGGTTTCCTTCATATTGTCTATACCTTGCATTCCTTTACCGTGACAACCCATCATCCGATCTGGGCTAGCTCGCCCACGGGGTGATTTTGGTCCTCTTTGACACAAGCACATCCTAGCCTCCATGTGTTCGACCCCCAAGCCACACTACAACACCGTGCGCTTGCGGTTACAAATATCTAAACCTCCACAGGGGCCCCGGCCATTTGCGGCTTGCAAACCGGGGGCACGTCAACTCCAAACCAAATCTCTAACAAGTGATTAGTCGACTAATGATGTTTCAGTAGTCGACTAATCAGCCTGTAGGAAAAAGAGAGAGAGTTAGCTAATCGACTGGTGCTTTAGCACTTCTCGACTAACTAGGTACTAGCCCATTAGTGCATAACCACTATTTGACTAATTGGCTTAGATGCGTAAGGGGTTGTAGGTCAGTCTTTGGGTTCGAGTTTAATCCAAGAGTTGGATGCAAAACCGACCCAAAACTAATAGAGTTTGACTCTAACTAGAATTCCAAAGTGTTAGGATATTCTAAGCAGTTTTGGTTTGATTAATCCACCATATTTTATGATTTGATTTGGATACAAATCAAGAGTCCTAATTGGATTAGAAAACCTCTTGTATATGTCTTCTTCTAAACGCGTGTTTGGATGAAGTAGGATTTAATTAGAACTCATACTCTCTCTTCTGTGATGTGCGTGGATTTCTTTAAGCCAATGGCTTAAACACACAAATTGGTGAAAACCCCATGCGGCCAAGAGAATCCACTCATGCACATGAAAGTTTTGCAGCCATATGTTTATTTTGATCACCAAGTGGAATCGTTTTTCATTGGTGCAATTTTGATATAGCCATGCAAGTGATGCATGGCCCCTTTCCCTTGGATGCCCACTCACGCAAAAGAAGTGCAAACTCCATGCTTGAGCGAGAATCATGCACCATGCAAAAGGAATATTACCCCATGAATTTTATTTAATGGAGTATGCTTGACTTTCGGTCTTGTGTATATGTATTAATGCAAGCATTGCAACTTCTTAAAGATCTTCCTTCTCTTCCTCTCAATTTCTAGCCACGATGATTGGGTGTCGAGTTCGGGCTCAGTAAGAGCTCATGGATCGTGACTGGGTTGTCATCACTATGTGACATCTATAAAACCATGGTGGATGGAGCAACGATGTTTTGGACTTCATCAGAAAAGTTTTTGGATCTACAGACATCATGTAAGAATATCTGTGCAAAGGTATGACGTTTAATTAGCATTAATTTCAAATACGACAGTAGATCTTGGTTATGATATGCCAGTTGTAGAAAAATTTGATTCTTATATCTTCCGCTGCATCACTAAATTGTTTAGCGTACCTAGTATATTACCTTACAACATCTGGGAGTCAACTTATGAACGAGAGTCGACTTCCTACACAACAGGAGTCACCTTCCTACAAATTCCAGAAAGTTCATTGATCAACCAATTGCTCAGTAGTCAACTCATATACTCTCGAGAGTCGTCTACTTCTCTAATACACAGATTTTCATTAGAAAAGTAATGGATACTCTATCTAAATGTTTTAAAAACATTTTCAAAACATTTTAAGACATTAAAAAAATTCATGAGTTAAAATCATTTTTCTATGTGTGTGCTAGCTTCAATTTAATAGCTTTTCCATTCTAAGATAAGTTACAAATAAAATACATTACTTACACAAAATATTGAGTCTTGATGCATCCCTTTGGCTTTTCAACTTGTCTTAAGAAGCTTGTTCACACCATGAGTCATGTCGAGCTCCAAATCGAATAACTCTACAGCTTCAAGTTTTGACTCCATGTCATCAATCTTTGTGAGCTTGAGTGGATTGGTTGATCATGTTGACTTAGTTACCTACACTAACAAATTTCATAAAAACTTATTATCAATATTAGTTATTCGCTTATCATCAAAACTAATCTTGGAGAGATGCAATAGCTAACATAAGTTGGCTTGATGAGTTTTTAAAGATGATTTTGGAATTGCAAATTTGTTTAGTCACACATTGGATATGATAAATGAACAATGAGGTACTAGCAATATAAATATGCTTTTTACTTTTCCTCTTCAGAAACACAACAATATTCAAAGATACTAAATCACATGAAAGCTCTTGCTCTAAGTTAAAGCTTAAGTTTCCTTAAAGTAAAAGTACTCTCCTTTCTTTCTTTTAAGCTATAGCAATGTTTGAAATATAGTTCAAGTTCATTAGTTGAAATTATGGGCTGTGATGTGTGCATCATTAAGGTGAAACTAATATCGTGTTTGTTAATGAGGATATCATGAGCTTTTATTTTTTAAATAGTATTGCGGATATTACTTAATTATGTCCGTACTAAGTTATGATTTCATGCATTGATTAATATTTATCTGCGTTAGATCATAATTTTTATGTGCTATGAATTTTTTAAATTCTATTGCTTCTGCATTCTTGATGTGAAGAGTATTCCTGGCCATGTAGACTTAAATTATGATTGTGTCCTCTAATTCTATTGCTTATGATTATGTCCATTGTGGCAATGTCCTTCACGGCATTGGACACACACTGTATACATTTATATGCATGCATGCATGCGTATACATACATGCATGCATGGATATGTAAATGTATGGGTGGCCGCATGCGTACGTATATAAAGGCTTAGGAGGAGATATGTAAAAGGATAATAAAAGTGGGATGGTGGGTTTGTACTGAAATAGGTTGAATGATGATAAAAAGGGTATGGAAAATAAGAAAGCAAATTAGAAAGGAAAGAAAGAAGGCATGTTACAATGGAAATTTAACATATGACTTTAAATCGGACATATATACATGCATCACATTTGTTTACGGGTGTTTTCTCACCGCTGAATTGTTGACTGGAGGATGACAGGTCAACGCGATCAAAGGGGACACGCGGGACCTCCGGGATCGGTTAAAGATGCAGTCGCTCGATGAGAGGTGCACAGATCCTCGCGTCGGCTTGCCGAAGGGTAGCCTCGGCGAAGCGACGAACTCCTAGTGGTGGAGACGAACGAGCTCAGGAACGAAGGCATTTGGCTCCGGCTGTGAAGACGCTGAGGGGTAGCCTTGGTGCCGCTAAATCTCCTGAGCCTGAATAGACGAGGGAGCTTGTCAGGGGGTCGGACCTTGGTTCCGACCGATTTCCCTCCGATGCCAATGTCAGATCTGGTCTGATAGGTGCTCGGTGGGATTGGGCTTGGTTCACGGAGAGACCAAGTACCCATCCTCGGTCCGAGCTATGGAGCAGAAGTATGTAAAGGTGGAAGAAGGTGTAAGAGTTTGTATGAGATATCTCCGTTGTAGATCTCGGAGATCCGCCTACAGAGATGATGCCTCTCCCCCTTCATATAGGCGAGTCCCCTTAGTAATACGCCATGATGATACATCATTTCCGTCATTGAGTCATTGATGCGGGCGTGCCAATGGGGAAACCTTGACCCCCACTAATTGCCACATTCTATGGTGAGGACGTGCCAATGGGGAAACCTTGACCCCCCTAATTGCCACGTTTTATGATGGGATGAATGCAATGAAGGTGGAGTCATGGCCATGAGTGGTTGCCATAATTGGCGGGCCATAATGGCTGGAGTGATGGCATTGGGTGGTTGCCATATTTGGCGAATGCTTCCTCGATTTGGGCCACGATTTCCTCCACTATGGAAGTGGGCAGTCTTTTTGGGCCTTCGTCTTGGGTGGAGAAGCGTGACCCGCCCATGAGATCCTTGGGCCGGAGCCCAAGGCCGTAGCAGGCTGGTTGACTGGTATTGATTGACTTGGCTCCTCTGGCCCCGGTCAAAATGGTCGTATCAATTGCTCCTATCTTCTGAGCTCTACCGTTGTTAAGGTGGAGGTCGGGAGATGTAGTATAAGGGAGGAGAAGTTGCTCTTTTTGTAAAATTGGTCCGACTTGCGGAGTCAGCTAGTGGCAATACTTTGTCGGTCCGAGATTCGTTTGGTGGTGAGGGGAGTGACCCCTCGATTTACGACCGACGAAGGAGTGGATCGACCAGCTGGGAGAGTTACCCCCAGCCTTACGGTCGATGTCGTCGGTCCGATGGGGGAGTTGGCCCCAGCCTTATGATCGACGGGTCAATTGGCCCGCTGGGGGAGCTACCACCAGTCATACAGTCGATCGAGTGATCGGCCTGCTGGGTGAGTTTCCCTAGCCTTACGGTCGATGTGGTCGGTCCAAGAGGGGAGTTGCCCCCAGCCTTATGATCGACGGGTCGATTGGCCGGCTGGGGGAGCTACCCCCAGTCTAACAGTCGATCGAGTGATCGGCCTGCTTGAAAAGTTGTCCCCAGCCTTACGCTCGATATGGTCGGTCCACTGGGGGAGTTGTCCCCAGCCTTATGATCAATGGGTCAATTGGCCAGCTGGGGGAGCTACTCCCAGTCTTACAGTCGATCGAGTGATCGGCCAGCTGGAAGAGTTCCCCCCAGCCTTACGATTGATCCGTTCATTTGGTTGCGGGGGAGTTGTCCCTCGACTTACGGCCGACGAATGAGTGGGTCGGCCAGCTGGGGGAGTCGCCTCCAGCCTTACGACGGATCCGTTTGTTCGGTTGCGAGGGGAGTTACACCCTCCCCCGACTTACGGTCGACGAATGAGTGGGTCGGCCAACTAGGGGAGTGGCCCCCAGCCCCACGACCGATCCCAGCTCTTGTCTGGGTCCAAGTTGTAGCTCAAGCTCCAATCAGGTTAGCGGAGAATTTGTGCCATCGTCTAAGTTTTCTGCGTCGTCAGGAGGGCTTGGAAGGCGAAAGTAGTAGGGTCCTCCTGTGCACGTTATCCTTTCCCCCTTCCATGTCTCGGTTTTGCCTAGGGAGATGGCAAACTCGAGTCGTTGGAAACCATGTCGGCGCAGGTCATTTGTATGGATCATCCTCTTCTCGTTGATCGACCTTGTCGGGTCGAAAGATCGTCCAAGGGGATGGAGGGGGGAGCCTCGGATGGTTTGGATAAGGGCGAGCTTGGCTTTGTCAGCAGCTGCGACGAGGTGGGAACAACTTTGTAAGCTTGACCAAGTGGCTCGGATAGTTGACACAAATGCTCAGTGCGTAGTCTCGAATGCTCGGATGCTTTGCTCGACACCGAATGTTCGGCAAGGAGTCTCGGATGCTCGGCATGGAGCCTCGGGTGATCGGCACAGGTGCACAAATGCTCGGCATGGTGTGCGATCGACAACTCGATATGCTCAGCTTGGCAAGAAGAGCACCGAGGTCAGCTTAGTCGGCAGGGGGATCGGTTCGTCGGAGAGGCAGGGGCGGCCTGGAGAGCTCGAACCCCTTGTAAGATGACATTGTTTAACATCGCCGATGGCCTACCATCTGTCCAGAATCTTTGACATGATGTTGCAAATCTCTGGAATCCAAGTCTTGACCCGCTCAATGTTTTTAGGGTGAGCCTCCAAACTCTTACATTTTGGTCCAGCATATTGGCCGCCAACATCTTGTATCCAAGGCTTCTTACACTCTCAATGTTTCCAGCATATTTGACATGATAGTCTGAGTGAGTAGGAGACACCAACGATACAGTCGAAGAGTATGTAGCTTCCCTCGGTGCTGAACACGGCATATTAGATGGAGAGTGTGTTGGCGGTTTGTACGGTGATGCTGCCACTCTTGCAAGAGAGTGTAACTTTTCCTAGCCGAAGAGAGCTTTTCGGGGCGCAGATGGTTGTCGATAAGACCGACTCGGCTCAGCTCGGGGGAGGTTATGGGCTGACAATCAAATAGACTCGATGCGTCGAACTGAGCCCGTTGCTGATCGGATGTTTGTACAATGGCTGCTTGGCTGGGATATCAACAGGATTGGCCACTAACCGAGCTCAGCGAGGGCAGCTTGGAGAGTTATCGGTAGCCCTACAAGCTCGGAAGCTTCGTGGGATCGACTGGATTGGTTGAGCTCGGATGGAAGATCCGAGCCGTCGCTCGGTTAGGAGGGGATCTTGACCTCGGCGTCGTCCCTAGGCAGAGAGAAGAGGGAGATGATCTCGGAGATCATGCCATTGGCGTGGTGCTGGTCGAGGAGGGGGCATCGTATGGAAGTTAAGGAGGGCATCCGGATGAGGGATACGGAGACATGCCCAATAGGACCTCCTGACGAGCACAAAGGCCTTGATCGATGTTGTTGCCCACACCTGGGCCTTTTTCGGTGAGCTCAGGTACCATCACCTCTCTACTAGGTTCGGTCAGAGGTACCACATGGCCGTCGACATCCCACTTCTCTAGCAGAGACTCGGGGGATAGCAGCTGCTGACAGGAGTGAAGATCTTAGCCACCTCAGAGTCTGAAGTAGTAGCTCGACTGCTGAGAGTGCGTCTCGCCCATTATGGTCGTCGCGTTGCTTGCTAGCTCCACCGAGGCATTCAACATCTTATTCATCGACACCGCGATGTTTCTGGTTGTGTTTGCAAACCCATCGATGCCGGTGTCCTGGTATGTCCCGTCCACACTCAGCCATATCTCCAGCATGTCTACAATTTTGTTGATCTTGGACTTGTGGAACTCCCCGAAGCGGTCGATGGAGTCTTGGAGGCCGCTGAATGTGTGGGAGCTATTACATCTGGATCTGAGATGGATACATGAGCATGTATCTTTCCTTTCAGACCCAATTTGTATGGTACCCACATGTTGCGAACCAGCCTCAGGATCACTTTTGCAACATAGAAACTGAGGTAATCTATTCTCAGCAAGGTTAATCTTTGTTGTTCTTGAGCTTTTGACAGCACACAGAAATTGCTCAGGAAGGACAACCAAAGGCAGTAGCTCCACGAATGTTATGGGGTTGCATTTGATAATACAATTGAATCTGTTGTTGATCGGATGTCAGGACAACTGCTCGGCCGAGATATTGGCATGGTTGGCAACCCACTGAGCAGAGCGGTGGTGGCTCGGGGAGTCGTCGGTAGACTTATAGGCTCGGCAAGGTCGATCACCCCCCACGCTCGGCAATATCAGCTCCCCATCATGCTCCTCAAGCTCAGAATGGTCGGACGCTCAGCCCGGAGCTCGGACATGTGCCCCAAATCTGCAGCAAATCGTCTAAAGAGAGGGATTAACGGGGTTACTTGATTGCAAGAGCTGCCTGTATGAATTAAAACATCTACAAAATTTAAAGAGTAAAAGGAAGAAAACTCATCTGATCAAAAAGCTCGTTGGTAGATTTCCTTGCGAATTCTCCGAGGGATTCGGCTTCCTAACCTCCATCGATGAGCTCGAACGATCAGTGTTTCGGGTAACCAGATCTCGAAGATAGGTCCCCGATCTTGAGCTCGGCGTCGACGGTGTAGCTATCAGGCTTGGACGCTGCTGCTGCATCCTCATGCTACCTCAAGCCGAGGAGCTTCCACCAACGACTTCGCACGTTTTGGAGCCCTCGGGGATGAGATCGAATGGTCCGACGCCGTGATCTCGGATCGCATATTTGATCTCAGCGGCTTCGACGACCTGAACTCCGGTGGTAGGGGCAACCTCAGCTGGTAGAGGGACGAGCTCGCTATCGAAGAAGAACTCGCTGGCGGTGGGCGTCACGACGGAATCACCTGATCTTGTAACCATTGAGACCTTTAGTTGATCCGCTGATCTCTGGTCCCAAACCCCCTACCAGGCAGGTGACGTGCGTTTATATTTTATATATTCACGCACATCTTCTTTATGATTTTCCGTTGTTTTCCGATGTTTTGTATCCATTCTCTGGTGATTTTTAGTTTTCTTTCACTTCTTAGTGTTTTTGTGCCAATGCAGGAGAATGACAATTTTGGGGACATATAAAGAAGATATCATGAGTCCCTGGAGCAATGGGAGGTGTCACGCGTGATCTCGGGGGCCAAACGGGAAAGAAATCCATGTATCAGCCCCCAACCTATCGGTTAGACAGAACCAACTGGTCGGTTGGTGCACACGTATCTGACTCGGACAGGAGCTGAAGTGAAGAGCAGCTCACCCGATCGGTTCAGCGATCGGGTGAGATCGACAAAGCTCTCTGTTATTTTGAGTTGAATTCCAACCGATCGGGTGACATCTCACCCGATCGGTTCATCTATAGCCGCATTTCCCAAATTCACGACCCGATGACGCCAACCGCTCAGCTCAGCAATCGGTTGATGCATCTGAAGCCCGATGGCCAAAGCGACTAGCAGTTCACCCGATCGGTTCATGTATCAACCGATCGGATGGCCTCATTTTCTATATATAGTGACCTAGGTTTTCCCAAACGTGGATCCCCCATTTGTTTTTTTTTGTCTTTTGGGACTTTTGACGGCTGGAATTTTATTTTGTTTTGTAAGTGTTCTGATCATTCTGTAACTTTGATATATTGTTCTTAATACTATTTGCTTCCCTTTTCTATTGTTTGATTCTGATTTTAATGGTTGAATTTTTGTGTGATGCTATTTTTGCCATGAACTGTGAGTAGTTTCCCAATCTAGGGCATTGGTGAAAACCCCTTCGTGGGTTCTCCCTAGAACGAACATAAGAATAGGATTTCGATAGGGTTTAGGAATTTAGATGGTTATGCGGGGAGTTTTATTGTCACTGGCATGAGAAAGACCGCCTTTGACCGTCGGGCCAATGGGAAATAAAAGTGGCGTTTGATCCCCTAGCCACAGCTCACACCCCTTGCGTAGACATTGAATCCTAGCGCGTGGGAACGACAAGACGAAATGTTGGGAGCAATCGTTGCGAGCTTAGTGCTCCCAGAGTCGGTCGGTGTTAATGGACATGGGAATGCCCACCATCCGAACCCAGGTAGTCCTAGCGTATCATCCTGGGCATCGGTCGGAATATCGAGGCCATGGGACGCTAGGTACCACTCTTAGAGGCAACGTCTCACCACTAAACCTAAAATCCAATCGTAAGCCTATCCGCCAATCGTAATAGAGAGGGCACATGATAGTGTGGAAACCGAAGTCCTAGGTTTCCTTTTATATCTTACATCCACCATATTTCTATTTCTGTGACAACCTACCGATTGATCGGGCTAGCTCATCCATCGGGTGAACCGGTTCCTTCTTGACATCAAGCACAACACACGCCTCCCTGAGTTCGACCCCCAAGCCACACTACAACACCGTGCGCTTGTGGTTACAAATATTTAAATCTGGTATCCCCAATCTTATTGCCAATATTGCTAAATCTAGGGGACGTCAAGCTTTATGGCGCCGTTGCCGGGGGAGGCAACGTGCTTGTTTATTTTAGGACCCTGTGAACCCTAGAGACTAGTTCACAACCTCAACTCATGATAATTTTCACATTCTACATTTTTATTTTTTGTTTTTTGTTTTCTATTCTTGATTTTTTGTTTACTTTCATTCTTCACGGGTGTTTCTTGATTTTTCATGCGCAGGAATACAAGAAGTCTCGATGACTTGATTCCTATAGATCCCGAGATAAACGCCACCATGAGGCGTCTGAACGAAGAGAGGAGAAGAAGGTAAGAAGCTAAAACCATGGGAGAAAATACTCCTCCCCAGAAGTCCTTGATGGAGTACTCAATGCCGTCTATTGGGTCCACGTCTAGGAAACAACCCCCGGCCATTACGGCCAGAAATTTCGATTTGAAGCTGTCATTGGTATCATGGATCCAACAGGATCAATTTTCAGGGGCACCAATGGAGAACCCGATTGATCATCTAGACTCATATTTAGATAAGTGCGACACCTTCAGAATCAATGGTGTGTCGATTGATGCAATCCAGCTCAGATTATTCCCGTTCTCTCTGCGGGATAAAGCCAAGCAATGGCTAAAGGGGAAGGACCCCAATACCTTCAAAACTTGGGAGAAGCTGTCCAACGCCTTCTTGAACAAGTTCTTTCCCCCGGGGAAGACGATGAAGCTGAGAAGCGAGATCTCCTCCTTCTCCCAAGCCAGCCACGAATCCTTGCATGAGGCTTGGATGAGATATAAGGAGATGCAACGGAGATTCCCTCACCATTAGCTCCCCAAATGGAAGATCATTAATTTGTTCTACAATGGGTTGAGGAATGATCTGAAATCTTCGATAGATGCCGCGGCTGGAGGGTCCTTCATGTCGAGAAACGAAGAAGATGCCGGGACCATTTTAGAGAACATGGCATCTAATAATGAGAGGTGGTGCGATGAGCGCGCCACGCCAAGATCTGGAGGGATGCACAGAGTTGAAGAGGTCAACAAATTATCTAGCAAATTTGATTTGCTATCTACCCAGATCTCTGCATTTATGGTGGGAGCTGGATGTGCCAACACCCAGCAAGTAGCAGTGGTGGAAGCTGAAGTCCAGTGAGACTTTGATGGTGGTGATATCTTACCACCAGTGGATCAGGCGAGCGCTCTTTTCTATAACCCGACGGGTAATGCTCCTTATCCACTGAGGACTAGCTCAAATCCGGCGTATTCTCCCAATAACCAGAATCACCCGAACCTGAGCTATAGGGCACCATACCAGCAGCCCTAGCAACCTCAGCAACAATTATATCAACCACCTCGACAGCAGCAGCAGTTGTACCAGCAGCAACAGCAGATGTACCAACAATATCTCCCGAGGAATCAGCAGCCCCCGCCACAGTAGTAGCCGTATAACCAACAATGGGGAATCTCTACAGTCGAGACTCTCTTGACCCAATACATATCGAACTAGGAGAGGATTAACCTGCAGCTGCAGAATGGACAGAAATCTTTGGCAGATCAAGCAACCCAGCTGGGGTTGCAAGTGGCAAATCTTCAAAGGGCACAGAGCCAATTACCGGGTCAGCCAGAGGTAAATCCTAGGGGGCCGAATCAAGCATTGGCATTGACGCATGACCATGCAAATGTGTCTGCGATAGTATTAAGGAGCGGCACACGGATTCCGACTAGGGAAGCCTCCAAAGAGCCCGAAGCTCCATTGGTCGATGGGCGACCAAATGTAAAAGCAAATGACGATGGAGCTTCGTCATCAAAGACCATGGCTCCGGAGGGAGTCTCTGAGGAAGAAATGAAGAAGAATGAGGAGGGCAACTTGAGAGTCTACAAACCTGCAGTGCCATTTCCTCAAAGACTTGCCAAGGCAAAGATAGAAGAGAAATACGACAAGCTTTTCGACATGGTCAAAGACTTGAGTTTGCAGATCCCCTTCCTAGAGGCTATAGAGACCTTCCCTTCTTATGCCAAATTTCTGAAGGACATGGTGATGAAGGGTACAAGGAAGGAAAAAGTCGTCCTGACAGCGGAGTACAGCGCTCTGATTCAACGAGCGACGCCAAAGCTCAAGGACCTAGGGAGCTTCTCTATCCCATGCTCGATAGGAGAGGTGAAAATCAATCGGGCGCTCGTCGATTTGGGTGCGAGCGTGAGTCTTATGCCTCTATCATTATACAAGAAGATAAGAATGGGTGACCTTGAACCCACCGGAATGACGCTGCAACTTGTAGACAGATCGGTGAAATACCAGGTGGGAGTTGAGGATGACTTGCCAGTGGACGTCAGCGGCGTACAAGTGCCTGTAGATTTTGTAGTCATGGACATGACAGAGGACAACCATACCCCGATTATCCTCGGAAGGCCCTTCATGGCGATAGCTGGCGTGCTTATTGATGTGAAGAAGGAGAAGCTATCCCTAAATGTGGGTGAACATAAAGTAGAATTTGATCTGGGATTGTCTATGAAGCACCCACAGGAGGAGAAAAATTGCAACGTGCTGGAGGCTGAAGAAGAAAGAATAGTTGAAGCTGGAGCTTGGGAGGTTCTCTCGAGGAACCCCTCCCCCCACTAGCTTGGGGGCCTTGAGGAGCACATTGGGGTGAAAGAAGAAGTAGCTGGAGAAGTGTGTATCTCACAGACGACCCCTTCAGGATTCAAGAAGGCTAGTCTGATGAGGAGCAAGGGAAAAGAGCCTATGGGGCTCACTGCTGAGGAAGTCCGTATACTTCGAAGAGTGGCGGTAGACGCCAACGTCAGGGGGAAGCCCCCGGACACCACCAGCGGGAGGATCGTTGAGAGTGTCTACCTGCAACCCCTACCACCGATAAGGAACGCTGCTCCAATAGCTGATGGGATGCCAATCATTGGGCATCACCTGCACCAACCGCCTTGAAGATCATATACCGGGAGTCGAGCAAACAACTTTAAACAACAGCGCTTCATGAGAGGCAACCCATGTTCTAAACTTTCGTCGTTGTCTATAGGATTAGTTTTCTTATTCTTGGTGAATAAATACTTCTATGGGGATAATCATCAGGAGACTTAGATGAACTTTTGTTTTTTTGCAGGAAATTGCCCTCAACCGATCGGGTGATGCATCAACCGATCGCTTGATGCATAAACCGATCGGTTGAGCCGTATCTGAAGATGGCCATATCAAGACATCAGCCAACCAATCGGGTGGCAAATGCGGCTGATCGGGTGGAAGATCGGGTGACAACGGCAGAACTCTCAGGAAATTTTGGGATTAAATCAACCGATCGGTTGTGCTGAAGTGGTGATCAGGTGGAAGACCGGGTGAAGTCGGCAGTGCTCTCGGGAAAATTGTGAAGGGGCCAACCGATCGGTTGAAAACTCAATCGATCGGTTCACCTGTAGCTGCCTTCCAACAAGATTTTTCGAAAACTAACCCAACCGATCGGGTGAGATCTCACCCGATCGGTTAACCTAAACCCTATAAATACCCCCCAACCGATTCATTTTCACCCAAACTCACTCATCTCTCTGGTCGTTTCGTCTTTCATCTCCCTCAAATGGCCACCTCTCTTACTCCGATCACTCTTCAATCCACTCTGTACTTCCTCCATCTCTCTCTCCCATCATCAATCCTCTCTTTACACCATCCAACCCGTAATTTTTCGCCCTAACCCTAACCCTACCCCCCAATTTCGAAAAAATCACTTCTTGTTGGATCGACGTGCTGCGGCTTCACAAATCCCTCCATTGCGCTGCGCGTGGTCCTTTGCGAACAAAGAATCACTTCGATATTGGGTAAACTCGTTCCTACGCTTAGTTTTTTACCTTACCCAAGTACTTGCATTTTGCTCAATTTGCCGTTGTTTGTGTGCAATTATACTATATTGCATTTTTATCACACCCACACACTCATGGCTAAGGACAAAGACAAGGGTAAGGGAATCATGAGGGAAGAGGGGCCGTCTCGCAAGAGACACAAATCTACACGTTCTCCACATGCACGTGCTCCTCAACCTCCCCCTACCCAACCCCCACCCCAACCCATCATCCCCGTTGAGGACCCACTGATGGGACGGCGGGGATACCGTTTCTTCAGTCTAGAGCATAAGGATTTTTATAATAGACTCAACCAATGGTCCCACCTAGCCACTAAGTTTGCTCATAGTCAAACCCTGATCGATCTCAGAGTTTTCTCCGGTTTTGAATCTTTACTTGCAAACCTAGGTTGGCTTAGCTTTTTGAACGCACATGCCCAATCATACCCCGCCCTCACACTCGAATTCCTTTCGTCCCTCAAAACTGTGGCGGGGTCCATTATCGATTTCCGTGTCTAAAACCGAAACATCAGCACACACGTGAACACAATCAACAACATCTTCGGTTTTCCCATTCTAGGCGACGAGGTCCGTCCCTATGAATATCATCACGACTTCAATGTCCATTATTTTTGGGGTCCCCTCACCCTCCACGACCGATATCCTTGAGGCAAGGCCAAGGCCTCCTCCATCATCCACCTCGTATTTCGTCTAGCCCACCGCATCTTATCGAGCACATTCTTTCCCCGGGATGAGTCAGTGACCGTGACCATCCCTGACCTTTTTATCCTTTGGGATATGACCTTCGATTTCATTCGGGGTGATGACGGGGTAGCTTTTGAGGCCCCTCGCATACCTATTAACGACGGTGCATGGCTTATTCAAAAATTACTTGATATTAGCCGCACCGACAAGGGCAAGTATTGTTGCGGGGGCCTCATTACCATCATTGCTTCACATCCAATGTTCAATATCGTTATCCCCCGAGATTTGCCACACGCCGCAGGATCCAAATATCTAGATCTTGATGTCCTGTGGCACACCCATATGATCAAGCCTCGTGGCGACGGTCGGTTTGTCTTTTACTACGACCACCCCATGCTCCTTACACCATTCTACCCAACCCTGGTCATATGTCTATACATCTTCAGGCAGATTGGACATTTCCTCCTGACCCAGAGTTTTTAGGGGGGCTACATCTTCAGTTTCATATCCCTGACGCACCACGACCACCTTCCCCTGCTGCCCACTTAGGCGAGCAGGACATCCCTGCGTCCAGAGGAGACGCCGGGGCTGGACCTAGTGGCGACACCCCGGCTTTTGTCCCTATTTCTTCTGAGGCTCTCACCATGGCCCACTTAGGCCTTACCTCCGGTGCCGGCACAACCACTGCCGCCGGCACCTCTTCTGCTCTCGGTCGAGCCAACTCCGCTCGTCTCGCTCTAGAGACTGAGTTAGCTTCTCTACACGCTGGCGCATCTACCTTTACCTCCTCGGACCCATCCTCTTCCATCTTTTCACACCCACGTTGTTGGGTTTTCTAGGACCCTTAGGGCACAAAAACTCTATTCCCGTCCTAAGTCGGACGGAACATAGACATAAAAATAATAACTTTACAGCGGAAGAATAAACAAGTTAATCTAATTAACAGGCAGTTAAACAATTTAACTTAGCCCTAAGGTACAAGACCCTTAGCCAAGATCTATGCCAACTCGGGATGGATCTAACCATCACAAAAAGGATCTAGCCTACTGCGATTAAATTAAACTAATGCTTAAAACACATACCCAGAATCTCAACCCTGGGGCAGGCGAGATGTTCCGCACCATCTTCCGAGCCGCTCCCCATCCCACGATGAGCCACTCCTCGAACCGCTCCGCATCCCAAGGCGAGCAATCCTCATGTCGCCGAGCCAACCACTCGCCGAAGAAATTTGTACGCGAGTGAAACATTCGCCTAAATTTCGGATCCGAATCCGAACTTCTTTGTGGCTTTGCTAGAGCCCTCAGGAGTAAGGCAGAAATATAGGGAGAAGAAGAATATTGATTTAAGCCTAGATCCGAGCGTGCTCCAACATTTACGGGAGCTGCTCAGATCTGTAACTTGGGAGGAGTTTGGAGGAAGGGGGGATGCCCCTATTTATATAGGCGGCGGACTCTCTCCTTTTCTGCACAAATGATGTGGGACTATTAAATTAGAGATAATTAAATCAAGTTAGGTTGCTCTTCACAAAGTGCAAACTTCCGTGAATTTTTACTCACTCACCATTGAGCTTCATGATTGATACAACCTATCAATACGAAGGGCGTTCAACGATGAACGCATAGGAAAAAACGGTTCGTCAATCGGAGTTTATTTGACCCTCTAATTGATCACCCAAAGTTCAGCCAAAGGCTTGTTTTTCGCAAAAACTGAGCCGTCAAAAACTGCCCAACCTAGGTTTCAGAAATCCTACTCTGCGGGGCCCACTAGGTCACATGGGCGAGCCCAGACCAGGCTAGAACCTGGTCTGGGCGCACCCAGACTGGCACACCTAGCCTGGGCGCTTGGCCCTTTGTCTGGGCACCTGGCCCAGGCCTGGGTACCTGGGCATCTGGCTCTGGCCTTGGCCAGGCACCCAGTCGCCTGGGCGCTCAGGCGCCCAGTGCCTGGGCCTGCGCCCAGGCGCCTGGGCGCCTGGGTGCCCAGGCCCTAGTCTGGGCCAGGCGCCCAGGCCTGGGCGCCCTGGGCTTTACCTGGTCTGGCCAGGCACCCAGGCCAGACCCAGTCTGGCCTAGGTCAGCCTGGTCTGACCCGATCTGATCCATCGGGCTGTTTTGAGCATAAGTTGGGCATTTGGCGTCCGATTTTGATGCCGTTCGAACCTGGGCGTAGACCGGGACATTCCCGTCTTACCCATGAACTTTTCTTTGTGTTTCTTATATTAAATATAGTCTTAAACAATTTATGTCATATTTAATCTTTTGCATCATATGCAAATTAGTCCCTATCTAGACTTAAATTATCATATTGCATCAAATGCAATTATTCCATCCTTTGCATCAGAATGCAAAATATTCTCCCTAACTAATTTCTACCTATTACTAGACGAAGGTCGCACTCTGTGTATGACCCTACGGCCTGACCCTACTACAGGTTGGGCTCGAAGCCATATACGGCGGTGACCACGAGCAGTGGCTGCCGTCCCTGTTTTAGAATCATCATAATATGGTTAGCTCATCAACATGAGAATTGTCAGGACCACCCTGACCGTGTCTGTGATGATTTCTGCAGTTATAGTCTCTTCATCTAAACTATGTCGTGTAGATCAAGTCTAGGGTACGGTCAAACTTTCAACCCTAATAACTTGACTCTCGTTAGTTTCTATGGATCTTTAGTCAACTAATGTTGGACTTCATCCAACATACTCTGCACAGAGATTTTACTAAAGACCGAACTAACTCTACGGCACTAACTCCCATTAACTGGAAGAGACGAATCCTCTCTTGGTCATTACGCTCCTTGTATGCTTCAAGTGACACCCAATCAAAGACCTTTCAACAGGCCTCGCCTCGAAGTTTGGTCAGTGATCTAAGTGGCACCGTTCAGGCACAGGTTTGTAAAATGACATCAAGTCAAAGACCAACTTGCCTATCATCACTAAGAGTTATCATTGACAGATTGGTCAATGTAAACATATGATAACTCTTGTGGATCGTTCAGTGAACTCATTTTCTAATGAGCACTTTTGTCTCGTCTCCGACTTCACCAAGTCGAACGATCATGAGATCATCGCCACCGCTTAACTGTGAAGACTAAGCCATAATGGTCTATCCGATGTTTCGATATCCTTGTCTCGAAGCATTTACGAACACGAACCATTTTAGACTTATGCTACAGATGGTCAAACATTTCTCCATGATTGAGATACTCATCTCGATACATGTTTGACCTTACATAAAGTCTCAGGACTTTACATAAGTTAATATCTAATTATAATATAACTTAGATAAATTATTACCAAACAGCTTACTGTTATTTCGAACAAGATGTTTTTGCTATTCACACAGAGATAAATAGCCTCGAGAGCATCATATCCCTACATCTCCCACTTGCATCAGCCCCATTTATCTCGGTATCTTATACCGTTTTTACGCATAAGTTTTCCCAACTTCATGTGGTAGAGCCTTTGTGAGTGGATCTGCTAAACCGTCTACTCTATAGACTTAAGGGGTTTTTATGTTCATGTTGGACCAACCATTTGAATCTTATTCAAATAATTTCACTTGGTCTTTCGAAATCCATAATATTTAATTTCCTTGGATCATATCCAGTTCATCGTACTTTACGATAATAATTAGTTACTGGTCATTTCGAAAGGCTCATATCTATTTCTGATAAAGTGTCAAACCTTTTGATTACTTTTGTCAAAATATATGCTCCATCCCTTTGATGCCTCGCATGTAATTATACGCTCCCACTGACCTTGAAAACTTTCTGGCTAATTCATGTAAGTTGGTTCATCTAAATCATATTTAGAAAAAAAACGAACTTATAAGTGAATGTACTAGTTTTCATGGTCATCATGATCATTTACATTGAGTTCGGTCCAAGTAGATCCGTACAGATCTGCTGGCGAGACGGTTTCAACATAATTCATTTTATAGGAATTATGATGAAAACTGGTCTCGACCAAACATGATTACACTTCACTATTTTCCTTTCTGCACCAACCTTTCAACTTAAAGATTTACTTGCAGAAAGTGAGGAAACATTTTCCTTAGGCACGTAAACTAAATTCCAAAATTTATTTACACACATGGACCTATTCTAATTGCATCAAGTTATAAATCGGAGTTACTACTCCGAATTTTCATCCTGGAAGTTGACTAAGGCATCATCAGTTATGATGTCTAACTCGACAATTCATCTCACGAGATTCGAGTAATTATACAACTTCCTTACGATTGTTTTAATGAATATCTTATTGATAATGTTCTCATAGAACATTATCAAAACCTAGGCATTACTATTTGGGACTTAACCCAGAGGGAGGACTTAACTTAGAGTCACTGGCTATGTATCGCACCAAATCTAACTAAGTGTGATTCATATCTTTTTAACACACCGATGTGTTAACAGACTTGACCTGAGAGAAAATCATATTTTCTTTTAATTACGCAAGATTTTATGTAGCTAAGTATTTGACCATTCGAACTAATCGAATCAATTTAAATACTTTTGTCATTTTGTTCTTTATTTTATCTGACTGTGTTTCATCAAGAACACGTGTCTTAATAAAATATACGAATAACTATTTTGGTTAATCTAGACTCGAATACATCAGTATGTACGAGACTGAGTTCGACAAACTCATTCTCACACTGTCTTACAGATGGGTTTCGGCCATTATATCTAAGAGGGTAAGACTCACAAGTGTCCGTAGACTTTATACTACGAGAGGTCAGACCCCTCTTTATGTGACTTGTGAAGCTTAGTCTCTTGATACGACCTAGTCTATTTTGCCATACATGCTTGCTACTATCTTGTGTATTTATATATTAACATTTAATACATATATTATCGTTATACATATTACTCATTGCTTCAGAAGCAATGTGACGACATTTGTCAAATTGTGTTAACCTTTTGTATAACAATAATTATGAAATCGTGACATCAAAATATGTCACATTTCCATTTCCTCCTACTTATGACTTTGCTAATATAAATATAACTAACTTTCTCAATTAACTTTCCAGAGTGCCTTCTTCTTTTTCTAAATCACATTTAGATATTAAATAGCCCAACTTAAATGAATAGCTATGCAAGCATCTCGTGTTTCCAAACGCCTGAGCTTTGCAACAAGTGCTCGTCTTAAGATCCGGTTGGGATACATAGCATTGCACCGCTCATGCACTCGTATTCGACTCAAACAATTTGACCGAATTCTCGAACTTTGCGGATCAAAATTGTTTGTCCACATAACCTTGAGTGTAGCTCGACAAGTTGTAGGGAGAAACATACTTCGAATATCCTATATGTTCAAGCTGCCCCATATAGAGGCGAGTGACATGTAGCGTGAATTTATTTGTTGGACCCAGAACTTAATGAAATATATTTCTTAAGTTTGTTCTTTATAAGGTCATTTTAATGTCAACGAGAATATAGTTCTAATTCTATCAATTAGAATTTAACTTGATATTCAACTAATCAACTTTTTGACCAGTTAACTTATTCCATTAAAATATTATATTTTGATTTCTTCGGTAAACATAGTCTTGCCCTAGTTTTGCATATGTTCAATATTAAATATAGGTAGAATGGCTTTTATCTATCTATATCCTCACACTAATTTTACGATCATTTTAAGCCTTAACAATGAACGATTTAATCGAATTAAATTAATGGGTAAGAGGTCCAATCACCTTGAGCCTAACGACCTTAAGTGTAGCTCAACAAGTTGTAGGACTCTGTAATCGGAAGATGATTCTTCATCGATCATATCAGATATGACCCTCTTATTCGATTTTTACCCCTACCCATTTGTGATCATGAGTGTGCTCATCCAAATCACAATGTCTAGTCTAGTCGGACCCTTGTTTTCGTGTCTAGCCTGACTTGCCCCGCCGCTCGGTGTATTCACGACACGTCGGTTTGGGTCAGGTCTTAGACTACATCTAGCCAGACTACATCATTGACTTATCTTACACCGGCGCTCGGTGTATTCACGACACGACAGTTTGAGTCAAGTCAAGATTTCATCTTATGTATTTAAGGAGTTGGTTTCTACAAGGTTGCCATGTTACAGCTTAAGTGTAGCTCAACAATTATAACACGGATCCTATAGTTGCCAACCCCTAAAACAAGGAGGGCTACGACTAATCTTGAAGAAGATTATTAACGTATTTGACTTAGATATAGTACAGGGTGTCATACAATCATGATTCGCATCATTACGGTCCAGCGGAACACAGTCAGGGAATTGACTAAGCCAGGATCACTATCCCTCAAAGGGTGAACCCGCAAACTTAGCCAAGTACATTGACTGGATCATTGTCCATTGAATGAAGCTTGTCATTTTTATATGCGTCCCATTGACGCCCCCCGGCTTTTGCTATGCTAGATGTGTGCAACGATAGGATCAGGGGCGTGAGATTTAAATATTTGTAACCGCAAGCGCACGGTGTTGTAGTGTGGCTTGGGGGTCGAACTCAGGGAGTCGTGGATGTGCTTGTGTCAGAGAGGACCAAATTCACCCCATGGGTGAGCTAGCCCGGATCAAATGAGGGTTTGTCACGGTAAATAGAAAGCAAGGTATAAACAATATAGAGGAAAAACCCGGGACTTTGGTTTCCACCCCATTGAGCGGCTCTCGCCGATACGGCCTTCGGGTAGGATAGCGATCGGGATTAGGGTCTAATGGTGAGACGTTGCCTCTGAAAGTGGTATCGGCGTCCCATGGGCCCGATATTCCGGTCGGTGCCCAGGATGATACGCCGGACTTCCCGGGTTCGATCAGTGGGCACTCCCATGTCCATTAACACTGATCGACTCCGGGAGCACTAAGCTCGCAACGATTACTCCCAACGTCTCATCCTGCCGCTCCCGCACGCTAGGATTCGACGTCTACGCTAAGGGTGTGAGCTATGGCTAGGGAGTCAACCGCCAAGTTTCTTCCCCCTTGGCCCGACGGTCAAAGGCGGTCTTTTTTCCACCGATGACAATGAAACACCCCGCGTAACCATTAGATTCCTAATCCATATCGATTTTCTAACCCTATGGATGCATCGGGGAGAACCCACGAAGGGGTTTCCACCAAAATCCCGGATTTGGGAACTACTCACACATATTTAGGAAAAAGCGATCTAAATAGAAATCGACCGTAAAAATCATGATCCGACAATAGAAATGCAATGGTAGTAAAGCAATTAAGATAATACTAAAGTTTCACAAAGATCTGAAAACTTACAAAAACTGGGAAATTACAGCCGTCACAAAATGAAGAAAACAGTAAAAAATAACCAGCTCCCAAATCTGGGAAACCTAGGGTTCTATATATAGAAAACGACATCACCCGATCGGTTGACAAGTCAACGGATCGGGTGAAGCGCTTCACAGAACTACAGCGCAAAGCGGAACTTCACCCGGTCAGGATGAACCGGTCGGTTGAAACATGGGTGCGGTCTGTTGGATCTTGGCGCCGACCGGGTGGGGAGACCGGTTGGATCTTCGAGTCTTGGCTATTGAAATTCGGCTACAGGTGAACCGATCGGGTGAAGGTCACCTGATCGGTTGGAAATCAGCTTCGAATTCCAGAGACTTTGAGCTTTTGACCCGGTTACTGAACCGACCGGGTGACTTCTCGTGAGCTCCAAGTTGCGTCCAGGTGGTGCACGCGTGCATCACCCGATCGGTTGGAGATGACCAACCGACCGGGTGAGGGGCTGAAAGATGCAATCTTCGTCGTTTGACCCCCTGGATCACGCGTGACTCCTCCCGTTGCTCTGGGGACACATGATATCATCGTTTTATGCCCCATATGTCAGCAAACTCCTGCAAAATACGGAAAACACAGAAAAGTGAAAGAAAACAAGAAAACACAAGAAAACACGATAAAATGAATATAAGACGGCGGTAAAATACGGAAAAACACGACAGAAAACGTGCGCAAATATATGAAATATAAACGCACGTCAAAATCCCCCAAGCTGAACTCTTCCTCGTCCTCGAGGAAGACGAGTGAGAGTAGGAGCTCGGAGAGGAAAAATAGAGAGAAAAATAAAACTCTAAATCCTAGATCGCCCGTCAGGGCCAACAAAATCAAAAACGACACACCAAGCAAGAAAACGCCAAATCACATCACTAAACCAAGGAGTACGAGTCCAGACAAGTGCCGTAGGCCCACGCGGTGAAGCACGAGTGAGTGTGGTCGTGCGCTAGCAGTCCGTGTCACTATCTACGATGTGCGATAAAGCTCGATATACACAAATCCAGGAAATGACCCAAATATCGATTCGATTCGAATTATGCGGTGAATAGATAGTTCAAGCATGCATGAGAATAGAGAGAGAATAGAAACATATCATGCGTCAGGGACTCCACAACTAGGGTTAAGGAAATCACCACACTAAAGCCTAGATAATAGCTAAAAAGTTCCTAAGTCAAGTGTTTTCGAAACCGATGGGGGTTGAGATGATGTGGAGAAGAACACTCGGTGCAAATTCTCGCCTTCCCTTTATTCTCAGCAAGTAGGAAAAGATATTCACACAGGAATTTTTTTAGGTTTTAGGTATTTGTATTTTTTTTGATTTTTTGGCTATACAATTTTTTTTCTCTTTTCTTTTTTTTGGGTTTTTCTTCTCTCTCTTTTTTGGATTTTTGGGTATTGGGATATTTACATGTGTACTCTCCCAAGTGGGAGAACGGTACACGACGAGGGGATTTGCACCAAGTAAAAAAAATGAAATCGGATTCTAAACACTTGGGCAAAGGAGATATTTCTCGCTAATCAGAGCATAGGCTAAATGGGTTATCCTAGTTCTTGTTTGTGGAATCCCGACACATGTGAATTGAAATATACGATATAAATATAGCATGCATATAGAAGCAGATAGTAGAAGCAAATACCGCATATTCAAATCGAAGCATGATAATCTAGGGGTCAACCAAGGATAGGTATATAAAACATAATCATAAGGTAGAAGCATACCAAATGCTAGTCACGACAAACGACTCACAAGAAAGCTAAGTGGACCCACGATACATGAAATGCAAGAGAACTCGACTTCCTGAGGTTAGTGAATGTGATTATCGAAGCCGTGCTAGGTGTGTGTGTGATTTTGTGGCAATTCATCATATGGGGTCATCTCTAGGAGAGAGAGAACAAAAGATGAGAAGAAAAAGAAAAACACGATGGAAAACGACTCAAAAACGAAGAAAAATGACACAAATGACGCACGAAGTGCGACTCCCCCAAGCTGAAACTTGCATTGCCCTCAATGCAATAATAGTTTATATGGGAGGGCAAAGAAAATGGGGGGGTGCTCACCGACACAAAAAGTGAAAAACATGAAAAACACATGAACGAAAATAAAAAATAAAGAAAAAGAAACACTCAAATAAAAGATATAAAACACGACGAAAGAACACATAGACACATACACACAACAACGACACGCGAAAACATGCACACAAATCGATTCCCCCAAGCTGAACATGACAATGCTAGCGAAATGATATGATCAATGTGATGCAGAAATATGTAAGGGGAAGATCGGAAAAGAAAAGAAAGAAACCAAAATGCAGGAGAGACGGTGTGCTCATTCTCCTCGGAAGAGGATGTGGGGTGTGGGCGGTAGAAGTGATAGAAGGGCACGACATGATGGGTTATTAAGATGCAAAAGAAAATCCTAGATACGCTCCTCTCGCTAATGAGAGGAGACGAGATTATTCAAATCTAAACTAGAAAGCGGTAAATTTTTACACTACTGGATTAGGATACACCTGAGCATAGGCGGATCCAAGATCTGAAGTGGGGCAGGTAGCTGCTCTAACTGCTCCTTCTGTGGCTCCGCCAGAAGCATTGTGCCACGTGTGCCAATGGACCAAAGCAATGCACCTCCAAGCATCCTTAGTAGGTATCCACCCGTGACCTGCAAAGGACGAGGTGCATTAGCCCATGGCAAGAAATTATTTCCCAAAATAAATGTATCTCAGAGATAATCGTCAACATAAGATGGAAAAATAATAAAAGGGTGACGAATACTCCCTGAGAATGGCTCACTATCCTCTGTACTAGCGACGACCAAATCCTCGTTGTCCATGAGAAGTGGCTCTCCAGGTGGTGACACACCGCAGCATACCTCAAGGGAAGTAGATCATGTGTCCTGCGAGAGATATGGTGTGTCAAAATTATATGAGTCTAAAGAAATAGGAAGTGAAAATCGAGACTCAAAAGTGGAGTGAGAGTGAGTATGAAAATCTCCCTGAATAGGGGCAATATGCTCAAGTAGATGCTCAGCCGCAGAAGAAGTGGAGAGCGACGGTAGAGGTAGATGTGACTCGGGCTCCATGGAGTGGACCATCGTGTCCAATCCCTCATGCACATTCTCCTCAACGATATGATCATACTCCACTATCTGCCCGATGTCCTGAATGACATCCTCGTGGTTGACCACAGACCAAGGAAGAAGCTGCGACAGAGATGGCTGTGGAGGTGGATGTGGAGCGGACCCCTCATATGTGGTCATCGTGTCCTCGTCCTCACGCACATCCTCCTCGACCTTATGCATAAGCTCTGTAAACTCCTCGGTCCTCTCATAGGACTCATGTGGAATATCTAAATCAAGACAAGAAGTCTCTCCCACAGATCCTAGAGAAATCTCCCCATCCTCACTATCATCATCAAAAAATGCTTCGTCATCCAAGTGGTAGTGATGGAAAAATGGGGGATCGGCATGAGATGTGTCTATGGTGGCCGACAGCATGGTAGTCTCAACCATGAAAGTAGGTATATCCTCTCCTCCATCCCCTCTCCTCGGTGTAGGCTCGATGATTGGTACCATCAAGTTTCGTAATGTTTGGCCTTGGTTAAACATGGCACTTTCAAGGAGAGACACGAGGTTTGATTCTTCTTGTGTTGGTGGAGGGATATAAGGTTGAGAAAATGGATGGGAGGTGTTTGGGCTAAGGTTGTGGGAAAATGTTTGGCCTTGGTGTAGGGGGAGGCTCTCGAGCGTAAATGGGCAATCATAATACACATGCCCCGCCATCCCACAAGTCTCATAAACCACAACCGAATAAGGATTGTATCCTCCCATCTGAGCATCGAAATTTGATCTTCACATGGTTACACCAAAGATACCTGGACAACAAAAATAAGAAAACTAGAGAGGAGCGTCAATAGTACAAGAGAATAACAAAAAGATAATATAATAGTGGGGGAAAAATTTCTTGGTTATTGAATATTTTTTTAACAAAAAGAAAAAGAAATTTTTTTTGTGTTTTTATGCGTAGTCTAACGAACCCAAGCTAAGCTATTATCAAACCGAACGCCTCCCCGGCAACGGCGCCAAAAAGCTTGACGCCGCCCGGCTTTTGCTATGCCAGATGTGTGCAACGATAGGATCAGGGGCGTGAGATTTAAACATTTGTAACCGCAAGCGCACGGTGTTGTAGTGTGGCTTGGGGGTCGAACTCAGGGAGGCGTGGATGTGCTTGTGTCAGAGAGGATCAAATTCCCCCCATGGGCGAGCTAGCCCGGATCAAATGAGGGTTTGTCACGGTAAATAGAAAGTAAGGTATAAACAAAATAGAGGAAAAACCCGGGACTTTGGTTTCCACCCCATCGAGCGACTCTCGCCGATACGGCCTACGGGTAGGATAGCGATAGGGATTAGGGTCTAATGGTGAGACGTTTCCTCTGAAAGTGGTACCGGCGTCCCATGGGCCCGATATTCCGGTCGGTACCCAGGATGATACGCCGGACTTCCCGGGTTCGATCTGTAGGGGAATTGGCGGTCCCTTAGGGCACAAAAACTCTAGTCTCGTCCTAAAACGGACGGAACATAGACAGAAAAATCATAGCAGCGGAAGAAAAACCTATGTTAACTAATTAACATGCAATTAAAAACAATTTTCAACTTAGCCCTAAGGTCCAAGACCCTATGCCAAGATCTATGCCGACTTGGGATGGATCTGACCATCCCAAGAAGGATCTAGCCTACTGCGATTAAATTAAACTAATGCTAAAAAATACTTTAACCACATACCCGGAATCTCAGCCCTGGAGCAGGCGAGATGTTCCGCGCCGTCTTCCGAGCTGCTCCCGTCCCACGCCGAGCCGCTCCTTGAACCGCTCCCCGAACCGCTCCTCGAACCGAACCGCTCCGCATCCCGAGGCGATCAATCCCCATGCCGCCGAGCCAACCACGCGCCGAAGAAAGTTTCACGCGAGTGAAACCTCCGCCAAGATTTCAGATCTAGAATCCGAACTCCTTTGTGGCTTTGCTAGAGCCCGCAGGAGTAAGGCAGAAATTTAGGGAGAAGAGAAATATTAATTTAAGCCTAGATCTGAGCGTATTCCAACATTTACGAGAGCCGCTCAGATCTAGAGCTTGGGACGAGTTTTGAGAAAGGGGGGAGACCCCTACTTATATAGGCGGCGGACTCTCCCCTTTTCTCAAAATCCGATGTGGGACTAAATGAGGAGTTAAATAAAATCAAGTTAGTTTGCACTTCACAAAGTGCAAACTTCCGTGAATTTTAACTCACTCACCGTTGAGCTTCAGGATTGATACAACCTATCAATACGACAAGCGTTCAACGGTGAACGCATAGGAAAAAAACCGTTCGTCAATCGGAGGTCGTTTGACCCTCCAATTGAGTGTCCAAAGATCAGCCCTAGGCTAGTTTTTCACAAAAACTGAGCCGTCAAAAATGCCCATCAAACCTAGGGTTCCACACCCAAAGGTGGGACCCACAAAACAGACCAGGTCAGACCTGGGCGCAGCCCAGACCTGGACCTGGGCGCAGCCCTGGCCAGGCCTGGGCGCAGCCCAGGCACCTGGCCTGGGCGCCCTGGGCGCCTGGGCCAGCCGCCCAGGCGCCCAGAGCGCCTGGGCCAGCCGCCCAGGCGCCCAGGGCACCTGGGCCGCCTGGGCTCAGGCCCAGGCGCCCAGCGCCTGGGCCTGTGCCCAGGCGCCAGGGCGCCTGGGCGACCAGGCCCTGGCAGGGCCCGGGCGCCCAGGCGCCCGGGCCTGTGCCTGGGCCGGGCGCCCAGGCCCAGGCGGGTCTGGGTGCCCAGGCCCAGGCCGGCCTAGGCCTTACTGGGTCTGGCTAGCAGGCCAGACCAGTTTCAGACTGGGCTAGTCTGTCTGGTCTGGCCTGATCTGACCCTTTGGGCTGTTTTGGGCACAACTTGATCATTTGGTGTCCGATTTGGACGCCGTTCGAACCTGGGTCTAGACCGGAATATTTCCGTTTTACCCGTGAACTTTTCCTTGCGTTTATATTATTAAATATTGTATTAAACAATTTAATACACATTTAATCGCTTTTGCATCAAATGCAAAATAGTCCCTATCTAGGCTTAAATTATCATATTGCATTAAATGTAATTATTTCATCCCTTGCATCAAAATGCAAAATATTCTCCCTAACTAATTTCTACCTATTACTAGACGAAGCGATGCACTCTGTGTGAGACCCTACAGCCTGACCCTTACAACAGGTTGGGCTCGAAGCCCTATACGGCAGTGACCACGAGCAGTGGTTGCCGTCCATGCTTCAAGAATCATCATTATGTGGTTAACTCATTGACATGAGTATTGTCGGGACCACCTGACTGTTTCCGTGATGAATTCCACAGTTATAGTCTCTTCGTCTTAAATATGTAGTTCGGATCAAGTCTGGGGTACGGTCAAACTGTCAACCCCAATAACTTGACTCCGGTTAGTTTCTATCGATCTTTAGTCAACTAATGTTGGACTTCTTCCAACATACTCTGCGCAGAGTTTTTACTAAAGACCGAACTAACTCTACGACACTAACTCCCATTGACCGGGAGAGACGAATCCTTTCTTGGTCATTACTCGTCTCGTACGTTTCAAGTGACACCCAATCAAAAGACCTTTCGACATGCCTTGCCTCGAAGCTAGGTCAGTTGATCCAAGTGGCACCGTTCACGCACAGGTCCGTCAAAATGACCTCAAGTCAAAAGACCAACTATCCTATCATCACTCAGAGTTATCACTGACAGATTGGTCAATATAACCATATGATAACTCTAGTGGATCGTTCAGTGAACTCATTCTAATGAGCACCTGTGTCTCGTCTTCGACTTCGCCAAGTCAAGCGATCATGAGATCATCGCCACCGCTAAACGGTGAAGACTAAGACACAATGGTCTATCCGATGTTTCGATATCCTTGTCTCGAAACATCTACGACCACGAACCATTTTAGACTTATGCTACAGACGGTCAAACGTTTCTCCATGATCGAGATACTCATCTCGATACACGTTTGACCTTGCATAAAGTCTCAGGACTTTACCTAAGTTTATATCTAATGTTGACTACATTACAATATAGCTTAGATAAATTATTACCAAACAGCTTACTGTTATTTCGAACAAGATGTTTGTGCTATTCACACAGGAATAAATGGCCTCGAGGGCATAATATTCCTACATCTCCCACTTGCACTCAGGCCCATTTATCTTGATATCTAATATCGTTTTTACACACAAGTTTTCCCGACTTCATGTGGTAGAGCCTTTCGTGAGTGGATCTGCTAAAACCGTCTATACTATAGACTTAAGGGGTTACTATGTTTATGTTAGACCAACCATTTGAATCTCATTCAAATAATTCACTTGGTCTATCGGAATCTATAATACTTTATTTCCCTGGATCTTATCCAGTTCATCGTATCTTACGATAATAATTCCAAATTAGTTATTGGTCATTCCAAATGGTTCATATTCATTTTTGATAAATAATCAAACTCTTTGATTACTTAATCAAAATATATGTTCCATCTCTTTGATGTCTCGCATGTAATTTACACGCTCCCACTGATCTTGAAAACTCTCTGGCTAATTCATACAAGTTGGTCCGTCTAAATCATATTTAGAAAAACGAACTTATAAGTGAATGCTCCAATTTTCGTGGTCAACATGAGCGTTTTACATCGAGCTTGGTCCGAGTAAATCTGTACACATCTGCTGGCGAGACGATTTCAACTAATCCGTTTTAAAGAAATTAGGATGAAAACCGTTCTCGTCCAACAAGATTGTACTTCACTATTTTCCTTTCTGCACCAATCTTTTAACTTAAAGATTTACTTGCAGAAAGTGAGGAAACGTTTTCCTTGGGCACGTAAACTAAATTCTCAAATTTATTTACGCACACGGACCTGCAACAAGTTTTAAATCGGAGTTACTACTCCGAATTTCATCTTGGAAGTTTGACTAAGTCATCATCAGTTATGATGTCTAACTCGACAATCCGTCTCACGAGATTCGAGTAATTATACAACATTATCAAAACCTAGGCATTACTATCTGGGACTTAACCCAGAGGGAGGAGTTAACTCAGAGTCACTTACAATGGATCACACTAAATCTAATTAAGTGTGATTCATACCTTTTAACACACCGATGTGTTAACAGATTTGATCTGTGAGAAAATCACATTTTCTTTTAATTACACAAGATTTTATTTAGCTAAGTATTTGACCATTCGATCTAATCGAATCAGTTTAATACTTTCGTCATTTCGTTCTTTATTTTATCAGACTTGTGTTTCATCAAGAACACGTGTCTTAATAAAATATACGAATAACTTATTTTGGTTAATCTAGACTTGGGTACATCAGTATGTACTAGACTGAGTTCGACAACTCATTCTCCCACTGTCTCACAGATGGGTTTCGACCATTGTATCTAAGAGGCTAAGACTCACAAGTGTCCGTAGACTTCATAATACGAGAGTTCAGACCCCTCTTTATGTGACTTGTGAAGCTTAATCTCTTGATACGGCCTAGTCTAATTTTACCATATAAGTTTGCTACTATCTTGTGTATTTATATATTAACATTTAATATATATATATATATATAGTTATTTACAAATTACTTAACACAAAACATTACTTCAGAAGCAATGTGACGACATTCGTCAAAATGTGTTAAACGTCTTTTGTATAACAATTTATTCTGAAATCGTGACATCAAAATATGTCACATTTTTATTTCCTCCTACTTATGCCTTTACTAATGATAAATTAAACTATTTAACTCTATTGACTTTCCGAAGTGCCTTCTTCCTTTTCTAAATCACATTTAGATATCAACATAAATAAATAGCTATGCAAGCAACTTATGTATCCAAACGCTTGAGCTTTGCAATCTTGAGTGTAGCTCAAGAAGTTGCTTGTCTCAAGATCCGGTTGGGATACATAGTCTTGCATCGCTTATGCACTCGTATTCGACTCAAACGGTTTAATCGAATTCTCGAACTTTGCGGATCAAAATTGTTTGTCCATACAACCTTGAGGGTAGCTCGACAAGTTGTAGGGAGAAACATACTTTGAATGTCCTATATGTTCAAGCTGCCTCATATAGAGACGAGTGACATGTAGCTTTAATTTATTTATTGGACCCAGAACTTAATGAAATCATATTTCTTAAGTCTGTTCTTTAGAAGGTCATTTAATGTCAATGAGAATATAATTTAATTATATCAATTAGAATTTAACTTGATATTCAATTAATCAACTTTTTGACCAATTAACTTATTAAAATATTATATATTAATTCCTACGGTAAACATAGTCTTGCCCTAGTTTTAGCATATGTTCAATATTAAATATAGGTAGATTGGCTTTTATCTATCTATATCCTCCCACTAATTTTACGAACGTTTTAAAGCTTAATAACGAACGATTTAATCGAATTAAAAAATTAATGGGTCAGAGTTCCAATCACCTTGAGTCTAAACAACCTTGAGTGTAGCTCAACAAGTTGATTGACTCTGCGATCGGAAGATGACTCTTCATCGATCATATCGGATATGACTCTCTTAATCGGTTTTTGCCCCTAGGTATTCGTGATCATGAGTGTGCTCATCCAAATCACCATGTCTAGTCTAGTCGGACCCTTGTTTTCGTGTCTAGCCTGACTTGCCCCTCAGCTCGGTGTATGCACGACACGTCGGTTTGGGTCAGGTCTTAGACTACATCTAGGCAGACTACATCGTTGACTTAACTTACGCCGGCGCTCGGGGTACGAGACGTCGGTTAGGGTTAGTCAAGATTTCATCTTATGTATTTAAGGAGTTGGTTTCTACAGGGTTGCCATGTCACAGCTTGAGTGTATCTCAACAACTATAACACGGGCCCTATATTTGCTAACCCCTAAAACAAGGAGGGCTACGGCTAATCTTGAAAAAGATCATTAACGTATTTGACTTAGATATAGTCCAGGGTGTCATACAATCATGATTCGCGACATTGCGGTCCAGCGGAACACAGCCAGGGAATTGACTAAGCCAGGATCACTACCCCTTGGACTAGCAAGGGTTGACCCAGAACTCTTAGCCAAGCACATTGACTGGATCATGGTCCATTGAATGAAGCTTGTCATTTTTGTATGTATGCCATAGACTAAACAGCTTTTATTAACAACTAATTAATCCTATCAACTAGTTGAATCCTTAAATTCAAAATTTTTAGGATTTGTTTAATAACTTTTATTAAGTCCTTATCAACTATAAGGTTCACGTGCTACCCTAATCGTTATTAGGATTTTAATAAATTATTAACAACACTAGAAGCGAAGTCCTTTAATGAAAATTAATTATAACAATTAGAATTTGAAAATCATTTAAAGGACTACCCTAATCAGGAATTAGGTCTTATATTGTTGTTAATGATTTATTAAAACTTAGCATGTCATTAAAATTCAAGTAATAAATTTTAATCATTTTTAATGGCTAACCTAAAAGGTTGTCTTGTGTTATCAAATAAGGGACAACAATAACAAGCCATTAAAATAAAGCTACACTAATTTATCGCATAAAGATAGTGCACAACTATTTAACATTTAAATATACTAAGTTTATCGCATAAACAATTTTAGATTTTTAAAATCAGTTTTAAAAATATCTTATAAATTTAAAACATTACTTTTAAAAAAAACATGTTCAAAAAATTTATCATATACAATTTTTTAAACATCTAAAACATTTTAAACTTATCGCATAAATTTAAAGCCTTAAAATCAATTTTAAAATTTATCAAATAAATTTAAAAAATATCACTTTAAAATTTCCATGCTTTAAAAATTTATCATATAAAAAAAATTTAAGGCATCCAAAATAATTTTAAACTCTTAAAGATTTAAAATTATTAAATATATTTTAAAACGTCATTTTAAAATTTTCATGTTCAAAAATATCAAAATAAAATTTTTGAACATCTAAAACATTTTTAAAATTTTATCTCATAACTTTAAAAATATTTGAAAAGCATTTAAAAGCATTAACAAGTTTAATAAATCGCAGTACCTAGATCGACTACGCAAACCTAGGCTCTGATACCACTGTAGGGGAATTGGCGGTCCCTTAGGGCACAAAAACTCTAGTCTCGTCCTAAGTCGGACGGAACATAGACAGAAAAATCATAGCAGCGGAAGAAAAACCTATGTTAACTAATTAACATGCAGTTAAAAACAATTTTCAACTTAGCCCTAAGGTCCAAGACCCTTTGCCAAGATCTATGCCGACTTGGGATGGATCTGACCATCCCAAGAAGGATCTAGCCCACTGCGATTAAATTAAACTAATGCTAAAAAATACTTTAACCACATACCCGGAATCTCAGCCCTGGAGCAGGCGAGATGTTCCGCGCCGTCTTCCGAGCTGCTCCCGTCCCACGCCGAGCCGCTCCTTGAACCGCTCCCCGAACCGCTCCTCGAACCGAACCGCTCCGCATCCCGAGGCGATCAATCCCCGTGCCGCCGAGCCAACCACGCACCGAAGAAAGTTTCACGCGAGTGAAACCTCCGCCAAGATTTCAGATCTAGAATCCGAACTCCTTTGTGGCTTTGCTAGAGCCCGCAGGAGTAAGGCAGAAATTTAGGGAGAAGAGAAATATTAATTTAAGCCTAGATCCGAGCGTACTCCAACATTTACGAGAGCCGCTCAGATCTAGAGCTTGGGACGAGTTTTGAGAAAGGGGGAGACCCCTATTTATATAGGCGGCGGACTCTCCCCTTTTCTCAAAATCCGATGTGGGACTAAATGAGGAGTTAAATAAAATCAAGTTAGTTTGCACTTCACAAAGTGCAAACTTCCGTGAATTTTAACTCACTCACCGTTGAGCTTCAGGATTTATACAACCTATCAATACGACAAGCGTTTAATGGTGAACGCATAGGAAAAAACCGTTCGTCAATCGGAGGTCGTTTGACCCTCCAATTGAGTGTCCAAAGATCAGCCCTAGGCTAGTTTTTCACAAAAACTGAGCCGTCAAAAATGCCCATCAAACCTAGGGTTCCACACCCAAAGGTGGGACCCACAAAACAGACCAGGTCAGACCTGGGCGCCCTGGGCGCCTGGGCCAGCCGCCCAGGCGCCCAGCGCGCCTGGGCCGCCTGGGCCCAGGCCCAGGCGCCCAGCGCGCCTGGGCGCCTGGGCGCCCAGGCCCTGGCAGGGCCCGGGCGCCCAGGCGCCCGGGCCTGTGCCTGGGCCGGGCGCCCAGGCCCAGGCGGGTCTGGGTGCCCAGGCCCAGGCCGGCCTAGGCCTTACTGGGTCTGGCCAGCAGGCCAGACCAGTTTCAGACTGGGCTAGTCTGTCTGGTCTGGCCTGATCTGACCCTTTGGGCTGTTTTGGGCATAACTTGATCATTTGGTGTCCGATTTGGACGCCGTTCGAACCTGGGTCTAGACCGGAATATTTCCGTTTTACCCGTGAACTTTTCCTTGCGTTTATATTATTAAATATTGTATTAAACAATTTAATACACATTTAATCGCTTTTGCATCAAATGCAAAATAGTCCCTATCTAGGCTTAAATTATCATATTGCATTAAATGCAATTATTTCATCCCTTGCATCAAAATGCAAAATATTCTCCCTAACTAATTTCTACCTATTACTAGACGAAGCGATGCACTCTGTGTGAGACCCTACAGCCTGACCCTTACAACAGGTTGGGCTCGAAGCCCTATACGGCAGTGACCACGAGCAGTGGTTGCCGTCCATGCTTCAGGAATCATCATTATGTGGTTAACTCATTGACATGAGTATTGTCGGGACCACCTGACTGTTTCCGTGATGAATTCCGCAGTTATAGTCTCTTCGTCTTAAATATGTAGTTCGGATCAAGTCTGGGGTACGGTCAAACTGTCAACCCCAATAACTTGACTCCGGTTAGTTTCTATCGATCTTTAGTCAACTAATGTTGGACTTCTTCCAACATACTCTGCGCAGAGTTTTTACTAAAGACCGAACTAACTCTACGACACTAACTCCCATTGACCGGGAGAGACGAATCCTTTCTTGGTCATTACTCGCCTCGTACGTTTCAAGTGACACCCAATCAAAAGACCTTTCGACAGGCCTTGCCTCGAAGCTAGGTCAGTTGATCCAAGTGGCACCGTTCACGCACAGGTCCGTCAAAATGACCTCAAGTCAAAAGACCAACTATCCTATCATCACTCAGAGTTATAACTGACAGATTGGTCAATATAACCATATGATAACTCTAGTGGATCGTTCAGTGAACTCATTCTAATGAGCACCTGTGTCTCGTCTTCGACTTCGCCAAGTCAAGCGATCATGAGATCATCGCCACCGCTAAACGGTGAAGACTAAGACACAATGGTCTATCCGATGTTTCGATATCCTTGTCTAGAAACATCTACGACCACGAACCATTTTAGAATTATGCTACAGACGGTCAAACGTTTCTCCATGATCGAGATACTCATCTCGATACCCGTTTGACCTTGCATAAAGTCTCAAGACTTTACCTAAGTTTATATCTAATGTTGACTACATTACAATATAGCTTAGATAAATTATTACCAAACAGCTTACTGTTATTTCGAACAAGATGTTTGTGCTATTCACACAGGAATAAATGGCCTCGAGGGCATAATATTCCTACACGGTCAGTGAGCACTCCCGTGTCCATTAACACTGATCGACTCCGGGAGCACTAAGCTCGCAACGATAACTCCCAATCTCTCATCCTACCGCTCCCGCGCACTAGGATTCGACGTCTACGCTAAGGGTGTGAGCTATGGCTAGGGAGTCAACCGACAAGTTTATTCCCCTTTGGCCCGACGGTCAAAGGCGGTCTTTTTCCCGCCGATGACAATGAAACACCCCGCATAACCGTTAGATTCCTAATCCCTATCGATTTCCTAACCCTATGGATGCTTCGGGGAGAACCCACGAAGGGGTTTCCACCAAAATCCCGGATTCGGGAACTACTCACACATATTTAGGAAAAAGCGATCTAAACAGAAATCGACCGTAATGGAAATGCAATGGTAGTAAAGCAATTAAGATAATACTAAAGTTTCACAAAGATCTGAAAACTTACAAAAACTGGGAAATTACAACCGTCACAAAATGAAGAAAACAGTAAAAAAATAACCAGCTCCCGAATCTGGGAAACCTAGGGTTCTATATATAGAAAATGACATCACCCGATCGGTTGACAAGTCAACCGATCTGGTGAAGCGCTTCACAGAACTACAGCGCAAAGCGGAACTTCACCCGGTCAGGATGAACCGGTCGGTTGAAACATGGGTGTGGTCGGTTGGATCTTGGCGCCGACCGGGTGAGGAGACCGGTTGGATCTTCGAGTCTTGGCTGTTGAAATTCGACTACAGGTGAACCGATCGGGTGAAGGTCACCCGATCAGTTGGAAATCAGCTTCGAATTCCAGAGACTTTGAGCTTTTGACCCGGTCACTGAACCGACCGGGTGACTTCTCGTGAGCTCCAAGCTGCGTCCGGGTGGTGCACGCATGCATCACCCGATCGGTTGGAGATGACCAACCGACTGGGTGTGGGGCTGAAAGATGCAATCTTCGTCGTTTGACCCCCTGGATCACGCGTGACTCCTCTCATTGCTCCGGGGACACATGATATCATCGTTTTATGCCCCGTATGCCAGCAAACTCCTGCAAAATACGGAAAACACGGAAAAGTGAAAGAAAACAAGAAAACACAAGAAAACACGAGAAAACGAATATAAGACGGCGGTAAAATACGGAAAAACACGGAAGAAAACGTGAGTAAATGTATGAAATATAAACGTACGTCACCCATAGACTAAAAGGCTTTTATTAACAACTAATTAATCCTATCAACTAGTTAAATCCTTAAATTCAAAATTTTAGGATTTGTTTAATAACGTTTATTAAATCCTTATCAACTATAAGGTTCACGTGCTATCCTAATCATTATTAGGATTTTAATAAATTTATTAACATCGCTAAAAGCGAAGTCCTTTAATAATAATTAATTATAACAATTAGAATTAAAAATTCATTAAAGGGACTACTCTAATCATGAATTAGATCTTAAAGGGTTGTTAAAAGTTTTATTAAAACATAGCATTTCATTAAAATTCAATTAATAAATTTTAATGATTACTTAATGGCTAACCTAAAGGATTGTCTAGTATTTTCAAATAAGGGACAAGATGTCATACCATTAACATAAAGTTACACTAATTTTATCGCATAAAATAAAAGTGTACAACTACTTAACAATTAAATAGACTAATGTTTATCAAATAAACAAGTTTAGCATGCATACTTAAATTTAACATTTAATTTTAAAATTGTGATTTTTAAAACATTTTAATTTTATCTCATAAAAATAATAACTTGTTTTTAAAAGATCACCAAATTTGCATGCTACTAAAAATATTTATCGCATAAAAATTTTAAACCTTTTAAAATCAGTTTTAAAATATCTCACAAATTTAAAACATCATTTTTCAAAAAAATTCCATGCTTAAAAATTTATCACATAAAATTTTAAAACATCAAATAACATTTTAAACTTATCGCATAAATTTTTAAAGTCTTAAAATCGGTTTTAAAATTATCATATAAATTTAAAACATCATTTAAAAATTGCATGCTTAAATTTTTATCACATAAAATATTTAAACATCCTTTTAAAAATTTCTATGCTTAAAATTTATCATATAAAATTTTTAAACATTTAAAAACATTTTATAGGGCATCCAAAAAAATAATTTAAAATTATCTCATAACTTTAAAACATTTTAAAAGTATTTTTAAAAAATATTTCAATGTTCAATAAAATCCCAGTGCTAGATCGTTACGCAAACCTAGGCCTGATACCAATGTTGGGTTTTCTAGGACACTTAGGGCACAAAAACTATATTCCCGTCATAAGTTGGACAGAACATAGACATGAAAATAATAACTTTACAGCGGAAGAATAAACAAGTTAATCTAATTAACAGTCAGTTAAACAATTTAACTTAGCCCTAAGGTACAAGACCCTTAGCCAAAATCTATGCCGACTCGGGATGGATATGACCATCCCAAGAAGGATCTAGCCTACTGCGATTAAATTAAACTAATTCTTAAAACACATACCCGGAATCTCAACCCTGGGGCAGGCGAGATGTTCCGCACCGTCTTCCGAGCCGCTCCCCATCCCACGCCGAGCCGCTCCTCGAACCTCTTCTCGAACTGCTCCGCATCCCGAGGCGAGCAATCCTCGTGTCGCCGAGCCAACCACGCGCCGAAGAAAGTTATACGTGAGTGAAATCTTCGTCTAGATTTCGGATCCGAATCCGAACTCATTTGCGGCTTTGCTAGAGACCTCGGGAGTAAGGCAGAGATATAAGGAGAAGAAGAATATTGATTTAAGCCTAGATCCGAGCGTGCTCCAACATTTACGGGAGCCACTCAGATCTGTAGCTTGGGACAAGTTTGGAGGAAGGGGGTGGCCCCTATTTATATACGCGACAGACTCTCCCATTTTTCGCACAACCGATGTGGGACTATTAAATTAGAGGTAATTAAATCAAGTTAGTTTGCTCTTTATAAAGTGCAAACTTCCGTGAATTTTAACTCACTCACCGTTGAGCTTCATGATTGATACAACCTATCAATACGAAGGGCGTTCAACGGTGAACGTATAGGAAAAAAACGGTTCGTCAATCGGAGTTTGTTTGACCCTCCAATTGATCGCTCAAAGTTCAGCCCAAGGCTTGTTGTTCACAAAAACTGAGCCGTCAAAAAATTCCCAACATAGGTTTCAGAAAACCTACTCGGCAGGGCCCACCAGGCCAGCTGGGCGAGCCCAGACCAGGCTAGAACCTTATCTGGGCGCACCCAGACTGGGGCGCCCAGCCTGGGCGCCTAGGCACCTGGGTGCCCAGGCCCTGGTCTGGGCCGGGCGCCCAGGCCTGGGCGCCCAGGGCTTTGCATGGGTCTAGCCAGGCACCCAGGCCAGACCTAGTCTGACATGGGTTAGCCTGGTCTGACCTGATCTGATCCATCGGGCTGTTTTAAGCATAAGTTGGGCATTCGGCCTCCGATTTGGACACCGTTCGAACCTGGGCGTAGACCGGGACATTCCCGTCTTACCTGTGAACTTTTCCTTGTGTTTCTTATATTAAATATAGTCTTAAATAATTTAAGACATATTTAATCTCTTTTGCATCATGTGCAAATTAGTCCATATTTAGACTTAAATTATCATATTGCATCAAATGCAATTATTCCATCCCTTGCTTCAAAATGCAAAATATTCCCCCTAACTAATTTCTACCTATTACTAGATGAAGGTCACACTCTGTGTATGACCCTACGGCCTGACCCTACTACAGGTTGGGCTTGAAGCCCTATACGGCGGTGACCACGAGCAATGGCTGTTGTTCCTGTTTCAGAATCATCATAATGTGGTTAGCACATCAACATGAGAATTGTCAGGACCACCCTGACCATGTCTGTGATGATTTCTGCAGTTATAGTATCTTCATCTAAACTATGTCATGTAGATCAAGTCTAGGGTACGGTCAAACTGTCAACCCCAATAACTTGACTCTGGCTAGTTTCTATCGATCTTTAGTCAACTAATGTTGGATTTCTTCCAACATACTCTACGCAGAGATTTTACTAAAGACCGAACTAACTCTACGACTCTAACTCCCATTGACCGGTAGAGACGAATCCTCTATTGGTTATTAGTCTCCTCGTATGCTTCAAGTGACACCCAATCAAAGACCTTTCAATAGGCCTAGCCTCGAAGTTAGGTCAGTGATCTAAGTGGCACCGTTCACGCGCAGGTTCGTAAAATGACTTCAAGTCAAAAGACCAACTTGCCTATCACCAATAAGAGTTATCATTAACAGATTGGTCAATGTAAACATATGATAACTCTTGTGGATCGTTCAGTGAACTCATTTTCTAATGAGCACTTGTGTCTCGTCTCCGACTTTGCCAAGTCAAATGATCATGAGATCATCGCCACTGCTTAATGGTGAAGACTAAGGCACAATGGTCTATTCGGTGTTTCGATATCCTTGTCTCGAAGCATCTACGACCACGAACCATTTTAGACTTATGCTACTGACGGTCAAACATTTCTCCATGTCGAGATACTCATCTCGATACATGTTTGACCTCGCATAAAGTCTCAGGACTTTACCTAAGTTAATATCTAATTATAATATAACTTAGATTAATTATGACCAAACATCTTACTGTTATTTCGAACAAGATGTTTGTGCTATTCACATAGAGATAAATAGCCTCGAGGCATCATATCCCTACACACATTTCCTCGCACTCGAGCGAAACATGGCCACCATTCTCTGTATCCTTATACACATTCACGGTCCACTTCCACCTACTCCACCACCATCACCACCTCCTTCGCCTCCTCGACGATCATCACCTCCTCCATTACGATCATCCACACCTCGCTCCACTTCCTCTCCACCCACGACCACTACCGTCGAACCTACACTCACACCATCCACTTCTATCACCACATACACTCGCCGCAAGAAATTACCGGTGTGCTCGAGATCACTTCCATCACCTACTTCATTGGCCACCATATCCCTCCCACTTACCATCATCACTGACACTCCATCGATCATTCACACCACCACCGCACCCATCCATCCACCCCTTCCCCTCTTCTCCGCACACCCATCACCTCTCCCGTCCACACCCGCCATCCTCTACCGAGGAGGGAGAGGACTCATCCTCTCCTGCATTTTGATTTCTTCCTTTTTCTTTTCCGATCTTCCCCCTAGCATTATTTCTGCATCATCATGATCATATCATATTGCTAGCATTGTCATGTTCAGCTTGGGGGAAATCGATTTTTGTGCATTTTGCCATGTGATGTCTTTGTCGTGTGCTTGTTTATATATGTTCTTTGGATGTGTTTTCATATCTTTTATTTGCGTGTTTCTTTTTCTTTATTTTTCTGTTTCGTTAGTGTGTTTTCATGTTTTTCCTCTTTCTGTGTCGGTGCGTACTTTCCCCCATTTTCTTTGCCCTCCCATATTTACTATTATTGCATTGAGGGCAATGCAAGTTTCAGCTTGGGGGAGTCGCACTCTGTGCGTCAGTTGTGTCTTTTCATTATTTTTGAGTCGCTTTTATCGTTTTTTCTTTCTCTTTCCTTCTTTTTATTCTCCCTCTCCTAGAGATGACATCACATGATGAATTGCCACAAAATCACACTTACACTTAGCTTAGCTACGATAATTACATTCACTAACCCTAGGAAGCCGAGTCCTATTGCATTTCATGCTTCGTGGGTTCACTTTGCTTTTATATGAGTCGTGTGTTGTAGCTAGCTGTTTGGTGAGTTTCTACTTTGTGATTTTAATTTATATACATGTCATTGGCTGACCCCTAGACTATCATGCTTCAATTTGATTATGCGGTATTTTGCCTTCACTATCTGCTTCTCTATGCATGATATACATACACATATATATAGTACTTCAATTCGCATGTGTCGGGACTCAAACCAATAGGACTAGGATAACATATTTAGCTTATGCTCTGATTTGCGAGAAAAAAATTTCTTTTGCCCAAGTGTTTAGAATTCGACTTCTTTTTTGTTTTACTTCCCCTTGTCGTGTACCGTTCTCCCACTTGGAGAGTACACAAGTGTATAGCCAAAAATCCAAAAACCCAAAAGAAAAAAAAAGGGAGATAAGAAAAATCCAAAAAGAAAAGAGAAAAGGAAAAAAATGTATATCCCAAAATCCAAAAAAAATACAAATACCCAAAACCCAAAAAAATTCCCGTGTGAATATTATTCCTCCACCGTGAATAAAGGAAAGGCGAGAATTTGCACCGAGTGTTCTACTCCACACCTTCTCAACCCCCTCTCGTTTTTGAATACACTTGGCATAGAAATTTTCTAGCGATTATCTAGGCTATAGTGTGGTGATTTTCTAGTTCCTAGAGGTCGAGTCCCCGACATATGATACGTTTCTATTCTTATTCTATTCTCATGCAAGCTTGAGCTATGATTCACTGTTTATTCGAATTGAATTGATATTTGGGTCATTCCTTGGGTATGTGTATATAGAGCTTTATTGCACAATTTAGAATGTGACACCGTCTGCTAGCTCACGACCACACTCACTCGCGGTTTCACCGCGTGGGCCCACGACGCCTGTATGGACTCATATTCCTTGGTTTAGTGATGTGATTTATCGCTTTCTTGCTTAGTGTGGCGTGTTTGATTTTGTTGGCTCTGACGGGCGATCTAGGACTTTGATCTCTCTTTCTGTTTCTTCCTTTCTATTTTCCCCTTCGAGCTCCCGCTCTCACTTGTCTTCCTCGAGGACGATGAAGGTTTCAGCTTGGGGGATTTTGACGTGCGTTTATATTTTATATATTCACGCACGTCTTCTTTGTGATTTTCCGTTGTTTTCCGGTGTTTTGTATCTAGTCTCTCGTGATTTTTAGTTTTCTTTCACTTCTTTGTGTTTTTGTGCCAATGCAAGAGAATGACAGCGTTGGGGACATATAAAGAAGATATCATGAGTCCCCGGAGTAACAGAAGGTGTCAAGCGCGATCCCGGGGGCCAAACGACGAAGAAATCCATGTTTCATTCCCCAACCGATCGGTTGAACAGAGCCAACCGATCGGTTGGTGCACACCTAATCGACCCAGACAGGAGCTGAAGTGAAGAGCAGCTCACCCGATCGGTTCAAGCGATCGGGTGAGATCGACAGAGCTCTCTGTTATTTTGAGCTGAATTCCAATCGATCGGGTGATATCTCACCCGATCGGTTCATCTGTAACCGTATTTCCCCAATTCACGACCCGATGACACCAACCGCTAAGCTCAGCAACCGGTTGATGCATCTGAAGCCCGATGGCCAAAGCGACTAGCAGCTCACCCGATCGGTTCATGTATCAACCGATCGGGTGGCCTCATTTTCTATATATAGTGACCTAGGTCTTTCCAAACACAGATCCCCCATTTGTTTTTCTGTCTTTTTGGGAAGTGTTCTGATCATTCTGTAACTTTGATATATTGTTCTTAATACTATTTGCTTCTCTTTTCTATTGTTTGATTATGATTTGAATGGTTGAATTTTTGTGTGATGCTATTTTCGCCATGAACTGTGAGTAGTTTCTCAGTCTAGGGCATTGGTGGAAACCCCTTCGTGGGTTCTCCGTAGAACGACCATAGGAATATGATTTCGATAGGGTTTGGGAATTTAGATGGTTACGCGGGGCGTTTTATTGTCACTGGCGGGAGAAAGACCGCCTTTAACTGTCGGGCCAAGGGAAAATAAAACTGGCATTTGATCCCCTATCCACAGCTCACACCCCTAGCATAGACATTGAATCCTAGCGCGTGGGAACGGCAGGACGAAATATTTGGAGCAATCGTTGCGAGCTTAGTGCTCCTGGAGTCGGTCGGTGTTAATGGACATAGGAATGCCCACCGTCCGAACCCGGGTAGTCCTAACGTATCATCATGGGCATCGACCGGAATATCGGGGGCATGGGACGCTAGGCACCACTCTTAGAGGCAACGTCTCACCACTAAACCCTAAAATCCAATCGTAATCCTATCCGCCGGTCGTAATAGAGAGGGCACATGATAAGGTGGAAACCGAAGTCCTAGATTCCCTTTTATATCTTACATCCACCGTATTTCTATTTCTGTGACAACCTACCGATTGATCGGGCTAGCTCACCCATCGGGTGAACCGGTTCCTTCTTGACAACAAGCACAACACACACCTCCCTGAGTTCGACCCCCAAGCCACACTACAATACCATGCGCTTGTGGTTACAAATATTTAAATCTGGTATCCCCGATCCTATTGCCAATATTGCTAAATCTAGGGGACGTCAGCGGGATCTGCTGTCATCGCCGATGGCGATTTCCCCTTCGGGGGGAGTCTCTGAGGCTGCCGTCGATAGGGTTGAAAGGTGTGGCGGGATCCCGCCAAGGTGAGAGATGGGTCTTGCACATGGTGCGACAGGGGGATGACTGCGGACACACGCTCAAGAATACAAACATAGAGATTTTGAAGGGCGGCTTCAGCTTTCAGAATTAGGGCCCCAATCTCGCAGGATTCCTTTGGACAGAAAGGGAATTTTAGGCCCAAATGTCAGTTTCAAGATGTTTCTCCCCGATGGGATTTTGGGGACAAAGGGCTTGAAGATCCAAAAGGAGGTGATGGATGTTCATCGATGGGGCGGTAGAGGCACGAGGGTGGAGATTCCCTCTGTGCCACTTTGGGATCGTATGATACGAAATATCCCCTTTGTTTGCAGAGGAAGATCTTGGTTAATGGAACGGGTCGTGGTCATTATGGTTGATGATGTAGGTGTTGACTCGTTCCCACGGACGGCGCCAGATGTTTACGGGTGTTTTCTCACCGCTGAATTGTTGACCTGAGGTTGGGAGGTCAACACGGTCAAATGGGATACGCCGGACCTCCGGGATCGGTTGAAGACGCAGTCGCTCGGTGAGGGACGCACAGATCCTCGCGTCGGTTTGCCGAAGGGTAGTCTCGATGAAGCGACGACCTCCTGGTGGTGGCACTGAACGGGCTCGGGGACGAAGGTGTTTGGCTCCGGCTGTGAAGACGCTGAGGGGTAGCCTCGATGCCGCTGAAACTCTTGGAACTGAATAGACAAGGGAGCTCGTCAGGGGGATCGGACCTTGGTTTCGACCGATTTCCCTCCGATGACAAAGTCAGATCTGGTCTGATAGGTGCTCGGTGGGATTGGGCTTGGTTCGCGGAGAGACCAAGGACCCATCCTCGGGCCGAGCTATGGAGGAGAAGTATGTAAAGGTGGAAGAAGGTGTAAGAGTTTGTATGAGATACATCCGTTGTAGATCTCGGAGATCCGCCCCCTGAGATGACGCCTCTCCCCCATCATATTGGCGAGTCCCCCTAGTAATGGACCATGATAAGACATCATTGCCGTCATTGATGAGGACGTGCCAATGGGGAAACCTTGACACCCCCCCCCCCCCCCCCCCCCCCTAATTGCCACGTTTTATGATGAGGACGTGCCAATGGGGAAACCTTGACCCCCCTAATTGCCACGTTTTATGATGGGATGAATGCCATGAAGGTGGAGTCATGGACATGAGTGGTTGCCATAATTGGCGGGTCATGATAGCTGGAGTGATGGCATTGGGTGGTTGCCATATTTGGCGAATGCTTCCTCGATTTGGGCCACGATTTCCTCCACTATGGAAGTGTGCAGTCTTTTTTGGCCTTTGTCTTGGGTGGAGAAGCGCGACCCACCCGTGAGATCCTTGGGCTGGAGCACAAGGCCGTAGTAGGCTGCTTGGCTGGTTGTGATTGTCTTGGCTCCTCCGGACCCGTTCAAAATGGTCGTATCAACATTGATTCAATCAAGAAGTTGCATCCCGCATACTATATTTTATTGGAAATTAATCTGTTCATTTTGTTGCTTGGTTTTTTTAAATATTTATCTTTCTTTGATGAGCTGTTAAGATCACTGGCGTTTGGTGACCGATATTACAGGATCTGGGCTTGTAGCATATGTTTGAAGAGGATGAGACCATACAATTGCCTCAGAATAGAGTTCGGTGGAACGTAACTTAGGGTTGTAGAAGAATTGGGGGTGAGAGAGAGGAAGAACATTATGTACTAAACTTGACACTAGATGTGTATATTTGAAATACCTTGATGTAGGGTGTCAGACTTAGTTAATCGGTCTACGTTTTAAATTGGTAGTTTATATAAATGCTTGGATTGTATACATTGTCCGTTAAGGGAAGAAATTCTGCAACAAAAAAACAAAAAACTCAACCATGTAATATTGGTGAATCAAATGGATGTATCTGCAAGTTGGCATCCGTTAATAAAAACTCTGTAACGGACTTGTAAAAAGAAAGTGAGGTATGTTTTTATTCACTTTCAGTTTTGCTTTTGGGAAAGGCCAAGAGGGGGTGGGGGAGCAAAGGGACAAGAGAATCCTGGTGGTATTGTCAAGGTGCACAGAGACAGAGTCAGCAGTGGTTGTGCTATAAGACACTGCCCCTTTGTGGACTCCCAAAACCACACGGGTGGGTTCCGTTTCTTTCTTTCTTTTATTTTCTAGCTCCCTTCCCCCCCTCGTGCACTCAGATCTCTCTGTCAATCTCATTCTCACCTCTCACATGAGGGCACAGCAAGGTAGTCTTTTCTCCTTCTGAAGACTCTGTTTACTTTCAGGCTCTCACAGTTAACAAATCAAAAATAAAAAATAAAAAAGCCACAGCCTTGGTTTTGATGAGAAAATGTCCCCTCGGCAACTGAAATCCACTGCAGAAAAGGGCTTGTTCTTCCCTCCGTCCTCTGGGGAGAGGAGCAGCCTTCACTGCATGCTCATGGGGGGTGATGATATGGAGCAAGGGCATTGGAGGAATGAGGAGGGAGTGAAGCATGATGAACAAAGAGGAAGGAGTGGGAGAATGTCAAAGTTCTGTGCCAGGGGCCATTGGAGGCCAGCTGAAGATGCCATGCTCATGGAGCTTGTTTCCCAATACGGACCTCAGAACTGGAATACTATTGCCCAGAGCCTTGAAGGCAGATCAGGTACATTTAAACGACGAACAAAGAAATAATTTCTTTCTTTCTTTTTTATTTCCTTAAAGTAGGAACATAGATATAGAAGATTTCGATTTACAAGCATGCTCTTCTTTCTTGTTGGGGTGTATACTTTAAAGAGGAAGCAATTTTTTTTCCCTAAAGCAACAAAGCTCGATGCTCTGATTTGGTGATAAAAGGGTAGATGTTGGCCGGTAAAAGTCTTAGATTCAGATCAACCTAATCAACAGCCTTTAAAAAAGGAAAAGAAAAGAAAAAGAAAAACCTGAAGTCATGGAAAGTGCCAAAGACCATAATTTTTCACTCCCCCCAATTTTTTTTTTTCCTAGTCCCTTCTTAGTTTTGATTTCTTCATATTTATAAACTACTGACAGAGTTTAAAACTCATCTAGGTTTTTTTCTTTCATTTGGATAGCTAACTATATTAATTAATTTGGATGTATATTTGAATGTTGTTGGCAGGGAAGAGCTGCAGGCTGAGATGGTTCAATCAACTTGACCCAAGGATCAAGAAGAAGCCCTTCACCCCAGAGGAAGAAGACAGGCTTCTTGCAGCCCAGAAGGCCTGCGGCAACAAATGGGCACTGATTGCAAGGCTTTTCCCTGGCAGAACTGACAACGCAGTCAAGAACCATTGGCATGTCATCATGTCGAGAAAGCACCGAAGGCAATACTCATTAACCGCAAGCGCTTCACCGTCTTACAGGAACAAGAGAAAACAATCCAATGTCAACATCAAACCCATCCCAAACCCTCCACAGTTTCACTCCTTCATCCCAATCCCCAACAATGCCGGATGCAGCTGTGATCACTCCTCCATCACCACCGCCAGGGATGAATCCATCTCTCTAAATTCCTATGCCGCAATTACACAAAATGGTACTTTTATTTTTATTTTTTAAAAAGAATTATTGGCATTTTGCGGCATTCTCTCTTGTGTTGATTCATCTTATGATTTTTGTTGCAGGGTTGTATGAAAAGTGTGCTCCATTGATGCTGGTGGCAAGTGTCGATCCGTCTGCTGGCTATTATGATTCGAACTCCGATGAGGCTTCAGCCTCTGAGTCTGCTGTCAGCCAAACGAAATATGGGCTTCCGCGGGGAGAAGGGCATGATGGTCAGCGGACTGATAGGCGCCCCTTCATTGATTTTCTAGGTGTTGGAGCAAGATAGGAGGCCAGAATCCATGGCTAGCGATGTGTACAGCGTTTTTAATTGTGGGGTTGGTAGAGAGTTTTTAAGGGGAGTAAATGAGTTCCCTCGTTGTGGAAAGGCTTTTGGTATTTCTGTGCTTTAAATTTTAGGCTAACTTTGTTTGGTTGGAGTCCTTGAGAACAGTGATAGGTCCAAGTCTGTTCCTGCCAAGCAACAACCTTTGTAGTCGAGTTTTAAAAGTGAATGCAATCCGCGCAAGGATTTACTTATGCTCTGCAAGAACTAATTCTATTTCCGAACTGTCTGCTTCAGTTTCATGTACGCCTGAGAGCTTCTGGTTCCAACTTCAACGATACCAAAGCTTGTTGACACACACGGGTGGCCCCGTTTGGGATGTACATCATTTTTATATATTCATTTTTACACCCAAACCGCCTTAAAATTCATTTGGGTATAAATTTGTCGGTCTTATGCTCGCACCTGAATAAAATTTTATTGTGCCATCTTAATCAATAGTATACGTAGCAACCTTGCCCGAAGGAACGTACGCAATCTCCGCTGTGCATAGAATGCCTTGATGGTATTTGACCACCACTTCATTGTATTCACAGACATGTATTCAGCATGTATTGTTATATGCCATATAGATACCGGTTTCAACAGTTCGGCTTGGCCCATCGGCATCAGAGCCCGACTCACCACGTCGGATGAGACCCATCAGCATGGGCCTCCCAATGTCGAATGGGACCCATCAGCTGGACCTTCTGATCTGGCTCGAGGAGTTGGCCATACCCGTCCTCGGCAAAGCCCCATAGAGACAAACCGACCTCAGCGTCTGAGGTTTGCATCCCCGCATGATGATTTTGCTGCTCGAGGATAGCCCTCAGTGGTACAGAGTGGACCACGTCGCCGACATAGCCCTATCCGAAGTGAGCGACCAACATTCTCTCTCCAAGCACCATCGGCATTCAATGCATGCATGTCTTATATGCAGGCACGCACTACAAAACACAGGGCTGTTTATAGCGGTTTTGTTTGTGGCGGTTTGGAAAACCGCCACAAATCATTCTATTTGTATCGGTTACGACCCGCCGGTGCCAAAGAAATATCCTGTGACGGTTCGAAACCGCCACCATAATAAAAATAATATTAAACGAATTGGCGGGAACAAAATGCGGGAAGAGGGAAAATAAATTTTCTATTTATCACGGTTACGACCCAAAACAACAGTCAACCTAGGGTTTTAAACCGCCACCAGCTATTCTCCATATACCCCTTGAGGCACGCAGAGCACGCAGAGTTTAGGGGTTCGAGCGATCGCGTTCCCGAGTCGACGGTGGTTCGAGGGAATCCCGACACACGCAGATCTTCCCGACGCACGCGGATTTGGGGTTCGAGTGATCGCCTTCTCGAAGCACGCAAATCTTCCCGACGCACGCGGATTTGGGGTTCGAGCGATCGCCTTCTCGAAGCACGCAAATCTTCCCGACGCACGCGGATTTGGGGTTCGAGCGATCGCCTTCTCGACGCACGCAAATCTTCCCGACGATGTACACAGATTTCTGGGGTTCGAGCGATCGCTGATTTTTGGGGTTCGAGCGATCTCCTTCCAGATTATTCGGTTGCTTCCCACGATTTCCGTGATTTCTTCAAGTGTTCACCTTCGACATTCTTCAGGTGCTTCCCAGGATCTTCTGAGTTTTCTTCGAGCCGATCCCAAATCCGAGTGAGTTTCTTTGATTTCTTCTAAGTTTTCTTCGATTTCTTCGTGCAGATCTCAAATCCGTGGGAGTTTCTTCGATTTATTTCAAGGGTTCTTCGATTTCTTCAAGCCGATCCCAAATCATAGCTGTTAACGGGACTAGTTTGGCTGGGCCCGGAGGAGCTAAGTCAACTACGACTGGTCAACCAGACTGCTACGACCTTGGGGCCTCGGCCCAAGGATCTCACGGGCGGGCCGCGCTTCTCCACCCATGACGAAGGCCCACTTCCACAGTGGAGGAAATCGGGGCCCAAGTCAAGGAAACCTTCGCCAAATATGGCAGCCGCCCCATGCCATCATGATCCGCCGGACATGGCAACCATCTTCATGGCCATAACTAGCCAATGATGGTCCGACTTAAATGGCCATCTAGCCATCAAGGCTCGACTTCATGGCCAGACTTAAACGGCCATCACTCCCCCTCCTTCATGGCCCGCCAATCATGGCAATCACTCATGGCCATGACTCCACCTTCATGGCGTCATCAAGTGGGCGCAATTAGAGGGGGTCAACACTTCCCCATTTGCACGACCCCCTGAATGGCGGCCATGATGTCACGTCATGGCGCATTATGAGCAGGGTTCGCCTATATGAGGAAGAGGCGGGCGTCACTTGAAAGGGGGCTGGATCTTCACCACCTACAACGGAGGTACCTCATTCTCCCATCTTACACCTTCTTCCACCTTGAATATTTCTCCTCCAAAGCTCGGCCCGAGGACTCGAGTATCGGTCTCTCCGCGAGCCATACTCGATCCCACCGAGCACTTATCAGACCAGATCTGACTTTGGCATCGGAGGGGCTTCGGTCAGAACCAAGGTCCGACCCCCCTGACGAGCTCTCTCTCGTCTATTCAGGTCCAGGAGTTCCAGCGCCGCCGAGGCTACCCCTCGGCGTCCTTCCAGCCGGAGCCGAGCGCTCTCGTCCCCGACCTCGTTCGTTTCCTCCGTCACGAGGACGTCGCTCTGCCGAGGCTACCCCTCGCCGAGCCGACGCGAGGATCCGCATGCCCCGCTGCGAGCGACTCTGCCTTCAACCGATCCCGGAGGCTGTCATCTCGCCGAGGCTACCCCTCGGCCCGCCAAAGAACGGAGCCGCGCCTTTCCGCTCGAGCGAACGCGCCGTCGGTCGACCCCACCGGTCATCTCCGTCTCGAGCGACAGCCACGACAACTCGGGGGTCCCGCGCGTCCCCTCTTTGATCGCGTTGACCACACACCTTCCATACTATTAATGTGTTCTGCAAAAAATAGCAGAAACATTTGGCGCCGTCTGTGGGAACGAGTCGACGCCCATGTCATCAACCACACCGACGATCACTCGTTCCAGTAATCAAAACCCAGTGTCCCCTTGGGACGAAGGGGAGAGGCGAAAGCGAAGAGAACCGTGAAGACATGGCTTCGCCCGCGAGAAATCGGGGCGCACGAACTTGCTGACAACTCTGCAGAGATTCAACACAAATTCCACGATCTCAGTTTGTCTATATCCCATGATCTTCTTTGGTGCAATTCTGCTGTCATCAAATTTCTATTCGTACAGACACTTCTAACATACAATTTTCATCCATCTCTGTCACCACACAAAATATGCGTGGCATCACAATCTATCAATTGGGTTGCTTACGAGGGAGGGGCGGATCCCCTCAAGTCTCGATCCACCAAATCCGTGAGCAAATGTAATCTTGTGCCTGGCCTTGTCTTTGGGCGCCCCTCGCTCGAAGTAGGCCAAGAACCGGCCATCCAAAAGCCGGACCCGGGGTGTCGTCACCAGCAGGCCTCCCTCCGATCCGCACAATCTGGGCTGCTAAGGCTGGATCACCGCCTGGAATCCGCCGCTCCCAAAGCCGGCAATTAGTTCCAGCACAAATGCGAGCCTCGGGCCATTCCCTGAAGATTTCTGTGCTCACTTCTCTTTGGTGGGGGAGGAGGCGGCCATGAGTGAGCCCGAAACATTTGACTTCAATTGATCTCCATTACTCTCCGTTAAGCGTGGACAGAGCCGATTGATCCCGATTCATGACAGACGAAGCGGACGTCTGAACCCGATCGCCGGATCTTCGAGCGGAAGTCCAATCCGCCTTCATCGCCAGGCATCCCTTACCCTATTGACTTCGCCGACCGCTGAGCGAGGTTTTGCCAATATCCGAGCTGGATAGGCCTTGAAATTCTCTTTGGTGACACCAGCGCGCATCGATCTAGGAGGTAGCACCCCAGCCTCAGAGTTTTTGGACTTCGCAAAGCCGAAGCTTGCCGCCGAGATCGGGAAGGGCTTCGACCTTCTCAGGGCCGGACTTGCTGTCGAGGAGCGGGGCGATGCTGACGTCATGAAGGGCCAACGACAAGGAGGATGACGGGACTCGACTCAAGGACGAAGCTGAGACTGTAAAAGGGACAATCTGCTTTCTTGGAGAAGAACTTTAAAGAGCACAGCACCCTCGACCCGGGACGGAGACGGTGGCGCTGACACCGCAGGCGCTGTAGATCCGGATCCGAGGACGAGCTGCTGATGCTCTCATGGGGAATGACGCGGATCCGAGGACGAACTGCTGCTGCTAATCCGAGGACGAGCTGCTGATCCGGATCCGAGGACGAGCTGTAGATCCGGCCATGTCAGCCTCTTGGCCACTAATTTCGCCATTCTTGACGCCACAAGAGATCAATTGAAGATCCGCATCATCGATTTCAATTTGGGCCAGTGATGGTGTTTTCTTTTCAGCGACCTACCGCCTCCGCCATCGCCACGCATCTCCACCAAATTGGGCGTCAACCGAGGCCATCATGATGATATCGAGTTTCCCCTACCTTGCATGCAACCCTCGCAACAACCGATCAAGGGATTCGCCGTGTTTGAGTTCGTCCTCCCCTGACTTGGACGAGGCCCTTCCGGGCTCAGACGAGGGCATCGTGGACAGGGAGAGCTCGGCGGTTCCTTCCGCAAGAGGTTTGGATGTGCCCACATCCCCGAGTTCGCGATGCTCATCACCGACGAGCTCTTCTCCGATGGCTATCTCGCCCTGCTCCGACTGGCATCATCCGTACCATTGCCGGAGGACAGGTCACAAATCCGTCGGGATCGACGATGGGACCCAAGAGCATGGCGTCGGATCACTCGATCTCGTCCCCTACCTCAAACGGTCCCTCAGCAACCCTGTGGATCTGGATACAGGCTCGAATAACTGATCCGAGCAGCTCGCCCCGTCGTGCTACCCAGTCCGAGAGTCCGAGCATCCGAGCCCCATCTCAAAGCAATCTGGCGAAATTTGAAAGCCACAGAACTTTGAACTCCCTGTTGCAGGTAATACATAAGCTCTCGTCGAGAAGGCTAGTGCTTGTCGGGCTAGATTCAGGCCATATCCAGGCCGATGAAGACCAGTCAAGCCCAAGGCCGACCCGAGGGCAAGGCCGACTGGTCCGGGCCGAGGCCGAGGCTGACCAGTGTAGGCTGAGGCCGAGGCCGACCCCAGTGGAGGCTGATCAGTCCAGGCCGAGGCCGACCCCAGAGGAGGCCGACCAGTCCAGGCCGAGGCCGAGGCCGACCAGTTCAGGCCGAGGCCGAGGCCGACCCCAGAGGAGGCCGAGGCCAACCTCAGAGGAGGCTGACCAGTCCAGTCCGAGTCCGAGGCCGACCAGTTCAGGCCGAGGCCGAGGCCGAAGCCGACCCAGCAAAAAGGTCAAACTGTCCTCTTCCCACTTGCTAATTAATTGTGTGCTTTCAGACAACTACAAGAGCTTCCCTAACAATTCTCCTCTCTTAAACTTCTTGCGAGATGGTGATAAAAAGTCACATCCTCCGGTTTCAACAAATGTCTCACAAAAAGCTTGTAGATAAGGCTGCCATGGTCGCGACAACGCCGGAGCACACGGCGACCGGCATTGCGGCCTCGGCCAACTTGAGGGAGAGGCGCAAGGAGTGCGTCTGGATCCGGGGACGTAGGGCTACGAGTGGCCTGGCAAGGTCGCCAAGGAGAATGAGATCTCGATCGAGTTCAGACAAGGGACAACACCGACGACCCTCGCGAGCGTCGGGCTTAGCCCCGACTCGGCCTTCATCGATGGCCCAACCACCATGTCTGGCCATTGTCTCGACGTCCGCCATACCAACACCGTGCCGCCATCGCCAAACATATGGGCTGAGCTCCCATCACTGTGCCGCCCTTGCTGAGCTACCTTGGTCGTACCGCCAAACAGACAAAAGCGGGAGCCGGAGCGAGAGCAGGAGCTGGAGCAGAAGCTAGGATCCAGACAAAGCTGGAGCCGGAGCGGGAGATGCGGTCCAGACAAAAGCAATAGCTGGAGCTGGAGCTGGAGCAGGAGCTAGGATCCAGACAAAAGCTGGAGCCGGAGCCAGAGCAGGAGCCGGAGCTGGAGCTGGAGATACGATCCAGACAAAAGCTGGATCTGAAGTTGGAAATGGAACTGGAGCTGTGTCTAGATGAGGCCGACCCATCCAAGAGGAGGCCGACCACACCAGTTTAACCAACCCAGGAGGAGGCCGAACAGACGAGCTCAATCTCAGTGATGGGGGCAACTCCTTCCGCTGAACGAATCTCCTTCGTCGGCCGTAAGCCGAGGGGCAACTCCCCTCGCCACCGAACGAATCTCCTTCGTCGGTCGTAAGCCGAGGGGCAACTCCCCTCGCCACCGAACGAATCTCCTTCGTCGGCCGTAAGCCGAGGGGCAACTCCCCTCGCCACCGAACGAATCTCCTTCGTCGGCCGTAAGCCGAGGGGCAACTCCCCTCGCCACCGAACGAATCTCCTTCGTCGGCCGTAAGCCGAGGGGCAACTCCCCTCGCCACCGAACGAATCTCCTTCGTCGGCCGTAAGCCGAGGGGCAACTCCCCTCGTCACCGAACGAATCTCCTTCGAAAAGAAAAAAGAAAGAGCATCTTCTCCCCATTATACTACATCTCCCGACCTCCACCTCAACAATGGTAGAGCTCAGAAGATGGGGGCATGTTAACAGGACTAGTTTGGCTGGGCCCGGAGGAGCTAAGTCAACTACGACTGGTCAACCAGACTGCTACGACCTTGGGGCCTCGGCCCAAGGATCTCACGGGCGGGCCGCGCTTCTCCACCCATGACGAAGGCCCACTTCCACAGTGGAGGAAATCGGGGCCCAAGTCAAGGAAACCTTCGCCAAATATGGCAGCCGCCCCGTGCCATCATGATCCGCCGGACATGGCAACCATCTTCATGGCCATAACTAGCCAATGATGGTCCGACTTAAATGGCCATCTAGCCATCAAGGCTCGACTTCATGGCCAGACTTAAACGGCCATCACTCCCCCTCCTTCATGGCCCGCCAATCATGGCAATCACTCATGGCCATGACTCCACCTTCATGGCGTCATCAAGTGGGCGCAATTAGAGGGGGTCAACACTTCCCCATTTGCACGACCCCCTGAATGGCGGCCATGATGTCACGTCATGGCGCATTATGAGCAGGGTTCGCCTATATGAGGAAGAGGCAGGCGTCACTTGAAAGGGGGCTGGATCTTCACCACCTACAACGGAGGTACCTCATTCTCCCATCTTACACCTTCTTCCACCTTGAATATTTCTCCTCCAAAGCTCGGCCCGAGGACTCGAGTATCGGTCTCTCCGCGAGCCATACTCGATCCCACCGAGCACTTATCAGACCAGATCTGACTTTGGCATCGGAGGGGCTTCGGTCGGAACCAAGGTCCGACCCCCCTGACGAGCTCTCTCTCGTCTATTCAGGTCCAGGAGTTCCAGCGCCGCCGAGGCTACCCCTCGGCGTCCTTCCAGCCGGAGCCGAGCGCTCTCGTCCCCGACCTCGTTCGTCTCCTCCGTCACGAGGACGTTGCTCTGCCGAGGCTACCCCTCGCCGAGCCGACGCGAGGATCCGCGTGCCCCGCTACGAGTGACTCTGCCTTCAACCGATCCCGGAGGCTGTCATCTCGCCGAGGCTACCCCTCGGCCCGCCAAAGAACGGAGCCGCGCCTTTCCGCTCGAGCGAACGCGCCGTCGGTCGACCCCACCGGTCATCTCCGTCTCGAGCGACAGCCACGACAACTCGGGGGTCCCGCGCGTCCCCTCTTTGACCGCATTGACCACACACCTTCCATACTATTAATGTGTTCTGCAAAAAATAACAGAAACAATAGCGATCTAGGCTGAAAATCCGCTAAGGTAAGCCACTGGTTCCCAAGTTTCTCACATGAGTTCAATTTATGTTGGTAGTTGACACTCACATAAAATTCAGATTGCAAAGTGCGAAGGGAGACGTTTGCGAGCTTTATTCAGGTAATTTTTTTTGGTAAATTTCAGATTTTTAGTCTTGATTTCTAATGCCCACCGGATTCATATTGATACTCTCTTGCATGATAGATCGATTTACTTTCTAGTTAGTTGTGAGCTTATATGGGTGAAGAATGTAGGTAGATATGCATTGACTAAAATTTAAGAGTACATCTGTATTTCTTATTATTTATTTAAAATTACACTTTCATATTTTAGCAAAAACAATTAATTTCAGAAATTTTCTTGTATTGTGGGTTTTGGCAACTTACAAAGCTAAAATGTTTTGTGTTTTGGTTAGCTTCATGTTATACTTTCAGTATGATTGCTCATCAGCCTATCAATGTGAGGAGTATATTCCTATATAATTTCTTGGCTTATTGATTGTGTTCTCGAACCAGAATTTTTAATCACAATCATTGATTATTCAAGATCAAACCTGAGTCGTCCGTCTACCAACCCATTTATCCAAATCAGCATCATTATTCATAGACATTCTTATTTTGTATAATAGATTTTTTGATGAGTAAGAAGAAACCAAGGGTCAGCTAGTCAGTTTTCCCCCCATCAACATCAATTTTGGTTTATTTCGTTTATTGTCTTCTATGTTTGTTATGTATACTGAAGAATCTTGCATATGACTCAGCTTGAGTGCTTTTAATCAAACATGATCTGTCTCAAAAAATTTTATGCATGAGAATCTTCCTGGAATTAGTAAAATTCATGGCGGAAAAATTGGGCAAGTGATTTGTTCAATGTAAACATGTCGAAAAGCTTGCTTCGGTGAATTGTTAAATTGGATGGAAGTTGATCCTTTATTGCCCGAGGACAAAATAATTTCGTCACCTCTAGTATAATCTGATAAAATTTACTTTTCTAATATTATTGTGGAGATTTTGGTATTAAATCATATAAATTGTGGAGATCTTTTTTGTGCTTTGCTAGTTGAAGGAGTGGTTGTATACTTTCCAGGTTTAGTTGTATAATAATGTTTTAGCTGTGTAATTGACAACATTGAATGATGGTTAGACTATCTTTCTGCTCTCATGAAAATTGTGGCCCTCAAATTCGGAAGATTCATTTTAATGCACTTAACTTTAAAAAATTTCTCCAAGTATTACACGCTTTTGTATGCAGTTTTAAAAGTAATTTTTGTGTGACAAATTGTATAATGCTCTCCTGTTGCATTTCATCTGGGTTATGCTGCTGATGGTATTCAGCTAAAAGTGGGATGCACCGTGGGTTTTCATTCAATAAGTTTACTTAGTTTTTTCAATAGCATGGAATTTCCACAAAACATTACTTCAGTCTTCACAAATTTCTGGCTCATCCAATATGTTATTGACAAATCCTGATATATGTCATCGGGGCTAGCCAGTTAATTATTTCGGTGCTTCTGAATATCAGGAATCTCTCTTGTTGCTGTTACAGTAGGAAGTACTCTACAGTCTACAGTTTGGAGGAAGACATGTTGTTACCTCCTAATATATGTTATATACTTAGAGATCATGGGATCAAGAAAGGCAAAATCAGTTTGGAAGGGCAACTGTTGAAGCAACTTATCAATGAGAAACTCTAAAATTAGTTGAAATTTACTTGTAGAGCATTTCATCAATATGAAAGTAAGATATAGAGTGTGTCAGATTGTATCTAATTAAGTTAGGTAGATTGAAAGAGATTTTGTGCTAACTGTTGTGTGCAGACTGTGAGTTGAATCTGTTGGCCAACTAGGATAAGCAATGAAGTGAGAAGCCTAATTCTTTCATCTGATGGTACTTGTTCTTTAGCATTTCTTGATTTCTTTGGAAATTGGGACATCTGTATCCGTGTTTAAAAATATTCATGTACATTTCATCCAATTTTAATCTAATTGTCTTATACAAGTATACACCAAAACATTTTCACTGAATTATTATATCCATTGTCTCAGATGTGTGATTTTGTTTACATTATTCTTTTAAATTCCTGTCGCTACCAGTCCTAACCCAAGGTTAGCATATATAGTTAAGCCAGCATTAGTAATCCTTCTCCCACTCTTTCAGTGAAGTGGAAGATTTGCCCAAGATGTTTGTTTTCCCATATTGCTTCTTTCTTTCGTGTATCCTAACCAACTCATTTGTATTTTAAATAAAAAATATTAGTTATTTAACCTTTTTGCATTATGAATCCAATACACAAAAATTAGATCGTCTCCTTTATTTAGTTTTTCTCTCAAAATATATTTGCTTATTTTTAGCCTAATTTAAATTAATGTGCTTGAAAGCTTGTTTAATAATTTTATTTTTAGTTGATATATTGCTCTGTTATTCAGTTGATGATCAAAACTAAACTTTATCATAATATATCAACTTTGATCTAAAAATTTGTCATCTTATACCTATGTATATATGCGCACACACATCACATATCGTTAAATTTAGATCGTGTACACACACATCACATATTGTTAAATTCAGATAGTTATCATTTGATCTTAAATAATTTGGCTGAAAACCATTCATGGTCTGTTACTGGATGGATGCTTGCCTGAATTGTAATGAAGCCTTGCTCATATTCCCTCCCTTTGTTAGTTTACTGATATTATTGCTAATATCATTTTATAAAAGTAGATTGCTTCTTATTTGTATGCTTATATGAATATTTATTTTTTTTTTGTTGAGAAAAAAAGATTTTTGTTAACCCTATAACACTAATTAGTTTTTTCTGTATGAAGGATGGATAAATCTTGGATCCAACAACCAAAAAGTTCTCATGAATACGTGGCATTAGATTTTGCTTTTGAGCACAAGGCTATTCGTGGTAAAATTTTGTGCCCTTGTGAACGTTGCAAATTTTTAAAGTCTGGCACAAGGGACGAATGTTTCGAACATTTACTCTTCACACATTTTCCAAGAAATTACACCTTTTGGGAATCACACGGAGAGGTGGTTACATCTAGTAATGTCGAACGAGTGGCTACAGGATCACATCTTAGAAGGGATCCAGATCCCCAACTTGGAGATATTGTACGGGAAATGGTATACGATGCATTTACCTGGGGATTGAATAGTCAAGAGACGACTGAATCGGGTGTTGATGGAGGCGTAGGGATGTCAAACACGAATAGAGAATCCAGTGGTGGTAATGCCAAAGAGTTTTATGCCTTACTGAAAGATAATGAACAACCATTATACGATGGATGCACCAAGTTCTCGAAACTCTCATTTCTAATCAAGTTATATCACATTAAATGTTTGTGTGGTGTTAGTGATAAGGCTATGGATATGATTTTTAAATTGTTGCATGATGCGTTTCCATATGCAAATATCCCTCCATCTAATTACGATGCTAAGAAGATCATTAACAAACTTGGTCTTAAGTATGAAAAAATTCATGCGTGTCCTAATGATTGCATGCTCTATTGGGGGCCGGATGCGGATAGAGAAAAGTGCAAAGAATGTGAGCTGTCTAGGTGGAAGAAAAAATCGAAGAAGACGAAACAACCCGCAAAGGTATTACGTTACTTTCCCCTGAAATCTAGATTACAAAGATTGTTTATGTCTTCTAAAACTGCTGAGAGTATGAGGTGGCATTCAAGTGAACCTAAGTTTGATGATATGATGAGACACCCAAGGGATTCTGAAGCTTGGAAACATTTTGATTCCATGCATACTGAATTTGCTTCTAAGGAACGTAATGTTCGACTTGCATTAGCTTCTGACGGTTTCAATCCCTTCGGGAATTTAAGCACAAGTTATAGTATTTGGCCAGTTTTGTTGATCCCATACAATAGTCCTCCATGGATGTGTATGAGGTCGACTGAATTCATTGTTTCTATGTTGATTCCTGGGAAGAAAATGTCGGGAAACAATATTGATATCTATTTGCAGCCTTTAATTGCTGAGTTGAAAGAGTTGTGGGAAAAAGGGGTGGAGACATATGATGCGTCTAGAAAAGAGGTGTTTGTGATGAAGGCAGCTCTATTGTGGACTATTAGTGACTTCCCAGGGCTTGGAAATCTTTCGGGTTGGAATACACATACTGGTTATGCTTGTCCCTCATGCAATTTTGATCAAATTCCTCTCTATTTGGGTTGTAGTAGGAAGTGGTGTTTCATGGGCCATCGTCGATTTTTACGGCAAGGCCACAAGTTTCGGTTGAATCGTCTTCGTTTTGATGGACGTATGGAAGATAGGGACCCGCCTAAATTGTTATCTGGGTCAGAGATTTTGAATCAAATGGAGAATATAGAGTTTTTCTTTGGAAAACGTTCTTCAACAACTAGTAGTACTACTGAAAGCAGAACACGGAAGAGAGCAAATGTTGATCAATTTTCAAAGCAATGGAAAAAGAGAAGTATATTTTTCCAACTTCCATATTGGGAGTCTAATTTATTACGTCACAATCTTGATGTGATGCATATAGAGAAGAATGTGTGTGATAATATGTTGTTTACATTGATAAATGACAGAGACAAAAGGAAAGATCATTTAGAGGCTCGAAAAGACTTGCAAAAATTGGGTATTAAAAAGGAACTCTGGCCAAAGGAGGATGGAAAATCTAGTCCAGCAGCGTTGTTCACAATGAAAAGGCAAGAAATTGACACATTACTTGAGACTTTGAAATGTGTCATTGTTCCAGATGGTTACTCAAGTGATTTTACTAGATGCATATACATTGTGCATCGTAGAGTATTTGGATTGAAGAGCCATGATTCACACATTCTTATGCAGGAGTTGTTGCCTTTGGCTATTAGGAACATTTTACCTCGTGCGGTGTCTTCTGTGTTGGTCGAATTAGGGACCTTCTTCAAGCAATTATGTTCTAAGGTTGTCAATCCTGCTGAATTGAGCAAACATCAAGAACGAATTGCACTGACCTTGTGCCATATGGAGATGTTGTTTCCACTGTCATTCTTCACTGTTATGGTGCATCTAACAATTCATTTGCTTGATGAAGTTAGACTTGGTGGGCATGTACATTATCGATGGATGTATCCTATAGAAAGGTATGTTTCATATTCAAACCATTGATTTTTTTGGTTTAATTAATTGTTCAAATACTTATCCATTAATGTGAATGTAGGTTTTTAGGAAAACTGAAACATTTTGTTCAGAATAGAGCCCAACCAGAAGGCTCGATTGCTGTGGGGTGGCTATCTGAAGAATGTATGACCTTTTGTTCGAGGTATTTGGAGGATGACATTGAAACTAGATTCAATCGCACAGAGCGCGTGGATGATGACCCTTTGTTGTTTGAAGTAAGTTCAACCATGTTTCCTCCGGTGGGTAAACCAGTTGGAGACGGTACACTTGTTAGATTAAGTGACATAGAAATCATGCAAGCACATCGCCACATATTGATTAATTGCCCTCAAGTAGAAGATTTTATTAGGTAAGTTAGGTATTGATATATTTTAATTTTATTAGATTAGACTGTGAGAAATCATATTGATGTTTTTATCTCTGAATGTATAGTCGGTTTCGACGCATCACGACGACGAAAATGAGGAATCGTAAAAGGAATGTGAGTTCCAATGAAATAGAAAAGGAAGTCCATCGCAAAGTTGTCCAGGCATTTAAGATCCATGTGAGTGCGAATTTTTGTCTCATTTGAGTTTATTATCGGAATTTTTTTGCAAGCTATTAATGTTGTCTGTAATGTGTTCATAGATTAACGATAATCCTAGAGATCAAACTTCAAAGGAAATTGTTGCACTTGCGCAAGGGCCATTGAGACAAGCAAGGAAATTTACTGCTTATAATGTGAATGGGTTCAAGTTTCGAACCATTGAGCGAGAGAAGAACTTGAAAACTCAAAATAGTGGTGTGTTTTGTAACTTTGGAATTAAGAGCTATGCAAGCACACGTGACAATAGACCAAGAGAGGGTGCAGTACCATATTATGGAAAACTGGTTGATATTATCGAGCTTAATTACCATGATGTTTTTCATGTAACTGTATTTAAGTGTGCATGGGCCAATACCATGAACCAAAGGTTTATTAGAGTAGATGATTTTGGGTTCACATCAGTAAACTTCTCTCACTTGATTCATTCTGGTGAGCACGAGGATGATGAACCATTCATTCAAGCTGTTGAGGCTCAATTGGTATTTTATGTGGAGGATAAAGCAGATAAGGGGTGGAGTATTCCTATCCATGTAAAACCAAGAGACTTATATGATATGGGTGAAGATGATGCAAGCTTGCCCTATGATAACGAGATTAATCAAGCTCAAATTTCAGATGTGGTATTTCCAGATGATGATTCACTGTTCGTTGCGAGGGCCGACGTTACTGCAGAGTTTGAGTAGGGTCGATATTATTTGTATTCCTTTGCATTAATTTTTTGTTACATCTCCGTATCGACAATATCTGATGTTATATTCACAGCCTGCAATATTTCATCAATCCTCTGATGTAACTCGGGCTATTTGAGAAAGACTCACAAAATCCTGCATGAAAGTAGCTTTGCTTCACTTGCATCATCACATCTGTATAACCATTATTTGATATGTATTATGGATAAATTTCTCATAATGCAGGTTGCGGATTTACGCCTTTTTTCTGCAGGCATTTGCATATTTATCATATTTACTTGCAGTTACATATGGCATCAGAGGGTGAGGGTAGCAGCGTAAGACGCCAGCGCAAGAAAGGAGCGTCATCAATGTACAAGTCCACTGGGATCTGTGATCTAATAGGTTGGTTTAAATTCAAGTCATGATTATAAAAGATCTGCATATTGAATATAATTTAATGATTTTAATTATGCAGATGTTTCAGATCCTGCAAACCCCCAAAAGTGTGGGACAATGATTTTGAAAAATGCTAAAGACATTCATGATAAGGTCTCCTTCCAGAAGAGAGTAATACTCACATTTAAACCAAGGGGTCCTGGCATTGTAGGTGAGGCTGTTAAGCCACTCCACTCTATTTTAAAGGAGGTGATATTGGATAATGAAAAGTATCCTGTGGGCGTAAAGGATTGGAAGTCAATACCTATGGAGATCAAGGATAATGCGATTCTAACTCAAGTTCTGGTATGATTACTTTCACCAAAATATTATAATACATTTATTTTTTTCTTTAATTTTCAATCTTACCCTTAACTTAACTTATTGATTTTCATTTATTTGCAGACTAAGTTTTACATTGAACCACGTGAGTGCGAAGAAGTTACTTGCCACGAAATAAAGAAAGCAATGGGCAGTCAATGGAAAACTAGAAGGAACAACTTATGGAACAAATATTACGATGAAACGAAAAGTCAGAAAGATAATGAGGAAACACCACCTGAACGCATTACTAAAGATGATTGGGCATCTTTCATTGCTCTAAGATTTTCTTAAAAGTGGTTGGTAAGTTTATAAATTGTTATACATTAAGTATTATATTTCATTTTATATTTTCCATGATTTTAACATTGTGTCAAATCTTTATCTTTATTGAAGTACAATCGTGAGAGGAATAGTGAAAATGCTCTTAAGCAAGACTGTCATCCAACTACCGGATCACGTCCATTGGCTCAACTTTATAGTTTAATGGTAACAAAAACTTATCATAGAATTAATTAAGATTAATATATTTTGTTTTTCGATTCCATGTAGTTTTAGATATTGCTCTAATTAGTGAAGTGGATACATTAGGCTGCAGAAACAGGAGCAGACCCCACTAGAACAGATATGGTGTTGTTGACGCGTTCCAGAGATGACGGGTCTTATCCAAACGAATCTACGAGGGAGATCATTGTAAGTATAATTACGTGTATGATATTGAAGTTATGCATACATTCAGTATTACCACAATATTCATCACAATTATATTTTTAGCTCATCCGACAATGAATCTACTGACCAAATAACCACTTAACACCAACTAAACCTGCCATTTTACTTCAAACGTTATACCGAATATATCATTTGTCTTATATCCTTTACTTGTGTAACATCCCATTTCTGTTAGTAAACTTACTCGAGATCTGAATTGTTATGTAACATTCTTTCCAACCCATTATGTTCTTTAGAAAATCAATAATAGAATGGCATCAACTTCACCAGTTAAATGGCATCAACTTCACCAGCCACTACCAATTTGAAGTAAAATTCTCAGTCCTGTTGCAGCTAGACAACAAGTTTCACCAATAAAAACACATATGACATGAGGTCCATGATAAATATATTTGAATAGCTAACCATAATCCTACTCCTAAGTTCCTATCAAGGACAGGTAGTGTTGAAAATCAGATAAATGATGGTAAGGCATTGTCTTTTAAGATGATCATAACTTCACTTTTTTCAAGAGAAAAACAACCACCAAGTCAATCTTCATGCAAGCTAGTTGTAAGCATTTGGAGTACATAATATATCAAAGAGAGGAGACGACCACTGTATATTTCATAAATGCTCATGGAGAATTAATGTGGAAAATTACATTAATTGCAAGCTACTTAGATCATTGACTCGTTGCTTAAAGCATTCATGTACCGAGTCAAAACAATAATTCACGTCAGGTACATAAACGATATTCAGTTACATGGCACACTTCCTGCCATGAATTGGACACAACAGGACCATGCCAGTGTTGAAAGAAATGAAAATGCAAATATAACAGGCATACCAACTTCAATAACTGCAAACATGAAATGGACCTTCTGACATAGGCTAGATGCTATTTTAACATAAACAGTTGATACCGCTTCTACAAATGAGACTATGAGAGGCTTCAGCTGGCATTAGGTCAGATGCTGGATTAGACGAGTAGATATCTTTCTTTTGTTTAAGATTAAAATTGTAGTCAAGTCTAGATATCTTTCTTTTACTCAGGATTAAAACCTATAATATTAAATAGTTAAGAATTACCTCAATTTAACTCATTGCCAATCATTATGTGTATTCGTAGATCAACTCAGTAACAGAACCCACCATCCATAGGCAAAGAGCATGCTAAACACGTGTTGGTCTGTGGTTTAGCACATGGAGATAGACATAACCTACTATTCAAAATTGGACTGGAAGTAGAGGTCTGGGACGTTTGTGTCGCAATTAGTTCATTTCCTGTGACAATGTCATGCTTCATAGGTATTAATAAGTCCAAAAAGGAAGAGAACAAAAGCATTTATTTCATAGATGCTCCTGCAGATGAAAATTGGATTGTAAAATCAAAGTTCATTGATACTTTAGGCTAGAATTTAAAACATTCATTTATAATACCTAAGTAACAAAGTGATAGATTCAAAGCACATTACTATAAGAGGAAACTTCAAAAACATAATTCTTTTTGGGCAAGGTTCGAAATTCGGCTGATACCGATACGTATTGGCTTATCACATCTACAGCTAAATTTCCTCATCAGTTCAATACTTCATCTGACTCTACTTTATCAGATTTGAATCTTCTCATTGCTTTTTAAAAGGGTAAAATATCAACAACTTAACATCCTATATCTCATTGTCTCTAATCACGTTAACCCTTCTTTCAGCATTTTATCTCGTTATTATCTTTTATTTCAATACGTAGACTTACCGGAAAGCTTAAATACATCAATATTGAGAGCACTCTATGGTAAGAAAATGGACACACTGTTGCCTATGGAACCTATGAGTTAGTTCTGCCTCCTCTAGGATATGATTTTAGGTATCGTTGTGTATTTACCATGAAGTATAAGTTGGATAGAACCGTTTACAGATATAAAGCTCGCGTGGTTGATAGAGGGTTCAACATACTTATGGAGTTGACTTCCTAAAAACTCGCTCCAGTTGCTCGATACAACTTTATACAATTTTTCCATTCTCTAGCAGTTAATCAGCAATGGTCTATATGTTCTATTGGTACGAAGAATGTGTTTCTATTTGGTGATCTTAAAAAAGTGTATATGGAGCAGTCTCCTAGATATATTTCCGAAGGAGAGATGGTTTACAAGCTTGATTTATAGTCTTAAACAGAGTTCTCAAGCATGGTTTGATAAGTTTGGCATAGCTGTTGTGACCTTTGACTACTTTCCCAGGTGTTTTTCTGACCATTCTATTTTTATTCATCACAGTATGTTTAGATTAATAATGCTGGTTGTCTATGTTGATATTTGTTTGACCAGAAGTGATTATGTCGAAATTTAGCAAAGGATCATGCCTAAATAGTTCCTTGGGCTTGAGATTGCTCCTGTTAACCATGGTTTGATTCTTTCCTGATGGAAATATACCATAGACTTACTAGTTACTACATGAGACTTGACTGCTAATGGATGGTAATGTTAACTTATGAGAATTCACTATCAAGAGGCTATTTGGAAAGCATATTGATATTACAGTTACTAAACCATACAACATCTTTGCAGTTGACATGGTTAGTCAATTCAAGCATTAGATGTCGAAGGTTCTATGGTAGAGATTTACTATATCAGATGATTGTGCATTTAAAGATAAAAGATTTCTCAAGCTGTAGTTATGCAAGAGATAATAGAAACATGACATCTATTTCTGGATATGCATTGTTTCTGTTTTGTGAGCTAAGAAAGACATTATATCACCATCCATTGATAAATTGTAAATAACCAAGCATGTTTTGGTTTTATGCCTTTTTTCTCCTAATGGAAATCTGAGAATGTGAACATTAAGAAGTCATATTTCTTTTGAGAAGCTGAAATCCTAGTTCTGTCCTAAACCCCAGCTATCACAGTTTTACAAAACTCGTGAGATTTGGGGCAAAATTAATCCTTTATATTATTCCCAAAATTTGTTTTGTGCTTACAATGGAAGTGTGGTGGAAACATCAATTTCCTTATGTGGTAGTGATCTAAACTTAGATCTTCTAAGTTCTACAAACTCCAGCCTAGCTTAAGTAAATGAACATTCATGATTTCGGCTCTTTAGAAGAAGAGTGGAACATGATATTTCTAAACTCTGTAGCATTTTAGCCATGCTAAATTCTTTAGTCATGCTTTTTGCTCTTTCAGCATGTTCCACTCTTTTTCTACAGAGATGTTAAACTCTGCAACATTTTAGAAACATCATGTTCCACTCTTCTTCTATGATTGAACTACTGCACAAATTATCAATGCCATAATAGTGGTCAAGTTGATGGATGAACATGTACTTCCAATATTTAAATTAGTGATATCACAGCTCGTGTAATGTTTTTAAAGGTACTTCCCAGTTTTGATGAACTCTGTAGTTCCAGTATAGTCATGCTTTCAGCTTGCAGGTGCGAATAAGACAATTTCACTCAAATTTACCTGTTTGCCTACTGCAGTCACACCAGCAAGCATGTGCTAAACCAAATATGTCTACAACCTTACCTCGATAGGCCTGGAGAGTATCAAGTCTGAATGTTTTGCTAAGTATTGAGATCAATTACTATATCTCATGCTACTCATTTTGTTAATGGAGAATGGGTCCAGATGGGTAACATTGCAAAAACAATTGAAGCAGTATTAAATAAAATACAAGCAGGCATAATTATATAATGGGTTGGTAATTGATCAAACACCAAAGGCTTGTATGTTAAAGGTGTCAAATTCAGATATAACTATATGAGTAACTATGATCATTGATGTAGGTAAAATGTGCCACAAGCTGATCTTATGATATATGTTAACATTTCATAATAAACCAATTGCTTAAAGATCAACCATAACTACTTTAATTTGATGTGATGTGTTTTAATCTGGATTTCCCTTTTTTGGCCTAATGATGCATTTTCTGTAGATGGTTCATCTTTCTTACCTAGAACTTTTTGGATTTAGGTTCCATTTTAGTATTTTTATCTAGTTTCTTTATAACCTTTTTAGGTTGGACATGCAAGCTAATCTGCTGCAAACATTTATGTGCTTTAGTTTTTAAGGTCCTAGCAACTTTCTGTATGTAACAGTTTCGTTTATAAATATTAGCTACGGCTCCGGCTTTAGCTGGTAATTTGTTGATATCGAAAGAAATAAATATTAGCTACAACTTTCTGAATGTAATATACTATCTGTGCATGCATGATATTTGGATGATTTCATGCATGTGTTTATTGGCAGATGTATATAGAATTGGGACTTATGTCATCTGAGTTCTTGGTTTGACATCAACCTGTCTTTCTATTGGAAGTACCGATTTCTAGTCTTATAGAAAGTACCCATTTCTAGTCTTATATCTTACTATATATGCTTATTGGCAGATGTATGTTTGGTGAGATTTAGGAATCCTTTTTCTCTTCCACCATTTAAATTTAAGAAAGATTAGTAGAACAATATTTAATTAAAACATAATAAATGGTGGATTGTTTTCATTGTAAGATGTGTGATGAGCTCTTACATGTAAGATCATAATCTATAGCTAAGGAGATACCTTTACAATTACTTTGAGTCAAAATTTCTATCTGTTATTTCATGCACTGTTCCATTTGCTTTACTTGCATTTCATATTCTTTCTGGTTAGTTACCAGGTCTGCAAGATTTTTTTGGCTTCCAGGACATAATGTTCATGTTTGATGCGGTGACAGTGTTACATGCTTGATGCAGCTCGATATGCGGCCAACATTTGTGTATTGGGGAAGGTCTTGTATGCAAGCTGTTTGTTTTCCTGATTCAAGCATGCTATGTAGTGATCATTTTCAAATTCTCCCATAGCTTAACAAGTCCATTTGATTTTCCATAGATTAATGATGTCATTGAATTTCCTCAGCTGGTCAATTACCTCAGTTTTTTGTGCTTGGGTACCGACTAATGTGCTTGGTCATGTGCACAAATTGGTCCAAATGTTGTTTATATTCTGAAGGTCCCCCAATATGTTGCAAGGCATGAACAGCTTATGCTGTTAGAGTTGCTTTTCCTATACATACTGTCAGGCAGGAATCCTCATATTACTTTATGTTGAGCCTTAGTTTTCTTTATGGTTCACTTTTTATTGTATAAGGTATTTGAATATTTTATTGTATAAGTTATTTGAATATATTTGTTTTTGTTAGACTTAAATGTCTGGAACTAGAATGACAGTAACTAATCACTTTTTCATTGTATAGGAGAGCATTCGATTACACTCACAACATGAAGGAGTTGAGAGGCAAGGAAGGGATGATGATGTTGCTCGTGTTTTAGGAGAAGACCACCCAGGTCGGGTGTTTGGTCTTGGTTCAAGTGGGTCTCAATCTCGGATCTTCGGTACATATAGAAGATTTGTCCCTTCTCCTTCATTCGGTTCTGACGGTGCATCACGTCCCAGTTCAAATATGGTGACGCGGGAGGAGTTTGAGAGGCAACAACAACAGCTTGATCAGTGTAGGTCTCTCTTGAACTTCTTCGTGACACATAACCATACTCTAGAACAACTGCAGAAATTACAGGAAGACCCTCAAGTTCGAAATCTCTTCTCGTCGTCCCAGTCTTAGTTTCTTTTTTCCTTAATTTCTTTTTTGTTAAAGACTAGCGTTTTCATTAATTATCATCATGTGGTGTATGTTGTGTTGAAGACTTGAGTTTTTATTAAATATCATCATGTGGTGTATGCTCATGTGGTGTATGCTGTGTTGTGTTGAAGACTTACAGTTTTTATTAAATATTATAATGTGGTGTATGTTGTGTTGAAGACTTACAGTTTTTATTTAATATTATAATGTGGTGTATGTTGTGTTGAAGACTTGCTTTTTTTATTTAATATTACCAAGTGTTTGTGGTTATATTTTGTGTTTTTTGGATGCCAGTTTTTATTTTTTTGTTAATTATTTTTGTTATCAGCGGTTTAGAACCCCATTCAAATATATCATTTTTAATTTTTTTTTAAAATTTAATTGCATTTTTAGCGGTTAGTAACCGCCATAAACACAACAATTTTTCGCAATAAAAGCGAACCAAAACATATATTGTGGCGGTTTGAAACCGTTGCAAAACGATTTTGTTTTGGCGGTTTAGAACCGGCATACATACGTTTTGTGGCGGTTCTTAACCGCCAAAGACAAATGGAATTAATTTAATTTTTTGTAATGAACAACCCGCCAAAAACGTAGATTGTGGTAGTTTGAAACCGCCACAAAATTGTGGTGCCGGCGGTTTGGTAGTGACGGGTCGTAACCGCCAGTAATGACGTTTCTCTCGGCCATTTCAGTGGCGTTTCCAGAACCGCTTGAAACGGGAATAGTGGCGGTTACGACCCGCTAGTAACGGATTTTGGAACCGCTTCTACTATTTGCCCTTCTTGTAGTGACGGTCAGCCACCTCCCAGGCGCAAAAGTTGGTTGTGCCTGAGTCTACAGCTTTACACGTGGCAAGAATCGCTTGGCCCGTGACCTCTACATAAGCAAGAGGAACCCCCTCTGCAAGGTACGCTTTTCTTGGGTCCTTAAACCCAAGCAAGACATCTTGAACTCTCAAACCCTATTATACTTGGACACAACCACGCACAACGCATGCGCTACCACACACAAGGTATCTTACGTCCCTCATTTCCGTTCCTCTTACATTCTTGCCTACCTTATGCATTAGAGAGGAGTCACGTGGTGTGTGTGTGTGTGGGTGTGTGTGGGGGGGGGGGGGGGGGGGGGGGGGCGTTCCCCAACCCAAGGGTCGCATTCCCCAGGCCCTCTGACACTTTTGTTTCTACGTTTTAGGTATTAGAGAAGGAGGACGGCCCGACAAAACCAACCTGTCCAGTCTCAATCTGCTACGGGATTGCTCGTCCCTGCGGATCAGTCCAAGCCCCTGTCGGCTTAACTCGTCCTAGCAAGGATACATGCATGAACAGTTCGTGCTAGAGCAATGGCCTTGTGACAGCACTGGTCGCGTATGCTCTCAACCAGCATCTCCAAACAGATCTCCTTCAGATCGTATCTCATATCCACATCGTTTAGCCCCCTTTTCATCTTGCCTTTGGGGGAGAAAACCCCGGATCTCGTAATTCCAAGTTCATGGAGACCACCCTAGGTTCAGCCCTTTCATGAACCACGCTCAGTGGAATGATCTCAACGGTTTCCTTGGAGATCTGCTCTTCCACGAGTTGTGCCCAACAAGGACGTCATACGCGATTACACCAACGATCGGCTCTCTAACAAGCTTCGCTCAAATAAGGAATCTAGCGGGTACACCTAAGGGTCAACTCCTCAGCAGCTACATACTACAATGATAGCTTTAGCGGTGGACACCTGAGAACAGCTTCGGGAATTAGCACGCCCAAGCTCCTGAGGCAGCCAAGCACTCGAGGCCATCCTTCTGTTTGGATTGACAAGCATGCTCGACCAAACACCATATGTAAACACGACCCATCACAGGGCATGTTCCAAACGACACGGGTTGGGATTAGTCCCCCAATGGTGTTATCTCCAGCAAAAACACCAGCTTAGGAAGGCACCCCTATCGACCCGACCTAAGTAGTCATGTAGGACAAGTTCCAACAACACTCTTTTCTTTGCTTCAACAAAAGTCCCCAGCTAAGGTTGGGGCCCCCACTGGTCCCACATCAGCAACTTAGCAGGACGATCTCGACATAGCCCGACAGAGACAACCTGACCCATTGTCTGCAGTTTGTTTCCCCACAAGATGACTTCACTGCTCGAGTCCAACCTTTAGCAGCCCAGCCTGACCCAGTCACCCACGTAGCCCAATCACAGGTGAACAACCAACATTCTCTCTTTAAGTACCATCGGCATTCAATGCGTGTCTTATCTGTAAACATAGTGAATCACCTTCTATGTGCGAACGTCAGCTATGCCCAGGAGTCTACAGCTTTACATGTGATAAGCATCCATGTGCCCATGATCTCTACATAAGCAGGAGGAAACCCCCTCCATAAGGTATGCTTTTCTTTGGACCTAATACCCTAGCAAGACATCTCGAGCTCTCAAACTCTAACGACCATGGGCACAACCACGCTTAACACATGCACCACCATACACGGGCTATCTTACGCCCCTCACCTCTTTTCCTTCTACAATCTCGCTTGACATAGGCATCAAAGGGGAGTCTTGAGGTCCGCTCCATAACCTATGGTTTGCACCCCCCAACTAAGGGGTCTCAACCCGCTGGCCATCTGATCCCTTTTTTTTCTCCGTTTCAAGTAACGGAGAAGGAGGACAACCCGACGAAACCAACCTATTCAGACACAAACACTAGGTTCAGTCAAATCTAAGTCAGTATCAAGACGCTAAAAAGAGAAAAAAGATTCTTCACAAAGTCTTCCACTAGGGGGATGTTGTCATCAGTGGCATTAGAATCGGATAAAGAGTGCTCTCGCTATCGCGTACCCACTTTCGAGGTCAACTCAGCACATGTAAGAACTATAAGAAACCATCCCGCCTCTCTCTCTCTCTCTCTCTCTCTCTCTCTCTCTCTCCCCCCCCTCCCCCTCCTCTCTTAAAAAGTTAGGAAACCTCATTTAAGGCTGGTCGCTTAGAGAGAAAATCCAATGTACGCCAAAATGATGGGCTTTCGAAACACTTTCTCTATTTCGGTAGACTCATTTCGTCTCGAAATATGGGACCGCTTAAGAGGAAAACATTTCCTCACTACTGACAGGCTTGGGATTGGCCTTTTCCCTTGCGGGCTACTTTAAATAAAGTCTTTAGCTAGGGAGTCCTCTATTTATTGTAAGTTAGAAGACATACATGTTTCAATCCTGCCTATTGATGTGTCCATATTTTCTATCTTTCATAGCATCATTGCATTGCATTTCATGTCATATCTGTTGAGTATTGGAATCCCCGGATTTGGTTTTGGATGATGAGCAAACATAAATATATCATGAACTAACAATTTGTGAGCGCAGTTATGGAGATCGTTGCCAAATTCACGAGAACACTCAAAGCAACATCTTAAGACTTCTCAAAGCTCGTATTCTATGCCTAAAGCTTCGTTGAAGCTTTTGGACCTTTTTGGACGTCATGAAGATTTGATCGAAGCTTTCGAAGACTGTTCCTTAAGGTTTTATTCATAGTCTTTTAGCTTCGATCTATAGAATGTTAAGCCTTGAGTAATTCTTACATTTCAATCTTCATTACGCTCATATCTTAGCTCTAGGATCTTAGTAGAAGTCCATTCTAACTTCCCCGAAGAATCGCGCTTCGATTCGGACTTCTTGTGCATGTTAGTTGGTTCAAGAAGAAGAACTGACCGACTAGATTGTAACGCCCACTTTCCGACCGCACGTATTTTGGCGTGTATGGTTGTTTCGTGTCCATAATTTTCGTACTTGATTTTTTATTACTGCCTTCCGTAGCTCAAATGCGCGATCGGACCTCGTTTTCACGATCCTCTCGGAGGCGCGATAACCTCAGTATTTTCCTTTTTATTTTTGGATGTCTATAGACCTCCCTGCATAACACTTTTTATTATTAAAAATATTTTATTATAATTAATTTTTTAATTCGAATGGTTATGTGGTTCTCTGTACGTTTTTTTTTGTTTTTCTTAAAACAAACTTAAGTCTATTAATCACACCATTAGCTCCAAGAGTGCTGCATGATGATTCAAAAGGAGTCTTATATTGTAACTAATTTTTAAATAAAAAAAAGAATCTAAAACCAATTCATACAAATCCTAACAACCCAGGCATATAAACAGCAACCTAAAGCGATTTTCTCACCCCCCCTCAACTTGCATCAACATGTGCACATGTGATGTATGGTTCAACCAAACCTACACTCATTTATTTAAACCCTACGGTTTTCTTTTTCATCTAACCCTAGAGGACTCAATAGCTAGCAGCCGCCCCTTTATCTTCTCCTCTCCACGCCATCACACAGACCCCGACCCTCTTTCTTCTTCCTCGCGTCAATCCCCCACCTCCTCTACACGCAATCACACGGACCGGAGCCACCGCCAGCAGCTGCACAACCCAAACTCCCGCGCCCACCTCCTCTTCATTCTTCCCACGCCCCGACGCCACGCCTCCCCTTGCCGCCGTTCGACCAACAACGCCCGGAGCCACCACACGCGCAGCTGCCTTCCGACCTCCCCTGCCATCGGACCCGACTCTCTCTCCATTGGATCTCCTTACTGTCGCCTTTCCGACTGCGAGACACCGCTGCAACAACAACTCCAGTCACATCACCCCTCTTTCACGGCGAACCATCTGACCTTCGCGCGCAGCCCATCCCCTACGGCGCTCTCTTCTCCGGCACCAACACCCCCCTGAACAACCACGCCGCCGGCTATCCTCCGGCTATGGACCAGCGCCTCAACCTTTCACCGCTTTCGGCAACTTACGCAGACGATACACGTAAGCTGTACTTTTAACATGAATTTTTATACTACTGTTGTTATAATAGTTTAGCTAGTATGAATTATGATTTCAGTAACTCATATTGGTATGCACAGTTCCGTTTCCCCTTGATTGTATATGTAAGCCTGTGCATATTGGTATTAGATGAGATGTGGTGATAAAAAAAAATCAGTATATAATTGTTAGTATAATTAGTTCTGTTACTAAGTTTATAAACAGTAAGTTATATGGAGTCATAGCATGTGATTATTAGTTATTTTGAGTATATATGTAATTGGTAGATATATTAAGAGCTTATAGACTTTGTCCTAATATTGTCGTAACCTAATGACACAGATAATTATGTATGCCCCTTTGCCACCATCTGGATCCCGACGTTCCCTCGCTTGTTGCCGCTCACCGACGTCCCCTAGCTCGTTGACGTAGCCATCTCAGATCCGTCGCCGTTCAGACCCAACATCAGATCTCACTCGATCTTTGTTCCAGGTTGGTCCCCTAACTCGTAGAAAACCACACCGTAGATAACCGAAACCTAATTAAAAATCAGCAACTTAATAAATTTAAATTTACTTTACGCTCTTAAAAAAACGTTGTGCAACCCTAGAAATCGACGAATGGACTTTCTCACTGTGCACATAGGATAGATCGTCGATTAGGCTAAATAACCAAAAATGCAACTTTGAACTATTATGGTAGTCCCGATCAACATAGAAACGAACTCTAATAGGAATGATGAAAAAAACGTGTCCTGACACCGCCGTTGAACCGTTTCAGACGGACACTCGCTGACGCACATCCTTGACGAGACGCTTCGGACGGACGACACACTCGCCATCGCAGGCAAGTGTACCCACTTGCGTTTTTGACCGTGCTTTGGTCTTAGATTGCTAGAACTGTTAGACTGTGACTGTATAGAACCGGACGTGAAATGATAGCGTCCGGGACGCCCCTGACGACTCAGACTTGACGACGAAGTCTGAGCCTGACAACAACAACTTTGATGCTGTAGGGCTATCATGTGTGTGCGTGTGTGTGGACACCCTAGAATAACTCTCCCGTACACTGGTCGTGTCTTGTCACTGTTATCCACACTGGTCGTGTCTTGTCACTGTGTTACAAAAAGCCTACGGGCGTTTCAGATGCTCTCCTTGCGGGAGTGATCTCCGTGCTACAAAAAGCCTTCGGGCGTTTCAGATGCTCTCCTTGCGGGAGTGATCTCCGTGTTACAAAAAGCCTACGGGCGTTTCAGATGCTTCCCGAGCGGAAGTGATCTCCGTGATACAAAAAGCCTACGGGCGTTTCAGATGCTTCCCGAGCGGAAGTGATCTCCGTGATACAAAAAGCCTACGGGCGTTTCAGGTGCTTTCCTTGCGAAAGTGATCTCCGTGCTTCCTGTCCTGAGTTCTGGGGTTTTGGGGTAGGGTTGAGCGTGCGCACGGTGAGAGGGTCTGATCCCCCTCGAACCGTAAGGCGTGAACCCTTCGTGTCGTGTCGTGTCGTGTCCTACTTGTCTTGTCCGTCTTCGTCTTGTCCTGACACCTTTAGGCTAGTCCCGTAGTCGGTAGCACACGCTACGACTACTACTTGTCCCGTTTTACTTTTCTGCTGCGTTACTTCCTGTCGTGTTACTCTGTTATAACCACAGCATGTTAATCAACCAGTAAACTGTTGTGTAAAAGAACCTCAGCATGCTAATCAACCAATAAGCCGTTGTTTAAAGTTCGGTGCACTTGTAGTAAAGTCTAACCCTTCTTGTAGACTTTACCTGACGTACAGTTCCTTTTTCTTGGGTGCTGTACGTCAGGTGCTCAGCCAGAGTTCGTGGACGAGGCAGACGCACTGGAGCACGAGGAGCCGAGGACGTCGACCCAGAGCACGTGCCTGACGAGGACCAGACCTTGAGGTCTTTTAGTCGCCACTTTCAGAGGTTACTGCTTTCAGTTTCTTTTAGATAGTTTGTTGCCACGCTTAGGCTTTTCTTTTAGACTTTGTACTTGTTGGATATTTTATCTCTATTTAATGAATGCAACTTCCTTTCCATACTTTCTGTTGTTTCGAACTATAAAAATGTAAGAACCTGAAAATCTTTTAAAATGGTACCTCTACAGACGCTTATTGGGTCCGAGCTTCTAAAGCTCTGGCCTAAGCGGGCCTCGTCACGTTTCGCTTCCGTCCATTTTGGGAAGCGGGGCGTGACAGGTTTTAGTGGTGGCCCATGCAGGTCCTGCAAAAGTTCAGAACAATAAAAGTACCGCATTCATTTGATATCCATGTACAAGTCTGAATTAGTTTCCCCGTCTTAGATAGTAGGAAGACTTAGGTGGACGTCCCAGGTTGATGGTCGGATGCCTTGGTTAAAGACTTAGTCGTCCTCGTCCTAGACTATTTTAGCATCCCCATTTGATCCTGATCATATTAGATATTTAGAGTCCTTCTTTAAGTCTAGTCGCTCGCCCAGCTCCATCGACTTCGGGCCCAGCAGAACGTAACCTCGATTCTCTTAGGAACCTTCTCTTTAGATCCTGATTATATTCTAGCTCATTAGGAAGTCTTAGAGCTGAGTTATCCTAATCTTTAGACGACCCGATGATTAGAACCATTGTCCTCTAGCATCCCTCTGATCCTTGCAAATTTTGTGCTATCGACCATAGAGTCCCATCGTAGCTCTTCACGATTCATATCTTACGCGTAATCTTCATGCGATCATTTTTCCTTTCTCTCGATTCTCGTGATCGTTTCCTAATGACCATCATCGATCCTTCGAATTCCTTCCCTGACCAATTCTACCTTCTCTAAAATTATTTTTGACTTTCCTTATTAAGTTTTCGCTCTAGCCTGATTTCTTTGAAAACCCCTATATTATATATTTAAAATTTGTTGTTTTGGATCGAGTTAAAACTTTTAATTGACTTGGAGCTTTCTTGGACGTAAATGTTTTAAGTCAAATATCTCGCATTATTTGCCTTGTTCCAAAAATATATATATCACTTTTATAAACTACACAATTTATTTCTGTTATCTTGTACTTATTTTCAAATTTTTCCCCTTTCCCAAAACATGCTTCCTTTAAAAGTATTTTCGAAATTTATTATTAAATTCTCCGCCCAGTTTGACTTCTTTGAAAACTTTTATTAATTATTTAAAATTTCTTATCTTCGGTTGAGTTAAAGTTCTTTCGCAAATTTTGAAACCTTTCGGTCGTGAAAGTTTTAAGTTACGACCTCGTACTTATTTTCGAATCAGTATCTATCGTATTTTAGTTTTAAAACTTTGTTATCATTTCGGGAATTCAATATATCATTTTTCTACCTACGAAATTTATTTTAACCATTTACGTACGTACTTTAGAATGTTTTTCTAAAACAAAGGGGGATTTTAAATTTCTTACATATAAACATCTCTATGTTCATCGTGCTCATACTTCAAGAACCTTTGTTTAAATTCATTTTCATTTACAAAACAATCGCTACCTCATCCCACTTTTATTTTCCTTTATTTCTTGTTTTCGAAACCCATTATTAAATTCTTCGCTCGGTTTAACTTCCTTGAAAACCCTTTATTATATATATTTAAAATTTATTGCTTTTCGATTGAAAGTTCCTTCTTAGATTTTGAAATCTCCTTGGTCGTCAATTTTCAAGCTACTACCTGGTAATTATCTCAAATCGGTATCTTTCATGTTTTCATTTTCAAAACCGTGTTAACATTTTGATAATTCAATTTATATTTTTTTCTGGGCTACAAGATCTATTTCTAAATCACTTACCGTGCATACTTTTTTTTAAAATATTTTTTTTCTAAACTAGGGGGAAATTCAATTATTTTATTATTATTATATCTGTTCTATGTTTCTCGTGACCACATTTCAAAATCTTTGTGTAAACTTATTTCTCGTTTGCAAAACAATCGTTTTACACCCAACCAACTACGTCTTTATCTTGCCTTATTTGAACCCGTTCCTTCCGATCTTATTTCGTTCCGCTTTTGATTTAGTTTTCCTTCCTTCTTTTATCTAGGCATCAGACCTTGTAGATATCCATGTGATCTCCGGTTTAGGAGTAGGCCCTTTGGTAGGTGATGTCGTCATGGTGCATGAGTTTAGGTAGAGTGCGTAGACCCATATGAATGAGTGTCATCTTTAGGATCCTGAAGTTTGTCTCCTGTGTCTTGAATGTGTACTCAGTGTCAACCATGGTATGATGGGAGTTGTCTGAATGACGGTATCCATACTTATATTAATGGCGTCATCGCAGGCAGATCCTTAGACTTAGTTTTAGTCTTAATGAATGGTTTATCTTGGTTGTATGTGAATCATGTCAAAACTTTGTTTTCTTTAAACCAAATCTTTAATGTTTTAAAACTAGCTCACAGGATCACAAATTACTTAACCTCCCTCATCCATTACCGCAACACCACACGTTTTTTTTTTCCAAATGTTTTAAAATATTTTCTTTGGCCTTAAAGCCTCTCTTTCTCTTCTCTTTCTTCTTCCTTTAAAAAAAAATTTCATGTTTATGATTGTTATATTAATTGGGCCTAGCTATTATCGTTATAGGATTTTGTTTGCAGGTAGGCTTGGAGTGAGATGAGTTTTATTATGTCAATGATTAATTGATTTTGGAGAACACAAGGATGATGGATTAGAATATCTTTTGGATGAAAAGAATGAACTGTCCCAGACTTATTTATAAAACCGAAGTGTAGTGGACTCAATGGAGAATTCTGTTTGAATGAGAATAAATGCGAGGAGATGATGACTCATCAGACTTGAGGCTTAGAAGGGTAGTAGATAGGAGTAACTGCGGAGAATGGTATGAGTTAGGGTGATCATGAGATTGAGTAGAGCTTATATTAGCATTGAGACGGATTGATGAATTGACGTGAGAAGACTTTGAGAATAACACGACGTGTGGAGATAAATGGATGATTAGGCAGTCGGACTTAATATTGGTTGGGATTAGTTATAGTGAGTAGGATGAGGGGTAATTCTGACAGATCAAATTATTTGGTGGACGAATTTATGGGGAGATATGACGAGAAAGTATTGAAGACACGACGATTGCTGATTGGTGAAGGTATTATACGACAGACAAAGTTTTTGCCTTGGATTGGTAGTTGACTAGAATCTCATTTTCTTGGAGATTGATTAACATTGGGAGGAGATTGAGAAATTTAAAAGATATTATCGAGAAGATGATTATTTTTTTTTTGTGAGGACTTGGAGTTGGGAATTTGAGCAGTAGTGAGGGGTCTATAGTTAAGTGTTAGGAAGAGAGTTTAGCCGTGGCTTTATCCAGTGAAAAGATGGATTATAATGGATTATTTGGGGAACGAAGTTGAAATTTTAGGGCTAGAGACCTTTGTGTGGAGGATGGAAGTTATAGGCTTAAGTATTTATGGAATTTATGATTAGTCTTAGTGTGAGTGATTCCGAGGGCGGAATCATTTCTAAGGTGGGTAGAATGTAACGCCCACTTTCCGACCGCACGTATTTTGGCGTGTATGGTTGTTTCGTGTCCATAATTTTCGTACTTGATTTTTTATTACTGCCTTCCGTAGCTCAAATGCGCGATCGGACCTCGTTTTCACGATCCTCTCGGAGGCGCGATAACCTCAGTATTTTCCTTTTTATTTTTGGATGTCTATAGACCTCCCTGCATAACACTTTTTATTATTAAAAATATTTTATTATAATTAATTTTTTAATTCGAATGGTTATGTGGTTCTCTGTACGTTTTTTTTGTTTTTCTTAAAACAAACTTAAGTCTATTAATCACACCATTAGCTCCAAGAGTGCTGCATGATGATTCAAAAGGAGTCTTATATTGTAACTAATTTTTAAATAAAAAAAAAGAATCTAAAACCAATTCATACAAATCCTAACAACCCAGGCCTATAAACAGCAACCTAAAGCGATTTTCTCACCCCCCCTCAACTTGCATCAACATGTGCACATGTGATGTACGGTTCAACCAAACCTACACTCATTTATTTAAACCCTACGGTTTTCTTTTTCATCTAACCCTAGAGGACTCAATAGCTAGCAGCCGCCCCTTTATCTTCTCCTCTCCACGCCATCACACAGACCCCGACCCTCTTTCTTCTTCCTCGCGTCAATCCCCCACCTCCTCTACACGCAATCACACGGACCGGAGCCACCGCCAGCAGCTGCACAACCCAAACTCCCGCGCCCACCTCCTCTTCGTTCTTCCCACGCCCCGACGCCACGCCTCCCCTTGCCGCCGTTCGACCAACAGCGCCCGGAGCCACCACACGCGCAGCTGCCTTCCGACCTCCCCTGCCATCGGACCCGACTCTCTCTCCATTGGATCTCCTTACTGTCGCCTTTCCGACTGCGAGACACCGCTGCAACAACAACTCCAGTCACATCACCCCTCTTTCACGGCGAACCATCTGACCTTCGCGCGCAGCCCATCCCCTACGGCGCTCTCTTCTCCGGCACCAACACCCCCCTGAACAAACACGCCGCCGGCTATCCTCCGGCCATGGACCAGCGCCTCAACCTTTCACCGCTTTCGGCAACTTACGCAGACGATACACGTAAGCTGTACTTTTAACATGAATTTTTATACTACTGTTGTTATAATAGTTTAGCTAGTATGAATTATGATTTCAGTAACTCATATTGGTATGCACAGTTCCGTTTCCCCTTGATTGTATATGTAAGCCTGTGCATATTGGTATTAGATGAGATGTGGTGATAAAAAAAATCAGTATATAATTGTTAGTATAATTAGTTCTGTTACTAAGTTTATAAACAGTAAGTTATATGGAGTCATAGCATGTGATTATTAGTTATTTTGAGTATATATGTAATTGGTAGATATATTAAGAGCTTATAGACTTTGTCCTAATATTGTCGTAACCTAATGACACAGATAATTATGTATGCCCCTTTGCCACCGTCTGGATCCCGACGTTCCCTCGCTTGTTGCCGCTCACCGACATCACCTAGCTCGTTGCCGTAGCCATCTCAGATCCGTCGCCGTTCAGAACCAACATCAGATCTCACTCGATCTTTGTTCCAGGTTGGTCCCCTAACTCGTAGAAAACCACACCGTAGATAACCGAAACCTAATTAAAAATCAGCAACTTAATAAATTTAAATTTACTTTACGCTCTTAAAAAAACGTTGTGCAACCCTAGAAATCGACGAATGGAATTTCTCACTGTGCACATAGGATAGATCGTCGATTAGGCTAAATAACCAAAAATGCAACTTTGAACTATTATGGTAGTCCCGATCAACATAGAAACGAACTCTAATAGGAATGATGAAAAAAACATGTCCTGACACCGCCGTTGAACCGTTTCAGACGGACACTCGCTGACGCACATCCTTGACGAGACGCTTTGGACGGACGACACACTCGCCATCGCAGGCAAGTGTACCCACTTGCGTTTTTGACCGTGCTTTGGTCTTAGATTGCTAGAACTGTTAGACTGTGACTGTATAGAACCGGACGTGAAATGATAGCGTCCGGGACGCCCCTGACGACTCAGACTTGACGACGAAGTCTGAGCCTGACAACAACAACTTTGATGCTGTAGGGCTATCATGTGTGTGCGTGTGTGTGGACACCCTAGAATAACTCTCCTGTACACTGGTCGTGTCTTGTCACTGTTATCCACACTGGTCGTGTCTTATCACTGTGTTACAAAAAGCCTACGGGCGTTTCAGATGCTCTCCTTGCGGGAGTGATCTCCGTGCTACAAAAAGCCTTCGGGCGTTTCAGATGCTCTCCTTGCGGGAGTGATCTCCGTGTTACAAAAAGCCTACGGGCGTTTCAGATGCTTCCCGAGCGGAAGTGATCTCCGTGATACAAAAAGCCTACGGGCGTTTCAGATGCTTCCCGAGCGGAAGTGATCTCCGTGATACAAAAAGCCTACGGGCGTTTCAGGTGCTTTCCTTGCGAAAGTGATCTCCGTGCTTCCTGTCTTGAGTTCTGGGGTTTTGGGGTAGGGTTGAGCGTGCGCACGGTGAGACGGTCTGATCCCCCTCGAACCGTAAGGCGTGAACCCTTCGTGTCGTGTCGTGTCGTGCCGTGTCGTGTCGTGTCCTACTTGTCTTGTCCGTCTTCGTCTTGTCCTGACACCTTTAGGCTAGTCCCGTAGTCGGTAGCACACGCTACGACTACTACTTGTCCCGTTTTACTTTCCTGCTGCGTTACTTCCTGTCGTGTTACTCTGTTATAACCACAGCATGTTAATCAACCAGTAAACTGTTGTGTAAAAGAACCTCAGCATGCTAATCAACCAGTAAACCGTTGTTTAAAGTTCGGTGCACTTGCAGTAAAGTCTAACCCTTCTTGTAGACTTTACCTGACGTACAGTTCCTTTTTCTTGGGTGCTGTACGTCAGGTGCTCATCCAGAGTTCGTGGACGAGGCAGACGCACTGGAGCACGAGGAGCCGAGGACGTCGACCCAGAGCACGTGCCTGACGAGGACCAGACCTTGAGGTCTTTTAGTCGCCACTTTCAGAGGTTACTGCTTTCAGTTTCTTTTAGATAGTTTGTTGCCACGCTTAGGCTTTTCTTTTAGACTTTGTACTTGTTGGATATTTTATCTCTATTTAATGAATGCAACTTCCTTTCCATACTTTCTGTTGTTTCGAACTATAAAAATGCAAGAACCTGAAAATCTTTTAAAATGGTACCTCTACAGACGCTTATTGGGTCCGAGCTTCTAAAGCTCTGGCCTAAGCGGGCCTCGTCACGTTTCGCTTCCGTCCATTTTGGGAAGCGGGGCGTGACATAGATGGTGATCTAGTCGGTCGGTAAAGCTTTTTGGACCGACTAGTTTCAGTTAGTCTTTTCTTGCTCGGTACTGTTTACAGTTAGTCGGTCTACGTTGACTCACCGACCGACTAGTTTGTGAACTAGTCGGTCAGTGATGCTTCTTTGACCGACTAATTGAGCTTTACTGTACATGCCAATTTTCTCCTGAGCTACTGTTTATCGTTAGTCGGTCTAAGAATGTTTGGCGACCGACTAGTTGATGATCTAGTCGGTCAACATTTGTTCTTGGACCGACTAAATCAATTTGTATTCAGACTATTAGTTTTTGACTCTTAGTCGGTCTAAGTTTACCGACCGACCGACTAGTTGTGAAACTAGTCGGTCAGAAAGTCTTCTTGGACCGACTAGTTATCTAGGTCTAAAATCTTCATCTGTTCACTGTTCACCTCTTAGTCGGTTCATGTTGTTTCACCGACCGACTAGTTGATGAACTAGTCGGTCAGTGGTTGTTCTTTGACCGACTAGTCTGCTTCAGTTTTAGTTCCGTTGGAGATTTGAAAGCGACGTTTCTTTCTCTCTTTTCCCTTGATCCTTTAAATACCAGGAGGGGTTATTTCATAGGATCTAATGGCTGCTATTTCCAGAGTTCTATTGATGAAAAAGAGAAGCTTTCAACTCTCATCTTCAAGCTCTCTCATTCTCAAGAATCTCTCTCTCACTCTTATTCCTCAAGAGAGATTCATTGATTGTGAGCCTTCCAAGCCAAGGGCTTGATTCTAGGTCATCCATCTCATCCCTAGGCTTCCATTACTGGTCATCTTCTTGAAGCTAGGGTTTGGTGACTCTTCCTCCATCAAAATCCTCTTTGCCCTAATTTGGTAAGAAATCTCAAGGCATAGGTATTTTGTTGGTAAACATTTCATTTCAGTTATATTTGAATTGTATACTCTCGGTTGTGAGAGTTTGCGTGATCCCAGGTTGTGGGAATCACGGACATCGATTGTAGGTCGATTGCACTTGTGGGGTTTCCGCAAGTGGGCATATTGGAAATCTTGGGTTAGAGGTTTACTAACTCAAGTATCTGGAAGGGATCCGGGTGGTTGGGACGTAGGATCACCGGGTACAAGTCGGGGAGACTTGGGTGGATCCGAACCCATTAAACCGTATTGTTTTCGTTTGCATTTATTCTTGTTGATCGTTGTCTATTCCGCATTGTTGTTTGTTAATTGCACGATAATTAGGAATAACTCTCCCTATTATTTAAAAGTACTATTCACCCCCCTCTAGTACATGTGCAGTGGCTTCCTAGGGCACTACAATTGGTATCAGAGCCAAGTTCAAAGATACACATAGCCAAAGTTGAGAGCTATGACGAACAACGACTACAACGTCTTCAAGAACCGCGATGGAGCTTCTTCTGTTATGAAGGACTATCCTCCGTCAGGCCTCCACACTTCAACGGTACCAACTACGGGTACTGGAAATACCGGATGCAAATTTTCCTCCGGAGCGCTTCACTATGGAGAGCCACCATGACGGAGTATGTCGAGCCTTCCGAAGAAGATTTCGCGAAGTGGACTCCCGCGGAGGTCGCCGTGGAAGTAGCCAATGCCAAGGCAATGAATGCCTTGAATTGTGCATTGGAGCCCGATGACTTCAACAAGATATGCACATGTAAGAGTGCATATCAAATATGGAACCAACTCCTCATTTTGCACGAAGGATCGAGTACGGTAAAAGATTCTAAACTCGTCGTTGCTAATAAAGAATTTGAGTTGTTTCATATGGAGCAGGGCGAAACCATGAAGGAATATTACGCTCGCTTCGTGGATATATCAAACGACTTGGAAGCTCTTGGGAAGGTCTATACCTAAAAGGATAAAGTCACGAAGATTATCGACGGTCTTCCATCATATTGGGAAAAGCGTACCTTCGCCATCGAGGAAGGTAACGACATGAATAAATATACCGTCATACAACTAATGTGTACCTTGTTGTCTTACGAGGTACGCAAGGATAGTAAGATCCGAGTGAAGGAAAAGATGAGAGCGTACTTGAAGCAAGATGAGCCAAAGAAAAAAGCAATTGCCCTCAAGGCTGCTCCATCTACCGATGATGAAGAATCGGAAGACGAATTGGACATGGAATCCATTGCCCGTATGGCAAGGAAGTTCGATCGATTCCTCCGAGAAGGTATATCTTTGAATAAATCTAAAGTTAGTTCGACTAATGCTTCTACTCCCATGTGTTATAAATGCAACAAGCCAGGACACATCAAACCGAATTGTCCTCTCTACAAACACAAGGAGAAGGGGAAAGCATCGAAGTACGACAAGTCGAGAAAGCACAAGAAAGGGCTTGTTGGCACATTCACCGACTCCGAAGAGGATTCCTCAAGTGGAGAGTCGGATGATGGAAGAGTGGAGAAAGCAAAAGTTTGCTTCATGGCTAATGAGGCAAAAGATCGAAAGTCCTCATTCGATGATAGCGAGGATGAAAGCGAGGATGGTAGCGAGGATGAAAGCGGAGAACCTACTATTGATGAAATGAGGTTAGCAAACCAAGAAATTTGGTCTAAATTTACTAAATTAGTAGATAGATATAATAAGACCAAAGTTGAACTTGTTAGCCTCCAAACCTCTCCTAAGTCTACCATTACCAACAATGACACCATTGTTGAGACACTCGCCAATGAGAAAGCAAGTTTGCTTACTCATAATGGCTTGTTGAGAAATGAGGTGAAGTCCCTCAAATCTCAACTTGAGCATGTTCTTGTTGAGGATTCGGATGAACATGTGATAGCAGATTTGACGTCTCAAAACTCAACTTTGAGTATTGAGAATAAGAATCTCAAATCACGTGTTTATGCACTCACATCGCAAGTATCCACTTTGGATGCTTCTTTGCATTCTCTCAAAGAGAAGTATGAGTGCACGTTAGGCCATATCAATGATTTCAATAAAGGTAAGGGCCATTTGGATAATATCCTAAATGACTTACTTCCGGCCAAACACCACATTGGCTTGGGGTATAAGATGGGAGACTCATCCAAATCGCCTACCACCTTTGTTAGGCCGACATCCGATGCCTCGACGAGTGGGAGCAAACACCCCATTGGTAGTTCTCCTACCAATAGTGCTTCCACTTCGTACACACCCCCGATTGGAAAGAAACCCACTTTGGGTTGACCTCCAAAGAGGGGTCATGCATTTTTGTACTCACATGCTATGCCACGTAGGAACACACATCCTACTCCACCGGTTCATATTAATGATGATTTTTATGCTCCGCACCCACGAGCACGTGCAAACACTCATATGAGACACCCACATGCACGTAATCATGCTCATGCACATCCTAATGCTTATGTTCAAACATCTCATCCACATGTGCATGCCTACTCTAATAATCATCCTCATGCATACACACCTCATGCTTATCCACGTATGTATGCTACACCACATCATGGATCTCATGCTCATCATAATGTTATTGCTAGATCTCATGCTCCTAAGCCACATGCACCACATAGAAATCAACCTTTTGTGCATGCAACCACTATGAAGAGGATTCCCAAAATTTACACTATTTGGGGTCCCAAGAACACTAGCAATCATGATATGAATGTTTATGTGCAATCCTATATTAATGATGTTATTTTGAATGATGATTATGTTGGAAAGTCAAGTTCCTCTTGGACTTGGTTTCCGAAGGGTTAGTTCCTTTAACTCTTCAATGCATGGTACCATGAGTTTATGATCATGTTATGGGTACCAAGGCATTTGATTATAAAATTGATTTTGATTACATTAACTCATGGGTTACAATTATTTTAATTTCGTATTTCAAATTTGTTGTCTAACCCATTGGATCCAAAAGGGTTTTTGGATACCAAAATGAAGTTTTCTAGGTTCAATCCACCGTGGGATACCAACCCTACCAACTCCTCGATTTGCGAAGACTTTCATTCAAACGGAGTTGATGGTGCTTAGGTAATGCACCAATGTAGGGGGAGCTTACTGTTGTAAGTATGATATTACATTTGGTATCTATGAGGGTTGAATGCATGCTTGGTTCGAATCTATTTCTTTACATTGGTATCATTTTGTTTCTCCTAGCATGATAGAATTATGAATGCCATAAATGCTTTGAAATTCATATCTATTTTTGGCATGACATGTTTTAAAAGTTATTATGATGATTTTCGTATTACTTTTATCACCTTGTCACTTCTCATCGCACACTTCACTTAGTTTTGATGTGCTTTTACTCTATGTTCATTTTCGATCGATATTGTGACATTTGATATTCTATGATGTGCACCACTCTTCTGATGGTTCATTCCTTTGTGCACATTTTATGTATGTCTCTGATATTGATTTCGTCGCTCGACGATTTATTTTGATTCAATAGCTTTAGTTGTATGAAAACATAGAATTGTTTTCCATGCACTAAAATAGCTATAAATGTTGATATTGGAGAGTAAATTCATTTCATCAATAAGTGAATTTACATTTGATATTTTGATGATTAAAGTTTTTGATTTTCGACTATGGTCTCATTGACACGCTTTGATTTTATTCGAATTTTATTTTGGTGTCATATGAAACGTGGTCGTATTCTTAGACTCCCATGCTTAATGAATTATTTGGCCATGATTTATTGTCATTGGCTTCCTCCCGCTCTTTTTGGATTATGCCAAAGGGGGAGAGATATAATAATGGCATGTGCTAAATGATAATTTACCATGAATCTAATTTGATATGTTAGATTCAGGGGGAGTTAAGATATAAAAATGGATTTCAAATCCTAAATTTCAAATATTGGATTTGAATTTTTACTTTCCTCATCTGCTTGCTGTATGTGCTTATTATTTCATATGGAACTACAGTGTCATCAATGCAGGGGGAGTAAGTATATTCCATTTAGTTCATTATTTTTGATTATTATTTATGTTGGTTTGTCATCACCAAAAAGGGTGAGAATGTTGAGTATTGGACTCCCCGGATTTGGTTTTGGATGATGAGCAAACATAAATATATCATGAACTAACAATTTGTGAGCGCAGTTATGGAGATCGTCGCCAAATTCACGAGAACACTCAAAGCGACATCTTAAGACTTCTCAAAGCTCGTATTCTATGCCTAAAGCTTCGTTGAAGCTTTTGGACCTTTTTAGACGTCATGAATATTTGATCGAAGCTTTCGAAGACCGTTCCTTAAGGTTTTATTCATAGTCTTTTAGCTTCTTTCTATAGAATGTTAAGCCTTGAGTAATTCTTACATTTCAATCTTCATTACGCTCATATCTTAGCTCTAGGATCTTAGTAGAAGTCCATTCTAACTTCCCCGAAGAATCGCGCTTCGATTCGGACTTCTTGTGCATGTTAGTTGGTTCAAGAAGAAGAACTGACCGACTAGATGGTGATCTAGTCGGTCGGCAAAGCTTTTTGGACCGACAAGTTTCAGTTAGTCTTTTCTTGCTCGGTACTGTTTACAGTTAGTCGGTCTACGTTGACTCACCGACCGACTAGTTTGTGAACTAGTCGGTCAGTGATGCTTCTTTGACCGACTAATTGAGCTTTACTGTACATGCCAATTTTCTCCTGAGCTACTGTTTATCGTTAGTCGGTCTAAGAACGTTTGGCGACCGACTAGTTGATGATCTAGTCGGTCAACATTTGTTCTTGGACCGACTAAATCAATTTGTATTCAGACTATTAGTTTTTGACTCTTAGTCGGTCTAAGTTTACTGACCGACCGACTAGTTGTGAAACTAGTCAGTCAGAAAGTCTTCTTGGACCGACTAGTTATCTAGGTCTGAAATCTTCATCTGTTCACTGTTCACCTCTTAGTCGGTTCATGTTGTTTCACCGACCGACTAGTTGATGAACTAGTCGGTCAGTGGTTGTTTTTTGACCGACTAGTCTGCTTCAGATTTAGTTCCGTTGGAGATTTGAAAGCGACGTTTCGTTCTCACTTTTTCCTTGATCCTTTAAATACCTGGAGGGGTTATTTCATAGGATCTAAGGGCTGCTATTTCCAGAGTTCTATTGATTAAAAAGAGAAACTTTCAACTCCCATCTTCAAGCTCTCTCATTCTCAAGAATCTCTCCCTCACTCTTATTCCTCAAGAGAGATTCATTGATTGTGAGCCTTTCAAGCCAAGGGCTTGATTCTAGGTCATCCATCTCATCCCTAGGCTTCCATTGCTGGTCATCTTCTTGAAGCTAGGGTTTGGTGACTCTTCCTCCATCAAAATCCTCTTTGCCCTAATTTGGTAAGAAATCTCAAGGCATAGGTATTTTGTTGGTAAGCATTTCATTTCAGTTATATTTGAATTGTATACTCTCGGTTGTGAGAGTTTGCGTGATCCCGGGTTGTGGGAATCATGGACATCGAGTGTAGGTCGATTGCACTTGTGGGGTTTCCGCAAGTGGGCATATTGGAAATCTTGGGTTAGAGGTTTTCTAACTCAAGTATCCGGAAGGGATCCGGGTGGTTGGGACGTAGGATCACCGGGTACAAGTCGGTGAGACTTGGGTGGATCTGAACCCATTAAACCGTATTGTTTGCGTTTGCATTTATTCTTGTTGATCGTTGTCTATTCCGCATTGTTGTTTGTTAATTGCACGATAATTAGGAATAACTCTCCCTATTATTTAAAAGTACTATTCACCCCACCCTCTAGTACATGTGCAGTGGCTTCCTAGGGCACTACAATATCTGCATCCAAATCCTGCATTTTCTTATGATACTGCACTTCTAACGCCATATTCGAGTTTCGTAGAGTTTTGTGGATTTTCAAGGATTTTGGAGGGATTAGGAGCCATTTTTTTGGATATGAACACATCCAGCATGCCCGTGAGTCCGTTGGCGAGGTTCTACAGGAGTTCGCCGGGTTTGGAAGCTTATGGGAGGAGAGGAGGAGAAGCTAGCAAGAGAAAGGAGTCATTAGGGATGTTTCCCAGGCGACTCGACCGAGTAGCACAAGCTGCTCGGTCGAGCTGATACACAAGCCCAGGAGAATGCGCATCCTACTCGACCGAGCAGAGTGGTGACTCGGCCTAAGTCGACCTATTTTCGAGCTGCATCTCACCAACATCTTGCTCGACCGATCAGGATCTACTCGACCGAGCCAGCGGACGACTCGACTGAGCAAGGCTTACTCGGCCAGAGTAGGCAGATCGACATTTTTTGAAGGAGATCCGATCCAGGCCGCTCGACCGAGCAGCCCGAACCCCTTCACCGAAGCCAAGAGCAGTTAAGGCACCTGCTCGACCTAGCAGGCGTCTACTCGACCGAGTCGCCGACTCGGTCGACGACATGTGGGCCCCAAACTTCAGAATTTCGGATTTTTTTGTGGGGGCCCCACATGGATGTAGTAGAGCTAATTTAGACTGATGTTTTAGGGAGCTTTTGGAATTAGAGGTTTTTTGGAATTAAACTTAAGGATAGGAGATCAAAAACTATTGTATATCTAGATCTAGGTTTTGGAAATTGAGTTGTTTTTGGCTAATGATTATATTTTTATTATCTCTCGTGATTTGGAATCTATGAAAGTTCTTTGGATCTCTATTGGCTATTGTTCTTTCTCATTTTCGGTACGCTAGATCTTAATCCCTCCCTCGATTTAATTGCTATGATGTTTTCTACGGTAGAAATTATGACTTTATTCGTCGTAATCGCTATGTGTGAGTAGTTCTCCCTAGGGTTGATGGGTTAGCCATAATATTCTAGGAAAGAGATGTAGATCTGGATTTCTAGGTTGTGTTGGGAATAAAGGGGGATTATTTCGGTCAATCCATCCAAATCCCTGGGAGAACTCGTACTGAGATCATGCCCACGGTCGGTGGAATTAATGAGCTTAAGGAATATCTTTGGGATTCAAATAGGGAGTTAATGGATCCAACCAAGTCTCGTGACCATACCCGGCTCGTGCCTTGAGGGGATCCACCGATGAATTATATCACAACATTGATTGCTACCGCTATTGCGTCAATGAGAGCCACCGAAATACCTCAAAGTTCTAACTCATGAGAGTGGTATGAGCTGAGAGATCAACCCCCTAAATCCAATGCAATGTAAGAATCCCATTCTAACATCAACCTCCAACGGTTTTAGCGGTGATCCCTAAGGCCCTATGTAACGACCCGATTCCCGAGTCTGTTACTTTTTGGTATTTGCGCAGGTCCTGCAGTTAACCAGTGAAAACAAAATAGCCACGATGCAGAGATGTACAAAAATACCCAAATAGTGTCCAAATATTACATCCATATTGTACAAAAATGGTCCAACAATCGTACATGAAGGAAAGTAAATACAACTGGAAACAACTCTGAAAGCTACAGACTCATGGTCAAATTCTGGCGCTATTAACTCTAGAGCATCTGCCTCCATATGTACGTCGTCTGCGGTGCCACAGAGATGGAACCGTAGGTAAGTCACAACAATTCTAGCAATAGAAACAAAGTAGTGCAAAAGTATGGAGCATACTATAGTAAACAAAAGATGGTCATGCAGGTGCAAAAAGTAAAGTATGGGCAGACAGGTATGTAAGAGAATAAGTAAAGTACTGGTAACTGCTCAGGTGTGGTATGTAATTGCATAAAGTAAAGATGACTGTACAAGTGCAAAAATAACGACTGTGGCGTGGCATGTGGTAGTAACAATATTTTGACCAGTGGAATGTTAATAGTAATCAGGCTAACAATGTTTTGACCAATCGGTAATGGGATGACAATAGGTAGTCGTAGTAATACTTAAGAAAAGATGAGCATCGTTTGGCTATCTAATAGTGTAGGCAGGCCTAATAATAAGAAGTCTAACTTAACTTCCAAATCAGCCAGTCAGTCAGGGCTTGAAGGCACATGTCACTTCAAAGACCGCAGGAACAAGTCGATTGGTTGACCAACCCCCTTCCCATTCCTTTCTAGACACTGATTCAGTCGTAATTTAAGACCGCTTATTATTAAACCTTTCTATCACGTTCGAGTAGTCTCGACTTAGTCCGTAGAATAATGGTATCAATTCAGCAATAGTGCCATAGTAAGCAAACAAACTAGTGCATCAGTCTTAATTTCCGCAAGGGCCCAATAGTGTGCTCTGTAAATGCCCGAGGGCCCAATAGTGTTTTCCGTAAATGTGCTCCGTAAATGCCCGAGGGCCCAATAGTGTTTTCCGTAATGTGCTCCGTAAATGCCCGAGGGCCCAATAGTGTGTTCCAACAATACAAACCACCATGAGTACAATACAGCAATCAAACTAGTGCATTAGCCTTGGCTCGAATGTACGATATGCAACCAGAAGTGCACCCATCCCACGGAGCAACTCGTGGAATATCTACCTACCATTCCTGCAGGATGATGGTACATCTTAACTAATAAGGGTGGACCCGGTCACTCCCGCACACTTCATAGCTCAAGACTACCCCGTATCCAGTGTATTATCATAGTCCAATGTTCATATCAGTGTTCGTATCAATATGGCCTCATGGGCCCTGGTATCAATCACGCTAGTGCAATAGTCTTAGCTTGAGTGTACGATATGAAACTAAAAGTGCACCCATCACACGGAGCAACTCGTGGAATATCTACCTACCATCCCCTTTAGGGTGATGGTACAGCTTACCAAATACGGGTGGACCCAGTCACTCCCGCACACTTCGTAGCTCAAGACTACCCCATAACCCATGTTGTATCACATTTCACATTTGCTTCCGTATCAGTATCCGTGTCTGTATCCATATCCGTATCCTTTTGGCTTCATAGGCCCATCATTTCGTACATCCAATAATGTGTACAAAAATACATCCATCAATGAGTACATCAAATACATTTATATGGTAGTTACTTGCTGAAAGGTCAAGGCAGAAGCCTCAACAGAGAATATCAGTCCTGAGCAATGCTTTGAAGTCCAACAACTATGATATCTAATTCCATAAAAGTGCACTATCTCAATTTAGTCCGAGCAATGCTTTGAAGTCCAACAACTATGATATCCAATTCCACAAAAGTTTACTATCTCAATTTAGTCATGAGCAATTCTTTTGAAGTCCAACAACTACGATATCTAATTCCATAAAAGTGCACTATATCAGTTCAGTCCTTTGATCATTTCATTATTGATTAATTCTTTAGTTAGTTAGGTCTCTAATCATTAGTTCAAGTCAAAAGCTGTTCTGAGAATAGATGGCATGTCCTAAGTTCATACGAGTACACTATCCAGATTTCCAAAGTTAGAATTAGAGTGACTTACTCTGTTTGGGATGTCGTGGTAATATGAGGTTGGAGCCAGAGTTTCTAAGGAAGCTGGTGCATGAAGATTGGTACCTGCAAACACCAAAAACCATTAGTTATAGGCTACCATATTTTCCATCTAATTAAATTAGTCGTTTTGATTTTTATAATCGATTGAAACGTTGTCAAAAAGTGTTCTAAATTTTTCTATAGCCTAGATATAAGGAAAATAATTTTACTGTAAGAGGAAATATTTTTCGGAAGCTTATAGTAATTTTTATAATTTTTAAAAGTTAAAATAGGTTTTAAAACTAATTTTTAATTAAGTACGCAATTATTCAAAAATTTCTTCTGGAAGCAATCTGTATCGGAAAGTCGCAAATAAGCTGTCAAAATGACCGTCTCAGAGAGTACTTTAACATATATTTTTATCACATATTAGTTTACGTGAAAATAACACGTTACAGATTTTTGAACGAGAATAACACATTTAACTTTTAGGCTTAAAAATTAATTCTGGAAAATCTAAGCGTCCGATTGAGACGAAACTAGTGTCATTGGGTCCAGAATGTCATTTCTGATTTTCTGTAGCTAGCCTCACATTTTTCTGGGGCTTATATTTTAAGTTATGGATATAAAACCATAAACCCTATTTATTAATTAATATAAAAACGAAAATACGAAATTAATTCGTATTTACAAGTTTGCCATCGCGAAAACTTACGCATGCATTCGATGCTTATGTTCGTCGGGGGGCTCGGCGGGGGTTTCTCGTCGACTTCGTCGACGATGGCGACGGCAAGGCGGCGGGGTGATGGCGTAGGGAGGCGGAGCTGACGGAGGGCACGGCGGTCCGGTGGCGGCAAGCGGCGGCGACATCCATGAGGGCGGCGTCTCGGGGCTGCAGCGTGCGGCGGGCAAGCTACGTGGAGCGTGGGTGCGCTCCGGTGGACGGAGCAGCTTCTTCGTGGCGGCGACTTCGTTGTTGGCGGGGTTTATGGGGTCGAGCGGCCGGTGACAGCGTCGGGGTGGGGAGCTCGAGCTCCGGTGATGGGTCGAGGCGATGGGAGGCTCCGGGCAGCTTGACGTCAAAGGCGAGGGCGTCGCTGTGGCTTCAGGGCAGAGCTTTAGGCGACGGTCGCATCGGGGAAGGTGGCGGATCAGTGGCGGCTTCGTTGCCCGGAGGAGTATGGGGCGGTGTCGTGGGCTGTGCGGGTCGTCGGATGGCAAGCTCGGGGACGAGGGGAGAGAAGCTCATGGCGGAGACGGCGGTTGCTGCGGGCTTCGCACGGCCTCGTCGAGGGTAGGCCTCGGAGCAAGGCGAAGAGGGGGCAGTTGGCTTCGTCGAGGTCGGAGCTCCGGTGAGCACTTGGGGTTTTCGAACGAAGAGAGGGGGGAGGGCTTTTTGCACGGCCTTGGGGGAGAGAGAGCGGGCTGAGGGAGAGAGATGAGACTGTGTGTGTGTAGGGGGGAATTATATAGGTTAATAATTAATAAATAATTAGTGAATTAGCTATTAAGTCAAAGCTAGTTAATACGTTAGGTATGTATTTAATGTAACTTTAGACTAAACTTGGAAAATTGTATCATGCATGAACCTCGTGTTAACATATGGTTAGGGGTTAGGCAATATAATTAATTAGGTTTGGTTAAGTAAGGTAATTAGCAATAAGTAAAATCCCATTAGTGAAAGTAATTAGTGAAATACAAAACCAAAATTACGATTTTGCCCCTACTAGTAAACGTGTCCGAAAAATTACGAAAACATACCCACGGGTTCGTATCGTCGCGAGGATCGCGAATACGAGATCTGTTTCAGGGTTTGAGCTACAAAAATACTAGTTTTAGGCCAAAACGTTTAGGAAGCGGGTTTGCGGGTTCTCTACTAATTCGACTTCAAAAAATTACGAAATAAAGGTGGAAAGCCCTAAATGATCATTGAATGTTACTGTAAAAGTTTGAAATCGTTTTGATGATATTTGTATATAAAATAAATTCATTAAGTCAAAACGGTAATAACTGAAAATGAATTTTATGAGAAATATTTTGAGTATTTTGACGAAATCCGATCTTACTAAAATACTCCATAACTAGTCTGGTACTTCAAAATATTTTTATAAGAAATTTTTTGAAATCAGTAAAACTCCTGACAAACCATTATAAAATAGTTTAAAAATTGAAAAATTTGTCAAATACGTAAATAGTTTGTCTTGATGAAAACAGGCCGTTACACCCAATCTTCTCTTATTTTCGAACCAACAACACCATCACAACCAATCTTCCTAAACCGGCTGCTATCTCATTTTGAGATCAAAAGATAATCTGAGACTCCAATACACTGTCATTGTCCATGTGGGATTCGACAATCTTATATACTATAATTTGACACCGTCCGCTTGCCGATAGAGCCCAGAGTTAACACCTAGGAACTATATTACGCCAGGCGATCGTGACACTGCCAGGTGGATTTTAGGTGTGAGTTCAGGGTGCGTCAAGTTTTTGGCGCCATTGCCGGGGACGGTTACGGTGTATCTCAGTTTATTTTCATTTCAAAGAATCTACTAGCAACTCTCACCCTTTCCTGTCTCTTCATCCTTTTAAATTCTTTTTTTTATTATCTTGCTACTCATGGTGTTTGACGTGCGTTTATATTTCATATATTCACGCACGTTTTCTCCTGTGTTTTTCCGCTATTTTCCGCCGTCTTGTATTCGTTTTCTTGTGTTTTCTTGTGTTCTTTCACTTTCCCGTGTTTTTGTATGTTTGCAGGAGTTTGCCGACGTAGGGGACATAAAACGATGATATCATGAGTCCCCGGAGCAACGGGAGGAGTCACACATGATCCAGGGGGTCAAACGATGAAAATCACATCTTTCAGCCCCCCACCCGATCGGTTGGACACAGCCAACCGATCGGGTGATGCACGCATGCACGACCCGGTCAGCCACTGAAGCAACGAATGTGTCAACCGACCGGGTCGCCGACCGGTTCACCCGACTGATCTCTCTGGAAATTGGAGCTGAAACTCAACCGATCGGGTGATATTCACCCGATCGGTTCACCTCTAGCCGTTTCCCCGAAGAAGACGACCCGGAGAGCTCACCCGACCGTCAGCAGACCGTGCCAAAACATCCGAAGTTACTGTCTTTTGGGCAACAATTCCAACCGATCGGTTGATTTATCAACCGATCGGTTCACCCGATGACGATCAAGATCCAAATGACGAGCAGCTTCCATCAACTGACCGTGTCGTCTGACCGGGTGAAGTCTCGAAGATGGCTGCCGAAGTTTGCAGCAGGTCACCCGATCGGGTGATTCTTCACCCGATCGGGTGATGTCGTTTTCTATAAATACAGAACCTAGGTTTCCAGATTCGAGAGCTGTTTATTTTTTGCTGTTTTTTTCTCTCTCTTGACGGCTGTAATTTTTCAGATATTTGTAAGTTGTCTGATCTTTACCAAACTTTAATATAGTGTTATTTGCATTGCTCTTACTGCTTTTTAATCGCCTGATCATGTTTTTAATGGTCGATTTTGATTTAGATTGCTTTTTAGTAAATATGTGTGAGTTGTTCCCAAATCTGGGATTTTGGTGAAAACCCCTTTGTGGGTTCTCCCCGATGCATCCATAGGACTAGGAAATTGATAGGGATTAGGAATCTATCGGTTACGCGGGGTGTTTTATTTTCATCGACAGGAAAAAGACCGCCTTTGACCGTTGGGCCAAGGGGGAATAAACTTGGCGGTTGACTCCCTAGCCATAGCTCACGTCCTTAGCGTAGACGTCGAATCCTAGCGCGAGGGAGCGGCAGGATGAGATGTTGAGAGTTATCGTTACGAGCTTAGTGCTCCCGGAGTCGGTCAGTGTTAATGGACATGGGAATGCCCACTGACCGAACCCGGGAAGTCCGGCGTATCATCCTGGGCATCGACTGGAATATCGGGCCCATGGGACGCTGGTATCACTTTTAGAGGCAACGTCTCACCTTAGACCCTAATTTCGATCGTTATCCTACACGTAGGGCGTATTGGCGAGAATCGCACGATAGGGTGGAAACCGAAGTTCCCTTTGTACTGTTTATCCTTCGCATTCTATTTTCCGTGACAACCCACCTACCGATTCGGGCTAGCTTGCCTGTGGGGTGAATTTGGCCCTTCTTGACACAAGCACAACCACGCCTCCCTGAGTTCGACCCCCAAGCCACACTACAACACCGTGCACTTGCGGTTATAAATATTTAAATCTCACGCCCCCAATCATATATATTGCACACTTGCATGCACACAAACGCGGGGGACGTCAGTGTTTTTCTGAGCTGTCTTGTGCATGATCACTCGCGTTGGAGCTTTTGACAAAGAATTGCTATATGATCATGAAATCGAGAAAACAGCAAGAGCACTCAGGGCCTCGAATTGAAGTTAGACACCCTCTGATCAAATGGTGGAAAATACCGCCACTCCACCTCGCATCGGGTCCATACAGGACCACATGAAACCGATCTTCGGAAACAATTCCTCCATATTGAGACCACAATTGGCGACAACGAGCTTCGAGTTAAAGACCTGGCTCATAAATCTGATGCAGCAGGATCCCTTCCATGGGCATCTGCACAGAACCCAAACCATCACATCGACACTTTTATGGCAAAGTGCGATACATTTAAAGCCAACTATATGAGTGACGACGCCATTAAGAAAAGGCTCTTGACCTTCACCTTGAGGGATAAAGCTTCATATTGTCTACGAGCCCACCCATCCTACCACTTCACAACATGGGAGCAACTGGCGCTCGCCTTCTTAGACAAATTTTACCCAACCTCCAAGATGGTGCGGATCAGAGGAGCTATCTCTAATTTCCAGCAGCTTCCGCAGGAATCTCTTTACGAGGCATGAAAAAGGTTCAAGGACCTTCAGCATCAGTGTCCTCATCATGGGATCCAATACCGGGATCTGGTACAAACACTACAAAACACATGGCTGTTTCTAGCAGTTTTGTTTGTCGCGGTTTGGAAAACCGCCACAAATCCTTCTATTTGTATCGGTTATGGCCCGCCGGTACCAAATAAATATTTTGTGGCGGTTTGAAACTGCAACAGTAATAAAATAATAATAAATCCATCCACGGGAACAAAAATCAGAAATGAGGGAAAGACATTTTCGCGGCGGGAACAAAAATTAGAAAGGAGGGAAAGAAATTTTCATGCGGTTATAAATACACCAACAGCTAATAATTTTCCTCTTTGAGAATTAATATATTATTCCACAGTTTATTAGGGCTGCGCGTCGCCACGTTCGCCCCCAGAATTTCATCGCCTTCGATCGCTCGCTGAAAATTTCCTCGCCTTCGATCGCTGGATGAAAATTTCCTCGCCTTCGATCGCTACGAACTCGATCGCTCACTGGCCTCACTCGCCTTCGATCCCTCCTCATCTTCGAGTTTCTACGGTTGCTTCATCGATTTTCATCCCAGATTTCTACAGTCGCTCCCAGAATTTCCACGATTTTCTTCGATTGCTTCCCAGGAATTCGTTGATCGGCTAAGTTTCTACGATTTTCTTTGATTTCTTCGCTTTTCCACGGTCGCTCCCTAAGGTTATTTTGAGTTCTCTTCGCGCCGATCTCAAATCCGAGCGATTTTCTTCGATTTCTTCTGAGTTTTCTTTGATTTCTCTGTGCAGATCTCAAATCCGTGCGATTTCTTCAATTTATTCCGACTTTTCTTCGATTTCTTCGAGCCGAACGAAACTCCTAGCGATCAAGTCTGCAAATCCGCTCAGGTATGCGATTGATTCCCAAGTTTCTATCATGAGTTTAATTTATGTTGGTTGTTGACACTCACAAAAATTTCAGATTGCGAAGGGAGACGTTTGCGAGCTTTATTTAGGTATATTTTGGATAAATTTCAGACTTTTAGTCTTGATTTCTAATGCCAATCGGGCTGGTTTTGATAGCCTATTACGTGGTTGCTCGATTTAATTTCTGGTTACTTGTGAGCTTATATGGGTGAAGGTTGTAACTAGAAATGCATTTGTTCTGGTATGCTGATATCGACTATCTTTTGCCTGAGAGCTTGCATATTAGATACAATCAGGTCCTTTTATTGAAAACATAGTTTTTATGTAGCAACTGAAATTTGTTGAATATCGTGGAGAACATATGAAATATTTCTCATAAGGCTTTTTTTAATGTTCATTTTTTATTTTATGAGTTTAGACTTGGTCCAATAGCTTGGTATCATCTGCAAGCACTTTCTCGCAGATCTTTCAAGCATGTATTGTTGATTGTTTTGAGTTGATTTTAAATACATCTTGTTGGCCACACCGATTTCTTTGTCTGTGCAGATCACACAGATTTCTCCACTGCCGTATCTATATATCTCTTTGCAAAGCTTTTAAAAGAACAAAATTTGTCATGTTTCCTGATATCCAGTATTGCAAAACACAATTTCCAGCTTTGTCCTTTGCAACCATTAAACGTTTCCAAGAATCAAGTATTAAAACACAATTTCCAGTGTTGACATCTTAAGCCATTCATGAAGTTATCAACTTCTCCTACAATTGCTAAAGCAGAAGGTTCTATAGATGACTTAAAAATTTCACCAAGCCCTCATGCATCAACAAGATTTTGTGCTTATATAGTTTCAACCTGATCAACCCAATGTTTAAATGCCTGGTTTAGGCTTCAGCCTGGTGCATCCACACTTATAATCTTGATAGTTGATCGGTTACTTTGTCCTATGACTGTAAATGTGAGGCATGATGCAATGATGAAAATCATAAATGAGACATAAAACAAATGAGGACCACAATGGAATATCCAAATGCCCTCAGAAATCTACTATAACTAGTCTACACATTGCAAACATGTATGCATTCCTACCTGTTGCACTTGACTATATAAAAGCTGAACTGGTTTTTTCCGGTAAGAAAGCCAGATAGACTTACCATGTCAAAAGGAATTCTCAGGTCATCAGTTAGTTCAATTTTCCAGACAGTTCCTTTATATCTTTACATGGAGATGACATATACCTTTATACTCCTCTTCAACCTATACATAATGGCTATATCTCTCTTTCTTTTTAATATAACTGAACCCTAATAGCTCCATATCATGCTCCTCCATATCCATAATACCAACTTCATATAGAACTTCCTCCTACAGAAATATTTCCCGCCTAAAGAATTCTTCCAGATTCAGCCACAAACTACATATTCTGCATGAAGTATTTATAAATTGGCATCATGCCTGTCCAGTTGAATAATCAAGTATTTGTGAACCCTTTCTATTTTTTTCTAGGGCAAACCCTTGGATTGGTGGTGATGAAGAGGGCAAGCTAAATTATTAAAAGATATGAACAGTTAGACTTGTTCCAAATGGCTCGGAGCGTATTAAGGTTTAGTATATACATGGTTTTGATTTGTCAATTTTGGTGTCTAAATCGGGAGTGATTTATGAAGTTTTACATTAGAATTATCACAATGTTGGATAGGTAAAAGTTTATTTTAAATTTAAAAAAGCACTAAAGACAATTGGCAATATTGAGTCTGTTGTGTTTTTTAAAAACTGGTTTAAATTAAATCAAATGTCGCCCAATAAGTGGATAATCCAATAGTTGAGGCAACCGTAATTTCTAAAATAAATATGGTTTTTAATTGTTAACTATTTAGTCATTAACTATTTAGTATTTAGTCATTTAGTCATTTTGAATGATTGATCTCGCACATGGAATGGTGAAGTTATATGTTGCCCAATGTGACAGTCTGAAGCCTCGTGTTTATTAACTATCCAACCTTTTTCAACTATTGATCTTGCATCTGGAATGAATGATATGCCCAAGGTAATTATTATGACCCTGAGTCTGAACCTTCAGTTTTATTTTCTATTTAATCGTTTTCAACTATCGAGCTTGTACTTGGAGTGGCTGGCATGCACAAGATATTTGGTTTGGTAGGCATTACAGCAACAAATCAATATGCATATTTATTGTTTACTAATATTATTGCTAATATCATTTTATAAAAGTAGATTGCTTCTTCTTTGTATGCTTATATGAATATTTATTGTTTTTGTTAGTGTTTGAGAAAAAAAGATTTTTGTTAACCCTATAACACTAATTAGTTTTTTAAGGTATGAAGGATGGATAAGTCTTGGATTCAACAACCAAAAGGTTCTCATGAATATGTAGCAGGAGTGAATGCATTCTTAGATTTTGCTTTTGAGCGCACGGCTATTCGTGGTAAAATTTTGTGCCCTTGTGCACATTGCAAAATTTTAAAGTCTGGCACAAGGGATGAATGTTTCGAACATTTACTCTTCACCCATTTTCCAAGAAACTACACCCTTTGGGATTCACATGGAGAGGTGGATACATCAAGTAATGTCGAAGGAGTGACTCAAAGATCACTTCTTATAAGAGAACCAGCTCCCCAACTTGGAGATTCACTACGGGAAATGGTATACGATGCATTTACTTGGGGATTGAATAATCAAGAGATGACTGAATCAGTTGTTGATGGAGACACAGGGATGTCAAACATGAATAGAGAATCAAGTGGTGGTAATGCCAAAGATTTTTATGACTTGCTGAAAGATAATGAACAACCATTATATGATGGATGCACCAAGTTCTCGAAACTCTCATTTTAATCAAGTTATATCACATCAAGTGTTTGTGTGGTGTTACTCACAAGGCTATGGATATGATTTTTAAATTGTTGCATGATGCGTTTCCATATGCAAATATCCCTCCATCTAATTACGATGCTAAGAAGATCATTAACAAACTTGGTCTTAAGTATGAAAAAATTCATGCGTGTCCCAATGATTGCATGCTCTATTGGGGGCCGGATGCCGATAGAGAACAGTGCAAAGAATGTGAGGTGTCTAGGTGGAAGAAAAAAATCGAAGAAGACGAAACAACCGGTAAAGGTATTACGCTACTTTCCCTTAAAATCTAGATTACAAAGATTGTTTATGTCTTCTAAAACTGCTGAGAGTATGAGGTGGCACTCAAGTGAACCAAGTGTTGATGATATGATGAGACACCCAAGGGATTCTGAAGCTTGGAAACATTTTGATTCAATGCATACTGAATTTTCTTCCGAGGAACGTAATGTTCGACTTGCATTAGCTACTGACGGTTTCAATCCATTCGGGAATTTAAGCACAAGTTATAGTATTTGGCCAGTTATGTTGATCCCATACAATAGTCCCCCATGGATGTGTATGAGGTCAACTGAATTCATTATTTCTATGTTGATTCCTGGGAAGAAAATGCCGGGAAACAATATTGATATCTATTTGCAACCTTTAATTGCCGAGTTGAAAGAATTGTGGGAAAAAGGGGTTGAGACATATGATGCGTCAAGAAATGAGGTGTTTGTGATGAAGGCAGCTCTACTGTGGACTATTAGTGACTTCCCAGGGCATGGAAATCTTTCGGGTTGGAATACACATACTGGTTATGCTTGTCCCTCGTGTAATTTTGATCAAATTCCTCTCTATTTGGGTTGTAGTAGGAAGTGGTGTTTCATGGGTCATCGTCGATTTTTACGGCAAGGCCACAATTTTCGGTTGAATCGTCTTCGTTTTGATGGACGTATGGAAGATAAGGACCCGCCTAAATTGTTATCTGGGTCAGATATTTTGAATCAAACTGAGAATATAGAGTTTTTCTTTGGAAAACGTTCTTCAACTAGTAGTGCTAATGAAAGCAGAACGCGGAAGAGAGCAAATGTTGATCAATTTGCAAAGCAATGGAAAAAGAGAAGTATATTTTTCCAACTTCCATATTGGGAGTCTAATTTATTACGTCACAATCTTGAAGTGATGCATATAGAGAAGAATGTGTGTGATAATGTGTTGTTTACATTGATAAATGACAGAGACAAAAGGAAAGATCATTTAGAGGCCCGAAAAGACTTGCAAATATTGGGTATTAAAAGGAACTTTGGCCAAAGGAGGATGGAAAATCTTGTCCAGCGGCGTTGGTCACAATGAAAAGGCAAGAAATTGACACATTACTTGAGACTTTGAAATGTGTCATTGTGCCAGATGGTTACTCAAGTGATTTTACTAGATGCATAGACGTTGTGCATCGTAGAATATTTGGATTAAAGAGCCATGATTCACACATCCTTATGCAGGAGTTGTTGCCTTTGGCTATTAGGAACATTTTACCTCGTGCGGTGTCTTCTGTGTTGGTCGATTTAGGTTACTTCTTCAAAAAATTGTGTTCTAAGGTTGTCAATCCTGCTGAATTGAGCAAACATCAAGAACGAATTGCGCTGACCTTGTGCCATATGGAGATGTTGTTCCCACCGTCATTCTTCACTGTTATGGTGCATCTAACAATTCATTTGCTTGATGAAGTTAGACTTGGAGGGCCTGTATATTATCGATGGATGTATCCTATAGAAAGGTATGTTTCATATTCAAACTATTGAATTTTTGGGTTTAATTACTTGTTCAAACACTTATCCATTAATGTGAATGTAGGTTTTTAGGAAAACTGAAACAATTTGTTCGGAATAGAGCCCAACCAGAAGGCTCGATTGCTGAGGGGTGGCTATCTGAAGAATGCATGACCTTTTGTTCGAGGTACTTGGACGATGACATTGAAACTAGATTCAATCGGAGGGAGCGCGTGGATGACGACCCTATGTTGTTTGAAGCAAGTTCAACCATGTTTCCTCTGGTGGGTAAACTAGTTGGAGACGGTACACTTGTTAGATTAAGTGACATAGAACTCCTGCAAGCACATCGCCACATATTGATTAATTGCCCTCAAGTAGAAGATTTTATTAGGTAAGTAAGGTATTGACAAATTTTAATTTTATTAGAGTAGATTGCGAGAAATCATTTTGATGTTTTTATCTCTGAATGTATAGTCAGTTTCGACGCACCACGACAACGAAAATGAGGAATCGTAGAAGGAATGTGAGTTCAAATGAAATAGAAAAGGAAATCCATCGCAAAGTTGTCAATGCGTTTAAGATCCATGTGAGTATGGTTTTCTGTGTCATTTGAGTTTATTATCAGAATTTTTTTGCAATCTATTGATGTTGTCTCTAATGTGTTTATAGATTAACGATAATCCCAGAGTTCAAACTTCAAAGGAAATTGTTGCACTTGCGCAAGGGCCATTGAGACAAGCAAGGAAATTTACTGCTTATAATGTGAATGGGTTCAAGTTTCGAACTGTTGAGCGAGAGAAGAACTTGAAAACTCAAAATAGTGGTGTGTTTTGTAGCATTGGAACTAAGAGCTATGCAAGCACACGTGACAATAGGCCAAGAGAGGGTGCAATACCATATTATGGTAAAGTGGTTGACATTATCGAGCTTAATTACCATGATGTTTTTCAAGTAACTGTATTTAAGTGTGCATGGGCAAATACCATGAACCAAAGGTTTATTAGAGTAGATGATTTTGGGTTCACATCTGTAAACTTCTCTCACTTGATTCATTCTGGTGAGCATGAGGATGATGAACCATTCATTCAAGCAGCCGAGGCTCAATTGGTATTTTATGTCGAGGATAAAGCAGATAAGGGGTGGAGTATTCCTATTCATGTAAACCCAAGAGACTTATATGATATGGGTGAAGAGGGTGCAAGCTTGCCTTCTGATATCGAGATTAATCAAGCTCAAATTTCAGATGTGGTATTTCCAGATGATGATTCACTGTTTGTTGTGAGAGCCGATGTCACTGCAGAGTTTGAGTAGGGCCGATGTTATTTGTATGCCTTTGCAGTAAATGTTTTGGGTTATATGTTACATCTCTGTATTTACAGTATCTGATGTTGATGCTGTATCAACGTATATTCCAATGTATTTAAATTCTTAATATCCATTTTATTGTTTTGGGATCTAACACCTTTATGTTTAGAAGAATCATGTTTGATTGTTAAGCTATAGATGATATGATTATCATTGTGAATTGTCGACTACAAAGTACACTCCTAAGAAACTCCATTATGTAAGAAAGGTAAAATCAGAAAAAAAAACTCCCATGTTTTTAAATAATACATGTGACTGATGATTTTGTAATTTAGTTATTTTCTATATTAGTTTGTTCTTTTTTTTCTATTTTTTATCACCAGACTTGCAGATAGATAGTGCTTGTGGGTGTAATACAACTGCATTAGCCTTGGACTGCAATGCTATTTACCCCCTTCCATTTATCTTGCATTGATTAACAAAGATCAATGTGAATGTAGGTTTTTACTAAACTCTGTCATTTAGCGTTTTGTATATTATAACTACATGCAATTTTTTTTCTTTTGGTGTATTGATTAATGCTTACCTTTGCAGTTACATATGGCATCAGAGGGTGAGAGTAGCAGCGTAAGACAACAGCGCAAGAAAGAAGCGGCGTCAGTGTACAAGTCCACTGGGATCTGTGAGCTGATAGGTTGGTTTAAATTCAAGCTATGATTTTTAAAGATTTTCATCTTGAATATAATTTAATGATTTCAATTATGCAGATGTTTCAGATCCTGCAAACCCCCAAAAGTGTGGGATAATGATTTTGAAAAATGCTAGTGACATCCGTGATAAGGTTGCCTTCCAGAAGAGAGTAATACTCACATTTAAGCCAAGGGGTCCTGGCATTGTAGGAGAGGCTATTAAGCCACTCCACTCTATTTTGAAGTAAGTGATATTAGATAGTGAAAGGTATCCTGTAGGCGTAAAGGATTGGAAGGCAATACCAATGGAGATCAAGGATAATGCGATCCTAACTCAAGTTTTGGTATAATTACTTTCAACAAAAATTTGCGATACACATGTTTTTTTTTCAATTTTCAATCTTACCATCAATCTAACTTATTGATTTTCATTTATTTGCAGACTAAGTTTTACATTAAACCACGTGAGTGCGAAGAAGTTGCTTGCCACGAAATAAAGAAAGCAATGTGCCTTCAATGGAAAACTAGAAGGAACAAATTATGGAACAAATATTATGATGAAACGAAAAGTCAGAAAGATAATGAGGATGCACCGCCTGATCGCATTACTAAAGATGATTGGGCATCTTTAATTGCTCTTAGATTTTCTGAAAAGTGGTTGGTAAGTTTATAAATTGTTATACTTTAAGTAATATATTTCATTTTATATTTTCCAATATTTTAAAATTGTGCCAAATCTTTATCTTTTTTGAAGTACAATCGTGAGAGGAATAAGGAGAATGCTCTTAAGCAAGACTGTCATCCAACTACCGGGTCGCGTCCATTGGCTCAACTTTTTGGTTTAATGGTAAAAAAACTTATCATAGAATTAATTAAGATTATGAGATTTTGTTTTTGATTCCATATAGTGTTAGATATTGCTCTAATTAGTGAAGTGGATACACTAGGCCGCGAAAACAGGAGTGGACCCCACCCAGACAGATATGGTGTTGTTGACACGTTCCCGAGATAACGGGTCTTATCCAAATGAATCTACGAGGGAGATCATTGTAAGTATAAATATGTAAGATTTAGGAACATCAATTATTTGTAGATCAATACATGATATCTGTTTCACTGCATACCTGGAAGGCAGTGAATTTAAAAGGGCTTTCAGGTTGGAAGACCCCATTTGCATCAATCCACCTTTCTGGTCGAAAACATTCTGCATCCTCACCCCATAAGTATTTCATTCTACCCATGGCATAAGGCATATAGAACACAATATCTCCTTCTCTTGTGTCGAAACCATCAGGCAGAGTGTCATCTGAGAAGCAAACCTTTGATTCCTTACAAGAAAAAGGTTATATGGTAGGCCAGTCAGTGGTATATTATGAATGAACCATGAACTTATGTGAAATTATTGAACTGTAATCTAACCAGAGGGACAGATGGAAACAGCCGCAAAGTCTCAATCATGATGTGTAGGTAGCTTTTATAGATGTATGATTGAGACTCTTGGTAAAAGACATTTTGTAACATATCATGTTTAGACATTTTGCGATGAAATCAAATATGATGTTACAGCTTTCTCCAACAACCAGATATACCTTCATGTGTCTACCATAATATATGTCTATATCATCAAATTGCTTTTCAATATAACTTGCAGAGTTGAACAATTTTCCATGGCTTTCCCCGCTCCTTGTCTATAATTTTAACTTTGATTCCATTTGGCTTGTTGGTTTATTTTATGCCTTATGGATGACAGTAATTCCCTTATGACAAACCATCTTACCTCCAAATGCTTGCTCCTTGGAAGGCATGCTCGGTTTTGGAAGGGTATTGGAGTTGTATTCTCTATGTGGATCCCTTGATTGAATTATTTCTTTAAATCTATTCAAGTAATAGATAATGAAGTCCATATATTTGATTGCATATCACATATGCAACATGTATTATTTATGCTACCTAGGATCAGTTACTTTTGGTTACATCTATAAGCAATCATTCAAGCTGTTTGCTACAATGAAATCAGTGTACTCGATTGAATGCCACATATGCAACATGTAATGTCACTTGTATCGAAGGGCATTGTTGTTTCCAAAGATCATTTGCTTTTATTTATCTAAATATTAACAAACAGCCTACACGATTTCTATGTTATGATGATCCAATACAGATGTCACATCATAGTGTGAAGAGTTTCATAATATTTTGCACTATACATTTGCCTTAATCACTAATGTCTTTAACCAGGATTATGAATTGAAGATGTTGTTAAAGTCCCTAGCTACACTGGGCAATTCCTAACATCTTTTAAGCTACTGAGCATTTTAAATCTTTCATTCAGATTTATAATCTGCATCCACAATGCCCATATCCTTTAGTATTATTTTCTGTGAAAGGTACAATAATAAACCATATTCTTGTATCTGCAAATGTATTTATAAAAGGCTTAATGATCTCATGTGGATTAAATCCATTTTTTTTAATAATAGTATCATCAAAAGGTTATAGACATATCCTGAATGAGCAGGTATGTATTTTGAGAGTTGTATGTTTTTAAGTGGTGACAATCTCTCAGGTGATGTTTTTTGGCCATTTGAAAATAATATTTTTGCATCATTCATTTCAAGTGAACGATATTCTAAAGGTTGGATTTGGAAAATTGTTGTGGCTTGGATGCAAATATTCAGGTTCCTTGGTGCTTGAGCTCTGGGTATTTCTTAGAATTGCCGTTTTACTACATCAAATCCATTTTGGCTTTTGCAGACCGAGAAAATATATTTTACTACACCACATCTGGCTGGTTTGTTGAACTTTGTGATTTTCTTGCATCATTTTGATTAATGAGGTCCCTTGTTGCATTATCTTCATTGCCCCATTATGTTCTAACTGCTAAGATAGTCTAAGGTAGCCAATCTTGATGCATGAAGATTGTCCCTATTGATCTAAACTGTGTTCTTTAGAATGGAGCCAAAATAAGCTATCAATATTCATGTATCACTGGGCAAGGACTCATGAGGTTTTCATCCATACTTGTCCCATTTAACTTTTGGGCCAGCAGTGCTTGACCAACATCAAACTGCAAGCATAAAGCTTGTATGGTCCTTTTTTATTTTTGTGTGAGGGATGTGTTAGATTTTGCTGTTGAAAATTTGGTCACATTATGCATTTTAAGATAAGATTACATGAAGTTGAGATCCTGGCTCTAATTGGTTTTCTCGTTTTTATCAATATTGATTATTATTCTACTTTACCACTAGCAGAAATACTGCAAAGGCCATACAATTATATTTTTTGGATGGCTTACCATTTACTCCGTGCTGGGGCTTGGAAGACACCCATTTGCATCATTTTAGTATGATATCTCTTAGGTATTTGCGGTTCATAGTGTGTGGATGCCTTACCATTTCTCCTAGAAATCTAGATAACAAGTCTTCTTTCTTTGCCTAGAAAACAAGAAAAATATGAGTTCTAGCTTCTAAAACTTTTGATACATAAAATGTGAATTCTAGTTTTAAATCTTTTATTACATAAAATATCAGTACTGTAACTTACTGAATCATTTTCGTTATTTGATGACTTTTCAATCTTTGTATCAATCAACTTGTAAACAAAACCATCCAAAATTTTGATGTGCTTCTTTATCTTATCATATCCAAGGTCCAGATACTTCTTTATCTTCCAAAATGGATCAACATATCGGCACATGATCATAACACTTGAGTTATCGAATGCATTGGAGAATCCAATACCTTCTTCGGATCCTTGTAGACTATTTAATTCTCCTAAAACTTGAGTTTATGTGGTGTTGATATCATGTTATATGTCATTCGCATTCTAAGTATTCAGTCAGTTCTATTTCCAGACTAGATTTTATATTTAAGTCCAAGAGATCAGCGGACATCTTATCTATTCTTTTTCCAGTTAACTCGCATATTACCAGATAAAATATAAACATGATTGTCTACAATATTTTTCAGTAACTTGCAGCTTCTGATATTAAGGTTTTTCTAATTTATTTAAAGTTTAAACTGAAATCGACATTTTTATGGGTTTTGCATGGAAACACCTGAACCTCATCTACAACTTCCAAAATGTTTATTCTAGGATTAGACTTGAACTGAGGGTTACATATTGGGTCATACTAATGGAAATAAAATAAAAAACAATTATAGACTTTTTTAGATTCCCTGCATATAAGGTGAACAACACAAAATCAGTGATATTCTAGACATTTTTCACTTCATTGCTCAGAGGTAATTATACAAAAACTATTCTAGACATTTTTCACTTCATTGCTCAGAGGTAATTATACAAAAACTATAATCATGGTCATTCCTAGCCAATTTTTTGCAAGTGTTATGGGCTTTCACTAATCAGAATATTACATATAAATATACTTTGTGATATCCTGGTCATTCCTAGCCAATTTTTTATCCTTAGAATACTGATAACAGTTATTGTTGCTAATATTAACTCCGTGACACTGGTTTTAGATTTTTTTCTATTCAATATCAATTAAAGGTTTTTTATGTTCTAATTTTTCTTTTCTTTTTTAAATCATATGCAATTAATTGACCCTTTTGTACTCATGTCCAAAATTACTTCTCAGTAGTATATATGGAGAGTTTTCATAAACGCTCTTTGAAAGCTAGAAATGATCTGTTTATGCATGAAGAGTAAATGATATACAATGTCATATGCATGTTTTTGTATGTTTGTCTATTTCATCATTATGTTACTGTTTGTCTTAAATAACTGTGTCCTTCGTGCTCTTTAATTATATAATATTCGAATCGCTTTCCACCTTGGTTATTTTATTTATTATTCTTAAGTTGCCTCTTGGATGTTATTGAACAGAAAAACAAAAGTTGAAGGCAATATTCATACCCACAGTTTTTTTTTGTTTTATCAACTTCACTTTTTATTGTATAAGTTATTCGAATATGTTTGCTTTTGTTAGACTGAAATGTCTGGAACTAGAATGGCAGTAACTAATCACTTTTTCATTATATAGGAGAACATTCGATTACACTCACAACATGAAGGAGTTGAAAGGCAAGGAAGAGATGATGATGTGGCTCGTGTTTTAGGAGAAGACCACCCAGGTCAGGTGTTCGGTCTTGGTTCAAGTGGGTCTCAATCTCGGATCTTCGGTACACATAGAAGATTTGTCCCTTCTCCTTCTTTCGATTCTGAGGGTGCATCACGTCCCGGTTCAAATGTGGTGATGCTAGAGGAGTTAAAGAGGCAGCAACAACAGCTTGATCAGTGTAGGTCTCTCTTGAATTTCTTCGTGACACAGCACTATACTCCAGAACAACTGCAGAAATTACAAGAAGACCCTCAAGTTCGAAATCTCTTCTCGTCTTCCTAGCCTTAGTTTCTTTTTTTGTTAAAGACTATTGTTTTTATTAAATATCATCAGACTTAAGTTTTTTATTAAATATTATCATGTGGACGTGGTGAATGTTATGTTGAAAACTTACGTTTTTATTAAATATTATCATGTGGACGTGGTGTATGTTGTGTTGTGGATGTGGTATGTTGTGTTGAAGACTTATTAAATACTATCATGTGGTGTTTGTTGTGTTGAAGACTCACTTTTTTGTATTAAATATTATCATGTGGTTATATTTTGTGTTTTTGGATGCCAATTTTTATTTTTTTTGTTAATTATTTTCGTTATCGACGGTTTAGAACCGCATTTGAACAGTTCATTTTTTTAAAATTTAATTTCGTTTGTAGCGGGTAGTAACCGCCATAAATACAACAATTTTTCAAAAAAAACCGCCCGAAATTTATATTGTGACGGTTCGAAACCGATGTTAAACAATATCTTTTTGGCGGTTTGGAACCGTCATAAATACACTTTTTGGCGGTTCTTAACCGTCAAAGACTAACGGTATTAAATTAATTTTTTGTAATTAATAACCCGACAGAAATGAAGATTGTGGCAGTTCGAAACCGCCGCAATACATGTTTCATGCGGTTAGGTAGTGGCGGGTCGTAACCGTCACTAATGATGTTACTCATGGCCCTATTAGTAGCGGTTCCCAGAACCGCTTGATATGGTGATAGTAGCGGTTACGACCCGCTAGTAATGGATTTGGGATCCGCTACTACCATTCGCCCTTCTTGTAGTGAAAGCTTCTACAACAGGCTGCAACCCAGCACGAAGATGATAATTGATGCCGTTGCACAAGGCGCCTTATGAACAAATTGCCTGAGGAAGCTGATTACGCCCCGGGATACACACGCACCCGGGATAAGCGACTCGTAGTCTTACCGCAAGCGCACGGTGTAGCGACGAGCGGGTATCGAACACAGGGAGGAACAGTGACAGTGTCTCCTTCCAATCACCTAGCTATCAAAATGGTCGAGAATAATTCGGGATGAAATGGTCACAATCGTTCAAATGTCGATGGAAATATCAATAAAATAAAAAGCCTAGTGATAGGGAATCCCCGCTACAGACGGTATCTCATCGTTGTGATACGTAGGTTTCATCATTTCTAGACTTGAATCTTAGGTGAACTAGTCACAACTAAATGTAGAACCAAGCTCACGCTCTCGCGCTATTGCTAGTCTATAGCAAACCTAGGGCATGGCCCAATCTCTTGCAAACCCCAACCTAAGCCGCTAGCGTGAAGAACGACATCATCGTTCAATCGTATCTCGAGCCCACTCTCGTGCAAACTCGGGCTACGACCTAGGTTGAGATAATTCCTACCCGTCCAATCTCTTGCAAACGGGTATTGGTATAGAATCACGATTGAAAACCCTAGCTTTGGTCCAATCTCTTACAACCCAATCCTAGAGGAGTCCAATAGTAAATCTAAATCGAATTTCTAGGGCTTCATATCAATTGGGACCAAATCTCTTGCAAATCCCAATCGATATGAGTCCCTAGCTATCCATAATCAATCAATCCCAAACTAACCCTAATCAATTCTAGCAAGAATTTCACCAATTCATCACAATTTAGAAATAGGGTCTATATGGTTCATCCATACGCCCTAAGACGATAAAACTACTCACTAATCGTCATGCAATTCATAAGAAAATCAATAGCAAAATCAACACAATTCATTGCAATAGAGAAATTATCAACAAAAATCGGGGTTTTGATAAGAATAGAGACAAACCAATGAGAATCCAATAGCATCCAACAAAAGTAGCCTTTCTAATATCTCCAAAAAACGAAATCTAATGATCTAAAAAGCTCTCAAAAAGGCTGCCAAAAAGTATCAAAAAGTCCTTCTAAACTAGGGCAAAAACTGGGTTTAAATATCCTTCAAAATCGCCCAGAAAATCGTGACCAAAATGCCCCTACGCAGCCCAGAAATCGCACTTTACGCAGCAGGCGGAGCGGCTCACTCGGCCGAGTGACAAATGTTACTCGACCGAGTGACAAACCCTGTACATTTCCAGTAAGTCGGGGATTTTCGGGGGTCTGTCTTCGGAGGTGACTCGGCCGAGTGGCTTTACTCACTCGGCCGAGGGGCATTCGGTACTCGGCCGAGTCGGAACCCTCAATCGACTGACGGATTCCAGTAAGTCGGCTCCTTCGATGAGTGGATTTTCCCGTGCCACTCGGGCGAGGGGATCTCTGTTGAGTATTGATTCCCCAGATTTGGTTTTGGATGATGAGCAAACATAAATATCGTATACTAACTATTTGTGAGCGTAGTTATGGAGATCGTCGCCAAAAGAATACGTACATCAAAAGCGACGTCTCCAGACTTCTCAATACGCGTGATCATGTGCCTAAAGCTTTGTTGAAGCTCAAGGAGTTTATTGAAGTCAAGAGTGAAGATTAAAGCTTCGAAGACGGTTTGTCATGTATTATTTATTGTCTTCTATCTTCATAGATTAGAATGTTAAGCCTTGAGTAGGACTTACTTTATAATCTTCTTTTCGCTCATATCTTAGAGCTAGGGTTATCATAGAAGCCATTAGAAACTTTTCCGAAGCCTATCGCTTCTTCCCTCGGTTTCTTGTGCATGTTAGTTGGTTCAAGTAGAAGAACCAACCGACTAGATGACGATCTAGTCGGTCAGCAATTCCTCTTGAACGGACTAGAATGCCTTGCTCTTTTCAGCCTAGCTCTGTTGATCAATTAGTCGGTCAAAGAAGAGTCACCGACCGACTAGATGACGATCTAGTCGGTTAGGAATCCTTCTCAGACCGACTAGTTATCATTGCCTCTGTACAGCCTGAGCTACTGTTTCGAGTTAGTTGGTCAAAGAACGTTTATCGACCGACTAGTTGATAAACTAGTCGGGCAGCATTTGTTCTTAAATCGACTATATCAACTTGAAGTCAGCCTATTCTATTTCGACTATTAGTCGGTCAAAGAGCATTCACCGACCGACTAGTTGTGAAACTAGTCGGTCGGCAAGTCTTCTTAGACCGACTAGTTGTCATCTCCTGTACTTCGACCTTTTGGCTGTTCAACCATTAGTCGGTCTACGTTGTATCACCAACCGACTAGTTGATGAACTAGTTGGTCAGTGATCCTTCTTTGACCGACTAGTCTGGTTCAGAATAGAGCTGTTGGAGCTTTAATTGAAACGTTTTTCTCTCTCTGTTTCCTCTATCCTATATATACTTGGAGGGGTTCTTTCCTAGTATTCAAGGCTGCCATTTTAGAGGTTTAGAGAAATCTAAGAGAAGCTATTCAACTCCATTCCAAAGCTTTCTCTTCCTCACAAGAATCTCTCCCTCAACTCTTTGAGCCATATTCCTCAAGAGAGATTCCCTCCATTGTGAGCCTTCCAAGCAAAGAGCTTGATCCAAAGTCACCATCCTCCATCATTGTCTTCGATCTTTGATCTTATTGGTGGAGCTTCAGTTTGGTGACATTCTCTCCTCAAAATCCTTCTTGCCCTAATTTGGTAAGTTATACTCAAGGCATAGGATTTTGTGGTAAGTATTCTTTATTTCATTTCAATCGTTATTTGAATTGTTCTCTCGGTTATGAGAGAAGGGTGTGATCCCGGTTTGTGGGAGTCACATGTCATTTGTATGATTTGGTCTTGTGAATGTTTTTCACAAGAATTTCATAGTGCTAAATCTAGGGTTAGAGGTTTCTAACTCTAGTATCCGGAGGGGATCCGGGTGGTTGGGACGTAGGATCACCGGGAACAAGTCGGGGAGACTTGGGTGGATCCGAACCCGTTACATGCTTTGTTTGCGTTTGATAATTCTTGTTGATTTTTGTTTATTCCTCATTGTCGTTTTTTTCTTGCACAATAATTAGGAATAACTATCTTGATTATTTTAAAGTACTATTCACCCCCCCTCTAGTACATGTGCAGTAGCTTCGTAGGGCATTACATTTGGTATCAGAGCCAAGGTTAAAGCTACAAGGTCAAAGCTATGACAAACATCGACTACAACGTCTTCAAGGATCATCAAGGAGCTTCGTCAGTTTTAGAAGGGCAATCCTCAACTAGGCCTCCCTCCTTCAATGGTACCAATTACAGGTACTGGAAATGCCGAATGAAAACGTTCCTCCGGAGCGCTTCACTTTGGAGAGCCACTATGTATGAGTATGTCGAGCCCGCCGAACAAGATTTCGCGAAGTGGACTCTCGCAGAGATCGCCGCGGAGGTAAGCAATACCAAGGAAATGAATGCCTTGCAATGCGCATTGGAGCCCGAAGACTTCAATAAGATATGCACATGTAAGAGTGCATATCAAATCTGGAACTCCCTCCTCATCTTGCATGAAGGAACAAGTAGGGTAAGAGACTCCAAACTTGTTGTTGTTAATAAAGATTTCGAATTATTTCATATGCAATAGGGTGAGAAGCTGAAAGAGTATTATGCTCGATTCGTTGACATTACCAACGAATTGGAGGCTCTTGGGAAAACCAACACCCAAAAAGAGAAAGTCTCAAAGATCATCGATGGACTTCCTTCTTGTTGGGAAAAGCATACCTTCACCATCGAGGAAGGTAATGATATGAGTAAGTACACTGTCATACAACTAATGGGTACCTTGATGTCTTATGAGGTACGCAAGGACAGTAAGCTCATGATGAAAGAAAAGATGAAGTCGTACTTGAAGCAAGACGAGCCAAAGAAAAAAGCGATTGCGTCCAAGGCCGCGCCATCTACCGATGACGAAGAATCAGAAGATGAGGTGGACATAGAATCCATTGCGCGTATGGCAAAGGAGTTCTCCCGATACTTCCGAAAAGGTAACTTTAGAAATAAATCTAAAGTTAGTTTGACTAATGCTTCTACTCCCGTGTGTTATAAAAGCAACAAGCCATGACACATCAAGCCAGATTGTCCTCTCAACAAACACAAGGAGAAGTGGAAGGCATCCAAATACGACAAGTTGAGAAAGCACAAGAAAGGACTTGTAGGCACTTTCACCGACTCCGACGAGGACTCCTCAAGTGGAGAGTCGGACGATGAAAGAGTGGAGAAAGCACACACGTGCTTCATGGGAAAAGAGGATCGTGATCAAGAGACCTCCTTCGATGAAAGCGAGGATGGAAGCGAGGATGAAGGCGATGAGGTAACTATAGATGAACTTAGATTAGCCAATGAACAACTTTGGAATAAGTTTTATAATTTGGCTACTAGATCCATTAAGACTAAAAATGAGCTAGATAGTCTGAAAAACTCGTCTAAGCCTATCATCGTCAACAACGACACCGTTGTTGAAGGGTTGAGAAATGAGTGCATCAGCAGGGCGCAAAAGCGGAAGAAAAGGCCACCCGATCGGTTGAAACATCAACTGATCGGGTGAGCTGCTTGTTGCTTTGGCCATCGGGCTTCGGGAGCTTCAACCGGTCACTGAGGAGAGCGGGTGGAGCCTTCAATTCGATATTTGGGGCGATGCGGCTATAGATGAACCGATCGGGTGAGATGTCACCCGATCGGTTGGAATTCAGCTCCAAATTCCTGAGAACTCAGCTGTGTTCAACCGGTCGGCAAACCGGTCAGTTGATCTTCACTTCGCTTTAGCTTCCGTCTGGGTCGGACACACGTACATCACCCGATCGGTTGGCTATGTCCAACCGATCAGGTGGGGGCTGAAAGATGGCAATCTTGGTCGTTTGACCCCCTGGATCGCGCGTGACTCCTCCCGTTGCTCCAGGGACTCATGATATCTTCATTATATGTCCCAAATGCTGGAAATCTCCTGCATTCACACAAAAAGACAAAGAAGTGAAATAAAACTAGAAATCACAATAAAACGGGTATGGAACGACGGAAAACAGTGGAAAATCACAAAGAAGACGTGCGTGAATATATGAAATATAAACGCACATCAAAATCCCCCAAGCTAAACCCGTCCTCGTCCTCGAGGAAGACGAGTGAGAGTAGGAGCTTGAAGGGAAAAAATAGAGAGAGAGAGAAAAAAAGAGAAATCAAAATCCTAAATCGCCCGTCAGAGCCAACAAAATCAAACACGCCACGCTAAGCAAGCATACGACAAAACACAACACTAAACCAAGGAATTTGAGTCCAAACAAGTGTCGTGGGCCCCCGAGGTGAAGCGCGAGTGACTGTGGTCATGTGCTAGTAGACGGTGTCACTATCTACTTCGTGCAATAAAGCTCCATATACACATACCCAAACAAAGACCCAAATATCGATATAATTTGAAATTGCGGTGAATATTAGCTCAAGCATGCATGAGAAGAGTAAGAATCAAAACATATCATGCGTCAGGGAGTCCACAACTAGGGTTAAGGCAATCACCACACTATAGCCTAGATAATAGCTAAAAAGTTCCTAAGCCAAGTGTTTTCGAAAACAATGGGGGTTGAGATGATGTGGAGTAGAACACTCGGTGCAAACTCTCGCCTTCCCTTTATTCTCGGTAAGTAGGAAAATATTCACACTCATATATTTTTTTTGGGTTTTGGGTATTTGTATTTTTTGGCTTTTTGGCTATACAATTTTTTTTCTTTTCTTTTTGGGTTTTTCTTTTCTTTTCTCCTTTTTTTGGATCTTTGAGTTTTTTGGCTATACACATGTGTACTCTCCCAAGTGGGAGAACGGTACACGACGAGGGGATTTGCACCAAGTAAAACAAAAAAGAAATCGGAATCTAAACACTTGGGCAAAGGAAACTATTCTCACTAATTAGAGCATGGGCTAAATGGGTTATCCAAGTCCCTAATTGGACACATGCGAAATGAAGTATACGACATATATATAGCATGCAGAAGTAGACAGGAAAAACAAATACCACATATTCAAATCGAAGCATGATAATCTAGGGGTCATTCCTGGACAGGTATATAAACTAAAATCACAAAGTAGAAGCACACCAAACAGCTAGGCACGACGCACGACTCACAAAAAGCTAAGTGGACCCACAGTGCATGAAATGCAAGAGGACTCGATATCCTAGGGTTAGTGAATGTGATTATCGATGCCATGCTAGGTGTGTGTGATTTTGTGGCAATTCATCATAGGGTTCATCTCTAGGAAAAAGAGATAAAAAGAAGAAAAGGAAGAAAAAGAAAAAGAAAAACACGGAGAAAAGCGATTCAAAAACAAAGAAAAAGACACAAATGACGCACAAAGTGCGACTCCCCCAAGCTGAAACTTGCATTGCCCTCAATGCAATAATAGTTTATACGGGAGGGCAAAGAAAATGGGGGGGGGGGGGTACGCATCGACACAAAAAGTGAAAAACATGAAAAACACATGAACGAAACTAAAAAATAAAGAAAAAGAACCACTCAAATAAAAGATATAAAACACGACGAAAGAACACATAGACACCGACACACAATAACGACACGCGAAAACATGCACACAAATCGAATCCCCCAAGCTGAACATGACAATGCTAGCGAAATGATATGATCAATGTGATGCAGAAATATGCAAGGGGAAGATCGGGAAAGTAAAGAAAGAAATCAAAATGCAGGAGAGACGGTGTGCTCATTCTCCTTGGAAGAGGATGTGGGGTGTGGGCGGTAGAAGTGATAGAAGGGCATGACATGATGGGTTATTATGATGCAAAAGCAAATCCTAGATACGCTCCCCTCGCTAATGAGAGGAGACGAGATTATTCAAATCTAAACTAAAAAGCGGTAAGTTTTTACACTACTGGATTAGGATACACCTGAGCATAGGCGGATCCAAGATCTGAAGTGGGGGAGGTAGCTGCTCTAACTGCTCCTTCTGTGGCTCTGCCAGAAGCGCTGTGCCACGTGTGCCAATAGACCCAAGCAATGCACCTCCAAGCATCCTTTGTAGGTATCCACCTGTGACTTGCAAAGAACGAGGTGCATTAGTCCATGGCAAGAAATTATTTCCCAAAATAAATGTATCCCAGAGATAGTCGCCGGTAAATGATGGTAAAATATATGAAATGTGGCGAACACTCCCTGGAAATGGTATGCTATCCTCTGTGCTAGCGACGATCAAATCCTCGCTCTCAATGAGAAGTGGCTCTCCAGGTGGTGACACACCGCAGCATACCTCAAGGGAAATAGATCCTGTGTCCTGCGAGAGATATGGTGTGTCAAATATATATGAGTCTAAAGAAATAGGAAGTGAAAAGTGAGACTCAAAAGTGGAGTGAGAGTGAGTATGAAAATCTCCCTGAATAGGGGCAATATGCTCAAGTAGATGCTCAGCCGCAGAAGAAGTGGAGAGCGACGGTAAAGGTAGATGTGACTCGGGCTCCATGGGGTGGACCATCGTATCCAAGCCCTCATGCACATCCTCCTCGACGATATTCTCATGCTCCACCATCTGCCCGATGTCCTGAATGACATCCTCGTGGTTGACCACAGACCAAGGAAGAAGCAGTGATTTGGGTTGAATATTGCGTATTTAACCCCTCATCTAGTAATATTTTGTGCCTATATAATGCTTAATTGTTCTCTAATACATTCGTATTTTGTACACAATCATTTATTAGAAAAAACACCTTATTTGAGCACGAAACAATAATTAACTGAGTATTTCTGCACTTTTTATATTTTTCCTAGCTTGGTCTCGTTCTCATGATTCTAACGACTATTTATTTGTATTTTTCTGAGATCTGTGCTAATTACTGTGTATTTTTGAATGCAGAATACTATTTAAATGGAGAAATACGCACGAAAATATGCAAATACGGCGGAATACGGACACGTGGCACGCATCCACGCATCCCCGCTCAAATCCGACAGCAGCAGAAAATTAACGACGGGGATTTATAGAAGCCGTTGGATCGAGATCCAACGGCCCACATTCGAACGAGGACGCGATCTCTGGGAGATGACGTGGCACATTCTGCACCCTTGATGCTTGATCAAACGGCTGTACGTAGTTCACCCCGAAGCGCTTCGTAGAGGGCGACGCGGTCAGATCTTGGCCGCTAATAGAAGATCTGACGGCCAGTAAGCGAGCAAATTTGAGCGGCAATGCGGCGTCGTATCAACCGTTCGATCACGATCCTACGGTGCCAATCATCCACGCGTTTTGAATTCGAATCCATTAGCGGAAGAATTTGGCGGACGACGTGGTGAAATGTAGGCCGCACGATCTTCCATCCGACGGCTGTGGGCGAATCCGAGTTGATTTCGGATGCATTGGGCTCACGAATCTCAAAGCACACGTGGCCTTTCCACGTTCGATCCCGCAAAACCCCAACGACCAGGATCTGCAGCGGCTAGCAAGTATGGGTTTTAAGTGAAATGGGTGCGGGTTTGAACCCGTTAAGCGCCCCAAACCCGCAATGCTTATTATTTAAGCGTATTCTAGGGTTTTGGGGTGTATTCTAGCGTATTTTAGGACTTTTGGAGCGGCTACTGTGCGTATTCCTCCAGGAGAAAATTCTGAAAATTTCCAAAGGCTGTTCTTCCTATTCTCAGAGAGTTTTGGGTTCTAAAGTGGAGATTTGGTGATAAATTCTTGAACTTATACCCCGTATTTGGTGTATTTCATTGTATTTTGCTACTAAAACGATGTATTTTGCTATGCAATCTGATTTTTATTTCACCATGCGTGGCTAATCTCCTTGTGCTATGGTTGTGATGTATTTAGGAGTATGTAGTCGCTAAATCTCATGTCTTTAGCCCTATTATCATGTCAAAATTGCTAGTTATGTTGATTTCTACAACGTATTTGATGGGTATTTGCTTATTATCGATATTGTTGATGTGCCCTGTGGCTAGGCCCTGCTAAGGCTAGCTAATTTGTGTTCTCTAATCTGAACTTATCGCTGCGATTATTGCTTAATGAGATCAACATTGCTAGTAATACGTTTAAGGCTATTTTGACTAGTTTTCATCGATTCATCTTCCGACGCCTTCACGCCTTGACCGGGTGAAGCGTCGTGTGATATTAAAAGACGTGAAATTTCAGCGACTATAAACTCCTAATGAATTCACAACTGTAGCATATTTGTCTCATTGAATACCAAACTTTTGTGATACCGTAACACTTTTAGGAACCACTTTCTTTGCTACCAATATCTACACTATTCTTCACCTTCATAAAGGTGGTTGTTTTCTTAACCGTATATTATATTTGATTAGTTGAATTTGTGTTATCTCAGGTCGACTTGTCCCGAGGATTCGACTCTGGACTCTCCAGGTACTACTTGCATGATCTCCTGGACTTGGGAGTAAAGCTCACATTATTTTGAGAGAGGCAAGTTTTTGGCGCTGTTGCCCGGGACAACGTTATCTTTGATCCACATTTTCAGCTTTTCAGAGGAGTACTCGGTGAGATCCTTCCACTTTATAGCGTAGTTTTATTATTGAAAAAAACAAAAAAATATCTCTTTGTTAGTTTATGTGGCATAGGACCTCCACTTCACATAGGTTGATAAGAATTGAAAACATGGCCGACAATAATAATGGACAACTGCTTGCACACCCACAAGAACTACCATTGAGTGCTACTTATATGCCCACTAGAGTTGCCTCTGAATCATGCATTGTTTTGCCTGAGGGTGCTCATTCTTTTTCGCTTAAAGCTAGGGTGATCCAGATCCTTCCCTCTTACCATGGAGAGGATAGGGAAAACCCTTACTTGCATATTAAAACGTTTGAAGAAGCATGCTCTACACAGTTGGATGGAAAAGTTAGTAATGATGTTGTTTATCTTAAACTTTTTCCATTCTCATTGAAAGACAAGGCAAAGAATTGGTTCAATGCATTGCCTCCTAGATCTATTACTTCTTGGCTAACAATGCAAACTGAGTTTCTGAAAAAATTCTTTTCTTTGGCCAGGACGCAGGCTTTAAAGAGGCACATCATGTCTTTTTCGCAGAAGGAAACTGAAGCATATGATCAAACTTTGGAAAGATTCAAGGAGCTTCTGTTGGCGTTCCCACATCATGGTTTTGACAAGGAACGCACCATTGGATTCTTTTACGATGGATTGCAGCCGAATACGAAGCAATATGTAGAGATGATGTGCAATGGAGCTTTCTTTGAGAAGACTCCGACGGAGGCTTGGGCATACTTGGAGAACATTGCAGAGAATGCGAGAAGATGGGAGCCAACTTCAGAATTTGACAGGTCTATGTCTACACAGCAAACAAGAGGTGGCTTGCAGACTTTGAAGCCTGAACATGCATTGATGGCGCAAGTGGAGGCATTGGTGACGTAAAAGATACAAAATATAGATCTTAGAGCAGCAAAGGCGGTCACATCAGAACCATACTGCGTCATATGCGAGAAGCCAATTCATGATACTACCGTCTGCCCACTGATCCCAGCAATTAAAGAATTGGACAGAAATCTAGAACCAGAGGTGAATTGGGTGGCAAATCAAGGTTACAATGCAAATTGGAAGAACCAATCAAACCAAGGAGGTGCTTCATATCAGCAGAAGCAGCAGACGTCCACTCCCTATTACCATCCCAACCACTCCAACTATCAAGGAAAAAGGGAGCAGAGCAATGAAATTCAGAGTCTCACTGCTGCAGTCCAACAGATGGCTCAGATGCAACAACATCTCACTGAAAATTTTTCGAGATTTATTGCTTCATAGGACAAAGGTAAATTACCAGCTCAGCCTATTGCAAATCCTAATACGAATCCTTCTTCTTCTTTTTCAGGAAACAACGTCAAACCATGTCAGGCAGTGACTACATTGCGTAGTGGACGTGAAATTGAAAAGACAGAAATGCCTAGACATGAACCACCAGCTGAGGAGAAAGAGGAAGTACAAGCACATGAAAGTTTGCAGGTTGAGGAAGAGGTAGCAGAAAAAGAGCCAGAACCATATGTACCTCCAGCTCCATTCCCACACAGACTTGCTCCACCATCAAAAGACAGGTACCAGGCAGAGATAAGAGATATCTTCAAGCAGGTAAAAATTAATATCCCATTACTTGATGCAATCAACCAAGTGCCTGCATATGCTAAATTTCTGAAGGAGCTATGCACTGTAAAACGGAGTCTAAATGTGAAAAAGAAAGCATTCCTAACACAACAGGTAAGTGCAATGGTACAACATGACACTCCTCCCAAATATAAGGATCCAGGTTCTCCTACTATCCCATGCATTATAGGAACCAAGAAATTTGGAGATGCTTTACTTGATTTGGGTTCTAGAGTTAACATTTTGCCTTACTCTGTTTTTGTGCAGTTAGGATTGGGGGAGCTGAAGACGACACCTGTGGTTTTACAGTTAGCAGACAGGTCGGTAAAAATCCCACGAGGATGCATGGAGGATGTGTTAGTCCAGGTGGAAAAATTCTATTATCCCGTGGACTTTATCGTCCTTGATATTCATGGGCCACAATCAGGTAATTGCACTCCGATTATATTAGGACGTCCATTCCTAGCGACTTGCAATGCTATGATAAATTGTAGGGATGGACAATTGAAGATAAGCTTTGGTAACATGAAACTTGAGCTGAACATTTTTAAATCATGTAAGTTACTTGCGAATATTGATGACGTGAAAGATGTATGCTTTATTGAGAGCTTAATCGAAGACTATTTTGATGCTAAGTATGAATGTTCGTCCAATTTTATTGATTATAATTTCGACGATATTGATGAATCTTATTTTGTGCAGGGCAAAAATGAAAGGTCAAGGGATGCATGGGTGCCAAAGTTTGAAACATTGCCAGTGGAATTGCCACCACAACAACCTTCAGAGATTGAGCATCCAAAGTTGGAATTGAAGCTTCTGCCAAACTATTTGAAATACGCTTTCCTTGGAAAGGAGGAGACCTTCCCCGTGGTAATATCCTCTAAACTCACGGTTGAACACGAATGTGCTTTGCTTGATGTGCTTAGGGATCACAAAGGGGCCATTGGATGGTCTATTGCGGACATTACAGGTATAAATCCCTTAATTTGCACTCATCATATTTATCTTGAGGATGATGCCAAACCTACATGTGAGATGCAACGTCGATTAAATCCTACATTGAAAGAGGTTGTTAATGGGGAGATTCTTAAGTTACTTGCTGCAGGTATAATACATCCTATTTCAGACAGCAGATGGGTTAGTGACCGGCACCCCCGGGTTTACGGTATGGGCACGGTGTCGTTTACCGCAAGTGCACGGTTAGTGTAGGGTGCGGGTTTATCGAACTCAGGGAGGCGAGGTTGTGCTTGGGTCAGGTAGGACCAAAATCACCCCGGGGGGGGGGGGGGGGGCGAGCTAGCCCGAATCGGTAAATGGTTGTCACGGAAAGAAATAAAGGGTATGAACAACAAGAAAGAAAACCCGGGACTTTGGTTTCCAACCCGACGAGAGACTCTCGCCGATACGGCCTACGGGTATGGATAGCGATCGGAATTAGGGTCTAATGGTGAGACGTTGCCTCTGAAAGTGATACCGGCATCCCATGGGCCCGATATTCCGGTCGGTGCCCAGGATGATACACCGGACTTCCCGGATTCGATCAGTGGGCACTCCCGTGTCCATTAACACTGATCGATCCCGGGAGCACTAAGACCGCAACGATAACTCCCAACGTCTCATCCTGCCGCTCCCGCGTGCTAGGATTCGATGTCTACGCTATGGGTGTGAGCTATGGCTAGGGAGTTAACCGCAAAGTTTATTCCCCCTTGGCCCAATGGTCAAAGGCGGTCTTTTTCCCACCGATGACAATGAAACACCCCGCGTAACCGTTAGATTCCTAATCCCTATCGATTTCCTAACCCTATGGACGCATCGGGAAGAGCCCCCGAAGGGGTTTCCACCAAAATCCCAAATTTGGGAACTACTCACAAAAATCCATGAAAAAGAGATCTAAATAAAAATTAACCGTTGGAATCATAATCGGACGATTGTAATGCGGAAGTAATAGAGTAATTAAGACAATACTAAAATTTGAGGAAGATCTGAAAACATACAAAAGAACAGAAATTACAGCCGTCACAAAGTGAGAAAACAGTAAAAAACTCGCAGCCCCCGTTTCTGGAACCCTAGGGGTTCTATTTATAGACTATCGCATCAACCGATCGGTTGACAAGTCAACCGATCGGTTGATCCGTTACAAAATAATAACAGAAAACGGCGAGCTTTCACCCGATCACATGAACCGGTCGGGTGAGTTCTTGAGTGACCGGTTGGATCTTGGAGCCGTCGGGTGAAGCGATCGGTTTGGTGCCCGTGTCTTCAGCTCCTCATCTTCAGCTACAGATGAACCGATCGGGTGAGAGTCACCCGATCGGTTGGCATTTTGCTCGAGAAATCAGAGACATGCCCCCGCTGAACCGGTCTGCGAACCGGTCGGGTGACTTCCATGTGAGCTTCGGCTGAGACCGGGTGGTGCACGCGTGCATCACCCGATCGGTTGGAGATGACCAACCGACCGGGTGAGGGGCTGAAAGATGTATTCTTTGGCGTATGACCCCCTGGATCACGCATGACTCCTCCCGTTGCTCCGGGGACTTGGGATATCATCGATAAACGTCCCCTACGTGGTCAACCTCCTGCAAACATGGATAAACAAAGAAAAAGTGAAAGAAAACGAGAAAATACAAGAAAACGAATAAAAGACGGCGAAAAACACGGGGAAACACAAAAGAAAACGTGCGTGAATATATGAAATATAAACGCACGTCAAAATCCCCCAAGCTGAACTCTTCCTCGTCCTCGAGGAAGACGAGTGAGAGTAGGAGCTCGGAAGGGAAAAATAGAGAGGAAGAAAGAAAAAGAAAACTCTAAATCCTAGATCGTCCGTCAGAGCCACCAAAATCAAAAACGACACACCAAGCAAGCAAACGCCAAATCACACCACTAAACCTAGGAAAACGAGTCCAAATAAGTGTCGTGGGCCCACGCGGTGAAGCGCGAGTGAGTGCGGTCGTGTGCTAGCAAATGTTGTCGCTTTCTACAATGTGCTATGAGGCTCGATATACACAAATCCAAGATACGACCCAAATATCGATTCGAATTGAATTAAGCGGCGAATATATAGTTCAAGCATGCATGAGAATAGAGAGAATCGAAACGTATCATGCGTCGGGGACTCCTCAACTAGGGTTAAGGAAATCACGCCACTACAGCCTAGATACTAGCTAAAAAGTTCCTAAGCCAAGTGTTTTCGAAAACGATGGGGGTTGAGATGATGTGGAGTATAACACTCGGTGCAAATTCTCGCCTTCCCTTTATTCTCGGCAAGTAGGAAAAAATATTCACACGGGAATTTTTTTTTGGGTTTTGTGCATTTGTATATTTTTTTGGCTTTTCGGCTATACAAAAATTTTCTTTTCTTCTCTTTTTGGGTTTTTCTTTTCCTTTTTTCTATTTTTCTTTTGGATTTTTAGGTTTTTGGCTATACACATATGCACTCTCCCAAGTGGGAGAACGGTACACGACGAGGGGATTTGCACCAAGTAAAACAAAAAAAAGAAGTCGAAATCTAAACACTCGGGCAAAGGAAACTATTCTCGCTAAATAGAGCATAGGCTAAATGGGTTATCCTAGTCCTTAGTTGTGAAATCCCGACGCATGCGAATTGAAATATACGATATAAATATAGCATGCATATAGTAGAAACAAATACCGCATATTCAAATCGAAGCATGATAATCTAGGGGTCATTCATGGACAGGTATATAAAGTAAAATCACCAAGTAGAAGCACATCAAATAGCTAGGCATGACGCACGACTCACAAAAAAAAACTAAATGGACCCACGATGCGTGAAATGCAAGAGGACTCGAAATCCTAGGGTTAGTGAGTGTGATTATCGATGCAATGCTAGGTGTGTGTGACTTTGTGGCGATTCATCATAGGATTCATCTCTAGGAGAAAGAGCTAAAAAGAAGAAAAGAAAAAAAAAATAAAAACACGATGAAAACGACATAAAAAACGAAAAAGAAGGACTCAAACGACGCACACAGTGCGACTCCCCCAAGCTGAAGTTTGCATTGCCCTCAATGCAATATGAGTGAGTACGGTAGGGCAATGAAAATGAGGGGGAATACGCACTGACACAAAAAGAAATGAAAACGAGGAAAACACATAGATGAAACTGAAAAAGAAAGAAAGATCAAAATCAAAATCAAATAACACGAAAATAAAAATAAAACCACACGACACGACACTCAAAAAATGAAAAACAAGCACACACACAAAAATGAGAAAAACAAACAAAACACGACAGCACACCAAAATAGACGTCCCCCAAGCTAGACCAGACAGTGCTAGCGAAATGATATGATCAATGAAATGCAGAGATATGCAAGGGGGAGTAAAAAACAAATAAGGAGAAATCAGAAAGCAGGAAAAGGTGAGTCCTCGTCCTCCTCGGAAGAGGGTGTGGATGGGTGGTCGGGGGAGGCTGGGGGTGTGCGGAGAAGTGGGGAACGAGGCGGAGGAATAGGGGCAGCGGTGGTGTGAACAATGGGAGGAGTGTCGGTGGAGGTGGGTGGTGGTGGTAGGAAGGCGATCAAGGCGGTGGTGAGAGGAATAGAAATGGAGGAAGAAGATGCGGTGGTGACGGTAGTGGGAGGTGGTGGGAGGGGTCTGGAGCGCACCGGCAATTTCCTCCGGCGCACGTATGGAGTGACGGAGGAGGAGGGAGGAGGTAGTGTGGGTGCGGTGGAAGTGGTCGGGAGGGGTGAAGTGGATGCCGGGATGGGATTAGAAGAGGGAGGAGAAGAATGTGGTGAGGGGGGTGATGGATGTGGGGATGTGTGTGAGGGTGGAGGAGAAGATCGCTGGGGTGGTGAAGGTGGAGGTGGTCCGTGGATATGAGTGAGAAGGCGAAGAATGGCGGCCACGTTCCTCTCAAGTGCGAGGAAACGTGGGTGAGTAAGAAAGGAGGATGGTGATGGGTCCGAGGAGGCAGAGGACATGGCGAGCTCACGAAGGGCAGCGACCTCCCTCTCAAGACCGAGACGGGCAGAGACCTGACGGCGACCAAAAGATGTGGACTGACGCGAGGCAGACGTGGTGCCGCCAGGTAAGGTCGAAGAGGTGCCGGTGGCAGTGGTCATGCCGGCACAGGAGACAAGGCCAGAAATGGCTGCAAAGAGGTGCTCAGACGTGATCGGTCCCGGAGCAGAAACAGGACGACTCGGGCCAGCCCCTAAATCTCCCCCAGACGCAGGGATATCCTGCTCGCCTAAGTGGGCGGCAGGGGACGGTGTTCTGCGTGCGTCTGCGGGAAGGAAAGGAAGATTCAACCCCGCTAAGAAATCGGGATCAGGTGGGAAGGTCCAATCTCCCACGAGAGCAATGGTCATGCGAGCGGGGTTGGGGAGAATGGTGTAAGGGGCTGGGGGGTGGCCATAATTGAAGATGAAGCGGCCATCTGAGTGGGGTCTAATCATGTGGATGTGCCACAGGACATCAATATCAAGCTGTGAGGGTCCTGCGGCAGCAGGAAGATTATTGGGGATGGGAATATTGAATTGGGCGTGAGAGCAGATGATCGTAATAATGCCCCCACAACAAAACTTCCCCTTACCGGCCCGGCTGATCTCGAGTAGCTTGTAAACAAGCCACTCACCGCCATGGATGGGGACGGTAGGGGCCCTGAAGCTAATTCCATCATCATCCCGGACAAAAGGGAAAGTCATGGCCCAAAGGATAAAAAGGTCAGGGATAGTCACGGTGCCGGACTCGTCCCTAGGAAAAAATGCAGATGAAATGATCCTGTGGGCCAAACGAAACACGAGATGAATGATGGAGGAGGCCTTGGCCCTTCCTCGGGGATAGTCACGGAACATCGTGAGGCGGAACCAGAATTGATCGACATCAAACTCGGGCGTGTACCCGTAGTGTCGGATGGAATCATCCCCAAGATCGGGGAAACCAAATATATCGTTAATCGTGTTCAGATTTGTGGTGACACTCCGGTTACGCACCCTGAATTTAATGATCGACCCGGACTCCCAAACAAGTGTAGAGAGAAATTCGAGTGTGAGTGCCGAGTAGGATATGGCAGATGCATTAAGAAAGGCCAACCATCCTAAGTTAGCAAAAAGAGATTCGACCTCGGTGAAGACACCGAGATCGACAAGTGTTTGTGTGTGCGGGAACTTAGTAGATAGATGCCCTCGAGCATCGAGCCTACGGTAAAAATCCTTGTGCTCCTGGTTCCTAAAGATATACCCATGTGGGCCCAACATTGGGTCCACAGGGGGGATAACAGGCGGGGGAGGGCCAAGTGTAAGTGCTCGTGTACGAGAAGGGGGACGTGTTTGTTTTCGTCTCTTTCGAGACGGTTCCTCCTCCCGCATAATTTCCTTCCCCTTGTCCTTATCCTTAGCCATGCGTGAGTGTGCGTGTATGAATGAGTGCAAAAAGCAATGGATTCACACTAAAACAAGCAAATCGAGCAAGTACAATTTATAGGGCAAATATAGAAATATGAGCTTAGGAGCGAGTGTACCCAAGCGAAATGGCGAAGCTTGCTCGTAGATGTTCCCACACTGTGCAACGAGAGTAGCGTGGAGCCGTGGCGATCTCTTTTGGCAAGAATTTTCGAAATGGGGTTGTTTGGGGGGAATTAGGTCAGAAATTTGAAGTGAAAGGAGAGAGAGGTTGAAGATGATGGAGGGATTGATGGAGGAGGTGGAGAGAAGGAGTAATGGAGGAGTAGATGACGTGGGGGAGTGAGAATCGGTCGTTGGGGAGGAGAGGAAGGCGAAACGACGGCGATTTTGGCGATCGGGCGAAGATGAAAACGAGTGGGTGGTCGGGGGGTTTATATAGGGTTTTAAGTCGAACCGATCGGGTGACTTGTCACCCGATCGGTTGACGGTTAGGTCGAAATTTCTTGCCGAAGTATTGCTACAGGCGAACCGATCGGTTGGCCTGTCAACCGATCGGTTGGCCTGTCAACCGATCGGTTGGCCTGTCAACCGATCGGTTGGCCGCTCCACTCGTTTTCCCGAGAACTGAGGGCTGCTCACCCGGTCGCATCAACCGATCGCACTCGAACTCAACCGATCGGTTGATATTCCCCAAAAATTTCCGAGAGTTCTCCCCAGCTCACCCGGTCTGTCACCCGGTCTCTTCATTCCTCAATCGATCGGGTCATTTGGGGACAGATCTCGGCATGTATCTGATACATCCCAACCGATCGGGTGAGTTATCAACCGATCGGTTGGGGCTTCGTTTCCTGTAAAAACCAACAGATTTGTCTAAGTCCCCGAACGGATGTTCTTGCGGCTGATTTTATTTAAAAAAGTAGATAAAATAAAGTCAAAAATAACGCTAAAATGGGGAAAAAGTTTAGAACATGGGTTGCCTCCCATGAAGCGCACTTGTTTAACGTCATTGGCTCGACGCCCGCAGGAGATGTTCACGGTGGTTGATACGGGTGATGCCCGAAGTTCGGCATCTCTTCTTCATTGGAGCTGAAGGCCTTTGGAGTATTCAGCGGTTGGAGAAATACTTGCTCGACTACGCTCTCCTTGTTCTTGGGATCCGGGGGCTTCTCTTTCGTGTTGGCACTTCCCGCCATCTTCTTTAGGATCCGGACCTCGTCTTTAGTGAGGTCCATGGGCTCTTTCCCCATTCTCCTCACAGGAGGAGCCTTGGGGAACCCGGGAGGGGTCGTTCTTGCTGCACTCGCTTTTCCAGCAGCTTCTTTGTTCTCGGGGCCGTCTTGGTCTTCTAAATTCCCCAAGTCATCGGGGGGGTTTCTTAAGAGAATCTCCCAGGAGCTCTCTTCAGCAGCGTTTTCCTCTTCTACCTCCAGCAAATTACACCGAGGGTCATCTGGGGGATCGGGGTACTTCATGGACAACCCCAGATCAAATTCAACTTTTTCTCCGCTGACGTTTAGAGAAAGTTTTCCGTTCTTCACATCTATCAAAACGCCAGCAGTGGCCATGAAAGGCCGTCCCAGGATGATCGGGGTGTGTGCGTCTTCAGGCATGTCCATGACTACGAAGTCCACTGGCACATGCACCCCTCTTACATTGACGGGGAGGTCATCCACAATTCCCACCGGATATTTGACCGACCGGTCAGCTAGTTGTAGGGTCATACCGGTGGGCTCCAAATCACCCATTCCTATCCTTTTATACATCGACAAGGGCATCAAACTAACACTCGCTCCTAGATCGACGAGTGCACGATGAATCTTTACTGCCCCGATCGTGCAAGGAATTGAGAAGCTCCCCGGGTCCTTGAGTTTCGGCGGATTTGCCCTCTGGATAAGAGCGCTACATTCCGCCGTCAACACTACTTTCTCCTTTCTAGACCCTCTCGTCACCAAATCTTTCAGGAATTTTGCATAGGAGGGGATTGTTTCGATTGCTTCTAGGAAGGGGATTTGAAGGCTCAGGTCCTTGACCATGGCGAAGAACTTGCCATATTTCTCATCAATTTTGGCCCGAGCAAACCGTTGTGGAAATGGCACAACGGGTTTGAACACTTTCGGGCTCCCTTCCTCCTTCTTCTTTTTCTATTCTTCAGAGACTCCCTCCGGAGTCACAGGATCTGATGACGAAGCACCGACGTCGTTTGATTTTGCGATCGGTCTCTCAACGACCAATGGTGCTTCCGGTTTGCTAGGGGGCACTTTAGTAGGAATTTGTGTCCCGCTTCTCAGAACGATAGTGGACACATTTGCGTGCTCGTGCACGAGTGCCGATGTTTGGGTTGCTCCCCTCGGGTTCACCTCCGGTTATGGCGGTAATTGGTTTTGTGACCTTGAAAGGTTCGCCACTTGTAACCCCAGCTGGGTTACTTGGTCCGTGAGGGTCCGCTGACCCATTTCCAGCTTTTGATTGATCTTCTCCTGGTTGGTAATATATTGAGTCAAGAGAGACTCAACCGGAGAGACGGCCCTCAGTTGGTCATACTGCTGCTGCTGCTGGAATGGCTGCTGATTCCTGGGGGCGTAAAATTGTTGCTGAGATTGCTGCTGAAATGGTTGCTGCTGAAACGGTTGCTGCTGAACCTGACTCTGCTGTGGCCTAGCCGGCTGATAAGTTTGTTGCTACGGCTGCTGAGGCGACGAGGGCTGAAATGGTGGCCGGTAACTGAAGTTTGGGTGGTTCCGGTTGTTTGGAGAGTAGGCCGGGTTGGAATTGGTCCTTGGCGGATACGGCGCATTTCCCGTGGGGTTGTAAAATAGTGCGCTCGCCTGATCCAACGGTGGTGAGATGTCACCACCGTCGAATTCCCCAAAGAATTCGGATTCTACCGCTGAAATTTGCTGTGTACCGGCCCCACCGGCTCCTACCATTAGTGCGGAGATCTGGGTCGAAAGAAAGTCGAACTTGCTTGAAAGTTTGTCGACGTCCTCGACTCTGTGTATACCCCCGGATCTTGGTGTGGCTCTCTCGTCACACCACCGCTCATTGTTGGATGCCATATTTTCCAGAATATGTCCGGCATCTTCCTCGCTCCTAGACATGAAGGAACCTCCAGCCGCGGCGTCCATAGAAGATTTCAGGTCATCCCTCAACCCATTGTAGAACAGATTAATAATCTGCCACTTCGGAAGCTCATGGTGAGGGCATCTTCTTTGCATTTACTTATATCTCGTCCAAGCTTTATGCAAGGACTCGTGGCTGGCCTGGGAGAAGGAGGATATCTCACTCCTCAACTTCATGGTCTTCCCCGGAGGAAAGAACTTCGTCAGAAAAGCGTTGGAGAGCTTCTCCCAGGTGTTGAAAGTGTTGGGGTCCTTCCCCCTAAGCCATTGCTTGGCTTTGTCTCGCAATGAGAAGGGGAACAGCTTCAGACGGATAGCCTCTGTCGTGACACCATTAATCCGAAAGGTGTCTCATTTCTCCAAGAAGGAGTCTAGGTGCTCGATCGGGCTCTCCATGGGTGCACCCGCAAACTGGTCCTGCTGGATCCATGTCACTAAAGACGGCTTCAGCTCGAAGCTTTGGGCCGCAATAGCTGGAGAACGGATGGCGGAAGTCGACTCGATGGATGGCATCGCGTACTCCAACAGGGACTTGTGAGGCGGGGTGTTCTCCTCCATGGATTCGGGATCCTCTCTTCTTCGCTTCTCGGCGACCAAACGCCTAAGGGTGGCGCTAATCTCTAGATCGAGGGGAATCAAGTCGTCAAGACTCCTCGAACTCCTGCGCATGAAAAACAACAAACACCCGTGAAGCGACAAGTGGGAAAGAAACAGATAAAATAAGAAATAAAAATAAGAAAAAGAAAAAAAGAAAAAGGAGAATGCGAAAATTATCGCGAGGTAGGGATGAGAGCTAGACACGAGGGTTCAAGAGATCCTAAAATAACAAGCACGTTGCCTCCCCGACAACGGCGCCATAAACTTGACCGGTGCCCCCGGGTTTACGGTATGGGCACGGTGTCGTTTACCGCAAGTGCACGGTTAGTGTAGGATGTGGGTTTATCGAACTCAGGGATGCGAGGTTGTGTTTGGGTCAGGTAGGACCAAAATCACCCCGGGGGCGAGCTAGCCCGAATCGGTAAATGGTTGTCACGGAAAGAAATAAAGGGTATGAACAACAAGAAAGAAAACCCAGGACTTTGGTTTCCAACCCGACGAGAGACTCTCGCCGATACGGCCTACGGGTATGGATAGCGATCGGAATTAGGGTCTAATGGTGAGACGTTGCCTCTGAAAGTGATACCGGCATCCCATGGGCCCGCTATTCCGGTCGGTGCCCAGGATGATACACCGGACTTCCCAGATTCGATCAGTGGGCACTCCCGTGTCCATTAACACTGATCGATCCCGGGAGCACTAAGACCGCAACGATAACTCCCAACGTCTCATCCTGCCGCTCCCGCGTGCTAGGATTCGACGTCTACGCTATGGGTGTGAGCTATGGCTAGGGAGTCAACCGCCAAGTTTATTCCCCCTTGGCCCAACGGTCAAAGGCGGTCTTTTTCCCGCCGATGACAATGAAACACCCCGCGTAACCGTTAGATTCCTAATCCCTATCGATTTCCTAACCCTATGGACGCATCGGGAAGAGCCCCCGAAGGGGTTTCCACCAAAATCCCAGATTTGGGAACTACTCACAAAAATCCATGAAAAAGCGATCTAAATAAAAATTAACCGTTGGAATCATAATCGGACGATTGTAATGCGGAAGTAATATAGTAATTAAGACAATACTAAAATTTGAGGAAGATCTGAGAACTTACAAAAGAACAGAAATTACAGCCGTCACAAAGTGAGAAAACAGTAAAAAACTCGCAGCCCCCGTTTCTGGAACCATATGGGTTCTATTTATAGACTATCGCATCAACCGATCGGTTGACAAGTCAACCGATCGGTTGATCCGTTACAAAATAATAACAGAAAACGGCGAGCTTTCACCCGATCACATGAACCGGTCGGGTGAGTTCTTGAGTGACCGGTTGGATCTTGGAGCCGTCGGGTGAAGCGATCGGTTTGGTGCCCGTGTCTTCAGCTCCTCATCTTTAGCTACAGATGAACCGATCGGGTGAGAGTCACCCGATCGGTTGGCATTTTGCTCGAGAAATCAGAGAACAGGCCCCCGCTGAACCGGTCTGCGAACCGGTCGGGTGACTTCCATGTGAGCTCCGGCTGAGACCGGGTGGTGCACGCGTGCATCACCCGATCGGTTGGAGATGACCAACCGACCGGGTGAGGGGCTGAAAGATGTATTCTTTGGCGTATGACCCCCTGGATCACACGTGACTCCTCCCGTTGCTCCGGGGACTTGGGATATCATCGATAAACATCCCCTACGTGGTCAACCTCCTGCAAACATGGATAAACAAAGAAAAAGTGAAAGAAAACGAGAAAATACAAGAAAACGAATAAAAGACGGCGAAAAACACGGGGAAACACAAAAGAAAACGTGCGTGAATATATGAAATATAAACACACGTCAGTTAGCCCCATACAGGTGGTTCCGAAGAAATCAGGCCTCACAGTGGTAAGAAATGAGAGTAATGAGCTTATACCGATGTGGATCACCACATGTTGGAGGATGTGTGTTGATTACAGAAAGTTAAATGCTAAAACACGAAAAGATCACTTTCCATTACCTTTCATTGATCAAATCTTGGAAAGAGTAGCAGGTAACGAATTTTATTGTTTTCTAGATGGTTATTCGGGCTATTATCAGATAGAGATTGCTCCAGAGGATCAAGAGAAGACTACCTTCACTTGCCCCTTTGGAACTTTGGCTTTTAGGAGAATGCCTTTTGGATTATGCAATGCACCTGCTACTTTTCAGCGTTGCATGTTGAGTATCTTTTGCGATATGGTTGAGAGGATTATGGAAGTGTTTATGGATGATTTCTATGTATATGGTACTTCATTTGAAAATTGTTTATCTAACTTAGCTCTTGTCTTGCACAGGTGCCAGAAAAAGAACCTGCTGTTAAACTGGGAAAAGTGTCATTTCATGACAACTGAAGGTTTGGTTCTTGGACACCTAGTCTCCAAAGCAGGTATTCAGGTAGACAGAGCAAAGGTTGAGGTGATTGAGAAGTTGCCTACACCAAAATGCGTCAAGGACATTCGATCCTTTCTAGGCCATGCAGGATTCTATCGAAGATTTATAAAGGATTTCAGCGCCATCTCCCGCCCCCTCTGCCACTTATTAACTTTAAATGCTGATTTCATATGGACACGAGAGTGTCAAGATTCATTTGATAAATTAAAGAACTCACTTGTTTCCTCTCCTATTTTGCAGGTTCCAGACTGGAGTATGCCATTTGAAATCATGTGCGATGCAAGTGACTACTATGCCAGTAAAACATTGAATGAAGCACAAAGGAACTATACTACTACGGAGAAAGAGTTGCTGGCGGTGGTGTTAGCATTGGAGAAATTCAGAAGCTACATATTGGGATCACCTATTCTCATCTTTACAGATTATTCTGCACTGAAATATCTTATATCTAAAAAGGATGCGAAACCTAGACTTATACGATGGATTCTTCTTTTGCAGGAGTTCAATATTCAGATCAAGGATAAGAAAGGAGTTGAGAACAATGTCACAGATCACCTTTCTAGATTGACGGTGGGGACAGAGTCGCCTAATATTCCATTGCGAGATTCCTTCCCAGATGAGCAGCTTTTCGCCATTTCTACTCTACCATGGTATGCAGATATAGCTAATTATTTGGTGATAGGTAGAACCCCTCCACATTGGTATTCTTTAGATTTCAAACGCTTCAAGCATGAGGTAAAATCGTTCTATTTTGATGATCCTTATCTTTTTAAATACTGCGGAGACCAAATTGTAAGGAGATGTGTAACCGACCATGAGTTTGATAGCGTTTTACATTTTTTCCATGATGGGGTATGTGGGGGGCATTTTTCAGCTTATAAAACTGTTGCCAAGATTTTACAGAGTGGTTTTTATTGGCCTAGTATGTTTAAGGATGCTTATGCCTATTGTAAATCATGCGTGCGTTGTCAACAGTTGGGGGGAATTACAAAAAGAAACATGATGCCATTGAATCCCATGCTAGAAATAGAATTATTTGATTGTTGGGGTATTGATTTCATGGGGCCTTTTCCACCATCTTTTGGTTATATATTTGTATTGGTGGCCATTGATTATGTTTCTAAATGGGTGGAAGCTATTCCTTGCAGGTCCAATGACGCTTCCATTGTGCTGAAATTCTTGAAAGAAAACATCTTTTCGCGCTTTGGGGTGCCGAAAGCCATTATCAGTGATGGAGGTTCTCACTTCTGCAATAGGCTTTTTGCAAATCGCATGAAGAAATTTGGGGTGACCCATAAAGTTTTCACACCTTATCACCCTCAATCAAATGGGCAAGCGGAGTTGGCGAACAAGGAAATAAAGAACATCCTTCAGAAAACAGTGAATCCAACGCGCAAAGATTGGAGTCTTCGCTTGCCTGAAGATCTATGGTCTTACAGGACAACATACAAGACTATCTTAGGGATGTCACCGTTTCGTTTGGTTTATGGAAAAAATTGCCATCTTCCTGTTGAATTAGAGCATAAATCTTTTTGGGCAATTAAAACACTTAATTTGCTTGATGACTCATCAAATGTTTCTCGTAAATTGCAGATCATGGAGCTTGATGAGATCTGACGAGAGGCATATGAAAATGCAAAGCTAGCAAAAGAAAGGATGAAAACTGTGCACGATAAGATGATCCTGCGAAAGGAATTCAAAGTTGGAGACAAGGTTCTGTTGTACAATTCAAGACTCCATATATTTTCAGGAAAGCTGCGCTCAAAATGGACGGGACCATACTTTGTCAAAGAAGTCTTTTCATATGGAGCAGTGGTCTTGGTGAATGAGAAAGATGGCCATGAATTCAAAGTCAACGACCAACATCTAAAACATTTTCAAGAGCTTTGGACCAGAGAGGATACCACCATTGATCTCACAGATCAACCTTCGGGTGGTAACTAATCAGGTGTGTTCTTTCCATGATTCTCTCTCCTTAACATTGAGGACAATGCTTATTTTAAGGTGGGGGGAGGGTATAAACTTTTAGGATTTTTTTAGAATTTTTTTTAGTTAGTTCCCTTTTGCATTTTTTTATTAAAAATTTTTTTTTGAGTTAAGATATATCACCAAAATCTATTTTACCTAGAGATGACCCTCATGTGATGAAATTTCTCGAAGTATACTCACCACCGTGCACATATGATTTATTTTCCTACACCACTATTGTTAAATATTTCAGTCTCATTTTACATGAATGCGAGTACTTGTGGTAAATTCCTTTGATGCATCTCAATGGCATGATTAATTGACGACTTAATGAATCTAGAAATTATAGATTAGCAAGTAGCATGCTTTCATTGGAACACACCAAAGTTCATGCATCAATAATTCATAAAATGACTGGAGCATTGCTTTTTATCTCATATTCATTGCTATTTGCATGCTTTGTATGATTTTGGGTAGAAGAAGTCTACACTGTCTTTTGAAACGATTAGGATAACCCATTCTTGTGAAAGAATCAAGGAGAGGGAGATATCTTGCTGAGTTACTTATGCACAAAAAAAAATATATGAGCAAAATGAGGAAAAAATAAATGAATGAATAAGTGTATCACGAAAAGAAATAACTTGGTTGGCTCAAGTAGTACAGTCCGAGGGGTCCTTTTTGGCCTAATGCCGTATTATCATCTGATTTGGGAGCCATTGACTGGAACCTCAATCATTTGATGGAGCGATCCAAGTTATACATTTTTTCTGCGAATGTTGTTTGATGCGCGTTACGCAGAACTATTAAAAAAGAGAAAGAAAATAGAGGATAAGTGTGCATAATTAGCGAGGCAAGAAAACTTCCAAAGCTTAAAGAAAACACAAGATATGGTGTGATTTCTTTTGAATGAAAATTGACGTGTGTATGTCTTGATACCATTCAATTTTTTTTTATGCTTGCTTTGCATGATACATCTACACTCCAAGTTAGAATATTTGATTGAACGGTGTGAGCCATTGATTTTGTATACTATGAGCTATGAAGTAATGGATATTGAATTTAAGTCTATTTTATAACCATTTGAGATACTTGCTTTTCAGCGTTAAACCCATGAGTACAATTATATAATGAGCAAGAAATCTTGGCATTAGTGTGTGGTCATGTTCTTTTGTCTTTGTAGTATGGTGGTGAGTAAATTGAGATCTGATACGGTGATCTAGGTGTATATTTGATATCGTATTTCGCTCTTTTTGCTAGGGACTAGCAAAACGCTAGTTGGGGGGTGTGATTTGGGTTGAATATTGCGTATTTAACCCCTCATCTAGTAATATTTTGTGCCTATATAATGCTTAATTGTTCTCTAATACATTCGTATTTTGTACACAATCATTTATTAGAGAAAACACCTTATTTGAGCACAAAACAGCAATTAACTGAGTATTTCTGCACTTTTTATATTTTTCCTAGCTTGATCTCTTTCTCACGATTCCAACGACTATTTATTTGTATTTTTCTGAGATCTGTGCTAATTACTGTGTATTTTTGAATGTAGAATACTATTTAAATGGAGAAATACGCATGAAAATACGCAAATACGGCGGAATACGGACACATGGCACGCATCCACGCATCCCCGCTCAAATCTGACAGCAGCAGAAAATTAACGACGGGGATTTATAGAAGCCGTTGGATCGAGATCCAACGGCTCGCATTCGAACGAGGACGCGATCTCTGGGAGATGACGTGGCACATTCTGCACCCTCGATGCTTGATCAAACGGCTGTACACAGTTCACCACGAAGCGCTTCGTAGAGGGCGACGTGGTCAGATCTTGGCCGCTAATCGAAGATCCGACGGCCAGTAAGCGAGCAAATTTGAGCGGCAATGCGGCGTCGTATCAACCGTTCGATCACGATCCTACGGTGCCAATCATCCCCGCGTTTTGAATTCGAATCCATTAGCAGAAGAATTTGGCGGACGACATGGCAAAATGTAGGCTGCACGATCTTCCATCCGACGACTGTGGGCGAATCCGATTTGATTTCGGATGCAGTGGGCTCACGAATCTCAAAGCACACTTGGCCTTTCCACGTTCGATCCCGCAAAACTCCAACGGCCAGGATCTGTAGCGGCTAGCAGGTATGGGTTTTAAGTTAAATGGGTGCGGGTTTGAACCCGTTAAGCGCCCCAAACCCGCAATGCTTATTATTTAAGCGTATTCTAGGGTTTTGGGGTGTATTCTGGTGTATTTTGGGACTTTTGGAGCGGCTACTGTGCGTATTCCTCCAGGAGAAAATTCTGAAAATTTCCAGAGGCTGTTCTTCCTATTCTCAGAGAGTTTTGGGTTCTAAAGTGGAGATTTGGTGATAAATTCTGTAACTTATACCCCCTATTTGGTGTATTTCATTGTATTTTGCTACTAAAACGATGTATTTTGCTATGCAATCTGATTTTTATTTCACCATGCATGGCTAATCTCCTTGTGCTATGGTTGTGATGTAGTTAGGAGTATGTAGTCGCTAAATCTCATGTCTTTAGCCCTATTACACTACTACAAAATGGACCTTTAACAGCGCTTAAATAAGGCCTTTAATAGCGCTTTACAAGCGATGTCTATCTTGCCGCTGCTATAGGGGGGTTGGTTTTAATAGCGCTTTACAAGCGCTGTTAAAGGGGTCCTTTAACAGCGCTTGTTTGTGCAAGCGCTGTTAAAGGGGTGGCCTTTAACAGCGCTTGTTAGTGTAAGCGCTGTTAAAGGGGGGCCTTTAACAGCGCTTCTTTAGTGCAAGCGCTGTTAAAGGCCCCACTTTAACAGTGCTTGTTTGTGCAAGCGCTGTTAAAGGGGGGCCTTTAACAGCGCTTGTTAGTGCAAGCGCTGTTAAAGGGGGGCCTTTAACATCGCTTCTATAGTGCAAGCGCTGTTAAAGGGGGGCCTTTAACATCGCTTCTATAGTGCAAGCGCTGTTAAAGGGGGGCCTTTAACAGTGCTTCTTTAGTACAAGCGCTGTTAAAGGCCCCCCTTTAACAGCGCTTGTTTGTGCAAGCACTGTTAAAGGGGGGCCTTTAACAGCGCTTGTTAGTGCAAGCGCTGTTAAAGGGGGGCCTTTAACAACGCTTCTATAGTGCAAGCGCTGTTAAAGGGGGGCCTTTAACAGCGCTTGTTAGTACCGGCAAGGCAGCAAAAGTCGAGAGTTGCATAGTTGATGTTCACATATGAATTGCAACACGCAGCTTCAATTTGAAGATCTACACGGTTTGACACGATATGCACCACATGTTCTGCACTCAAAAAGCAGGCCATTTCGAAACATATATTTCTTAGTCCCGTGAAATAGAAAACGACAATGAAAAAGATTACTCCAAGCTGTGAATTTTGAGGGCAAGTATTGACACCACATAATTTGAAAAAAAAATATCCAACATAATTCAGCTAACAGTATGATCCCTGTCCGTGTCTTCAAATTGTTTGGACATTACTCAAGTTCTCCAAAAACACACAACATTTCATACAAAACGGAAAACAGTGGGAGAAAAGCCAAGTATGATCTTCAGCCAGACGATTTAGTCATAAACTGCTATGCTTGCTTGAACTCGACTTGAAACTGGTGGAAGCCCCGTCTCCAGTCATAGTGCCTCCCGACTGGCACCTTGTAAGTCCAAAATCCGTCAGAACACACGAGTGATATGCCGCATGCAAGAAATCTTGCATACAACTAGAATCGCTGACAAATTTAAAGCTTCACTGCCTTGATAAAAAGGATTTGAAGAGGAGTCGGAATTTTAAAGCTTCCAACCTATAGGACAGAGAATAAAAGTAAATGGAATGAAAAAAGAGAACCGTTGAAAAATCAATGGCCCAACATTAACAAATGAACAATATTATGGAATTTAGATATAAATACAGCTGATTAGGATCTCGGTGGGAAACTAAAACAAATGAACAATATTAATATGATATAAATATAGCTGATTATGGAATTTAGATGCCCAAATTTGGTTAATATCGTTGAAAAATCAATGGCCCCATTAGTTTAATGTGGATTCATACTACAAAGAGAATTGAACTCTAGAATTGAACTCTAAATAGGGGCTACATTTCTCCAAATTGCCAAGAACTTTTATCCATTATCTTTAGACTAACGTGAACTTTCTAAAATTCTCTAAAACTCCCTTAAACTTCCTCCAACATTATCTCTAAACTACCTTCTGTCCGTGAGTAGTCAAGTATTTCATTACGTGTGTTTTTTGTGTGACAAAATACCCTTTCCAAAGGAAGAATAAAACAAATTTGACATATGCATTCTATTGCTTTATTTATTATTATTATTATTATATTTTACAGACATATATGTCAATTTTAGGAGATTTTTTGTTATTTTTATTTATTTGGGACCCACAAGTTAGCTTCATGTATATTAAGGGTAAAATGGCATTTTTAACGATGTTGTTGACTATACATAATAATAGAAAGATTAAATGGGCTTAGATAAATTTAAAAAGTTCTCTATAGTTTTGAGATAATATATGAAAGTTTTGGTAGTATGTGTATATGAAAGGCAAAATAAGAATTGATTGTTTCTTTTTAGTGTTTGTGTGTATGTTCGATAGCTAGCTTTTCATGTATGTGACAAGAAGAACAGTTAACCATATAAGCCACACATTTTATATTTGTATAAGAATTTTTATTATATAGAGATTATTTTATTATTTTTTATTTTCATAAGGCAAAATGATTGATATTTTATTTTAATGTGCTTCTTTTTCAGGTGAAGAAGAATAATAGACTTCTAATTCATAGGTGCATACAACTAGAATCGCTGACAATTTTAAATGAAGCTTACCAGCATCTTGCTTTGGGGGGACTATACCGACAGCAGTTCCTACGCACATGAAGAACAAATGAGAACACATTAAAGCATGAATACGAAACGAAAACAAAACTTTATGCAAGATGCATCCATCAGTAAAATACTAAGCTTCAGCCGGCAAGACAACATAACATATTCGAGGAAACTGTTTAGATGAAAAAAGATTTACGCAAGACACATGCAAAATGCAGGGTCCTAACACATGGGTTCAAGAACTGGAACTAGTCCCATAGATCAGAGCAACATGTATTTCAGAGGGGTAAAAATCAAGCGCATGAACCCTTCTTTCGTCTTCGCCCATAAAACCATATAAAGGCCTGAAAACATGATGAACATCCCTGCCAGGCTGCATAGAAACACTCTCAAGTAATTAAGACAGTAGAGGTGATATCAATTGACAAATCAGGTTGCTAATCTATACGAGTTTAAACTGAACACACTGTGCTTTTTGTAGTAATCTTACCTTCCAAGTTCGATAACTTGACCCAGAGCAATCGCTGAGAAAAGTGCAGAGCAAACTGTTTGAATCGGAGTGAACATGGATACAAGAACAGGTCCTTTCTTTTTCACTGCCCATGTTTGGAACGAAACACAGATGGCAATCACCATTCCACCCTACTCAACACAAATTAGCAATGAATGAGTGTCATTAGTTCCGATTATGCTTCGGTGATGCCAATTAATTAACAGAAAATCATACCAATAACATGCTTAATTTTTTTCCACTTGTCATCTGCATTTTGTTAATTTTGGTCTCCCTTTTGTCTTCAGACATGGATGATACTTTATACCCTATGAGCACAGGCCTCAACTTGGCATGTCGCAAGAATATTCAAGGTGAGTTTAAAATGACGATTACATATTCTGAGATCCTTTCATGGTTGGTCTCAATTAATATCGCAAATTTGAAATTACGCCGATTTAGATTTACCACACTGCTAGACCACTGGTTCATTTGATAGACTCCTGACTCAAGTTATGTTGCAGATTACATGCTGCACCATCTGAAAATTGAAGAAAGCAAAGTCCCGCAGATGTGCATGGACCTGTACAAGGAACACGGAACAACAATGGCTGGTCTCAAGGTAAAAACTTATACACATTAGTCTTATGATAATGTGTTAATGTTATTGCATGAGGGCAAGGTGACGGATGGACTCCATATATGTATCACTACAAAATGTCGATGTTTTATTGAAAGTAAGAATACACACTAAGCAGGATGTCAAAACCCACAGTCATGTGTTGAGGTTGTGTAACATATTGATGATGAGGATACAAGATAAAAGGTAATCAGTAGTTAGTTAAGTCATGGACTTTCCATGGAGAAAATTTGGACATATTAGTTTCATAATGCGCTAGCTTGTGCTATTCCTTACACTTTGTGAATTTACTTTCATTTTTCTTCAAACTAATTCTCTATGTTTTCCTTCTTCCTCATGGGTTGTTTATATTTTTCTTCAAACAAATGCGGAGATAGAACAATTTATGAGCTTAGCCAGCATAAATGGCCAGAGCTCAACGGTCCAATCAAGCAAAAAGTATCCAACAAAAGAAGAAAATGACATGATACCGCTTCTGTGTTAAGAAAAGCTTGCTAAAATGCATATACAACAACAAATGAATGAAACTAAGAGAAACATTAATTGACATGTGGGTTAATGAGTTGCAATCAAAGGCTCCTCTAGTCATGCTCTATAAATTAAGTTTAGATGGACAAGTCATAATTGTTAATTTTAAAGGTTACATGTATCAGTGAGATCAGACTAATTGGTGCATATCTCCTTCCACCGCATGAAAATCAGCTTACACAACTCCATATAGTATATGATCTATTTCTTTCTCATTTCCTCAGTTATTGTCGATGAACATAAACAAGGAATACAGCTGATACACAAATTAAACAATTTCTAGATTAATCCAACACCAAAAGCAGTTATGGGCAGCTCAAAGGATCAGAGACCAAAAGCTGAAAAAGATTACAGAAAGCACTTCACATCGTTTCTTGAAAGGTGAATCAGATTAGGAATTTGGTTGCAGGGTTAACACACCACCATAAAATCTCTATCACATGAGGAAGAGTTGTACAGTTATTATTGATTTGTAACATGGATGACAAATAATCTGGTAAAATGTGAAGAGAAGTGAAAAAAGCATCACAAAAGTGATCAATACTCTCTTAAAAAGATAGTCCTCTAGTAAAAGGGAAAGAACTCATTACCAGTAAACTCGGCAAGTGCAGAAAGTGCAATGGAGCTTGCCTTGAATCCTTCTCGTTTACAAATATATTTAAGCCTACCACAAAGAATCCTTATCCATGAGAAAAAAAACATGTGCAAAACCACATCCATGTGTAGATATTCCATTATGATCGCATAAAAATACCAAAGGGAATAAAGCAAAGAACCAAGAATTTTTGCCATACTCTATTTATAAATGCCGTGTACCTGTTCACAACCCGACTTATTGTTGGTTGCACAAACATATGTACCCTGTAATCAACAAAACTACCAATATTAACAGTTGGGTTTTTTGCACTATGAGATCCAGTTATTTTATCTTAGCATACCTATATATAAGTTCCAGCCAGAGAAGAACTAGTATAAATCTATGTAACTAGCATACATGATAACATACCAAAAGAACTCACTTAGCTACTTGTCGGAGTGACCTCAAAGCTGGTGCATAGAGGTCGTTGCATATGCAAATTACATGCACGTGTAATAAATACATTATCAGCGGGGATGAAAGTAGTTAAATAAAAATCATCAATTAGATCCTTACATGCCTCAACAATATGGCAGTATTGCGCTTTTTGGCTTTTTTAAGGGGAGCCTTCCCTGACTGAAGTTCTTGGGGAGAGTTTTATTTAAATACATCAAATATAAAATGTTGGAAACAATCGCAATCTCATATCCCACCGTACTTCCTTAACGAGCGGCACATATAAAAACCTTAATTACATCCAAATCCTAATGTTTCAAAACATGAAGTACTGATAATATGGTGTCCAGCTAATGAATACTCATACCACTTTTTTAACTTTCGGTGCATATGCCTAAACCAACATAATGGGTCTTACCACAATTGATCCTGTTATGATATTACTTATAATATGGTGCAATATATGAGATTGTGAGGAACTTTAATGTTAAAAAATTGCAATCACAACTTTATAATGCTACAAAAAGGAAGCATTATTAATGCAAATTGACCAAATATCACAACTTTATCAAAGGGTTAAAAAACAAAGTTTCACTGAATACCGACCTTTAGGGTGCACATCTATACTAAAGTGACATATTTCTGGACCACATAACGACACCAATCTTCCTTGACTTCAGCTAGTTGATCAGGAGAGTAGGTAGCACATTGGTAGTCAGGGAAGTACTACAAAATAGAATATCATAGCAAATAGCAAATATATGTTATAATCAAATATTAGCAAATATAACTAAAAAATGCGAAAAATATAAATTAAAACTAAAAATACATACCGTATCTGGGATGATGTTTTCATTTTGTGAAAGGATTTCTTTCATGAATCACATAACATAATAACCACAATCAATTGTATTGGTCTGAAGGGGGCACTATACAATTCAAAAAATGAAAAATTATATGAATGGTGAGTTATCCTTGGTTGATCTAGATTTGAGCAACATATGAAATTAGAAGAGACCGTTGTACATACATTTATACGGATCCACGTGGGTTTGTTTGATCTAGATTTCGGGCCCCTGGTTCCCTTAGAAGCACGATAAATGCACAAAGCTCTAACAAAATAAAATAAATTTAGTCAACTCGTTATATTCAACATATATCATATTTACATATTGACATAAAACATAATTAACTTACTTGTCGAATGTATCCTTCATGGTTCGATTATATTTTGGATCATGATGCAAGGAATCCAAATAATATATTGTCTCTGATGTGGAATTGATGACTAACAACACCCAATGACCCCTACAAAAGTAGTTAGCAAATTCTAAGTGACTACATTCTTAGAAATTCATTAAATTAAATAAAATATATTAAAAAGTTATTTACCCTGTATTATATGGTGCCAAGAATAACTTCCCTGTCTCGTTATATTCAATAAGTGCATCGGCTATATACTTCGTTGGCTCATCAACAAAAGAAGATGTGTTATGTGGGCATAAGAATGAGAATCTCCTTGTGTTTTGTCTGTTGACAACCAACTCATAGTACAAGTACCTTGAATGAAGATTAAAAATAAGTTATCAATAATATCAACGTTTAATTGAAATGAAATTCTAAAAATTGTTTACTTAAAGTACCTGATATATACACAGATTACCGGACAATCCAACCACTCGTGTTGAAGAAGTTCATTGACAATTTGATGACTAATTAACTCCATATATGATATACCAAAAATGTCTCTCTCCATGTCTATTTGTAACAGCGCACCACCTTGAAGCTTTTGTGTAGCATATATCTGAATAAAATTGCAATACATGGAGAGATTATTTGCAGCAACTGCAGGAGAGGACTCCTGATGTTTTGACTCTACTTTTTCGTGTTTCTTTTTACTAGTTGCACGACCAGCATGGGAGGGCTCCTGATGTTTTGCCTTTACTTTTTCTTGTTTCTTTTTAGGAGTACCTGACTCCTTTGTTTTAACCGACTCTTTGACGTTAGATTTTGCAGGCATCTGTATGGGAAATCATTTAAGTGAATCATTTGGTTAGAAAATAATGAAACAACAATATAAGAATCTAATGTATACTATAAGAAGTCTTACCGTAGAGACCAAATCAATAAGGTTGGTTGGCCATGCAACAAAAGTACCAATCGCATCACCTACTACCATGACTCCTGCATCCTCTATAGGTATTAGTAGTGGTGCATCTGACTCTATCACATGTTCAACCATAACTTTCATATGAGTCATGGGTAATGATATATTGTGTAGTTTTCTATCATCAGGACGATTGAAGACCTTTCCCTTCCCAACTATGCGATGTGTTGGGGATGATAAATAGAAATTGCATGATGAGATGTCCTAAAACAAAAATTTCATAAAGAAAACATCAATTAATGTTGTTAATCATACAGGAATGTATTTTGCTAATAATTTCTTGAATTAATTATTTGTAAATGCAATAATTTAATAGAAATACACTTACTTCAGGAATATTACAGGAAAGAAGCGTGCAACTACCACTTTTGCTGATTGTAGCTAATTCTTTGGTGTGACCCATACTCTCAAATACTTTCATCTTCTCTAAGAGCAATGCCACTGTTTCTCTCAAGTCCGAGTTATCATTATTTCTTCTGCGCTTTTCACTTGGGAAACAATCTTTTACTAACGGCCCGAATCCATAACCTCTAACCCGTCCAGGATACTCTGGGACATTTAAGACTCGAGAAAGTATATCCTGCGAGTCCTGTAACTGATCCTGTGATGTAGTTTGTGAAATGGTCTCCTGGCACATAAATTTGAAAGGTAACATGTACATCATTAGTGATAAAATAAGAAAATAATAAAAGAACTAGAGTAAAATGATATCATACTTACAATTTTCTCACACACTTGCTGAACATTTTCATTATCAACCACTCCTAACTTATTTACACGAGCACCCTTCCATAAATCATGACGGGCTATGTATGTGTCATTTGATTCTGACGCCTTTAACTGTACATTCAGACAATTAAGATAATTAATAAATTGATTGAAAATCATTTCTTAAATCTTGTACGTTATATCTTTTGCATACTTACCATCTTTTGCTCAAGGCGTGCGTAACCCATACGGCCCTTTCTATATGGGTACATATGATTTAATGCTCTTTTTCGATTTTGAGTGCTTCGCATCTATTTAGGCACAAAGCAACTATATTAATACAAAGTAATATGTTTAGTCAGATTCCTCAAAATGAGTAACATTACCTTAAATTCATCGCACTGACGTTTAGCAATAAACACTCTCCATTGATCTTCAGATATGAAAGGATACTCATGTGGAGGATGCTCAATAACACTACCACTTTCATCATAAACATAATTCTTTGTTAAGTAGGTTCTGAAATTTCTACAAAGTTTGCCTGCTTCTTTAAGAATATATCTCCGATGACTATCATCAACAATGAAAGATGTCTACAAAAATGTGCTCAATTGTGTTAGTATGTTTGTATAAGAATACAAACATATGAGAGTATGTATATTACCTGTATATCCTTCCAGATGTTTTCTTTCACTACTTTTAAAGCCGACGATTTCCAGTTATCACATGTTATTGGCACCATCTGTCAGGTAATTGCCCCAATATAACTCACAAATATAGCACTGTTAGGATCAATTGGTTGACCCCTATCATTCCATACAACCTAATAACAATGATAGAATAAGAAAATGAATATATGTTGATGAAAATTAATATGATTAAATAATAAAAACTTGTAAGTAGAATACCTTAAATGATATCCCTTTGCTGCGTGCACGAATAACTCCCTCCATAGCGGTCACTCCACGTTTAATAACATTTTCCTCAATATTAGGAGCATCACCATCAAGGGGAACACAGTTGTCATCACTAGAAGACATTTATCTACAACAAAGTAAAACAACATTAAATTGTTAGTTCACAAGAAAAGATGCAAGAAAAATGAATTAAGATCAATATACATCACTCACCAGAAAAAGTCGTATGAACTTAATTAGGTTAATCTTTTCCTTTTCCTTGTTGGATTAATACTTGTTTGTCCCTTCATGACATGAAATGACGGATTGACCCAAATCCCCTCATCATGATCATCTCTCATATAGAAACCATCATCTACAATAGGATCAATATCAAGTGATTGTGATGTCCCTAAGAAAGGATCATCCGCAGTATTGATATCTTCATGTGCTTGGCTACGACAGTCATTTAATTTGTTATTCAACAACACAATGGACCACTTCACTTCAGTGGGATCTGTGACATAGAATACTTGTTGAGCTTGCGAAGCTAAAATAAAAGGCTCGTCCTTATACCCCTCCCTATTGAGATCCACCCGCATGAACCCTAACTCATCAATTTGAACCCCATTATTATTGTCTGCCCACTTACAACCAAACACAGCCAATCGAAACATACTATAATCCAACTCCCATATGCGTTCAATAACACCAAAGTATGACATATTTGCATATATGGGATTTCTGTCTTTTGCACTAGAGATGTGCATAGATTCAGCTACAAGAGTCACTCCACTGTTTTGCATTGTACTTTGATAATCATGATCTTTAGTGTAGAATGTGTACCCGTTAATAAGGTAACCATTGTGAGAAAAAACGTGTACACTTGGACCATTTGCTAACCATCTCAATCTATCTGAAACTGAAGCTCTATTTATAGCCAACTCTCCAAAGACTTGTTCTTTCAGCCATGTTATAAAAGACCGATTGTGTTCTCTTGTTACCTAATTCTCATTCCTATTTAGGTTTGAATTTCGAAGTAGTTCCTTGTGTCTTTCAGCATACGGCTCAACTTCAACATCATTGTGCAGAACATATAAATGTGCTTGCTCCCACTCTGTCCTTGATATGAGCACTACATCACCTCCCTTAATCCCTTCCCCTGATATTCTTCCTGTGTGACGAGACCTTGGAAGCCATATGGAATCAACATTGCTTAGGTACTCTGTACAAAATTCAACAGCTTCTTCAACTATGTAACGCTCAACCATACAACCTTCTGGTCGACTACGGTTTTTCACATACCCTTTTAATATCTTCATATAGCGCTCGATCGGGTACATCCATCTCATATAGGCTGGTCCACACAATTGTGTCTCTCTAACCAGGTGAACAATCAGATGAACCATTATGTCAAAGAAGGATGGTGGTAAATACATCTCAAGCTCACACAATGTGACAACAATTTCTTTTTGCAATGCCGGTAACTTTCCAGGATCAATAACTTTACTGCAAATTGCCCTGAAGAAGAAACATAGTTTTATGATGGTCACCCTCACCTTTTTTGGCAAAATGGAACGTATACCCACTGGTAGTAAATGCTCCATCAAAACATGACAATCATGAGATTTTAGACCTTTTAACTTGAGATCTTTCATAGATACGAGGCTTCTAATGTTTGACGAGTATCCCTCTGGAACTTTAACTCCATCGAGAAACTTACAAAAAACTTTTTTTTCTTTCCTAGATAGAGTATGAGCTGCAGGAGGTAGATATGTACGCTTTCCCTTCTTTACCGGTCCCAATTCTATCCTCATTCCCATACTTACCATGTCCAACCTCGCATTTATCCCATCTTTACTCTTTCCTGGAACATTAAGCAACGTCCCGATAACACTTTCAAAACATTCTTTTCAATATGCATCACATCAAGGAAATGTCTTACATACAATGACTTCCAATATGGTAATTCAAAGAAAATAGAGTTTTTCTTCCACCCGCTGGTGACAAGTTCTCCTGCAAATGGCTTACCAAAATTACTACTTAAATTCTTTACCTTTTCAAACAGCTTATCACCGGTCAATGGCACAGGAGCTCTACATTCCTCTGTATTCCCATTGAATGCTTTCCTCAACCACCGGTAACGATGCCTCACGGGTAAAAATCTACGATGTCCGAGGAAGACATTCTTCTTACAATGTTCCAACCGCATCCAATACGTACTCTCTTCACATAAAGGGCATGCACACTTTCCTTTGATACTATATCCTGACAGATTACCATATGCTGGAAAATCATTAATTGTGCCAAATAACATAGCCCTCAAGTTGAAATTCTCTTTCTTGTACCCATCGTACACCTCTACACCTGTGTCCCACATTTGTTTCAAATCTTCAATTAACGAAGACAAGTATATGTCTATATCATTTCCTGGTTGTTTAGGCCCAGAAATTAACATAGACAACATCATGTACTTGCGCTTCATGCATAACCATGGAGGTAGATTATAAATCATCAAAATCACTGGCCATGTGCTGTGGGAACTACTTTGAATACCATGTGGGTTCATTCCGTCGGTAGACAATGCAATTCGTAGGTTTCTTGCTTCTTCCCCAAATTCAGGATAATCGTGATCAAATTTTGTCCATTGAGGAGAATCTGTCGGGTGACGGAACATGCCATCTTTAATCCGTTCATTTGAATGCCACGTCAAGTGTTTTGCATCTTCTGGACTGCGATACATGCGCCTAAATCTCGGTATTATGGGGAAATACCATGCCACCTTCACTGGAGTTGATTCTTTTCTTTTATATCGTGAGGCATTACATTTAGGACACATGTTTAACGATGCATATTCATTACGAAATACGATGCAATCGTTAGGACAAGCATGAATCCTCTCATAGCTCATGCCTATAGAGCATAACATTCGCTTAGCCTCATATGTTCGACTAGGAAGCACATTATCTTCTGGCAACATATCCTTTAGAATTATGAGTAACTCTGTGAAGCTCTTATCAGACCATCCATTGCTCGCTTTCAAGTTATACAATTTTAATACCGCCGACAATCGGTTGAACTTAGTACAACCACTGTACAATGGCTTCTCCGCATCACTTACCAACCGTGTAAACATTTCAGGACAATCCCGGAGATCCTCTTCAACCATATTTGCCATCTCTTCTAGGCGATCGTCATCATATGTATTTGTGTTTATATCACTTGTAGCATACCTCTCTGTACTTCCAAATTCACTGCACTCTTCTCTTGTCTCACCATGCCTTGTCCAACATGTATAACTTCGATCAATTCCATTGCACACTAAATGATCTTTCAACTCATCCTCGCTAACTCCCCTTGCATAGCAACACTTTAAACAGGGGCATATGATTTTCCTTGGATTTTCTGCATGATCAACTGCAAATCTAATGAACTCTTTCACTCCATCCTCGTATTCTTTCGATAAACGATTTGCAGACATCCATTTTCGATCCATATTTATCAATCTAACCAAAAAATTATTAACATTAGTTATTTTGTTATTTGAGAGGTGAAGGTCTGAATGAAAGTAGAAGGCTAACCTGGAGATAAAACAAGCAGATGGCAATGGCACCGTTATATCAAAGTAGGCCTCAGAGAAGACCAATCACAAAAGTATTTACTCCTGCAAGTAACACGAAGTTGTTTTTAGTTATATATATAATAGCACCTAATAGTAAAATAATCTATAAACCATTTTCTTTTGTCAAAAAGAGGCAAAGCGATTTCATATTTACATTATGTTTTACATGAATAAAGATCATGGGGATGATAATTTCTAAAAGTGATAAAGGTTATTTTACTTCTAAACTTGTTAAATTTTAAATGATATGACCACAAGCCTGCAAAAAAAACAAATTCGTATGTATTTATAGAAAGGGAAAGAAAATCTAAGGGTATAAAAAGCAAAAGGAACAACTTCGTATGTGGAACACTACAGCCGGGCACATACCTACTCACATGATTACGGCAGTGGAAGAGGAATACCAATAATCTCAACAGTGGTTATCATTCACCAAGTTTCCCTCTTCACATGATTTTGCCTTGAGAAGTTTCATCCAGGACACATCTATGTCATATGTACTCTTATGTATGCTTAAAAGATATAATTTCATAATTCACTGATGGTCTTTTGGGTTGGACTCAATGCATAATTCATTGATGGTCTTTTGCCTAATTTGTAGGTAGGCTTACAAATATTAAACATCATTGACATTATAATATAATGGGCTATGCAATCTTATGAACTCATGTATTCTGATTTGCTTGGATATGGTTCTAAGTAAATAACCTCGCAATATTAAAATTTACTTCAATTTCATATGTACTCATCCATATGTCACGCTTCCTGTTGTTCCAACAGATGATATTAAAATTATACATTGAGAATATATTTCTATTTTATTCCCTACTCAAAACATAAAGAACCTATATTTTTCTTGAGCCACACAAAAAATCTCAATAATGAATTTTTTATGTGCTGAAGAAAAAATTATAAAAATAAAACCTCATATAATTTAAAGAAAGAAAATCGACAAGGAGTGTGTTAACTGTTTTACATTTTTTAATCCCAGAAACATATTCTTAAATGCTAAATTTCCCCTACTTTGCATACCAAATTTAATTTATTTTTGCATATTATCTGATTTTTGTACATCCTTTTTAACATTAATCTTAAAAGCTTCACCATTCCAATTACACCTGCATTTGCTCATGCCAAAAAGCTGTGGATAATAATGTTGAAAAGATAACAAGTATCAAGTAACTTAAACATGTCCATAAATTGAGCAGATGAAAAAAAAATTCATACACACTGCATATGGGTGTGGGTGCTCATGCACTTTAAAACATGACAAGTATTGAGCAAACTAAAACATGCCAAAAAAATTAAGCAGATTCAGACATCCATACATACACGTAAGTGTGAGTATCTGTGTGTTCGTGCATGGGCATGCGTGTGTTTTTTGGATGGTTAAGGGTGGGGGATGCAGATATCAAGATCTCTAAAATACATTTCATAAATCTCTAAAGATACTTTTGACAATGGGGTAGGGCCAAAAGCTAACCCACCTTAGCAAAATAGTAGTTAAAGACTTTATCTGAATTAAATTAAAAAATCAGATCGCAAATAGTAGTTAAATACATTTCATAATTCATTTTTAATTTTTTTAAAAAATCAGAAAACCTGCAAACAATATCGAAATTTCTCATTAACACAAGCACAGTTGGCCAAAGTTGATCGCAAATTACTCAGCAAAGACGAGGAACGATGTAGAATCAAAGAAAAGGTATACCATTCAGAATCAAAAACTTAAAGACATGAATAAATTCAACACGACAAAACGTAGAATCATCTTGTCGGCATCATCTGCAAACGAGAAAATGGAAATCGATTATCAACAATTTCACACAAAAAGACAAGCGAAATGACCGAATTATAAAGCAAATACATCAATCTCGAAGAAAGGAATCGGAAGCCATGGGATAGATTCCGATCTCACCTCGAACCGAGCGGCGATCGAGAAGAGACACCGATCGGACCCCAAGAAAAAACCAATGGAACCGACGAGGAGACGGTGAATCGGTCGGATCCGATCAATGCGGGAATATGGCTTGGGGTTGCTCTAGGGCTTCTCGAGCGCACGAAGCGGCGACGGGAATTTTCAACGAAGCAGCGGCTGCGGCACAAAGCAAATCGCGCGATCCTAGGGCTTGGGTTGCAACGAAGATGGCAGCGTGATCCTAGGGCTTGGGTTGCAACGAAGATGGCAGCAGACGATCCTAGGGCTTCGGAGCGCACGAAGATGGCAGCGGAGCTTCGGAGCGATATTGGGAATTTACTTAAGCGATTACATGAGTCGGGCTTCGGAGCGATCGATATTGCGAAATCGTGAATGTATAATACCTTTAACAGCGCTTGTTTAATACAAGCACTGTTAAAGACCACCCTTTAGCAGCGCTTACACAAACAAGCGCTATTAAAGGGGGGCCTTTAACAGCGCTTGTTTATGCAAGCGCTGTTAAAGGCCCCCCCTTTAACAGCGCTTGTTTGTGTAAGCGCTGCTAAAGGGTGGCCTTTAATAGCGCTTGTATTAAACAAGCGCTGTCTATTGGGACTTTTAACAGCGCTTGTTCTAAAGAAGCGCTGTCTATTTGGACCTTTAACAGCGCTTGTAGAAAAAAGCGCTGTCTATTGTCTGACATTTAACAGCGCTTCTTTCTACAAGCGCTATGTATTATCTGTGTCTCTAATACACAGCGCTTGCAGAAATAAGCGATGTCTATTATCGGACCTTTAACAGCGCTTGCAGAAAGAAGCGCTGTCTATTCTCCGACCTTTAACAGCGCTCGCAAAAAGAAGCGTTGTCTAATATATGTGCCTCTAATTAACAGCGCTTATAATTGGCAAGCGCTATTAAAGGTGTGCTATTAAAGGTCCCTTTTGTAGTAGTGTTATCATGTCAAAATTGCTAGTTATGTTGATTTCTACAATGTATTTGATGGGTATTTGCTTATTGTCAATATTATTGATGTGCCCTATGGCTAGGCCCTGATAAGGCTAGCTAATTTGTGTTCTCTAATCTGAACTTATCGCTGCGATTATTGCTTAATGAGATCAACATTGCTAGTAATACGTTTAAGGATATTTTGACTAGTTTTCATCGATTCATCTTCCGATGCCTTCACGCCTTGACCGGGTGAAGCGTCGTGTGATATTAAAAGACATGAAATTTCAGCGACTATAAACTCCTAATGAATTCACAACCGTAGCATATTTGTCTCATTGAATACCAAACTTTCGTGATACCGTAATACTTTTAGGAACCACTTTCTTTGCTACCAATCTCTACACTATTCTTCACCTTCATAAAGGTGGTTGTTTTCTTAACCGTATATTATATTTGATTAGTTGAATTTGTGTTATCTCAGGTCGACTTGTCCCGAGGATTCGACTCTGGACTCTCCAGGTACTACTTGCACGATCTCCTGCGCTTGGGAGTAAAGCTCACATTATTTTGAGAGAGGCAAGCAGCAACAGAGATGACAGTGGAGGTGGATGTGGAGCAGACCACTCGTATGTTGTCGTGGTGTCCGTGTCCTCACACACATCCTCCTCGCCGGTATGCATAAGCTCTGTGGTCTCCTCAGTGCCCTCGTAGGACTCATGTGGGGTATCCAAATCAAGATGAGAAGTCTCTCCCACAAATCCTAGAGACATCTCCCCATCCTCACTATCACCGTCAAAAAATGCTTCGTCATCCAAGTGGTAGTGTTGGAAAAATGGGGTATCGGCATAAGATTTGTCTATAGGGGCCGATGAGATGGTGGTCTCAACCATGAAAGTGGGTATATCCTCTCCTTCATCCCCTCTCCTCGGTGTTGGCTTGGTGATTGGTACCATGAAGTTTTGTAATAATTAGCCTTGGTTAAACATGGCACTTTCAAGGAGAGACACGAGGCTTGATTCTTCTTATGTTGGTGGAGGGATATAAGGTTGAGGAAATGGATGGGAGGTGTTTGGGCAATGGTTGTGGGAAAATGTATGGCCTTGGTGTAGGGGGAGGCTCTCAAGCGTAAATGGGCAATCATAATACATGTGGCCAACCATCCCACAAGTCTCACAAACCACAACTGAATAAGGATCGTATCCTCCCATCTGAGCATCGAAATTTGATCTCCACATGGTTACACCAAAGATACATGGTTACACCAAAGATACATGGTTACACACGCACCCGGGACAAGTGACTCATAGTCTTACCGCAAGCGCACGGTGTAGCGGCGAGCAGGTATCGAACTCAGGGAGGAACAATGACAGTGTCTCCTTCCAATCACCTAGCTATCAAAATGGTCGAGAATAATTCGGGGTGAAATGGTCACCATCGTTTAAATGTCGATGGAAATATCAATAAAATAAAACGCCTAGGGATAGGGAATCCCCGCTACGGACCGTATCTCATGTTGTGATACGTAGGTTTCATCATTGCTAGACTTGAATCTTAGGTGAACTAGTCGCGACTAAATGTAGAACCAAGCTCACGCTCTCGCGCTATTTCCGGTCTATAGCAAACCTAGGGTAGGGCCCAATCTCTTGCAAACCCTAACCTAAGCTGCTAGCGTGAAGAACGACATCATCGTTCGATCGTATCTCGAGCCCACTCTCGTGCAAACTCGAGCTACGACCTAGGTTGAGATAGTTCCTACCCGTCCAATCTCTTGCAAACGGGTATTGGTAAAGAATCACGATTGAAAACCCTAGCTTTGGTCCAATCTCTTGCAAACCAATCCTAGATGAGTCCAATCGTAAATCTAAATCGAATTTCTAGGGCTTCTTATCAATTGGGACCCAATCACTTACAAATCCCAATCGATATGAGTCCCTAGCAATCCGTAATCAATCAATCCCAAACTAACCCTAATCAATTCTAGCAAGAATTTCACCAATTTATCACAATTTAGAAATAGGGTCTATAGGGTTCATCCCTACGCCCTAAGACGATAAAACTACTCACTAATCGTCATGCAATTCATAAGAAAATCAATAGTAAAATCAACATAATTCATTGTAATAGAGAAATTATCAACAAAAATAGGGGGTTTGATAAGAATAGAGACAAACCAATGAGAATCCAATAGCATCCAACAAAAGTAGCCTTTCTAATCTCTCCAAAAAACTAAATCTAATTATCTAAAAAGCTCTTAAAAAGGCTGCCAAAAAGTATCAAAAAGTCCTTCTAAACTAGGGCAAAAACTGGGTTTAAATACCCTTCAAAATCGCCCAGAAAATCGTGACCAAAATGCCCCTGCGCAGCTCAGAAATCGCGCTTTACGCAGCAGGCAGAGCGGCTCACTCGGCCGAGTGACAAACCCTGTACATTTCCAGTAAGTCGGGGATTTTCGGGGGTCTGTCTTCGGAGGTGACTCGGCCGAGTGGCTTTACTCACACGGCCGAGGGGCATTCGGTACTCGCCCAAGTCGGAACCCTTAATCGACTGACGGATTCCAGTAAGTCGGCTCCTTCGATGGGTGGATTTTCCCGTGCCACTCGGGTGAGGGGATCTCCATACTTGGCCGAGTGGACTATCGTCACTCGGTCGAGTGCACGCTGATTTCCTTTTGTGGTGCGTGTCCGGTCTGGTCGGTCGAGTGGTCTTCTTGCTCGGCCGAGTGAGTGCTTCACTCGGTCGAGTGACATACTATAGAAGCCCAATCTTCATCATTTTGCCTCCTCGTCGCTCCTACGAAGTTCCTTCTTCTTCCACTCTTCTTCCATCGTCGAATAGCCCTCAAAAGAGTCTTGGGTGACACTCCGGAGTGGGTGCAAATCCTCTTGATCTCAAAATCACTCTGAATCGCTCCATATCTCCTGAAATACGACAAAAACAAGAAATCGTGAAAAACATCGTAATATTATCGAATAATCGTGAAAAACGCGTTATGATCGATCAAAGTGGCATGCAAACATGCAGAAAAAGGGTGTAAAATATGGAGTGATTAGAAGCCATTGATCTACTTGAGCATATGGCAGCGAATAACCAACAGTGGAGCAAGGAGCACACCATTGTCACCAAGACCCCTGTGGTAAAAGCTGTTAGCCACCTCGATTCTTACATTGAGGCTTTGTGCAAGTAGGTGGCTAGGATCGAGCAATGGTTGGACTCCATCCTTACAACTGCCAGCACCCCAACCTATCATCCTTCGGAGGAATACGGAGAGCAAAGCTACGTTCCCAATTAGGGACATTATGAGGGAGCCGAATCATCTGAGTCGGTACAGTATGTCCAAGGAGATAGGCGAAATCAGTGACAACATCCGGTCACAAAGGAATCACTCTGGATTGTCTTACGGGAACCCAAGTGGATGGTTGTAACCTCCACAATTTCAGAGGCCACCACCTCCTCCTCAACAACAAAAAGGACAGCTGCCACATCAATAACAGAGCGGATTTAGGCCCTCTGGGTCGTATCTGTAGGAGAATATGTGCCCATAAGGCAATTTATCCCAGATATACGTCTTGTTCATACGGTATATGGTACGTATTATTCTAAGTATAAAATCGTTCGTATTAATATACTTAGATAATATCCATAGACTTATAGTTAGATCCTTACGTATCTAGATGAGATCTCGATTATGAGTAAGTAAGTGACCGAATAGAAACGTAAGTCTTAAACTGTTCATGGCCATAGATGTGTCAAGAACTGGATATCGACACATCGGATAGACCATTGTGTCTTAGTCTTACCTTAGGGTAATGATGATCTCATAGTCATTCGACGACACATTAGATAGACCATTGTGTCTTAGTCTTACCTTAGGGTAATGATGATCTCATAGTCATTCGACTTGGTGAAGTCGGAGACGAGACACAGGTGCTCATTGGAGAATGAGTTCACTGAACGACCACATAAGAGTTATAAAATGGTTAACTTTAACTGAACTGTCTTTAATAACTCTAGGGTGATGATAGGTTAGCTTGTCCTTGACGTGCGTTTATATTTCATATATTTATGCACGTTTTCTTCCGTGTTTTTCCGTATTTTACCGCCGTCTTTTATTCGTTTTCTCGTGTTTTCTTGTTTTCTCTTGTTTTCTTTCTCTTTTCCGTATTTTCCGTGTTTTGCAGGAGTTTGCTGGCATTTGGGGCGTAAAACGATGATATCATGTGTCCCCGGAGCAACGGGAGGAGTCACGCGTGATCCAGGGGGTCAAACGACGAAGATTACATCTTTCAGCCCCTCGCCCGGTCGGTTGGTCATCTCCAACCGATCGGGTGATGCACGCGTGCACCACCCGGACGTAGCTTGGAGCTCACGAGAAGTCACCCGGTCGGTTCAGCGACCGGGTCAGAAGCTCAAAGTCTTTGAAAATTCGAAGCTGATTTCCAACCGATCGGGTGACCTTCACCCGATCGGTTCACCTGTAGACGAATTTCAACAGCCAAGACTCGAAGTTCCAATCGGTCTCCTCACCCGGTCCGCCTCAAGATCCAACCGGTCGGCACCAAGATCCAACCGACCGCACCAAGTATCAACCGACCGGTTCATACTGACCGGGTGAAACCCCCGCATTGCGCTGTGATTTTGTGAAGCAGCTCACCCGACCGGTTGACTTGTCAACCGATCGGGTGATGTCGTTTTCTATAAATAGAACCCTAGGTTTCCCAGATTCGGGAGTTGGTTATTTTTTACTGTTTTCTTCATTTTGTGACGGCTGTAATTTTCCAGTTTTTGCAAGTTTTCGGATCTTTGTAAAACTTTAGTATTATCTTAATTGCTTTACTACCTTTGCATTCCTATTGTCTCATTATGATTTTGACGGTTCATTTTCATTTAGATCGCTTTTTAATGAACATTTGTGAGTAGTCCCCTAATCCGGGGTTTTGGCGGAAACCCCATCGGGGGCTCTTCCCGATGCGTCCATAGGGTTAGGATATCGATAGGGACTAGGAATCTAACAGTTACACGGGGTGTTTTATTGTCATCGGCGGGAAAAAGACCGCCTTTGACCGTCAGGCCAAGGGGGAATAAACTTGGCGGTTGACCCCCTAGCCATAGCTCACGCCTTTAGCGTAGACGCCAAATCCTAGCGCGCGGGAGCGGCAGGATGAGACGTTGGGAGTTATCGTTGCGAGCGTAGTGCTCCCGGAGTCGATCAGTGTTAATGGACATGGGAGTGCCCACTGATCAAACCCGGGAAGTCCGACATATCATCCTGGGCACCGACCGGAATATCGGGCCCATGGGATACCTGTACCACTTTTAGAGGCAACGTCTCACCATTAGACCCTAATTCCGATCGCCATCCTACCCGTAGGCCATATCGGCGAGAGTCGCTCATTGGGGTGGAAACAAAAGTCCCGAGTTTTATTTTCATATTGTGTATACCTCGCTTCCCTTTACCGTGACAACCCATCATTCGATCTGGGCTAGCTCGCCCACGGGGTGATTTTGGTCCTCTTTGACACAAGCACATCCTCGCCTCCCTGTGTTCGACCCCCAAGCCACACTACAACACCGTGCGCTTGCGGTTACAAATATTTAGATTTCCGCGCCCCCGTTCGCGCCGAGCCGGGGCGCCGGTCAAGTTTATGGCGCCGTTGCCGGGGAGGCAACGTGCTTGTTCTTTTAGGATCTCATGAACCCTAGTGTCTAGCTCTTATCCCTACCTCGCAATAATTTTCGCACTCTACACTTTCCAATTTCGCTTGTACATATTGTAGATAGTAATTGTATAGTGCTAACTGACTGAATCGCCGCGCTACCATCGCTACATTCGGTTCCTGTTTATGCAACCCGTGCTTTTGACGTGTTTGCTTCTTGTGCAGTTCTCTCTCTCCTTTCATATAGGTTCTTTTCCCCACGACGAGGATGTTGCATGCAGTTTCAGGAGACATCTGGGATCACTCACACCATATCCGCTGTTTGGCACGAAGCTTAGCGGAATCCCTTAATACTTCGAATATACTACCTCTCCTGTCTACCGCCGTGGAAAATCAGAGGAGATATCGAGATACGCAGGAGCACCTTGCCACGACAACTCTCTTTCCTCATGGTGAAGTGGCATATATCGACATTCCTAGTCCCGAATTTAGTGAAGAAGAGTTGTTCGTGGAGTTTCATCAGGAGAACCATCAGGCTGAGTCTGTGGGCTACATAGGACAGGAACCGATCTATTCCTTACAGACTTCTATCGAGCATCCCAGATCTTTGGACAATGAGGAAGCTAGAAACAGATGTGGGGAACCATCGACAGTTGAAACCTGTTTTCACTTAGAAGCCTTCTTCCCAGACAATTATTATGAGCTTGAAAGGGACCCAGTGCCTTCCTCGATCATTCTGACAATACCTTGCAAAAATTTGCCATGCGGGACCGCGTCTGAGAGTGAGATTCCGGATGCTGGCTTCCAAGAAATCCACGAAGAACTCCTTTCCCTTGAGGATGCTCAGCTTGAGAAGTATGCGTCGGGGCCTCATGAAGTTGAGATGAAGGAGTTACCCCCGGGGCTGAAGTATGAATATTTGGGGGTTGGCTCGACCCTTCCGGTCATAGTGAACTCTTCACTGCCTAAAGACCAAATGACCAAACTTCTTGGCGTTTTAAAAAGGTTTAAATGAGTTTTCGGATATGCAATTGAAGATTTAAAAGGGTTTAGCGTAGGCCTCTGCTCACACAGAATTCTGCTTGAAGATGAGGAAGCCTCCTCGATTGAGCCGCATCGGAGGCTAAATCCCATCATGATGGAAGTTGTAAAAAAGGAGATTGTTAGGCTTCTACATGCCGGTATCATATACCCTATCTCCGATAGTCGCTGGGTTAGCCCGGTGCACGTCGTACCCAAGAAAGGAGGAATGACGGTGGTTCGCAACGAGAAGAACGAGCTAATACCAACGAGGACCGTCACGGGGTACAGGATGTGCATTGACTATAGAAAGCTGAACAAGGCAACAAGGAAGGATCATTACCCTCTCCCCTTTATCGACCAGATGCTCGAGAGACTGGCGAAGCATAATTATTTCTGTTTCATGGACGGGTACTCAGGATTTCTTCAGATCCCTATTCATAACGATGACAAGGAGAAGACGACTTTCACTTGCCCATTCGGGACGTATGCCTATAGAAGAATGCCGTTCGGACTTTGTAACGCCCCTGCTACATTCCAAAGACTCATGTCCGCTATCTTCTCCGACTACTCTCAGGATATCATGGAGGTTTTCATGGACGACTTCTCCGTCGATGGAACTAAGTTTGACTCGTGCCTCGGTAACCTAACTAAAGTCCTGGAGAGATGTCAAGAAAAAGGATTAGTCCTAAACTGGGAGAAGTGCCACTTCATGGTCCAAGAAGGAGTTGTGCTTGGGCACGTCATCTCTTCGAGGGGAATCGAGGTTGATAAGGCTAAAGTTGAGGTGATTGAAAAGCTTCCACCACCGCTCAATCTTCGGGGAGTCCGTGGTTTCTTAGGACATGCAGGATTTTATCGCCGCTTCATAAAAGACTTTTCGAAGATTTCCATGCAGCTAACCCAACTCCTCGTGAAGGACGTGCCTTTCGTCTTCAGCGAGGAGTGTATGGAGGCCTTCCGCACTTTGAAGCAAGCTTTGATTTCCGCGCCCATGATACAGCCACCGGACTGGAATTTACCCTTTGAGCTGATGTGTGATGCTAGTGATTATGCGGTTGGTGCCGTCTTGGGGCAGAGGAAGGATAAAAATCTTCACGTCATATATTATACGAGCAAAACCCTTGATGCCGCCCAAAGAAATTATACTACCACGGAAAAGGAATTGCTAGCGGTCATCTACGCCATGGATAAGTTCCGACAATATCTCGTTGGCACCAAAGTGATCGTGCACACAGATCACACGGCTCTTAAATACCTATTAAGCAAGAAAGAAGCTAAGCCGCGGCTCATTAGATGGATTCTCCTCCTCCAGGAATTCGACTTGGAAATCAGAGACAAGAAGGGGGCGGAGAATGTTGTTGCCGATCACCTGTCCAGGATGCATACCCTCGATTTAAATGCTACGCCGATCGATGATTCGCTCCCTGACAAGCACCTCTTCTCTGTCTCTTCCTCCTGGACCCCCTGGTACACCGACATTGCAAATTATCTGGCTTGTGCCATCGTCCCCCATAATGTGAGCTTTCAGCAGAAGAAGAAATTTTTCCATGAGGTCCGTAAATTTTATTGGGATGACCCCCACCTATACAAAACCTGTAATGATGGGGTGATTCGAAGATGCATCCCTGAGACTGAGGCGACCTCCATCATTTCCCACTGCCACGGGCAGCAATGTGGAGGGCACGCGGGCACCTACAAGACCACCGCAAAAATTCTCCAGAGTGGATTCTATTGGCCTACACTCTTCAAGGACACACATGCTTATATCCAAGCCTGTGATAAATGCCAAAGGGCGGAAAATATCTCCAAAAGGAATGAGATGCCTCAACACTACATCCTGGAGGTAGAAATCTTTGATGTGTGGGGAGTGGACTTCATGGGACCGTTCCCTTCCTCTTCAGGGAACCAGTATATCTTGGTGGCTGTGGACTACGTGTCGAAATGGGTTGAAGCGATAGCCAGTCAAACCAATGATTCCAGAGTGGTGGCCAAGTTCTTCAAAAGCAACATCTTCCTGCGGTTCGGTGTACCTCGTGTCCTGATCAGTGACGGAGGGAGCCACTTTATAGAGAAGAAATTCGAGGCTCTCTTAAAAAAATACGGGGTACAACACCGGGTGGGGCGTGCCTACCACCCGCAGACCAGCGGTCAGGCGGAGGTCTCTAACCGGGAGATTAAAAGCATACTAGAAAAGACGGTGGCCAATTCTAGAAAGGATTGGTCATCAAAGCTTCCTGACGCGCTTTGGGCCTACAGGACGGCATTTAAAACTCCGATCGGCCCGACTCCCTACCGGCTTGTCTATGGGAAATCTTGCCATCTTCCTGTGGAATTGGAGCATAAGGCGTTTTGGGCAATTAAGAATCTGAAGTTCGATACCAAGGAGGTGGGGGGGGCACCGGCAGTTACAACTCAACGAGCTCGACGAAATCCGGCTCAACGCCTATGAGAACGCCAAGATTTACAAGGAGAAGCTGAAGTGGTGGCACGATAAGCGAATCTTGAAGAGAGAATTCAAAGAAGGGGACTTAGTTCTCCTATTCAAATCAAAGCTGAAGCTCTTTCCTGGAAAAATCAAGTCAAGGTGGTCGGGACCGTTCCGCGTCACCATGGTTTTCCCGCATGGGGCTATTGAGATAATGGGAATGGATGAACCGTTTAAAGTCAACGGACAGCGTCTGAAACACTATACGGTTGGAGAACCAGAATTCTCTTCGGTAGGATCCCCAGCGAGTGACAACACTTCCTCTAACCCTCCGGATCCTAATTGACCTCCGCTAGAGGCGTCGAGCGAACGACGTTAAACAAAAGCGCTTCATGGGAGGCAACCCATGCTCTAAAATCTCTATCTCCAATCTTTGGAATTATTTCTAACTTAATTTTATCTATTTCTGATAAATAAATCCAGCCGCATAAACTTCAGTTGAAGACTGATGCCATGTGTGCATTTTTTTGTAGAAAACAAGGCCTCAACCGATCGGGTGAGTTCTCACCCGATCGGTTGGGATGTATCAGCTTACGGCCATGTCTGTCGTCGAATGAACCGACCGGGTGGAGAATGATGAGACCGGGTGAGCAGACCGGGTGACCTGGGGGAACTCTCGGGAAAATTTCAGAATTGGTCAACCGACCAGGTGGCAAAATGCGAGACCGGTTGCGGGACCGGGTGAGAAACTCTGAGTTCTCGGGAAAATGTGTGGAGCGGCGAACCGATCGGTTGAGTTCTCAACCGATCGGGTCGCCTGTAGCATTTCTTCAGCATCAAATTTTCGACCTAATGTCAACCGATCAGGTGAAAACTCACCCGACCGGTTTGACTTAAAACCTATAAATACCCCCCGACCCACCCGCTCACAAACCCTCGCCCGATCTCGCCGTTTCTCTGACGTTTCGCCTCCTCCTCTTGCGCCTGACCTCGTTCTTCCCCAAAATCACCCCCAATCGACCCCCCATCTCCCCAACCATCCCACCATCGATTTCCCTCCGTTCTCCTCGATTCCACCTATACATAAAACCCTAACTTTCACCCGGTCTCCCAAAATTTCAAAATTTGCTGAAGAAATTGCGGCGGCTTCACAACGTGCTCCTATCGAGTAGCATCGGGGCGTCTACGAGTGAAGATCTTCATCTCATTTGGGTAAACTTGCTCCTTAGCTCAATTTTAATTTTGCACCAAATATTCCATTTGCTCGTTGATCGTGTTTGTGCTTATTCATTGTGTTTTGCATACTCACGCACACACACGACTCCCGCACAATGCCTCCCCGCCGTGCCAAGCCCTCCTCGCCATCTGCTTACCATTCCACCGCCAGCGACTCCGAGTAACACCCCCCTTCCTTTGTTTTGCTGTGTTATCGTGTTTTATTTTCTTTGTGTGTGTGTGTGTGTGTGTGTGCTTATTTTCCTTTTTTTCGTGTCGTGTCATGTCGTATAATTTGTTCTTTTCCTTCTTTCTTTTTCTATTTTTGTGTCGTGTAGTTTATTTTCGTGATTTCGTTTTTTCTTTATTTTCAGTTTCGTATCTGTGTTTTTCATTTCTTTTTGTGTCGGTGCGTATTCCCCCCCATTTTCATTGCCCTCCCGTACTCACTCTTATTGCATTGAGGGCAATGCAAGCTTCAGCTTGGGGGAGTCGCACTTTGTGCGTCGTTTGAGTCTTTCTCTTTCGTTTTTTGGTCGTTTTCATCGTGTTTTTATTTTTTTTCTTTTCTTCTTTTTATCTCTTTCTCCTAGAGATGGACCCTATTGACTGGTGCCATGCCACGCCGGCGGTGGTGAGCCGCGTGGCAGGGGGGGTTTAGATATTTGTAACCGCAAGCGCACGGTGTTGTAGTGTGGCTTGGGGGTTGAACACAGGGAGGCTAGGATGTGCTTGTGTCAAGGAGGACCAAAATCACCCCGTGGGCGAGCTAGCCCGAATCGGTTGATGGGTTGTCACGATATAGGAATGCAAGGTATGAACAATAAGAAAATAAACCCGGGACTTTGGTTTCCACTCCAACGAGCGACTCTCGCCGATGCGGCCTACGGGTCGGATGGCGATCGGAATTAGGGACTAATGATGAGACGTTGCCTCTGAAAGTGGTACCGGCATCCCATGGGCCCGATATTCCGGTCGGTGCCCAGGATGATACACTGGACTTCCCGGATTCGATCAGTGGGCACTCCCGTGTCCATTAACACTGATCGATTCCGGGAGCACTAAGCTCGCAACGATAACTCCCAACGTCTCATCCTTCCGCTCCCGCGCGCTAGGATTCGACGTCTACGCTAAGGGCGTGAGCTATGGCTAGGGAGTCAACTGCCAAGTTTATTCCCCCTTGGCCCAACGGTCAAAGGCGGTCTTTTTCTCGCCGATGACAATGAAACACCCCGCGTAACCGTTAGATTCCTAATCCCTATCAATTTCCTAACCCTATGGATGCATCGGGAAGAGCCCCCGAAGGGGTTTCCGCCAAAATCCCAGATTTCGGAACTACTCACAAAAATTCATTAAAAAGCGATCTAAATGAAAATGAACCGTTGGAATCATAATCAGACAATTGGAATGCGAAAGTAATAGATTAATTAAGACAATACTAAAATTTGAGAAAGATCCGAAAACTTACAAAAGAACAGTAATTACAGCCGTCACAATAGGAGAAAACAGTAAAAACTAGCAGCTCCCCGATCGGGTGATCCGTTACAGATAATAACAGAAAACGGCGAACTTTCACTCATATGAACCGGTCGGTTGAGTTCTTGGAGTGACCGGTTGGATCTTGGCGCCATCGGGTGAAGTGATCGGTTGGGTGCCCGTGTCTTCGGCTCTTCAGCATCAGCTACAGATGAACCGATCGGGTGAGAGTCACCTGATCGGTTGGAATTTGGCTCGAGAAGACAGAGAGTTGGCCCCAGTTGAACCGGCCTGTGAACCGGTCGGGTGACTTCCACTTGAGCTCCGGCTGAGACCGGGTGGTGCACGCGTGCATCACCCGATCGGTTGGAGATGACCAACCGACCGGGTGAGGGGCTGAAAGATGTATTCTTTGTCGTTTGGCCCACTGGATCACGCGTGACTCCTCCCGTTGCTCCGGGGACACATGATATCATCGTTAAACGTCCCCTATACGAGCAATCTCCTGCAGACATGGAGAAACAAAGAAAAGTGAAAGAAAACGAGAAAATACGAGAAAACGAATAAAAGACGGCGGAAAACACGGAGAAACACAAAAGAAAACATGCGTGAATATATGAAATATAAACACACGTCAAAATCCCCCAAGCTGAACTCTTCATCGTCCTCGAGGAAGACGAGTGAGAGTAGGAGCTCGGAGGGAAAAAATAGAGAGGAAGAAAGAAAAAGAAAACTCTATATCCTAGATCGTCCGTCAGAGCCAACAAAATCAAAAACGACACACCAAGCAAGAAAACTCAAATCTCATCACTAAACCTAGGAAAACGAGTCCAAACAAGTGTCGTGGGCCCACGCGGTGAAGCGCGAGTTGTAATGCCCTACCAGCTACTGCACAAGTACTAGAGGGGGGGGGGGGGGTGAATAGTACTTTAAAATAATAAGGAGTATAATTCCAAATTAAATTGCAATCAACTACCAAATCAATTTGCGGAAGCTTAAATTGAACGACGACAACGAAATTGACAATGCTAACAAACGATGTTAATGGGTTCGGATCCACCCAAGTCTCCCCGACTTGTTCCCGGTGATCCTACGTCCCAACCACCCGGATCCCCTCCGGATACTTGAGTTAGAAACCCTAACTCAAGATTTCTACTATGAATATCTTGTGAAAAACCTTCACAAGATCAAATCATACATGCAATGGCAAAGTGAATCCCACAACCCGGGATCACAAACTTCTCTCACAACCGAGAGAACCAATAAGCAATATAAAAGAGTTTATATGAAATAAACAAGCTTACCACAAAATCCTATACCTTGAGTTTTTCTTACCCAATAGGTGGAATGAAGGATTTGAGGAAGATGAAGTTACCAAACCCTAGCACCAAGGAAATGAGCAGCAAAGGGTGCCTAGGGATGATTTGGAAACTTGAATCAAGCAATAGCTTGAAGAGCTCACCAAGAACAAGCTTCTCTCTAGATCTAGAAATGAGAGAGAATGGGTTTCTTGTGAGGAAGAGAGCTTTAGATTTGAGGGAGAATAGCTATCTCTTTAGAACTCAATGAATCTCTTAATGGCAGCTCTATCTCAGATAGAAATGACCTAGGTTCGTATTTATAGGGTCCCATAAAAACAAGTTAGGTCAATCTCCAACGGAAAGAAATCTGTGAGAATTAGTCGGTCAAAGAACACTCACTGACCGACTAGTTCATCAACTAGTCGGTCAGCCAAACAACGTGGACCGACTAAGAGTAGATCTGAGAAGAAAGAGAATTTCAGACCTAGACATCTAGTCGGTCCAAGAACACTGTCTGACCGACTAGTTTCACAACTAGTCGGTCATCCAATGAACGTAGACCGACTAAGAGGCAAAACAACTTAGTCTGAAGGCAAGTTGACTTAGTCGGTCTAAGAACAAAAGTTGACCGACTAGATTGTCAACTAGTCGGTCATCAAACGTTCTTAAACCGACTAACGGTAAACAGTAGCTTAGGAGAAATTTAGAGTGAACAGTAAGTCACAACTAGTCGGTCAAAGAAGCATCACTGACCGACTAGTTCACAAACTAGTCGGTCGGTGAGTCAACGTAGACCGACTAACTGTAAACAGTAAAGTCCAAGAAATTAAGGAATCAAACTAGTCGGTCCAAGAACAGTTGCCGACCGACTAGATCACCATCTAGTTGGTCAGTACTTGTTCTTGTACCAACTAACATGCACAACAAAGTCCGAATCGAAGCGCGACGCTTCGAGGAAGATAGAATGAACTTGTGCAAGAATCCTAGAGCTACGAAATGAGCGTAATGAAGATAGAAACGTAAGATATACTCAAGGCTTAACATTCTATCAATCGAAACTAAAAGACTATAAATAAAACCTTAATAAACGGTCTTTGAGAGCCTCGATTGAATCTTCATAACTTCCAAAGCGTTGCAGGAGCTTCAACGAAGCTTTAGGCTAGAATACGAGCTTTTGGAAGTGTTGAGATGTCGCTTTGAATATTCTCGTGAAATTGGCGACGATCTCCAAAACTGCGCTCACAAATTGTTAGTTCATGAATTATTTATGTTTGCTCATCATCAAAACCAAATCCGGGGAGTCCAATATTCAACATTCTCCCCCTTTTTGGTGATGACAAACCAACATAAATAATAATCAAAGATAATAATTCAAATGTAAAATACTTACTCCCCCTGCATTGATGACACGTTAATTCCAACATGAATATAAATGAATTGCATCAAGCAGACGAGTAAGATAAATAAAGTGAATTGATTTTTGAAATATCGGATTTTGAAAAATCCTTATATGTATCTTAACTCCCCCTGAATCTAACATATCAAACTAGATTCTTGGAAATTGAGTTAAAATTTTCATTTGCGCTATTTATTATCATTATCTCTCCCCCTTTGGCATTATCCCAAAAATGGGGGGGGGCGTACAACGACAACAATTAGGAAATGTAAAATCCAACATCGGGAGTCGTAGACAAAGACGATGGAGCTAATTGACACCAAAGGAAAAACGATTAAATCAAATCAAAGTGTGCCAATTGTCCATTATCACAAAGTGAAAATCAAAATCATCAAAAATACCAAATAATTATTCATTTCTTGAATAAAGAAACATACTCTTCAATATTCAATATTCTTGGTTAAATTTGTGCATGGAAAACAATTCTATACAATTATAGAATTTAAATCTATTTAACCAAGTTTTCATGCGTCGAGCGACGAAATCTCATTTCAAATACATTCAACGAATATTAAAATTTTGCACGACGAATAAAAGACAAAGTGAATAACGATGAACATATATATATGCAGAGACAACATGAGTATATCCAAAAAAAATATCACATCGAATATATGAGATACATCATATCAAGCGTTACATATCATCAAAAAGAAATACATCAACATCATCGATACAATATACCCATCAAAAGGAAATACACCATCATCATCATCATTCTCATCAAAATAAATACAGCAGCAGCGACGACATCCAAAACATAATAACCCTCATACCCTATCCTAACCCATAATACTCTCGCTAAGATATATCATCCAAAGCGTATATGGAGAGTCCTCGGAACAACGATCACGAGGAGGAGGCAGGATCTGCAGCGTCCGTGGGTCCAGTCGACGGAGTGGACTCAGGATCTGCAGGGAGAAGAGGCGTCTCAACAGATGGAATCGTCGGGGCAGGAGTCAAGATCACAGGAACATGCTCTATAGCAGCAAGGGTCTCGACAGCAGAAGAGACAACAGGAATATCAGCAGGCGCAGCAACAGGGTCAACAGCAGGCTCTGAAGACTGAAGTGCTGAAGCAGAAGGCTCTGGAGCACCGGAAGAGGTGCCAACTCCAGGAGCAGAAGTGGAAACACCAGCAGCAGCAGCAGTGGCCTCATCGCCACGGGCAAAAGAAGTGACAAGCTCGTCAAGCTCCTCATCGTCCATCTCCTCGGCCTCAGACACCGAAGGAGGAAGCTCAATCCCCATCATACGAGCCATACGACATACGACCTCCTCAGTACGAGCCAAACGGGAGTCGTGCTGACGAAGTAGACGTACGACATCGTCCAAAGTAGCAGGGGAAGAGGAGGCTGCAGCGGCTGACGGAGTAGACTGAGAAGCAGATGCGGTAGACCTCTGCACGTGACGAAGTGCCGCTAAAGATTTCTTCACGGCCGTCGCGTTCAGAGGCGTACCCAAAGGACGCTCATCGTCAGGTGGGAGAGGAACGCGAAAATGACGGAATACGAGTGTCAATAAGCAGGGGTATGGAATGTGCGCAGACTTATTGGTCTTGCGTATACACTCGAAAGAATCCATCTTATCGAGTATCACGCGAGCCCAATTTATCTCGCACCCCAAGAAAAGAGCGTATATGAGCTTCAAAAACGGCTGAGAGGGAAGTGAAGAGGATCCATATTTCGGAAGAAGACATGATTTCAAAATCAGGTTAAGAACCCACGCATTCGGCTTAAAGGATTTCGAAGGAACACCAATGAATGCGGAGGGGATAACCTGGAAAATATCTGCAAGAATAGACTGATCCAAGGAAGAAATGTCGTCTACAGAAATGTCCGAGGGGAGGAGACCACACGATGCACAACCAAGGATCTCCCCCAAGATTTCTGCCGTGAGAACTATAGGAGTTCCCAAGACAGTCGTCTCAATGGAGTGGCTGGCGTCGTACTGGCCTCGAATACGGTTGGCATAGAACAATTTCACGAGGCGAGGGTATGGTTTGGGATTGGCCTTGGGGTCGTATCGGAGATAATCTAGAAGGCCACTATAAGACAGAAGATCAGCAAGGCCGAGGAAATCAGAGAACTGAACGTAATGCTCTAACAACAGTGGACAGTGTTCTATACGGTTGTACGCGGCGAGACACTGAGGGTCATCGCGGCACAACGATATGTCTACACCGCCAACTGGCATAGGAGCTTTACCCTTGGCCTTACGGGTCTTCAGAGGTGGGGTAGGTTCCCTAGTAGGCTCATCCTCAGGGATAAAATCAGTATCGGAATCGAAATCGGGAGGAGTAGCCGGAGTATGAAGAATAGGCTTTTTGGTCTTGGATTTGCGGGGCTTGACGGTGGCAGTCCTAGGCTTCTTAAGAGGAGGCGACGAAGGAGAGGCTTGGGTAGACTTGGCACGACGCTTAGGCTTCGGGGGATTCCTAGGGTCGGAAGGCCCTACGGTCATAGGAGAGGCCCCGGAAGAGGTGATTGGAATACGAGTCTTAGCCATAGTTCTAAGAGCACAAGCAATCGAAGATTAGGTCACTAACAACCTAGAGATCACAAGCAAACAACCCTAGAGATCAAGAAAATTCGAAAATCACAAGCCCTAGGTTAGAAATTGAAACCCTAGGACCTAGAGCTTGAAATCAAGGAGAGACAACCCTAGAATAGGAAATCGACCTAGGAGAGGGAGGGAGATACCTAGGAGGTGGAGTCGACGGCGGCGGACGGCGGCGATCGACGGAGAAACGGCCGGAAGACGAAGGGTTTCGAGTTGAGGGTTTTGGGTTTTCGGGCTGGAGCAAGTGAGAAGACCGACTAAATGAGAATTTAGTCGGACGAGATCGAGTATAAGTCGGTCGGGATGCGAAAAGACACAGCTGCCCTAACACACTTAGTCGGTCACAGTTCAAGTACTGACCGACTAGATTACGATCTAGTCGGTCGGTCAATGAGCTTGAACCGACTAAGTCGAAACAGTAGCTCAGATGAATTTCTAGGGCAAGAATTAGTCGGTCGCAGTATATTCACTGACCGACTAGTTTTCAATCTAGTCGGTCGGAAAGTATACTATGACCGACTAACGATAGGAAAAGATAGGAGATGGATATTTGCATGATCTAGTCGGTCTGAGTTCATTTGCTGACCGACTAGATGAGCATCTAGTCGGTTGACAAGTGAACTGAAACCGACTAGAAGAGTCCAAAAGTAGAAATTTGATTTCTCTTCACAAACCACTTGGATGATACATCCAAACTCACTCATTAGTCATCTAAATTACCCCATAAAACGTCGAAATCTTAAATACGACATTGAAATACGAATTCGAGCAATAAATTCAAATAATTCACATAAAATTCCCAAAAATTCAATTAATCTAGCATGAATGAAATATCGCGAAATATATTAGCATGCAAGATGATTGAATTAAAATATGAATCTTATATCTCGGATTCACCCATAATCCCCAATTCTCAACGCAACCGCACAAAGGAGTCCTCCTTTAGGGGTTTCGTGAAAATATCGGCGATTTGCTTTTGGGTTTCAACGTACACTAAAATGATGTCCTTTTTAGCAACATGATCATCTAAGAAATGGTGTCGGACATCTATGTGTTTCGATCGGGAATGGTGCACCGGATTCTTTGAAAGACAGATAGCACTTTGGTTATCCACCATGATAGGGCTAGTATCACAATGAATACCAAAATCCTTCAATGTGTGTCTCATCCAAAGAACCTGGGCACAAGCGGCACCGGCGGCAATATATTCCGCCTCGGTGGTTGAAAGTGAAACCGAATTTTGCTTCTTGGAAAACCAAGAGACAAGAGAATTTCCTAGAAAATGGCAAGTGCCACTAGTACTTTTCCTGTCGGATTTGCATCCCGCATAATCAGCGTCACTGTATGAGACTAACTCATACGTGCTAGATCTCGGATAAAGTAATCCAAAATCTAAAGTGTAACTTAGATAGCGAAAAATACGTTTTACCGCTACTAAGTGAGAATCCTTAGGTTGAGACTGATAACGAGCACATATACATACGGCAAACATAATATCGGGCCTACTTGCGGTAAGATAAAGCAAACTACCTATCATACCTCGATATAGACGAATGTCTACATCCTTACCGCCCGTATCCTTGTCAAGATGCGTAGTCGTGCTCATCGGAGTCTTTTTCCCGGAGGCATTCTCCATTCCAAATCGCTTTAGCAACTCCACCGTGTACTTCGTTTGGTGGATGAAGATTGCATCGTTCATTTGGCGAATTTGGAGACCTAAGAAATATTTGAGTTCGCCCATGTGGCTCATCTCAAATTGTTCCTTCATAACATTAGAAAACTCTTCGCAAAGAGTGAAGTTAGTAGCACCGAAAATGATATCATCAACATAAATTTGAACTAATAAAATATCATTGTTCGCATGCTTAATAAAAAGTGTTGAATCGGCTTCGCCCATTTTAAAATTCAAATCCAAAAGAAAATTCTTTAGGCGATCATACCAAGCTCGAGGAGCTTGTCTCAAACCATAAAGAGCTTTCTTTAGTTTAAAAACGTGATTTGGAAATTTGTCATTTATGAAGCCCGGAGGTTGAGAAACGTAAACTTCCTCAACGACATCTCCGTTTAAAAATGCACTTTTAACATCCATTTGAAATAATTTAAAATTCTTATGGCATGCAAAAGACAAAAGTAATCTAATTGATTCTAATCTATCTACCGGAGCGAAAGATTCTTCGAAATCGATACCTTCCTCTTGACGATAGCCTTGAGCTACTAACCGAGCTTTGTTCCGGACGACGACTTGGTTTTCGCCGGTCTTGTTCTTGAAGATCCACTTTGTCCCTATGACGGTGTGGTTCTTCGATGGCAATGGAACAAGCTCCCAAACTTCATTCCTCTCGAATTGAATGAGCTCCTCCTCCATGGCTAAGATCCAAGCGCTATCTTCACATGCTTCATTAATATTCTTTGGCTCTATCGATGAGGCAAAGGCACAATTTGCGAAGTGGTGAACTTGCGATCTCGTCTTGACACTATCATAGATATTGCCAATGACTTGCTCATGGGGATGGTCACGAACCGAATGAAGCCGTTTGGGAATACCTTGATCACTTGGAACATTCTCAACAACTTCATTAGTTGGGTTAGTCTCAATAGAATCAATAGAATCATTAGACTTAGAATTTTCAAACGAATCACATAAAACATCCATAGAATCATTATCATTTGAAATTCTAGTTGGAACAAATCCTTCATTAAATGAGACATGAAGCGACTCCTCGATCGTTGAGGTTCGTTTGTTGAATATCCGGTAGGCTTTGCTACGCGTAGAGTATCCAACAAAGATCCCCTCATCGGATCTTGGATCGAATTTTTCCAAACTACCACATGTGTTCTTAATAAAACATTTCGAACCGAAAACACGAAAATGTTTAACTTGAGGCAACCTACCAAACAACAATTCATAACAAGTTTGTTTAGTGCCGGGCCTCAAAAGTATTCTATTAAACACATAGCAAGCGGTGTGTACCGCTTCCGCCCAAAATTGATGGCCAAGTTGGCTATCATCAAGCATAGTGCGAGCACACTCCACTAGCGTCCTATTCTTTCTCTCAACTACACCATTTTAAGGCGGTGCACAAGGGAAAGAGAAGGTGTGAGTAATACCAACTTCATCACAAAATGTCTCAAAAGACTCATTCTCAAATTCACCTCCATGATCACTACGAATAGTGACAATGGTGGTTCCTAAGAGATTTTGTACTTTCTTAACAAAAATTGTGAAGTTTTCAAAAGCTTCATTTTTATTGCACAATGAAAATACCCAAGTAAATCTTGAATTGTCATCTACGATGACAAGTCCATACCTTGCATTTCCTAAGGAAGCTACTCTAGTTGGCCCAAATAAATCTAGATGTAATAGCTCTAGTGGCCTTTTAGTAGAGATGCTTTTCTTAGGTTTAAATGAAGATTTAGGAAGCTTGCCGCGTTGACAACAATCACAAAAACTTTTCTTTTCAAAAACTAGCTTCGGAAAACCTTTAATAGAATTCAATTTTGAAAGCTTATATAGTGTTCCAAAGTTCACATGTCCAAAGCGTCGATGCCATAAGTGTTGTTCACTTGTGTTGGCAACGAGACATTGTTCATATGACTTAGGAAGATCCAAAATATAAATGTCTTTACGACGAGTTCCGGAAAATAATAATTTTTCATTATCCTTTCTTAAAATATGACACAATCCTTTCGCAAAGCTAACTTTGTAACCTTTGTCACAAAGTTGGCTTATTGAAATAAGATTATGATTTAAACCACTAACAAGATAAACATCACTAATTAATGGTTTAGAGGGGTTACCGACTTTACCAACACCTATGATGGTTCCGCTCTCGTTGCCTCCAAATACGACGCGGTTTCCATTCGCAATGGGAACCACTCCGGAGAGCAATCGAGCGTCACCCGTCATGTGTTTTGAACACCCGCTATCGAGTATCCAATTCCCTTTGGAGCTAAATTTAAATTTGTTGCTCCTTTCCTTTTTCTTTTCCTTGAGTACCTAAAGATAGAAACTTTCATATCATGGTACCCAAGGTCATTGGGTCCAAGGGATTAGACCTTTGGAAGCCAAGTCCAAGTGGACTTAGACTTCCCCACATAATTCTTACTATGTATAACATTCGAAAAATAAGCATTCATGTACATTTGTTTTTCGTCCATGCTTGTGTCCGTTGGGCTCCAAATAGTAAATATTTTGGGAGCCATCATCCTATTGGGTGCATGCATGCGACGTTGATTTCTACGTGATGCATGTTGTGGATAGGAATATGGGACATGATGGAATGGTGCACGACGAGAATTATTCATATGATGCGGTGGGTGAACATATGCATGTGTGGGAACACGTGCGTGAGGGTGTCTCACATGGTGTGCACGTGCCCGAGAATGTGTTGCATAAAAATCATCATATGTGTGAGATGGTGGAATAGGACGTGTGTTCCTACGTGGCATGTTATTGGTGTACATGTAGGCATGCCCCTTCTTTGGAGGTCCACCCAAGGTGGGTTTCTTTCCAAAAGAGGGCGTGGACGAGGTGGAAGCACCATTGGTAGATGAACTACCAATAGAGTGTTTGCTACCACTCGTAGAGTCACCGGAAGTTGGCCTAACAAAAGTAGTGGCCGCTTTGGATGGACATCCCGTCGTATACCCCAAACCAATGTGGTGATTGGCCGGAAGTAAGTCACTTAGGATTTTATCCAAATGGTCCTTACCTTTGTTGAATTTGTTAATTCGGCCCAATGTGTTCTCATATTTCTCTTTGAGAGAACGCAAAGAAGTATCCAAAGTGGATATTTGCGAAGTGAGCACATAAACACGAGATTTAAGATTCTCGTTCTCAATACTCAAAGTCGAGTTTTGAGAAGTTAAATCCGCTATCTCATGTTCTTCCGCATCCTCGATGCTAACATGTTCAAGTTTAGATTTGAGATTAACAATCTCATTTCTTAACTCTTCAACAACGGTGTCGTTGTTGGTGATGATAGTCTTAGGCGATGTTTGAATGCTAGCTAGGTCATCTTTTACCTTAGTATATCTATTTACTAACTTAGTGTATTTTGACCAAAGTTGAGAGTTAGCATTTCTAAGATCATCCATCGTTACCTCATCGCTTTCGTCATTACTATCATCGGAAGAGGAGGATCTTTGATCGTTCTCCTCTCTTGCCATGAAGCACATATGTGCTTGCTCCACTTTCTCATCATCCGACTCTCCGCTTGAGGAATCCTCGGAGTCGGTGAATGTTGCTCCGACAAGTCCTTTCTTGTACCCCTTTTTGTATTTCTTGGACTTATCGAATTTTGGCGCCTTCCACTTCTCCTTGTGCTTATTGAGGGGACACTCCGCTTTCATGTGTCCCGGCTTATTACACTTGAAACACAAAGGAGAGGAAGAGGCGTTAGTAGAACCAAATTTATCTTTGTTCTTGAAGTTACCTTTTCGGAAGAAACGGTTGAACTTCTTGGCCATGAGTGCCATGGACTCCAAGTCCAACTCGTTTTCCGAGTCTTCATCATCGGAAGATGTGGATGAAGCCGCCTTGAATGCAATCGCCTTTTTCTTAGGCGCATCTAGGTTCAAATATGACTTCATCTTTTCTTGTAGCTTCACCTTGCTATCTTTGCGTACCTCGTATGACATCAAAGTACCCATTAGTTGAACTACGGTATATTTGTTCATGTCATTACCTTCCTCGATGGCGAAGGTACGTTTTTCCCAAGAAGAGGGAAGTCCTTCAATAAGCTTTAAGCACTTCTCCTTTTGAGTGTAGATCTTGCCGAGGGCCTCTAACTCGTTTATTATGTCAACGAAGCGAGCGTAATATTCTTTCATCTTCTCGCCCTGTTGCATATGAAACATTTCGTAATCTTTGGTTACGACTACGAGTTTAGAGTCTCTTACCCGACTCGTCCCTTCATGTAGTATGAGGAGAGAGTTCCAAATTTGATATGCACTCTTACATGTGCATATCTTATTGAAGTCCTCGGGCTCCAATGCGCATTGCAAGGCGTTCATTGCCTTGGCATTGCTTACCTCCGCGGCGACCTCCGCGGTAGTCCATTTCTCAAAATCTTCTTCTTCGGGCTCGATGTACTCCTTCATTGTAGTCCTCCATAAAGATGCACTCCGGAGGAAAGTCTCCATCCGGCACTTCCAGTACCCGTAGTTGGTACCGTTGAAGAATGGAGGCCTCGTAGAGGAATGTCCTTCCATCACCGATGACGCTCCTTCACGGTTCCTGAAGGTGTCATAGTTGGAGGGTGGAGGCACGGTCTTGTTGTCGTTGGCAGACATAGCTGTGTATCTGGCTCCGATACCAAATGTAATGCCCTACCAGCTACTGCACAAGTACTAGAGGGGGGGGGGGGGTGAATAGTACTTTAAAATAATAAGGAGTATAATTCCAAATTAAATTGCAATCAACTACCAAATCAATTTGCGGAAGCTTAAATTGAACGACGACAACGAAATTGACAATGCTAACAAACGATGTTAATGGGTTCGGATCCACCCAAGTCTCCCCGACTTGTTCCCGGTGATCCTACGTCCCAACCACCCGGATCCCCTCCGGATACTTGAGTTAGAAACCCTAACTCAAGATTTCCACTATGAATATCTTGTGAAAAACCTTCACAAGATCAAATCATACATGCAATGGCAAAGTGAATCCCACAACCCGGGATCACAAACTTCTCTCACAACCGAGAGAACCAATAAGCAATATAAAAGAGTTTATATGAAATAAACAAGCTTACCACAAAATCCTATACCTTGAGTTTTTCTTACCCAATAGGTGGAATGAAGGATTTGAGGAAGATGAAGTTACCAAACCCTAGCACCAAGGAAATGAGCAGCAAAGGGTGCCTAGGGATGATTTGGAAACTTGAATCAAGCAATAGCTTGAAGAGCTCACCAAGAACAAGCTTCTCTCTAGATCTAGAAATGTGAGAGAATGGGTTTCTTGTGAGGAAGAGAGCTTTAGATTTGAGGGAGAATAGCTATCTCTTTAGAACTCAATGAATCTCTTAATGGCAGCTCTATCTCAGATAGAAATGACCTAGGTTCGTATTTATAGGGTCCCATAAAAACAAGTTAGGTCAATCTCCAACGGAAAGAAATCTGTGAGAATTAGTCGGTCAAAGAACACTCACTGACCGACTAGTTCATCAACTAGTCGGTCAGCCAAACAACGTGGACCGACTAAGAGTAGATCTGAGAAGAAAGAGAATTTCAGACCTAGACATCTAGTCGGTCCAAGAACACTGTATGACCGACGAGTTTCACAACTAGTCGGTCATCCAATGAACGTAGACCGACTAAGAGGCAAAACAACTTAGTCTGAAGGCAAGTTGACTTAGTCGGTCTAAGAACAAAAGTTGACCGACTAGATTGTCAACTAGTCGGTCATCAAACGTTCTTAGACCGACTAACGGTAAACAGTAGCTTAGGAGAAATTTAGAGTGAACAGTAAGTCACAACTAGTCGGTCAAAGAAGCATCACTGACCGACTAGTTCACAAACTAGTCGGTCGGTGAGTCAACGTAGACCGACTAACTGTAAACAGTAAAGTACAAGAAATTAAGGAATCAAACTAGTCGGTCCAAGAACAGTTGCCGACCGACTAGATCACCATCTAGTCGGTCAGTACTTGTTCTTGTACCAACTAACATGCACAAAAAAGTCCGAATCGAAGCGCGACGCTTCGAGGAAGATAGAATGAACTTGTGCAAGAATCCTAGAGCTACGAAATGAGCGTAATGAAGATAGAAACGTAAGATATACTCAAGGCTTAACATTCTATCAATCGAAACTAAAAGACTATAAATAAAACCTTAATAAACGGTCTTTGAGAGCTTCGATTGAATCTTCATAACTTCCAAAGCGTTGCAGGAGCTTCAACGAAGCTTTAGGCTAGAATACAAGCTTTTGGAAGTGTTGAGATGTCGCTTTGAATATTCTCGTGAAATTGGCGACGATCTCCAAAACTGCGCTCACAAATTGTTAGTTCATGAATTATTTATGTTTGCTCATCATCAAAACCAAATCCGGGGAGTCCAATATTCAACACGAGTGAGTGTGGTCGTGCGCTAGCAGTCGGTGTCGCTATCTACGATGTGCAACAAAGCTCGATATACACAGACCCAGGAAACGACCCAAATATCGATTCGAATTTGAAATTGCGGCGAATATTAGTTCAAGCATGCATGAGAAGAGTATAAGAATAGAAGCGTATCATGCATCGGGGATTCCACAACTAGGGTTAAGGAAATCACGCCACTATAGCCTAGATACTAGCTAAAAAGTTCCTAAGCCAAGTGTTTTCGAAAACAATGGGGGTTGAGATGATGTGGAGTAGAACACTCGGTGCAAATTCTCGCCTTCCCTTTATTCTTGGTAAGTAGGAAAAATATTCACACTTGAAATTTTTTTGGGTTTTGGGTATTTGTATATTTTTTTGGCTTTTTGGCTATACAAAATTTTTCTTTTCTTTTCTTTTTGGGGTTTTCTTTTCTTTTCTCTTTTTTTTTGAATTTTTGGGTTTTTGGCTATACACATGTGTACTCTCCCAAGTGGGAGAACGGTACACGACGAGGGGATTTGCACCAAGTAAAACAAAAAAGAAGTCGAAATCTAAACACTTGGGCAAAGGAAACTATTCTCGCTAAATAGAGCATATGCTAAATGGGTTATCCTAGTCCTTAATTGTGGAATCCCGACGCATGCGAATTGAAATATACGATATAAATATAGCATGCATATAGTAGAAGCAAATACCGCATATTCAAATCGAAGTATGATAATCTAGGGGTCATTCCTGGACAGGTATATAAAGTAAAATCACAAAGTAGAAGCACACCAAATAGCTAGGCACAATGCACGACTCACAAAAAGCTGAGTGGACCCACGATGCGTGAAATGCAAGAGGACTCGAAATCCTAGGGTCAGTGAGTGTGATTATCGATGCCATGCTAGGTGTGTGTGATTTCGTGGCGATTCATCATAGGGTTCATCTCTAGGAGAAAGAGATAAAAAGAAGAGAAGAGAAAAAATAAAAAAATAAAAAACACGATGAAAACGACACAAAAACGAAAAAGAAGGACTCAAATGACGCACACAGTGCGACTCCCCCAAGCTGAAGTTTGCATTGCCATCAATGCAATATGAGTGAGAACGGGAGGTCAATGAAGATGGGGGGAGAATACGCACTGACACAAAAAGAAATGAAAACGAGAAAAACACAGAGATGAAACTGAAAATAAAGAAAGATCAAAATCAAAATCAAACGACACAAAAATAGAAATAAAACCACACGACAAGACACTCAAAAGGGGAAAAACAAGCACACACACACAAAATGAGAAAAACAACAAAACACGACGACACACCAAAATAGACGTCCCCCAAGCTAGACATGACAGTGCTAGCAAATAAAATGTGATCGTGAAATGCAGAGATATGCAAGGGGGAGTCAAAAACAAACAAGGTGAAATCAGAAAGCAGGAGAAGGTGAGTCCTCGTCCTCCTCGGAAGAGGGTGTGACTGGGTGGTCGGGGGAGGCTGGGGGCGTGCGGAGAAGTGGGGAATGAGGGGGAGGAATAGGTGCAGCGGTTGTGTGAACAATGGGAGGAGTGTCGGTGGAGGTGGGTGGTGGTGGTAGGAAGGCGATCAAGGCGGTGGTGAGAGGAATAGAAATGGGGGAAGAAGATGTGGTGGTGACGGTAGTGGGAGGTGGTGGGAGAGATCTGGAGCGCACCGGCAATTTCCTTCGACGCACATATGGAGTGATGGAGGAAGGAGGTAGCATGGGTGCGCTGGAAGTGGTCGGGAGGGGGGAAGTGGATACCGGGATGGGATTAGATGAGGGAGGAGAAGAACGTGGTGAGGGGGGTGATGGATGTGGGGATGTGTGGGAGGGTGGAGGAGAAGATCGCCGAGGTGGTGAAGGTGGAGGAGAAGAGCGTCGAGGTGGTGAAGGTGGAGGTGGGCCATGGATATGAGTGAGAAGGCGAAGAATGGCGGCCACTGATCACTCCTTATTTTACACCCTTTTCCCGCATGTTTGCATGCCATTTTGATCGCCCAAATTATGTTTTTTCACGATATATCGACGATATTGCGATGCTTTTCACGATTTGTTGTTTTTGTCGCATTTCAGGTGATTTGGCGCGATTAGGAGTGATCTCGAGATGCGTGTAATCTAGGCGGCCACCGACGACCTCCCCGAGGGGTATTTTGCTGTTGGAGAGGAGCGGAAGAAGAATGGACGTCGCCGGAGCGACGAGGAGGCCAAAACGACCAGTTTGGGCATTTTTTGTGTCCCACTCGGCCGAGTGGAGGAGCCACTCGGCCGACCAGCGAGACACTGCTCGGCCGACCAATTCAGACACGAGTTACCTGTGCACTCGGCCGAGCACAGAAGACCCACTCGGCCGAGTGACGAAACCACGTCCGCCCGAGTGGCGCCCAGACGAAGGCTCTCAAAAAGACCGAAGTTACTGTTTTTCGGCCTCTGAGCTTCAGAAGACCCACTCGGCCGAGTGGCAGATCCCGTCCGCCCGAGTGAAGTGAAGCCATCGGCCGAGTGACGACAACTCACTCGGCCGAGCCGCCCCCGAACTGAAGACCCCTGAAGCCCACGACTTACTGGAAATTGACAGGGTTTTCACTCGGCCGAGCGACTTTCGTCACTCGGCCGAGTGCGATGCGCTGCCTGTAGCGAAATTTGCGGAAAACAGGCTGTGCAGGGGCGTTTTGGTCAGGATTTTTAGACGATTTTTGGGGCTATTTAAGCTCTGTTTTTACCCTAGTTTTGAGAGCCTCCTCTCAGGTTTTTTTGCAGCTTTTTGAGTCTACTTTTTAGCTTTATTAATTGTGATTGGTGAAGAGAAAAACTTGGATTTTTGTTGGGTTGATTGAAGATCTACATTGGTTTGCACTTCTCTTCCGCAAAAACTCTATTTTTTATTGTTTATATCATTGTTGTGATGAATTCCATTGTCTATTTCTTTGCCAATTATTGTGCTTTTGCTATGATTAGTGAGTAGTCTCCACGTCTTGGGGCGTGGGGATGAACCCTACAAGCCCAATTTCGTATTTGTGTCGAACCGGTAGAAATTGAGCTCGGATTGTTATTAGGGATTAGATCGGGATCGAATTACTACGGATGGCTAGGTATTCACATCAATTGGGATTTGCAAGAGATTGGATCCCAATTCGATAGGAAGCCCTAGAAATCCGAATTGGGTTGGAGTCGGATTTTCGAAGTATCGGTTTGCAAGAAATTGGACCGATGCTAGGATCTCCGGTTGCAATTCCGCGCCGATACCCGTTTGCAAGAGATTGGACGGGTAGGAACTATCCTAATCTAGATTGTGGACCGAGTTTGCAAGAGATTGGACTCGGTGCGCAATTGGACGATGATGTTGATCCCAATGCTAGCTTCCCTAGGCTAGGGTTTGCAAGAGATTGGACCCAAACCTAGGATAGCTATAGACCGGCAACAGCGCGAGAGCGTGAGCTTGGTTTCACATTTAGTTGCAACTAGTTCATCCAAATTCTCATCCTAGCGATTTCGATACCGGCGAATCACAATTGTGAAATACGGTGAGTAGTGGGGATTCCCCATTCCCTAGGCGCTCTCTATTTGATTTGATATTTCGCACTTTTGTCTGACGATTGTGACAGGATCGCCCAAGGCAATTATCCCTCTAAATAGCCAGGTTGATTAGGAGCAAGCACGGTCATTCGTCCTCCCTGTGTTCGATACCCGCTCGCCGCTATACCGTGCGCTTGCGGTAAAACTACAACCGTCGTCCCGGGACGTGTACGCCGGGGCGCGACCAAGTTTTTGGCGCCGTTGCCGGGGAGGCGATTGCGTTTGATTCTTTTTTCACCTAGCTATTTCTTTCTTTTATTTTCTTTTTATTTTATTTCTTTTACCATTATTATTTCCTTTGCTATTTCTACCTAACCCTTCCACGGTACTAATCATCTCTTTGAAACTCTGCTTTCACTGTGCATGTACACGAGATCTACGGCGGATCCCGAAGCCCTATTATTCGATCCCGAGATCGAACGTACCGCGCGGAGACTCAGAGCGGGAAGGAGGCAATATCCGGAAGGGGGGTTTATGACCAACCGGGAAACTCCTGAAGAATTGGCGGCGAGAATGGCGAGAATAATATCTATTCGCGATAGGCATCGGCCTAAAACCTCTTCTACTACGTCATCCATCGCCGTGCCGGAGTTGGCGGCCGACAAGAACTTCGAGCTAAAGACGGGGTTGGTGGTTTTGATGCAACAAGACCCCTTTCATGGGAACGCTCACGAGAACCCCCACTACCACATCCAATCTTTCTTGTCGAAGTGCGCCACTTTCCAAATGCCGGGGGTCCCGATTGATGCCATCAGACTGCGCCTCTTCCCCTTCACGCTAAAGGACAAAGCACTCTATTGGCTGAGGACGCAAGCTGACGGAGTTTTCACCTCTTGGGACGGGTTGGCGGATGCATTCATTGATAAATTCTATCCACCATCCAAGACGGTGAAGATCCGGAGCGCTCTCATGTCCTTCAAGCAAGGACCACACGAGACGCTCTATGAAGCTTGGGAGCGATTTAAGGATTTGCAGCACCAGTGCCCGCACCACAGTATAGAAGATTGGGAGTTAGTGCACAGCTTCTACAACGGTCTCCAACCGGGGACCAAACAAATTATTGATGCCGCGGCGAATGGTGCAATCTTGTCAAAGACTCCCGAGGAAGCTACGGCCCTAATAGAGGAGATGGCCTCTAATAACCAACAATGGGGCGATGAGCGAGGACACTCTACGTCCTCCTTAAAGCCGACTAGCATCTACGAGGCAAAGGCCGTAGCGGAGCTTACGAGCAAATTCGATTCTCTCCACAAGGTGGTGGAGAGATTGGAGAAATTCATCACGGAGCCTCAAGGAAGCCCTTCCACCTCCACGCCGGCAAGCCAAATGAGTGATTGGCAAGACCAATCTCAAGCCATGTATTCGGGAGGAGAGCAAGGAGAAGGATCCTTGGAGCAAGTGCAATATGTTGCGGGGAACCAAGGGTATTGGTCCAATCCGGCCGCAAGAAATCACCCGGGATTCTCCTACGCCAACAATGAAGGAGCTTTGAACCCGCCACAACAACCGCCTAATCAAGCTCGACCACCACCACCCCAACAACAATACTATCCGCCGAGGGGGCCTCCACAACAAAACTTCCAACCAAAGCAACAAGTCCCACCTTATAGGCCTCCCGGATACAACCAAGGGTGGAGGAATCAAAACCAAAACCCTCCACAAGCTCCACAAAGATCCGATTTCGAAACTAGAGTGGAGGCGTTCATGGTCGAGCAAAACAAGGTGAATGCTACTTTGAAGGCGGGACAAGATTCTCTCAATACCGTAGTGGCTCAAATTTCGGAACAATTAGCGGAGCTCAACCGAAACACTCAAAGATTGCCGGCGCAACCGGAGCAAAACCCACGGGGCAACACGGGCCACATCAACGCCGTAGTTGCCGTCACAACTAGAGGCGGGAAGGACACCACCCCCGCCATGATTCCTATTGAGGAGGCCGTGGAGGAAAGCTTGGAGCCGGTTGAGCCGGTAGTTGAGGTCGATAAGGAGAAGGAGCCACAAGACAAGGAGAAATCTAGGGCGGAGCTATTAACTGAGGAGAGGCGCTTCATGCCGCCGGTCCCATTCCCCCAAAGACTAGCGAAAGCGAAAATGGAGAAAAGGCTAGCGAAATTCCTCGAGTATCTAAGAGGAGTTAGCCTAAATATTCCCTTCCTTGACGCCATTATCGAGATCCCCACATATGCCAAATTCTTGAAGGACTTGATTTCGGGGAGAAAGAGGAAGGAGAAGATCATGCTAGCCGAGGAGGGCTCTTGGTTCACCAAGAGAGAAAAGGAGCCGGCAAAATTCAAAGATCCGGGGAGTTTTCGGATTCCTTGCACTTTGGGCGGTGTGCCTCTTCAAAAGGCGTTGGTAGATCTTGGGGCTAGTGTGAGTCTCATGCCCCTCTCCATGTTCTTAAAGCTTAACACCGGGACAACGTTGAAACCCACCGACATGCGCATTCAATTAGCCGATGGACGGATAACAAGGCCGGTGGGGATCGCCGAAGACATCCCACTTCAAGTCCCGGGAGGAATATGCTTGCCATGTGACTTCGTCATCATGGACATTAAGGAGGAGGGAGACACCTCATTGATACTTGGGCGCCCATTCCTCGCCACCGCCGGAGTCATCGTCGACGTGCGTGAAGGTACCTTAACCTTAAACGTCGGAAACATCGAGGTGGAACTCCACATTCCCAAGGCAATGAAGCACATGCCTTACCATGAGGAGCTCGATTATATGGACCTCCTTGATGAGGTGATAGAGGAGGCGATTCCTCACTCAATTGGTGCCCTTTTTGATGAAGAATTGGATGAAAGCCCGGATTTAGGCTATGAGGACAATAATGATGATTCCCCAGACCTCTCCACTGATGAAGATGAAGGCGACGCTGATGTCGCAAGGATTCGAGAGCTTTGCAAGCTCTCGAAATCAAAGTATCCAAAGAAAGCTCCGCCGGTACGGAAATCGGCATCGCCGGCTAAGCCGTTGACCGGGGCAAATGCTAGCTTGGGGGAGCCTCCCCCCAACACTATTCGAGATAGGAGACCTCCGAGGGAGACCGCTACGCCGCCACGTCCGAATCCAAGCGTGCTCCCCGGAAAGTTTGACGGGTGCATCTCATGTGCACCAAACATCCCGCATTGATTGAAAATTATAGGGGGTCGAGCTCACGACCTAAAACGAGCGCTTGTCGGGAGGCAACCCGACGGTTTTTGCTTTATTTTCGTTTTAGAAATTTTTTTTAGTGTTTTGAGTCGATCGCCAAAAAAAAAAAAATTTTGTGATAACGGGTCCCATTTTTCTTGACAGGAAAGGAGATAGGTAGACCCATCATGAGGAAGATGAATGAGGCGACGAGGAGCGCCCCAAGAAGGCGTTCGACGCTTAGGAGGAGCATGAAATCGACTGGAGGAAGAAAGACGGAGTTTAGAGTCCAAACGAAGATAAACAGCAGAAATTAAGGCTCACTCGGCCGAGTATACTAGTCACTCGGCCGAGTCCAGAAGTTCGTCCGGCCGAGCCGCTCACGAACGAGGGAAGTCTGCTGTACCCAACTCTCTGTTTATTTTCTCGATTTCGATATAACTGCTACTCGGACGAGTGCATTTATTCACTCGGCCGAGTAAAACGGATACCCTCCTAGGGCGAGTCTTGCCGAGTAGCTTGGGTCACTCGGTCGAATGGACTTACTCCACTCGGCCGAGGCTGGCAAAGCCACTCGGCCGAAGCGATATCGGGGAGAAAATTTCTATTGCCTCGCTCGGCCGAGTGACCACGTCACTCGGCCGAGTCGTAACTCTCTATTATATAAGTGACGAAGGGGCGCGGATTTCGAAATCTAAAATCCCAAATCCGCCCGCGCCCCTTCGCCTACCCTCGCCCGATCTCGCCTCGTCGCCCAGCGACTCGCCCGCGCCCGCCGCCGCTCGGCCTGCCGTCGCCGGCCGCCCATCGCCGGAGTCCGCCCGAGTCGCCGCCGGCCGCCCCGCCTCCGATCACCTCCGGTTCGCTTATTTTCTCCGTTTTCTCCTCTCCTCGTGTATATTTTGAGGATCCATGTGCTAAACGCCCCCCTAACCCAAATCAATTCCTATACCTATCTGTTATACCCCTATTGCTCCATACATTTTGATTATTACTCGCTGATATCGCTTTTCCATGCGCAGGTTGCTTTTTGGAGCTTAGGGGAGGTCAGGGGAGTTTCTACGGGCTGCTCAGGACTTCGTGGAGGCGCGGACTTCGCACGCTTCCACTACTTAGCACTCGCGGCGTGTTTGGGTAAACTCTTTCCACTCTTGTGCACACGCCGCACTTTTCACTTTTTCGGCGCGCGCTCGGGGCAGATATGCCGCCCCGGACACGGCCGCGGTCGAAGAGAGCTTCCGCCAAGCGGAAGCGGCCGGATGATGCCGGCCCCTCCCACGAGTTGGAGGACTCTCCTCCACCGTCCCCCGCACACCCCGCACCGCCTGCAGGCCCCGCACACCCCGCACAGCCTGCAGCGCACCCACAGCCCGCACAGCCTCTCCCCGCCGATCCACAGCCACCACCACTGGCTCCACTGGTCGGGCCGCTCGGGATTACGTTCCGAGACGACGCACACCGCGCCGTCTTCGAGCGTATCTCCCAGCGCTCGATCGTACCCTCCAGGTTCGCACACCTCGCTGACCTAGGACGCCTGGGGGTACTTGAGGGGATGCTCACGTTGTACGACAACGTGGGCTGGCGAGATTTTTTCCAGGTGTCGGCGGATACTTTTACCCGTCCGACACTTGAGGTTTTGAGTTCTATCGCCCGGACCGATGAGGGATGCTCATTCCGGTTCATGGATCGAGAGTGCCATGTCACTCTCGACATGATGAGAGCATTTTTCTCATGGCCCGCAGTCCCCGGAGCCGATCGCGGTTATGGCCCCACACATATCCCTCCACCCTCTTTCGACGCCGGTGCCTTCTGGGCACGTATCACGGGTCTCCACGCCGCCTTTGACCCTAGTAGGGCCAAGGCCTCGGCCATCGTACATCCCTGCCTACGCATTGCCCAGCGCCTCATGGCGACTACCTTTTTGGCCAGATATGAGCCGGGCACGATGTCTACGCCAGAGCTTTACATGCTCTATGCGATGACACGTCCCAGAGCTCTATCTAGGGATGGAGACGAGCTTGTCCCCGCCGTCGTGATAGATATCGCGGCATGGTACTTAGACCGCATCATTGTATCGGTGGGCGCTCGCTCACCGATATGCTGCGGCGGCCTGATTACCCTGCTGGCTCTTATGACCGGCGAGGATTTCCCCGACGACCTGCGACGCGTTCCGGGCCCCACTTCCTTGTCGATAGACGTTATGGCCCGGATGAAGATGCTGCGTCCGCACGGCGAGCGTCACTGGGTCTGGTTGCACGGCCCCTATGGGGCCGATTACATGATTCTCCCGAGCCCTGCTCGGACTCTGATTGCACCAGCCCACGTTGACTGGCTTCCGGCGATGGATGTCCTCATCCCCGCCGCCTACGTGCTCGAGGCCGAGGAGGCCGAGCAGGGCCCCGCTGCCCACGCTGCCCAGGCTGCTCCCGCAGACCCTGCTGCGCACCCTGCCGAGCCTACTGCCCACCCCGTCGACCCTGTGGCCTCTCAGCCTGTTCCTGACATTTCCACTGCTCTTCACACTTCTGTCCCTACCTCTGCCTGTGTCGAGAGTACTTTTGCTGAGCCCACTTCCACCACTGTCACCACTTCCGAGGCTGTCCCCACCACTCCCTCTGCCACCTCAGGCCCTCTGTCCGTGGAGCCCCTTTGCTCCGCACTCCCCGAGCGCCCGCCGACCATAGTCGAGTGCGGAGAGCCCTCGTTCACTTCGGTCGTGGAGACCATGGTTAGCATGATCTCCGCTGGGGTTACACCTTTTGGACCGCACACTTCTGCCCCAGCGGGAGATTCCTCTGTCTCCACCGCCGCCTTATTCTCCGAGAGCGTCGTGGCGTCTGTCCACACGTCTGTGCCACGGACCTCTCTGGCCACCTCGTTACCTCTTTTGCACGCCTCCTTTGCTGCCGCTGCCTCCACTCCTCGCCAGCCGGCGTCCCGGCCTCACACCGAGGCCAGGCCCACTTTTCCAGGCGCGGCCCCTTTTGTCCCATTCCCTGCTGAGCCCGTTACATACTCCACACGCGTGCGCCAGCCTCGCCCTGCACAGCCTAGACCGGTGCGTCCCTCTGCACCACCCCCACCCGACACCGTACTGCAGAGCATACGTGCTCTTGAGGTGGCGGTGAGTGGTCTTAGAGGAGACCTTCGGAGCCTGTCCTCCACCGTCTCTACGCTGTCTGGACGCTTTGACCTGATCCCTCAGATCCACTACTGCCTGACGCAGATCTTAGAGCGTCTCCCGCGCGTACCCCCACCCACCCCGCAGGTTCCCACACACACACCCACACACGCTCGACCTGCTTCCACACCCACACGCCCACCCCAGCTCAGCAGCCTACACCACCACCACCACCACCTCCGCCTCAGGACGGAGACGGCGCGGCACCGCCTTCTTAGGCACTCTTGATGCCCTGATCCATTCCTGTCGTTGTGCTGCCCGTCTCTGCTGGGTCCTGATGCCCTTTTGTCCACCCCCTCCCCTCACTTATTTTGGGTTTATATTTTTGATCGCATCTATTTGTGCATATCATATCACATCTACTTGGGATTCTCATTTTTGATCACATCTATATATATCTTTTTTGGGAGAGAGGGAGAGTTCTGGGTGCCGTATTTATTTTCGTATCACTCCTAGCTGTGCATGCATCATTTCCGCATCATATTTTCATTTCTTACTTTTCTTTTTTTTTTATATTTTTTCTTCCCATCATGCATGCATCCTCACTTGCCCATCACATTGCTTGTCTCTCTGTGTGCCACACTTTGCACATTGAGGACACTGTGCCGTTTAGCTTGGGGGAGTGAGCTTTCACGTTCTTTTTTCCGATTTGCCACCTTTATTTTCAGTTTTTCACACCGCTTTTCACTTTTGCACTCATTTTTCGTTATTTTCCTTTTGTTTCGCCATGCATCACGTTTTCCTTACTTACCTGTGTGCCGCATTGCATAGTTCTATTTTCCTTTTATCTTTACTTCTTCCTTATTTTTCATCTCATGCTAGAGATGAATTTTCTGTGATGATGTCTGCGTGGAGTTAGCTTATTCTATATGCATGCTATATTTGTCGTGTCTTAGATTTCATTCCTGATATCATATGCTATGACTCGCTTGCATTTAGAAATAGGAGCCCACACTTTTTCCTCATGAAAATGGATGGAATTTTATTATTAGCTGAGCCTGAATATTCATATGTATGCTATCACAGAAAACACACCAAGATTCACGCATTGAATGCCTATACCTGGAGTACTGACTTCTTTTCCTTTATCACTTCTATATGCATGAATTGTACACTTCACTTCCGGATGATTGAATGATTGTTAGCTATGATATATCTGGATTAGTTAGCTTTTTTGCGACCGAAACTGAGTAGATTAGATCACCCTGCTGAAGTTGTCGTGCATGTCTTATAGAGTGAGCCGAGAGTTATATTTATTTCTTTCTCCACAAATCTTGAACAACATTTCTCTACTTTTAAAATCATTGGTGAATCTCCCCTTAGTGATTCTATTTTATGGCATTTCCCCCGCTATTAATTCCTAGCTCCAAATCTCTTATTCCAAAAAAAAAAAGGGAAAAAAAAAGAAAAAAATATATATAATAAAAGAGAGAGGAACATTCTCGTATATCATTATCTCTCTTTGAATTGGGATCATTGTATATATGATATATAAGAAAAAAAAAAAAGAGAAAAAAAAAAGGAGAAAAAAAATCCTCAATAAAAGATCCCATCTCGCTTATTTTCTTTCTTTCTTCTTTCTCTTCTTTGCCTTTGGAGCTTTATAAAAATGGGGATGTAAATATTTTTGTGCCACCACGCTTATAGATAAGCTTGGGGGAGGAGATCCATTGATGTGTGAGAGAGCGACTACTTGACATAGCACGACAACCTAGGCTAAGTGATATTCTATACTCGGTGAGATTGTTTCTAGCTTTACGAAATCCAGAAATCTAAGCCTAGCATTCATTTCATGAAACCCATACTTTTCTATTCTCTCTATTCTATGATGTGATGCTCTTATACTCCAGATAGAAAGCGTTCAATTGAAAAGTGTGTGATCTGAGACTTGTATACCGCTTTAGATGATTCAGGCGATGTTAATTTTAAAATCATTCCGTTTCTCATGATTATACCGTTGTTCGTGGGTTTTCTATTTTCTACTTGCACTATTCTACTATGATATCAAAATGAGATTCTTTGACATGTATTTCTCACTCGGTGCATGCCATAAGAGTAAGTGAAACCCACGTCCTGAGAAAATGATCTAGCATCCTACCTCTTCTTCCTTTCTTCCTTTATTTTCGTTTGGTTTTCATTCTTCTTCGTTTTTTCATTTTCTTTCGTTTTTCGCCGTTTTCGTTTTCCGAATCCACCGGGTTCGCTTTTTACTTATCTTCCTCGAGGACGAGTAAGAGGCAAGCTTGGGGGATTTTGATCACTCCTTATTTTACACCCTTTTCCCGCATGTTTGCATGCCATTTTGATCGCCCAAATTATGTTTTTTCACGATATATCGACGATATTGCGATGCTTTTCACGATTTGTTGTTTTTGTCGCATTTCAGGTGATTTGGCGCGATTAGGAGTGATCTCGAGATGCGTGTAATCTAGGCGGCCACCGACGACCTCCCCGAGGGGTATTTTGCTGTTGGAGAGGAGCGGAAGAAGAATGGACGTCGCCGGAGCGACGAGGAGGCCAAAACGACCAGTTTGGGCATTTTTTGTGTCCCACTCGGCCGAGTGGAGGAGCCACTCGGCCGACCAGCGAGACACTGCTCGGCCGACCAATTCAGACACGAGTTACCTGTGCACTCGGCCGAGCACAGAAGACCCACTCGGCCGAGTGACGAAACCACGTCCGCCCGAGTGGCGCCCAGACGAAGGCTCTCAAAAAGACCGAAGTTACTGTTTTTCGGCCTCTGAGCTTCAGAAGACCCACTCGGCCGAGTGGCAGATCCCGTCCGCCCGAGTGAAGTGAAGCCATCGGCCGAGTGACGACAACTCACTCGGCCGAGCCGCCCCCGAACTGAAGACCCCTGAAGCCCACGACTTACTGGAAATTGACAGGGTTTTCACTCGGCCGAGCGACTTTCGTCACTCGGCCGAGTGCGATGCGCTGCCTGTAGCGAAATTTGCGGAAAACAGGCTGTGCAGGGGCGTTTTGGTCAGGATTTTTAGACGATTTTTGGGGCTATTTAAGCTCTGTTTTTACCCTAGTTTTGAGAGCCTCCTCTCAGGTTTTTTTGCAGCTTTTTGAGTCTACTTTTTAGCTTTATTAATTGTGATTGGTGAAGAGAAAAACTTGGATTTTTGTTGGGTTGATTGAAGATCTACATTGGTTTGCACTTCTCTTCCGCAAAAACTCTATTTTTTATTGTTTATATCATTGTTGTGATGAATTCCATTGTCTATTTCTTTGCCAATTATTGTGCTTTTGCTATGATTAGTGAGTAGTCTCCACGTCTTGGGGCGTGGGGATGAACCCTACAAGCCCAATTTCGTATTTGTGTCGAACCGGTAGAAATTGAGCTCGGATTGTTATTAGGGATTAGATCGGGATCGAATTACTACGGATGGCTAGGTATTCACATCAATTGGGATTTGCAAGAGATTGGATCCCAATTCGATAGGAAGCCCTAGAAATCCGAATTGGGTTGGAGTCGGATTTTCGAAGTATCGGTTTGCAAGAAATTGGACCGATGCTAGGATCTCCGGTTGCAATTCCGCGCCGATACCCGTTTGCAAGAGATTGGACGGGTAGGAACTATCCTAATCTAGATTGTGGACCGAGTTTGCAAGAGATTGGACTCGGTGCGCAATTGGACGATGATGTTGATCCCAATGCTAGCTTCCCTAGGCTAGGGTTTGCAAGAGATTGGACCCAAACCTAGGATAGCTATAGACCGGCAACAGCGCGAGAGCGTGAGCTTGGTTTCACATTTAGTTGCAACTAGTTCATCCAAATTCTCATCCTAGCGATTTCGATACCGGCGAATCACAATTGTGAAATACGGTGAGTAGTGGGGATTCCCCATTCCCTAGGCGTTCTCTATTTGATTTGATATTTCGCACTTTTGTCTGACGATTGTGACAGGATCGCCCAAGGCAATTATCCCTCTAAATAGCCAGGTTGATTAGGAGCAAGCACGGTCATTCGTCCTCCCTGTGTTCGATACCCGCTCGCCGCTATACCGTGCGCTTGCGGTAAAACTACAACCGTCGTCCCGGGACGTGTACGCCGGGGCGCGACCAGCCACGTTCCTCTCAAGTGCGAGAAAACGTGGGTGAGTGAGAAAAGAGGACGGTGATGGGTCCGAGGAGGCAGAGGACATGGCAAGCTCACGAAGGGCAGCGACCTCCCTTTCAAGACCAAGACGGGCAGAGACCTGGCGGTGACCAAAAGATGTGGACTGACGTGAGGCAGAAGTGGTGCCGGCAGGTAAGGTCGAAGTGGTGCCGGCGGCAGTGGTCATGCCGGTACATGAGACAAGGCCAGAAATGGCCGCTAAGAGGTGCTCAGACGTGATGGGCCTCGGAACAGAAGCAGGACGACTCGGGCCAGCCCCTATATCTCCACGAGACGTAGGGATAACCTGCTCACCTAAGTGGGAGGTAGGGGACGGTGATCTGCGTGCGCCCGCGGGAAGGAAAGGAAGGTGCAACCCCGCAAGGAAGTTGGGATCTGGTGGGAAGGTCCAATCTCCCACAAGAGCTATGGTCATCCTAGCGGGGTTGGGGAGAATGGTGTAAGGGGCTGGGGGTGGCCATAATTGAAGATGAAGCGGCCATCAGAGTGGGGTCTAATCATGTGAATGTGCCGCTGGACATCAATATCTAGCTGTGAGGGTCCAGCGGCAGCGGGAAGATTATTGGGGATGTGAATATTAAATTGGGGGTAAGAGCAAATGATAGTAATGATGCCCCCACAACAAAACTTTCCCTTACCGGCCCGGCTGATCTCGAGAAGCTTGTAAACAAGCCAATCGCCGCCATGGATGGGGACGGTAGGGGCCCTGAAGTTAATCCCATCATCGTCCCGGAAAAAAGGGAAAGTCATGGCCCAGAGGATAAAAAGGTCAGGGATAGTCACGGTGCCGGACTCGTCCCTGGGAAAAAATGCGGATGATATGATCCTGTGGGCCAAACGAAACACGGGATGAATGATGGAGGAGGCCTTGGCCCTTCCTCGGGGATAGTCATGGAATAGTGTGAGGTGGAACCAGAATTGATCGACGTTAAACTCGGCCGTGTACCCGTAGTGTCGGATGGAGTCATCCCCAAGATTGGGGAAACCAAATATATCGTTAATTGTGTTCAGATTTGTGGTGACACTCCTGTTACGCACCTGGAATTTTATGATCGACCCGGACTCCCAAACACGTGTAGAGAGAAATTCGAGGGTGAGTGCCGGGTAAGATACGGCAGATGCATTAAGAAAGGCCAACCATCCTAAGTTAGCGAAAAGAGATTCGACCTCGGTGTAGACACCGAGATCGACAAGTGTTTGTGTGTGCGGAAACTTAGTAGATAGATGCCCCCGAGCATCGAGCCTACGGTAAAAATCCTTGTGCTCCTGGTTCCTAAAGATATACCCATGCGGGCCCAACATTGGGTCCACAGGGGGGATAACAGACGGGGGAGGGCCAAGTGTAAGTGCTCGTGTGTGGGAAGGGGGACGTGTTTGTTTTCGTTTCTTTCGAGACGGTTCCTCTTCCCGCATAATCCCCTTCCCCTTGTCTTTATCCTTAGCCATGTGTGAGTGTGCGTGTATGAATGAGTGCAAAAGCGATGAATGCACACTAACACAAGCAAAATGAGCAAGTACAATTTATAGGGCAAAAATAGAAATATGAGCGTAGGAGCGAGTGTACCCAAGCGAAATGGCGAAGCTTGCTCGTAGATGTCCCCACACTGTGCAATGAGAGTAGCGTGGAGCCGCGACGACCTCTTTCAGCAAGAATTTTCGAAATGGGCGTTGTTTGGGGGGAATTAGGTCAGAAATTTGTTTTGAAAGGAGAGAGGGAGTGTAAATGATGGAGAGATTGGTGGAGGAGGTGGAGAGAGGGAGTATTGGAGGAGTGGAGAACGGGAGTGAGAATCGGCCGTTGGGGAGGAGAATGAGGCAAAACGACGGCGACAATGGCGATCGGGCGAGGGTGAAAGGGAACGGGTGGTCGGGGGTTTATATAGGGTTTTAAGTCGAACCGATCGGGTGACTTGTCACCTGATCGGTTGACGGTTAGGTCAAAAATTCTTGCCGAAGAAGTGCTACAGGCGAACCGATCGGTTGACTTGTCAACCGATCGGTTGGTCGTTCCACTCATTTTCCTGAGAATTGAGGGCTGCTCACCCGGTCGCCTCAACCGATCGCGCTCAAACTCAACCGATCGGTTGATATTCCCCAAAAATTTCCCGAGAATTCTCCCCAGATCACCCGGTCTGTCACCCGGTCTCTGCATTCTTCAACCGATCGGTTCATTAGGGGACAGATTTCGGCTTGTATCTGATACATCCCAACCGATCGGGTGAGTTATCTACCGATCGGTTGGGGCCTTGCTTTCTGCAAAAACCAACAGATTGTCTAAGTCCCTGAACGGATGCTCTTGCGGCAGATTTTATTTATAAAAATAGATAAAATAAAGTAAAAAATAACACTAAAAAGTGGGGCAAAAGTTTAGAGCATGGGTTGCCTCCCATGAAGCGCACTTGTTTAACGTCGTTGGCTCGACGCCCGCAAGTGATGTTCACGGTGGTTGATACGGGTGATGCCCTAAGTTCGGCATCTCTTCTTCATCGGAGCTTAAGGCCTTTGGAGTAGTCAGCGGCTGGAGAAAGATTTGCTCGACTACCCTCTCCTTGTCTTTGGGATCCGGGGGCTTCTCTTTCGTATTGGCGCTTACCGCCATCTTCTTAAGGATCCGGACCTCGTCTTTGGTGAGGCCCATGGGTTCTTTTCCCGTTCTCCTCACAGGAGGAGCCTTGGGGAACCCGGGAGGGGTTGTACGTGCTGCACTCGCTTTCCCAGTAGCATCTTTATTCTTGGGGCCGTCTCGGTCTTCTGAATCCCCCAAGTCATCGGGGAGGTTTCTTAAGAGAATCTCCCAGGAGCTCTCTTCAGCAGCTTTATCTTCCTCCGCCTCCAGCAAATTACACCGAGGGTCATCTGGGGGATCGGGATACTTCATGGACAACCCCAGATCAAATTCAACCTTTTCTCCGCTGACGTTTAGCGAAAGTTTTCCGTTCTTCACATCATTCAAAATTCCAGCAGTGGCCATGAAAGGCCATCCCAGGATGATGGGGGTGTGTGCGTCTTCAGGCATGTCCTTGACTACGAAGTCCACTGGCACATGCACCCCTTTTACATTGACGGGGAGGTCATCCACAATCCCCACCGGATATTTGACCGACCGGTCAGCTAGTTGTAGGGTCATACCGGTGGGCTCCAGATCACCCATTCCTATCCTTTTATACATCGACAAGGGCATCAAACTTACACTCGCTCCGAGATCGACGAGTGCACGATGAATCTTTACTACCCCGATCGTGCAAGGAATTGAGAAGCTCCCCGGGTCTTTAAGTTTCGGCGGATTTGCCCTCTGGATGAGAGCGCTACACTCCGCCGTCAACACTACTTTCTCCTTTCTAGACCCTCTCGTCACCAAATCCTTCAGGAATTTTGCATAGGAGGGGATTGTTTCGATTGCTTCCAGGAAGGGGATTTGCAAGCTCAGGTCCTTGACCATGGCGAAGAACTTGCCATATTTCTCATCAATTTTGGCCTGAGCTAACCGTTGTGGAAAAGGTACAACGGGTTTGAACACTTTCAGGCTCCCTTCCTCATTTTTCTTCTTCTCTTCTTCAGAAACTCCCTCCGGAGTCGTAGGATTTGATGACGAAGCACTGGCGTCGTTTGATTTTTCGATCGGTCGCTCAATGACCAACGGTGCTTCCGGTCTGTTAGGGGGCACTCTAGTAGGGATTTGTGTCCCGCTTCTCAGAACGATAGCGGACACATTTGCGTGCTCGTGCACGAGTGCCGACGTTTGGGTTGCTCCCCTCGGGTTCACCTCCGGTTGTGGCGGTAATTTGTTTTGTGACCTTGAAAGGTTCGCCACTTGTAACCCCAGCTGGGTTACTTGGTCCGTGAGGGCCCGCTGACCCATTTCTAGCTTCTGATTAATCTTCTCCTGGTTGGTTATATATTGAGTCAAGAGAGACTCAACCGGAGAGACGGCCCTATGTTGGCCATACTACTGCTGCTGCTGGATTGGCTGCTGATTCCTGGGGGCGTAAAATTGTTGCTGAGGTTGATGCTGATATTGTTGCTGCTGAATCTGACTCTGCTGTGGCCTAGCCGGCTGATATGTTTGTTGCTGCAGCTGTTGAGGCCGCGAGGGCTGAAATGGTGCTCGGTAACCAAAGTTAGGGTGGTTCCGGTTGTTTGGAGAGTAGGCCGGGTTGGAATTGGTTCTTGGTGGATACGGCGCATTTCCCGTGGGGTTGTAAAATAGTGCGCTCGCCTGGTCCAACGGTGGTGAGACGTCACCACCGTCGAATTCCCCAAAGAATTCGGATTCTACCGCTGAAATCTGCTGTGTACCGGCCCCACCGGCTCCTACCATTAGTGCGGAGATCTGGGTCGAAAGCAAGTCGAACTTGCTTGAAAGTTTGTCGACGTCCTCGACTCTGTGTATACCCCCAGACCTGGGTGTGGCTCTCTCATCACACCACCGCTCATTGTTGGATGCCATATTTTCCAGAATATGTCCGGCATCTTCCTCGCTCCTTGACATAAAGGAACCCCCAGCCGCGGCGTCCATAGAAGATTTTAGGTCATCCCTCAGCCCATTATAGAACAGATTAATAATCTGCCACTTCGGAAGCTCATGGTGAGGGCATCTTCTCTGCATCTCCTTGTACCTTGTCCAAGCTTCATGCAAGGACTCGTGGCTGGCCTAGGAGAAGGAGGAGATCTCACTCCTCAACTTCATGGTCTTCCCCGGAGGAAAGAACTTCGTCTGAAAAGCGTTGGAGAGCTTCTCCCAGGTATTGAAAGTGTTGAGGTCCTTCCCCCTAAGCCATTGCTTGGCTTTGTCTCGCAACGAGAAGGGGAACAGCTTCAGACGGATCGCCTCAGTCGTGACACCATTAATCCGGAAGGTGTCACATTTCTCCAAGAAGGAGTCTAGATGCTCGATCGGGCTCTCCATGGGTGCACCCGAAAACTGGTCCTGCTGGATCCATGTCACCAAAGACGGCTTTAGCTCAAAGCTTTGGGCCGCAATAGCTGGAGAACGGATGGCGGAAGTGGACTCAATATATGGCATCGAGTACTCCAACATGGACTTGTGAGGCGGGGTGTTCTCCTCCATGGATTCGGGATCCTCTCTTCTTCGCTTCTCAGCGGCCAAGCGCCTAAGGGTGGCGTTAATATCTGGATCAACGGGAATCAAGTCGTCCAGACTTCTTGAACTCTTGCGCATGAAAAACAACAAACACCCGTGAAGCGACAAGTGGGAAAGAAACAGATAAGATAAGAAATAAAAATAAGAAAAATAAAAAGGAAAAAGGAGAATGCGAAAATTATCGCGAGGTAGGGATGACAGCTAGACACTAGGGTTCAAGAGATCCTAAAATAACAAGCACGTTGCGTCCCCGGCAACGGCGCCATAAACTTGACCGGTGCCATGCCACGCCGGCGGTGGTGAGCCGCGTGGCAGGGGGGGTTTGATATTTGTAACCGCAAGCGCACGATGTTGTAGTGTGGCTTGGGGGTCGAACACAGGGAGGCTAGGATGTGCTTGTGTCAAGGAGGACCAAAATCACCCCGTGGGCGAGCTAGCCCGAATCGGTTGATGGGTTGTCACGATATAGGAATGCAAGGTATGAACAATAAGAAAATAAATCCGGGACTTTCGTTTCCACTCCAACGAGCGACTCTCACCGATGCGGCCTACGGGTAGGATGGCGATCGGAATTAGGGTCTAATGGTGAGACGTTGCCTCTGAAAGTGGTACCGGCATCCCATGGGCCCGATATTCCGGTCGGTGCCCAGGATGATACACCGGACTTCCCGGATTCGATCAGTGGGCACTCCCATGTCCATTAACACTGATCGATTCCGGGAGCACTAAGCTCACAACGATAACTCCCAACGTTTCATCCTGCCGCTCCCGCGCGCTAGGATTCGACATCTACGCTAAGGGCGTGAGCTACGGCTAGGGAGTCAACCGCCAAGTTTATTCCCCCTTGGCCCAACGGTCAAAGGCGGTCTTTTTCTCACCGATGACAATGAAACACCCCGCGTAACCGTTAGATTCCTAATCCCTATCGATTTCCTAACCCTATGGATGCATCAGGAAGAGCCCCCGAAGGGGTTTCCGCCAAAATCCCAGATTTGGGAACTACTCACAAAAATTCATTAAAAAGCGATCTAAATGAAAATGAACCGTTGGAATCATAATCAGACGATTGGAATGCGGAAGTAATAGAGTAATTAAGACAATACTAAAATTTGAGAAAGATCCGAAAACTTACAAAAGAACAGTAATTACAGCCGTCACAATAGGTGAAAACAGTAAAAACTAGCAGCTCCCCCGTTTCTGAAACCCTAGGGGTTCTATTTATAGACTCTCGTATCACCCGATCGGTTGACAAGTCAACCGATCTGGTGATCCGTTACAGATAATAACAGAAAACGGCGAACTTTCACCCGGTCATATGAACCGGTCGGTTGAGTTCTTGGAGTGACCGGTTGGATCTTGGCACCATCGGGTGAAGTGATCGGTTGGGTGCCCGTGTCTTCGGCTCTTCAGCATCAGCTACAGATGAACCGATCGGGTGAGAGTCACCCGATCGGTTGGAATTTGGCTCGAGAAGACAGAGAGTTGGCCCCAGTTGAACCGGCCTGTGAACCGGTCGGGTGAATTCCACTTGAGCTCCGGCTGAGACCGGGTGGTGCACGCGTGCATCACCCGATCGGTTGGAGATGACCAACCGACCGGGTGAGGGGCTGAAAGATGTATTCTTCGTCATTTGGCCCACTGGATCACGCGTGACTCCTCCCGTTGCTCCGGGGACACATGATATCATCGTTAAACGTCCCCTACGCGGGCAATCTCCTGCAGACATGGAGAAACAAAGAAAAGTGAAAAAAAAAACGAGAAAATACGAGAAAACGAATAAAAGACGACGGAAAACACAGAGAAACACAAAAGAAAACGTGCGTGAATATATGAAATATAAACGCACGTCACCTATGATGAATTGCACAAAATCACACGCACCTAGCATGGCTTCGATAATCACACTCACTAACCCTAGGATATCGAGTCCCCTGCATTTTCACGCATCGTGGGTCCACTTAGCTTTTTTGTGAGTCGTGTGTCGTGCCTAGCCATGTGGTGTGCTTCTACTTTGTGATTCACTTTATATACATGTCCAGGAATGACCCCTAGATTATCATGTTTCGATATGAATATGCGGTACTTGCTTCTACTATCTGCTTCTATATGCATGCTATATTTATATCATATATTTCAATTCGCATATGTCAGGATCCCACAACTAAGGACTAGGATAACCCCATCTAGCCCATGCTCTAATTAGCGAGAATAGTTTCCTTTGCCCAAGTGTTCAGATTCCGATTTCTTTTTTGTTTTACTTGGTGCAAACCCCCTCGTCGTGTACCGTTCTCCCACTTGGGAGAATACACATGTATATACCCCAATATCCAAAAATCCAAAAAAAGGAAAAAAGAAAAGAAAAACCCAAAAAGAAAGAAATGAATGAATAAAAATAAAAAAATTGTGTAGCCAAAAATCCAAAAAAAATACAAATACCCAAAACCCAAAAAAATTCCCGTGTGAATATTTTTTTTCATACTTGCCGTTAATAAAGGGAAGGCGAGAATTTGCACCGAGTGATCTACTCCACATCATCTCAACCCCCATTGTTTTCGAAAACACTTGGCTTAGGAACTTTTTAGCTATTATCTAGGCTATATTGGTGTGATTTCCTTAACCCTAGTTACGGAGCCCCCGACGCATGATATGTTTCGATTCCCTCTATTCTCATGCATGCTTGAACTATAAATTCACCGCTTTATTCAATTCGAATCGATATTTGGGTCGTTTCCTGGATTTGTGTATATCGAGCTTTATTGCACATCGTAGATAGTGACACCGACTGCTGGCGCACTACCACACTCACTCGCGCTTCACCGCGTGGGCCCACGGCACTTGTTTGGACTCGTATTCCTGGGTTTAGTGATGTGATTTGGCGTTTGCTTGCTTGGTGTGTCGATTTTGATTTTGTTGGCCCTGACGGGCGATCTAGGATATAGTGTTTTCTTTTTCTCTCTTTCTCTCTATTTTTCCTCCCCGAGCTCCTACTCTCACTCATCTTCCTCGAGGACGAGGAAGAGTTCAGCTTGGGGATTTTGACGTACTTTTATATTTCATATATTTACGCACGTTTTCTTCCGTGTTTTTCCGTATTTTACCGCCGTCTTTTATTCGTTTTCTCGTGTTTTCTTGTGTTCTCTTGTTTTCTTTCTCTTTTTCGTATTTTCCGTGTTTTGCAGGAGTTTGCTTGTATTTGGGGCGTAAAACGATGATATCATGTGTCCCCAGAGCAACGGGAGGAGTCACACGTGATCCAGGGGGTCAAACGACGAAGATTGCATCTTTCAGCCCCTCACCCGGTCGGTTGGTCATCTCCAACCGATCGGGTGATGCACGCGTGCACCACCCGGACGTAGCTTGGAGCTCACGAGAAGTCACCCGGTCGGTTCAGCGACCGGGTCAGAAGCTCAAAGTCTCTGGAAATTCGAAGCTGATTTCCAACCGATCGGGTGACCTTCACCCGATCGGTTCACCTGTAGCTGAATTTCAACAGCCAAGACTCGAAGTTCCAACCGGTCTCCTCACCTGATCCGCATCAAGATCCAACCGGTCGGCACCAAGATCCAACCGACCACACCAAGTATCAACCGACCGGTTCATACTGACCGGGTGAAACCCCCGCATTGCGCTGTGATTTTGTGAAGCGGCTCACCCGACCGGTTGACTTGTCAACCGATCGGGTGATGTCGTTTTCTATAAATAGAACCCTAGGTTTCCCAGATTCGGGAGTTGGTTATTTTTACTGTTTTCTTCATTTTGTGACGGCTGTAATTTCCCAGTTTTTGTAAGTTTTCGGATCTTTGTAAAATTTTAGTATTATCTTAATTGCTTTACTACCTTTGCATTCCTATTGTCTGATTATGATTTTGACGGTTCATTTTCATTTAGATCGCTTTTTAATGAACATTTGTGAGTAGTCCCCTAATCCGGGGTTTTGGCGGAAACCCCTTCGGGGGCTCTTCTCGATGCGTCCATAGGGTTAGGATATCGATAGGGACTAGGAATCTAACGGTTACGCGGGGTGTTTTATTGTCATTGGCGGGAAAAAGACCGCCTTTGACCGTCGGTCCAAGGGGGAATAAACTTGGCGGTTGACCCCTAGCCATAGCTCACGCCTTTAGCGTAGACGCCGAATCCTAGCGTGCGGGAGCGGCAGGATGAGACGTTGGGAGTTATCGTTGCGAGCTTAGTGCTCCCGGAGTCGATCAGTGTTAATGGACACGGGAGTGCCCATTGATCGAACCCGGGAAGTCCGGCGTATCATCCTGGGCACCGACCGGAATATCGGGCCCATGGGACGCCTGTACCACTTTTAGAGGCAACGTCTCACCATTAGACCCTAATTCCGATCGCCATCCTACCCGTAGGCCCTATCGGCGAGAGTCGCTCGTTGGGGTGGAAACCAAAGTCCCGGGTTTTATTTTCATATTGTTTATACCTCGCTTCCCTTTACCGTGACAACCCATCATTCGATCTGGGCTAGCTCGCCCACGGGGTGATTTTGGTCCTCTTTGACACAAGCACATCCTCGCCTCCCTGTGTTCGACCCCCAAGCCACACTACAACACCGTGCGCTTGCGGTTACAAATATTTAGATTTCCGCGCCCCCGTTCACGCCGAGCCGGGGCGCCGGTCAGTCCTTAAGACCTGAAGTCATTTGTACAAACCTGTGAGTGAACGGTGTAGCTTAGACATATGATCTAGCTTCGAGGCTAGGCTTGCTGAAAGATCTTAGGTTGAGCTGCACCCGAAGCTCTCGAGGCGAGTAGATGACTAAGATGGGATTCGTCAATTCCGTTAAAGGGAAGTTAGTGTCACAGGCTCAGTACGGTCTTTATGTTAATCCTCGGCCGGGGTGCGTTGTAAGAAGTACAACGTGTATACAATAAAGACCGTCGTATACTGACCAATGTTGTCTAATAGGGTTGACAGTAAACCATACTCTAGGCCAACTAGAACACAATCTTGACGAAGGGACTATGGCTAATGGAGTTCGTCACTAACACAGCCAATACAAACCCAATGATACTTTTGTCAAAGGTTCGATCACGTTATGATGATTCTAAAACAGGGACGACAGCTACTGCTCGTAGTGACCGTCGTCTAGGGGTTCCGAGCCCCAACTTGTAGTAAGGTCAGGCTGTAGGGTCTCACACCGAGTAGTGTTCGTGTCTTAGTAATATGAAGATAGAATAGAGAGAGAGATATCATTTGATGATATTAAATATTTACAAAGCATGTTGTGAAAGTTAGTCACAATAGCAATATGGACAAACGTTGCATTTGATGCAAGCCAAAGATTAAACGTGTCGTAAATTGGTTACGACAAATTTAGTAGGAACAAATATATTGCAAAGGGTTACCTGGATGACGGGATCGTCCCGGTCTAAACACATGTTCAAACCGTGTCCAAATCGGAGCTCAAACGAGCCCGAAAACGCGAAAACAGTCCAAGGCGAAGTGGGTTAGACCCACTGGGCTAATAAGCCCATAGGCAAAAGTAAACGGGCGCTGGCCCGCTGGATGCAGCGGGCGGGCGCCCGCTGCTGCAGCAGGCCAGCGCCCGCTGCGGTAGCGGGTTCACGCCCGCTGCCCAGCGGACGTGCGGCCAGCCTTTGCCTCCCCTTGGGCGGGCGCGCCCGTTAAGCTTAGCGGGCACGCCTGCAACTTAAGTCATTTTAGGGTTTTTTGAAACCCTAAATGACGGCTACAAATTTTGATATTTTCCTCAACTTTGAGCAATTGTTTGAGGGGTCAAACGAAGTCGAAATTCGTCGTTGTCGGTTCCTACGCGTTCACCATTCAAAGCCCTTCGGATTGATAGCTTGATTGGTGTCTAAAGTTTAATATGCAAAGAGAATTAATTAGTTAAAGTTTACTTTTATGAAAAGCTCACTTTAACTTGAAATTAAGCCAAATTGGCTTAATTGATTTTTCTCCCATTTGCGAAATGTCCCACATTGCTCGCAACGAGAGAGTGAGTGCCGACTCCCTATATAAATAGGGGTGCACTCTCTTCGTTGAAAAACACACCAAGCCATCGATCGAGTAGCTCAAGACTTTTAGAGCAAGCTCGATCGGCGACTAAATTCTCTCTCTCTTCCTGTTCTCCGGAGTAGTCCTAACAAGACTACGAAGGGGGTTTGGATTTTGATCCGGACGTCTAAGACGCGGGTTCTTCTTAAGTGAAACTTTCTACCGAATGTGATCGGCTCGGAGGCAAAAGTCGGATCGGGCGGATCGAGTCAAAGCGGCTCGGCTACGAGGAGCTTCTGAAGACGGTGCAGAACATCTTGCCTGCTCCAGGGCCAAGATTCCGGGTATGTTGTTAAGTAATTTGTAGTGTAGATTTAATTAGTCGCTTTAGAGTAGATCCCTCTTGGGGTGGTCAGATCCACCCCAAGTTGGCATAGATCGGTCTAGGTTCTGGCTCCCTCATAGCCTAGCTAAATAGTTTAGCTAGTGTAGAAAATTTTGTTTTCTATTTCCGCTGTGTTTTTGTGCCTCTGTGGTCCGTTCGACTTAGGACGGACATAGATCCGAGCTCTGGGGGTCCGCCAAAACCCCAACAGTATCGACCACCGGGCTACCAATTTAATCATCCGTCCCAGCAAGGCTTTGCACCAACGCCACCGCGTTCCAGTCTAGAGACCACATTGGAGATGTTCATGAGCGGACACATCAGGTTCAACCAAGACACGTCTACTCAATTCAAGAACATAAACACGTTGCTTGATGAGCTGAGGAGTCAGATGTCCTAATTACTTAAGAATCAAGGAAGGTTGCCTTCGTAACAAGAGACGAATCTGAGGGCTCAAGCTAATGTCGTGGTCTCCGTTACCACGCGTGGAGGATGGACAACCGATGCTGTGATGGTGCCGGTCACAAACAAAGAACAAGTTACAATCAAGGACACCACTATTGACAGTGGTGAGGAAGAGGCTACGGATAAGCCTATCATGAACGGAGAGAGGTCGGATTCGCCTTCCACCATACCCACCGTCACACTGGCACCAAGGGACGATGCACCTAGTTCCAGTAAGCCATCTTGTCACAGTCGCTTTTCGAACGTCTGTATTTCGTGCGGGTACTTTCTTTTCGTACGTGTATTTTTTGTGACCTTCTCTTGTATCCCAAACACACAAAGTAATATATCGTTGTGACCCTTAGAGAGAGTAGTTATTTGTGGAATTTTTTATGAACGTCATTTCACTGGTCATTCTTCCACAAATCAGCTTTGAATGAAGGGGTGTCTTACTTTTAGACTTCGATGTTTGACCTTTTATTTTTAGTACCGTTTTCCATTAACCTAGCACGTGATCGATATTCGTAGTCTCGATCCTCTCGTCGACAAGGTCGTCCCGATATTTTTCTTGTATTTTTCGGACACCATTAGGCTTACCCTTCATCCTAATTTCTTTTGATCTATACTTAGCCCTAGCTAATTCAAAATTTGAATCCATAATTAAATCTAATCAAATCTAATCCTAGGGGATCCTACGTATCATATTAATATCTTCCTAGTCTATATGCTACACTAATTGTACCCTCCCCCTCTCACACTCTCTCTCCAATCAACCCCTAAGTCCACCCCTTTTCTACCCTATTTAGCAAACCCTCATTGTTTTAAACGTGAAGCCAACCTAGGGTTTTCAAATGCAGCCGCCTAAATACCTAGCTGCCACCCATCCTTGTCGCCGGCCATCCCTATCACCAGGCTCCTTGCCAGTGGCGCCGCTGTCACGGCAGCCCAGGCCACCGGCCATCCCCTCACGCCACACCTCCATGTGCACCCCCTTCACCCGGATCCGCCCACCACCCGAGCCTCCATCATTGTCGGCCTCACTCCACCCAAACCTCACAGCACCCCCCCTTAGCTGCCGGCCATCTCTCCTCCTGCACAAAAAACTGACACATCCCCACAAAAAGCTCCTTCCCCTTACTTGTCGCCTGCATGCCCTCATCGACCGCACGGCAGCCCGACGGCTACCCTAGGCCGATGCACCCACAGCCGCATCTCCCCTAGCTCCGGCACTCTCTCCTCTTGACAGAGCCGCCGGCCTCCCTTGCCCACGTTCTCCCACAGCCATCTTCGCTGCAAGCCGACACCATACATTGCTCGCTGCTGGAATCCAACCCCTGACGTCGCTACCCGACGTCAGTGTAGCTTTCATATTGTGTTAACACCATACATTGCTCGCTGCTGGAATCCAACCCCTGATGTCGCTACCCGACGTCAGTGTAGCTTTCGTATCGTGTTAAGGTAAACCCCGATCTGTAGGAACCCACACACCCGCATGTTTAACAAGATTAAAAACTGTAACTTTCCTTGCTTTGATTAAATAACTAATTGCAGCTAATTAATTTGGGACTGTAGGTTGGATATTGGTTTGAGCACAAAGGAAGTTTCTGGACCCCGTTGATCTGAGATTTGCGGACGTAATTTTAGGCAAGTGAAACTTGCCCAGTTGATGTTAAGCCATGTTTAGGCTATGCTAAGATTTTGTGTAAAAGACGCTAGGCGATGAAATGATAGTCGCCTAGACACCATGCTTGATCTAGATTGACAACGAAGCTAGATCCGACACCCATACTTGATCTAGCTTGACAACAAAGCTAGATCCGACACCCTTGCAATGCCATATTCATGCATATCACATGTCACGTTTACATTTGATACACTGTACGCATTCAATAACTGCTTTTATACTATAAATGTCGCATATCACATGTCATTTCATGCATTTGAATGTCTTGCCATGAATGCGTAGCACACGCTACAATGAATCATAAGCTACGGCAAGCAGGATTCTGACTCCTATAGCATGTAAAGGCTATGTCAACCTTATGCCTTAGAACACTTCCTGGCTCGCGATCCAGAAGTTAAGCGCCAGTTCAGACACACGTGGAGGGGTAGGGTTAAGCGATCACTCAGCTTAGAAGTGTGCCCGTACAGCAACTTCAGCTGAACGGCATAAATCCTGTGCACGACGTGACATGCATGCTTTTCGTGAAATTGTGAAATATTGTTTAGTAGCTTTTGCTACGACGTGACATGCATTGTTAACTATCATGTTCATTTTAAATTGCTGCATTCATTAAATATTATGCCATGTCATCATATTTTAAACTGCTGGTTGCATTCATTACTTTTATGTTTCCTTGCGTAAAAGTCTCTTTCTTTTTATCTTTTGGAGATTTTTGCTGACGTGCGCTCTTTTATCTTTGGGTATCATATGTAAGGTTTTGAGTCTGAGATAATTGCCGAGGACGACCAGTTTACTGACGTTGAGCTTGAGGTTTCTGTTGACGTTCAGTTCGAGGATACCGGAGACCAATCCTAGTCTCAGCTGGAGGCTTTTTCCTTAGTTGCTGTTTGTTTTCCTAGTTGCTGCTGTTAGGTTTTTCGATGTGTAGCACCTTATCTATGTTTTAGTTTCACCATGCTTGGGGCCTTTTCTTTTAGACTCTTGTACTTCTTTTTATGACTTATCTCTGGATGCTTTGGATGACGATTTGGATGTTGTTTTTAATGTTGGTTATTCATTGCCTGCTTTCAAAATTATTATTAATGTTGTTGTTTCATTGCAATGCAAGAATCTGTGATTGGATGAACACATAGACTCTTATCATACTGTAGCTTCACAGTTTCAAGTCTGAGCGGACCACTTCACGCCTCGCCTTCCATACTTGGGAAGCGGGACATGACAGTTTTCTGTGGTGGCCCACATAAAGTCGTTGCACCTGCGAAATATCGAAACAACAATAATATTAAAACATTCATTGAAAAATTCGAAACATTCGAGTCATAAAATCGGAGTCTAATGTGAACGTTTTTCTTGTCTTAGATGGCTGGAAGACGTATTACCCGAGCTGGTGGTTGAGCTGTAGATTAGATCTTGTTTTGTTAGAATAGATTTTGATTTGCTAGCTTGTTTGTTAGGATTTATCCTCGTTTATGCATTTCATGCTCGAGTTCTCTTCGACTCCGATGCATCTATGTGCATCTTATCATGGAGTTTTGTGGACAAGCATTCTCTGTCGATTTCCCCTCTTTCCAAGAGTTGGGATATCATTACGGGGAATGGTGTAATCTTAGTGCACCTTGGTTGCCGATCTTGTCCCTTGGTTGTCTGTTGACACGAGCTATATGCTGATTTTATCGTCCATGACATCACCAATTATGATGCGTTCTTTGGCTTGATTGGCTTGGAAGCTTCTTTTCTACGATCGACTGCCGACTGAAGAAGGTGGTGTTTGAGATTCCAGGATATCTGACCTTCGAGTTCAGTAGCGGTAGCAGTTCACTTGGGCCTGTCAGATTCCGGGCCAAGCCAGTGAAGGAGATAGTAGCTATGCAGATGGAGGAGAGAAGACCAGCTGTGGTGAGAGACTTCGATGATGTCTTCCCCGAGGAGATGTCAGGACTGCCGCCCGATCGAGCTCTTGAGTTCTTGATTGATCTTATTTTGGGAGCGCAGCCCATTTCGAAGGCATTATATCGTATGGCTCCGGCAGAGTTAGAGGAGCGGTGTAGGCAGTTGGATGAGCTCTTGCAGAAGGGTAATATTCACCTTGTGTGTCCACGTGGGGAGCCCACGTATTGCTGGTGAAGAAGAAGGACGGTTCGCGCCATTTGTGCGTGAACTACAGAGAGTTGAATGTCGTCACCATTAAGAACAAGTATCTGTTGCCGCGTATAGATGACATTTTCGATCAGCTTGGAGGATCGAGGGTATTCTCTAAACTGGATCTCAGGAGCGGGTATCACTAGCTGAGAGTGAAGAAGGATGACGTGCAGAAGACAGCATTCAGAATGAAGTATGGACCCTACGAGTTTGTGGTAATGCCTTTTGGTGTGACCAACACACCCGCATTTTTCATGAACCTGATGAATCTGATTTTATACGACTTCTTAGATATGTTTGTCGTTATCTTTATTGACGACATCTTGATCTATTCGAAGTCGGTAAAGGAGCATGCCGAGCACTTGAGGATAGTTCTGGAGATTCTGAGGAAGCATTGTCTGTATGCAAAGTATTCCAAGTGCGAGTTCTGGTTGGATAGAGTTGCCTTCCTTGGACATGTGGTGTTAGGAGATGGCATATTCGTGGATCAGGAGAAGATCAAGGCTATCAGAGAGTGGCCGATTCCGCAGACAACGTCAGAGATCAAGATTTTTCTTGGGCTAGCAGGATATTATCAACGCTTCATCAAGGATTTCTCTCGTATTGCAGAGCCGATGACTAGACTAACGAGGAAGGATATACCGTTCGTTTGGTCCGATGCTTGTGAGGAGGCCTTTTCTATTCTGAAGGTGAGATTGATGTCAGCACATGTTCTAGCTGTGCCTGATCGGAGTGGTGGCTTCGAGGTCTTTTGCGATGCATTTGGCAAGGGTCTCGGTTGTGTTTTGCATCAGCATGGACATGTGGTCATGTACGCTTCTCGACAGCTCAAGGTTCATGAGAAGAACTACCCGACGCACGATTTAGAGTTGGCTGCAGTCATATTCACGCTCAAGATCTGGAGACATTTCCTGCTGGGTGAGAAAGTGAAGGTTTTCAATGATCCCAAAAGCTTGAAATACATCATTACGCAGAAGGAGCTTAATATACGACAGTGTCGATGGTTGGAGCTTATGGTGGATTACGACATTGACTTGTAGTGTTACCCTGGCAAGGTGAACGTGGTTCCGGATGCACTAAGCAGACTTCCAGCAGTTTTGATGTTGACTTCACAGTGGAGGTTGCAGCAGGAGTTCTGTGAGTTAGGCATTGAGATTGTGCTTCCTGGAGAGGTTTTGATGTGTATGCAGATACAGTCGACGATCGTGGATCGGATCAAGGCAGGCCAGGCTGGAGATCCGAAGCTGAAGAAGATACGTGAGCAGGTAGAAGCCGGTATGCGGACTAACTTTTTGATTCACGAGGATAGCTCGCTGAGGTATGGAGCCAGAGTTTGTGTGCCATCTGGAGATGTTAGAGAAGAGCTGCTTGTTGAGGCACATAGATCGTCGTATTCCGTGCATCTTGGAGGCACAAAGATGTATAAGGACCTTTGCCTGAACTACTGGTGGCATAGCCTAAAGCGGAGTGTGGCATGGAGCAATGCCAAGTGTTTGGTATGCCAGCAGGTTAAGGTGGAGCATCATTGTCACGCCCCGCTTCCCAAAAACATGGAGGCGAAACGTGAGAAGGTCCGCACGGACTTGAAGCTGCAAAGCCGCAAGTCCGATAAGCGTCAAATAAAACGAAGTAGCAGGTCCTTGTAATGTGACTCAGAACAACAATAACAATAATAGGAAAAGAGAGACAATAATATAACATTATTCCAACTCATAGTCCAACAAAAATCAACAACCAGAAATGCCACCAGGCAAACAAAAGAGTCAAAAGCAAAAGGCCTAGCATGGCCAACAGAATCTAACAAAACGGTGCTACTCACCGACAACCACCGCTAACAAAAGAAGAGTACGGAAGATCTCTAAGATTGATCACCGGTGTCCTCGTACTCCACGCCACCAACAGGTTCGGGCACGAACTCCACGAACTCGTCACCCTCCGCAACTGTCTCTGGCTCAGCAACTAACATGCGTCACCCAAAGAGAAGGGGCACATGTCAGCAAGTCTAAAAAGACTTTTGCAAGGAAACTATAAAAGTAAAGCAACCTAACAGTTCTAAAGTAAAGTATGACATGGATATAAAATGACAAATGACATGGCATGGAAAGTAACCAAGTAAAAGACAAGTACTGGAATTGTAATCACGTCGTGCACAGAGATTCCGCCCTTTGGCTAGAGTGGCTGTACGGGCCAAATCTTACGCTCAAGTGATCATTTATCCCTACCCCTCCACGTGTGTCGAGCCAGGGCATTACCCCCGAACACGGAATGCTCGCTTCTGGATCACGAGCCAGGAAGTGTTTTTAACACGGATGGCGTAGGGTTATGCCCGCATAACGGGTGTCTAGCCGGCAACACGGAAACACGGATTTGGTACATGTAGTGTAGCGTGTGCTACGATGCAAGTTTAACTAGGATGACATGTAAGATGCAATGCATGTCAGTTAACATTTCAAATGCGTACAGTTAAGGAATTTAAACATGGCAAATATTTATGCATGAATGATATGGCAAGGTGTCGGATCTAGCTTCGTTGTCAAGCTAGATCTCAAAGTTGCGCCTAGATCGCTATCATTTCACGATCTAGTCTCTTTCACGCTGGTACAAGAATTGGCCTAAAACATGGCCTAAAGAAGGGTTGGCAAGTTTCACTTGCCTGGTACCGAATTGTTGATCGACGTGAGTAACGAGAACGATGTCCTACGGTAGGTGAATTCGCTGTTTATGGCAAAATAAAGATTAGACGGAAGTTCTAAATCGTTTTGCATTGAAATCCTATGTCTAATAATCCATTTTTAATTTAGTGTTTCTAGTTTACGGTGTGGGTTAATAGAGGTTACGAGATTAGGATCACTAACCGTAGAGTAGCAGATGGAAGACACCAAAACAGATCGTGTTTTGGCGACGAAGAACAATCCCGGGAAGCTACGGCCGAAAAACGAGATCTCGGCGACCTAGATTAGTAACCGGCGCGAGATACGGCGAGCAAGAACCTCCAAGGATGAAAGAAATGATTTGGGGAAGTTTAGGGATGATTTGTGAATGATCTTGGCTCGGAAAGAATGAATGAAGAATGATAGAATCGACGGATTAAATAAAAATAAAATGACGGCTGGAAAATAGATCTAGGGTTTCAGGGTCAATTAGTCGGTCAAAGAAGAGTGGTTGACCGACTAGTTCAAGAACTAGTCGGTCGGTCGTCTAACGTAGACCGATTAAATGGAAAACTGAGAATAGGTTTTGGTACAGGTCAACTAAATTAGTCAGTCAAAGCACAACTGGTGACCGACTAGTTTAAGAACTAGTCGGTCGGTCGACCAACGTTGACCGACTAAAATGGAACCAAAGGTACAAGAAGAGAATTAGAACTAGTCGGTTGAAGAGCAACTCTTAACCGACTAAAAATATACAGTAACTACTGTAGAAAAGACTGTACAAGAATTAGTCGGTTGAAGAACAACAGCTGACCGACTAGTTTACAACCTAGTCGGTCGGAAATCATTCTTAGACCGACTAACGACAAACAGTAACTCTACTGTTCAGTGAAACTCAGAATTAGTCGGTCTGATTACAATGCTTGACTGACTAGTTTGAGAACTAGTCGGTCGAAGGTTGAACTTAGATCGACTAACGACAAACAGTAACTCAGCTATTTTTAATACGTTGAACTAGTCGGTCCATGAAGGATTGCCGACCGACTAGATCTCATTCTAGTCGGTTGGTTCTCCTTCGTGAACCAACTAAGATGCACCAGAAGTGCCGAAACGAAGCGCGAAGCTTCGGGAAAGATTCTATGACTTCTAGGATCGTTCTAACTCTAGAATTACAGCGTTATTTAAGCTAAAATGTGAGGATTCAACCGAGGAAAACATACAAGGAAGGGAAATCAATATTATTCAAATAAAATATTTATTACAAACACCGGTCGTTACATCCTCCCCACCTTAAGAAAAATTCCGCCCTCGGAATTTCCTAACACTCACGTGCCAGGGAACAAAAGTGGGTAGCGCTCACGCATCTCATCTTCCCTCTCCCAAGTAGACTATCCTGGCGAGCCGTGTCGCCACATCACCCTCACAAGATTTACGGTCTTGTTCCGAAGTGACTTCTGATGCATGTCCAAAATCTGAACTGGCAGCTGGTCATACGTCAGATTAGGGCGAACGGTGATCTCCGAGAAATCCACAGCGTGAGACGGATCGCTAACATAACGACGAAGCTGCGACACATGGAAGACGTCGTGAACTCCAACCAAAGATGGCGGCAAGGCTAAGCGGTAGGCTACCTTGCCAACCCTCTCCAGAACGTCAAACGGTCCAATGTATCTCAGGCTCAGCTTCCCGCGCTTCCCAAAGAGAATCACTCCTCGATTCTGGGAAATCTTCAGAAACACGTGGTCACCAGGCTGAAACTCCAACGGACGCCGTTTAGCATCAGCCCAATGCTTAAAACGGTCCTGAGCAATCCTCAGCCGCTCCCGTATGTTTCTGACAACATCCACAGCCTCCACGATCATCTCAGGTCCCAACAGCTCCCGATCTTCAACGTCATCCCAACTCAGTGGCGATCGACATTTCCTACCGTATAGCGCAGCGAATGGTGCCATGCCAATACTCGCCTGGAAGCTTTTATTATAAGAGAACTCCACCAGGTGTAGATGGTCCTCCCACGAACCCTTAAAATCCAACATACACGCCCTCAGCATGTCCTCCAAGATCTGAATCGTCCTCTCAGACTGGCCATCCGTCTGCGGATGGTACGTCGTGCTGAAACTCAGACTCGTACCCAAACTCTTCTGTAGACTTTGCCAGAACTGAGATGTGAATCTCGTGTCTCTGTCCGACACGATACTCACAGGGACTCCGTGCAGTCGAACGATCTCTTGCACGAACACGTTACATCACTAACTATTCCAGGGAAAGGAAACAAAAATGGAAAGTAAAAGGATTTACCTCCATATATCTCCTCGCCAGCACCTCAGTGGACTGTCCTACTCGGAACGGAATAAAGTGCACGGATTTGGTCAATCGTTCTACGATCACCCAAATCACGTTATTCTGCTTCGGACTCCGAGGTAGTCCAGTCACGAAGTCCATAGTGATGTGTTGCCACTTCCACTCCGGAATTGGAAGCGGTTGTAGTAACCCCGCCATACGCTGATGCTCTGCTTTCACCTGCTGGCAAACCAAACACTTGGCCACGCTCCGAGCCACGCTCCTCTTCATCCCATGCCACCAGAAATTCAAACGAAGATCCTTGTACATCTTGGTCCCACCAGGATGCACAGAATATGGCGAACTGTGTGCCTCCACCAACATCTCCTCTCTGATATCCCCAGCAGGCACACACAACCTGGCTCCAAACCTCAGCGAGCCTTCCTCGTGAATCGCGAAATCAGTCTGCAGACCCGCTTCCACCATCTCTCGAATCTTTACCAACTTCGGGTCACCACTCTACCCAGCCTTGATCCGATCTACGATCGTCGACTGTATCTGCATAAACATCAACGAAGAAGTCTCTCCAGGAAGAACCACCTTAACTCCAGACTCGCAAAAATCCTGCTGCAATCTCCACTGCGAAGTCAGCAACATCACCGCCGGAAGCCTACTCAACGCATCAGGAACCACATTCACTTTACCCGGGTGATACTGTAACTCGATCTCATAGTCCGCCATGAGCTCCAACCACCGACGCTGTCGCATGTTGAGCTCCTTCTACGTGAAAATGTACTTCAAGCTTTTGTGATCGGTGAAAATCTTCACTTTCTCACTCAGCAAGAAGTGCCTCCAAATCTTCAGTGCAAACACGACAGCAGCCAACTCCAAATCGTGCGTCGGGTAATTCTTCTCATGAGCCTTAAGCTGACGAGAAGCATACGCAACCAAGTGACCATGCTGATGCAACACACATCCAATACCTTTGCCAAAAGCATCGCAAAAGATCTCGAATCCTCCACTCCGATCGGGCACAGCAAGAACATGGGCAGATGTCAACCGCTCCTTCAGAACACCAAAAGCTTCCTCACATCCAACGAACCAATCAAAAGATACATCCTTCCGCATCAACCTGGTCATCGGCTCGGCAATACGGGAGAAATCCTTGATGAATCACTGGTAATAACCTGCAAGTTCAAGGAAACTCTGGATCTCAGACGCTGACTGCGGAACAGGCCATTCTCTGATAGCCCAAATCTTCTCAGGATCTACCGAAATCCCATCACCAGTCACCACATGCTCCAAAAAAGCCAATCTATCCAGCCAGAACTCGCACTTCGAATACTTGGCATACAACCGATGCCTCCTCAGAATCTCCAATACCGTCCTCAAGTGCGACGCATGATCCTCCTCTGACTTAGAATAGATCAGAATGTCGTCAATGAAGATAACGACAAACTTATCTAGATAGTCATAGAAGATCAAGTTCATCAGGTTCATAAATACTGCGGGCGCGTTGGTCACACCAAAAGGCATAACCACGAACTCGTAGTGACCATACTTCGTCCTGAAAGCCGTCTTCGGAATGTCCTCTTTCCTCACCTTCAGCTAGTGATATCCACTCCTCAGGTCCAATTTGGAGAATACCCTCGATCCTCCCAGCTGATCAAAAATATCATCAATCCGCGGCAATGGGTACTTATTCTTCACAGTCACCGCATTCAACCCTCGATAATCCACGCACATGCGACGGGAACCGTCCTTCTTCTTCACCAGCAGGACCGGTGCTCCCCACGGAGACACACTGGGATTAATGTAACCCTTCTGCAAAAGCTCGTCCAGCTGCTTCCGCAACTCCTCCAATTCCGCTGGAGCCATACGATAAGGTGCCTTTAAAATGGGATGCGCTCCCGGAATCAGGTCAATCGTAAATTCCAGAGCTCGATCGGGTGGCAGTCCAGACATCTCCTCGGGGAAGACGTCATCAAAATCACGCACTACAGCAGGCCTACCCTGCTCCATCAGCATAGCCACAGCCTCCACCGGCTTGGCCCGAAACCTGACCGGACCAAGCGAACTACTACCACGGCTGAATTCAAACACATGATGTACGTGAATCTCGAACACCACCTTCTTCCTCTGACAGTCGATCGTAGCATAGAAGCTCGCAATCCAATCCATCCCAAGCACTGCATCGTAGTTGATGATGTCATGGACAATAAAGTCAGCATACAGCTCGTGTCCACAGACCACCAACGGGCAAGAATTGCACCCACGATGCACCAAAATCACACCATTCCCTGTGACGATGTTCCAACTCTGGGGAAGAGAGGAATTCGACAAGGAATGCCTCTCCATGAAGCTCCGAGAAATGATGCACATGGATGCACCAGAGTCAAAGAGAACTCGTGCAGGAAAAGCGCAGACCAAGATCACACCTAACAGACAGTCTAACAATCAAATTCTATTCTAGCAATCAAACATATGCAAACAACTAACATATCTAACAACCAAACTAACTAAGAAAGGAACATCTAGATAGAAAGTTACATGCGATAACCTCATCCAGTGTTTCGGTCTCAGCAGCAATCATCAGAAACGCATGTCGTCTCGGCTGGACAGCCTGCTGAAAAGCCTGCCTCTGAGGAACGAGAGGCGCTCCACGTCCAGCAGGAACAGGTGCCCTCTGTTGCAACGGCTGAGCTGCAACAGGTGCCCTCCATAGCTGCTTCGACTTTGGGTAGTCCTTCATGGTGTGCGTAGGATCTCCACAAACCAGACACTGCCACAGCATCTTCCGACACTGCTCCTTGACATGCCCAGTCATGCCACAGAAATTGCAAGTCTTCAAAGTAGGAGGGCCTCCGGGCCTCTTGAACTGTACAGGCTAGTTGGGCCCGTGCCCTGGTCTCACCACTGCTCTGACCTGCTCCATAGGCCTCTTCCCAGTGCCAGAAAACTGTCCCCTCTTCTGATTCACAATCCTCTCCTGTCTCTTGGCCGCAATCAGAACCTTCTGGTAAGTCTCCGCATCAGAAGAAGTGACATAGTTCTGCAGATCCAAAGAAAGCCCCTGCAGAAACCTCTGGGCTCTCTCCAACAAATTCCTTTGCTTCAAATCAATCTCTCGGTGCAAAACGACTCAGTCTCGTAAATTCCTGGTGGTACTGGTCCACCGTCAAATTCCTTTGCTTCAAATCAATGAAGCGCTGAGCCATTTCCCTCCTGGCGGCCTTAGGAAAATATTCCTCATCAAACCTGGACTTGAAGGTAGCCCAAGTAATAGGCTCCTCCAACAACTCCTTGACGTGCGCTTATATTTTATATATTCACGCACGTTTTCTTTTGTGTTTCTCCGTGTTTTCCGCCGTCTCTTATTCGTTTTCGTATATTTTCCCGTTTTCTTTCACTTTTCTTTGTTTGTCCATGATTGCAGGAGTTCGACCATGTAGGGGACCTTTTACGATGATATCCCAAGTCCCCGGAGCAACGGGAGAAGTCACGCGTGATCCAGGGGGTCAAACGGCGAAGTATTCATCTTTCAGCCCCTCACCCGGTCGGTTGGTCATCTCCAACCGATCGGGTGATGCACGCGTGCACCAATCGGTCTCTGCCGCAGCTCACAACGAAGTCACCCGACCGGTTCACAGACCGGTTCAGCGGGGGCTATTCTCTGTTTTCTCGAAGCAAAGCGCCAACCGATCGGGTGACTCTCACCGGATCGGGTCATCTGTAGCTGAGAAAGATGAGCTGAAGACACGGACGTCGAACCGGCCGATTCACCCGACCGCTCCAAGATCCAACCGGTCGCTCAAGAACTCACCCGATCGGTTCATGTGATCGGGTGAAAACTCGCCGTTTTCTGATATTTATTTGTAACGGATCAACCGATCGGTTGACTTGTCAACCGATCGGTTGATGTGACGGCCTATATATAGAACCCCTAGGGTTCCAGAAACGGGAGTTGCTGTTTTTCTACTGTTTTATTTCCTTGTGACGGCTGTAATTGTTACTCTTTTGTAAGTTTTCAGATCTTTCTAAAATTTTAGTATTGTCTTTATTACTCTATTACTTCCGCATTGCAATTGACCGATTATGATTCCAACGGTTAAATTTCATTTAGATTGCTTTTTCATGAATTTTTGTGAGTAGTTCCCAAATCTGGGATTTTGGTGGAAACCCCTTCGGGGGCTCTTCCCGATGCGTCCATAGGGTTAGGAAATCGATAGGGAGTAGGAATCTAACGGTTACGCGGGGCGTTTCATTGTCATCGGCGGGAAAAAGACCGCCTTTGACCGTCGGGCCGAGGGGGAATAAACTTGGCGGTTGACTCCCTAGCCATAGCTCACGCCTTTAGCGTAGACGCCAAATCCTAGCACGCGGGAGCGTCTGGATGAGACGTCGGGAGATATCGTTGCGGACTTAGTGCTCCCAGGATCGATCAGTGTTAATGGACACGGGAGTGCCCACTGATCGAATCCGGGAAGTCCGGTGTATCATCCTGGGCACCGACCGGAATATCGGGCCCATGGGACGCCGGTACCACTTTCAGAGGCAACGTCTCACCATTAGACCCTAATCCCGATCGCTATCCATACCCGTAGGCCGTATCGGCGAGGGTCTCTCGTCGGGTTGGAAACCGAAGTCCCGGGTTTACTTTCTTTTTGTTCTTACGCTTTTATTCCCTTTTGTGACAACCAACCACCGATTCGGGCTAGCTCGCCCCTCGGGGTGATTCAGGTCCTACCTGACCCAAGCACAACCTCGCCTCCCTGAGTTCGATATTCCCGCACCCTACACTAACCGTGAAACTTGCGGTAAACGACACCGCGCCGCCGCGATGCAAGCGGGGCGCCGGTCAAGTTTATGGCGCCGTTGCCGGGGAGGCAATGTGCTTGTTATTTTAGGATCTCATGAACCCTCGTGTCTAGCTCACATCCCTACCTCGCGATAATTTTCGCATTCTCCTTTTTCTTTTTATTTTTCTTATTTTTATTTCTTATTTTATCTGTCTCTTTCCCACTTGTCGCTTCACAAGTGTTTGTTGTTTTTCATGCGCAGGAGTTCAAGGAGTCTTGACGACTTGATCCCCCTCGATCCAGAGATTAACGCCACCCTTAGGCGCTTGGCCGCCGAGAAGCGAAGAAGGGAAGATCCTGAATCCATGGAGGAGAACACCCCACCTCAGAAGTCTCTGCTGGAATACTCGATGCCATCTATTGAGTCCACTTCCGCCATCCGTCCTCCAGCTATCACGGCCCAAAGCTTTGAGCTAAAGCCGTCATTGGTGACGTGGATCCAGCAGGATCAGTTTGCGGGTGCACCCATGGAGAGCCCGATCGAGCATCTAGACTCCTTATTGGAGAAGTGTGACACCTTCCGGATCAATGGTGTCACGACAGAGGCTATCCGTCTGAAGCTGTTCCCCTTCTCTTTGCGAGACAAAGCAAAGCAATGGCTAAGGGGGAAGGACCCCAACACTTTCAACACCTGGGAGAAGCTCTCCAACGCTTTTCTGACAAAGTTCTTTCCTCCGGGGAAGACCATGAAGTTGAGGAGTGAAATCTCCTCCTTCTCCCAGGCAAGCCACGAGTCCTTGCATGAAGCTTGGACGAGATATAAAGAGATGCAAAGAAGATGCCCTCACCATGAGCTTCCGAAGTGGCAGATTATTAATCTGTTCTACAATGGGTTGAGGGATGACCTGAAATCTTCTATGGACGCCGCGGCTGGGGGTTCCTTCATGTCTAGAAGCGAGGAAGATGCCGGGAATATTCTGGAAAATATGGCATCCAACAATGAGCGGTGGTGTGACGAGAGAGCCACACCAAGAACTGGGGGTATACACAGAGTCGAGGACGTCGACAAACTTTCAAGCAAGTTTGACTTGCTTTCGACCCAGATCTCCGCACTGATGGTAGGAGCCGGTGGGGCTGGTACACAGCAAGTTTCTGCGGTAGAGTCCGAATTCCTTGGGGAATTCGACGGTGGTGACATCTCACCACCGTTGGATCAGGCGAGCGCACTATTTTACAACCCCACGGGGAATGCGCCATATCCACCAAGGACAAATTCCAACCCGGCCTACTCTCCCAACAACCGGAACCACCCGAATTTCAGTTACCGGCCACCATTTCAGCCCTCGCCGCCTCAGCAGCCGCAGCAACAAGCATATCAGCCGGCTAGGCCACAGCAGAGTCCGTTTCAACAGCAACAATATCAGCAGCAACCATCTCAGCAACAATCCTACGCCCCCAGGAATCAGCAGCCGTTCCAGCAGCAGCAGCAGTATGGCCAACAGAGGGCCGTCTCTCCGGTTGAGTCTCTCTTGACTCAATATATTACCAACCAGGAGAGGATCAACCAGAAGCTGGAAATGGGTCAGCGGACCCTCACGGACCAAGTAACCCAGCTGGGGTTACAAGTGGCGAACCTTGCAAGGTCACAAAACCAATTACCGCCACAACCGGAGGTGAACCCGAGGGGAGTAACCCAGACATCGGCACTCTTGCACGAGCACACAAATGTGTCCGCTATCGTTCTGAGAAGCGGGACACAAATTCCTACTAGAGTGCCCCCTAGCAACCCGGAAGCACCGTCGGTCGTTGAGAAACCGATCGAAAAATCAAACGACGCCGGTGCTTCGTCATCAAATCCTATGACTCCGGAGGGAGTCTGTGAAGAAGAGAAAGAAAAGAAGGAGGAAGAGAGCCCTAAAGTGTATAAACCCGTTGTGCCATTTCCCCAAAGGTTGGCTCAGGCAAAAATTGATGAGAAATATGGCAAGTTCTTCGCCATGGTCAAGGACCTGAGTTTGCAGATCCCCTTCCTAGAAGCAATCGAAACAATCCCCTCATATGCAAAATTCTTGAAAGATTTGATGACTAGAGGGTCTAGAAAGGAGAAAGTAGTGTTGACGGCGGAGTGTAGCGCTCTTATCCAGAGGGAAAATCCGCCGAAACTTAAAGACCAGGGGAGCTTTTCCATTCCTTGCACGATCGGGGCAGTGAAGATTCATCGTGCACTCGTCGATCTCGGAGCGAGTGTTAGTTTGATGCCCTTGTCAATGTACAGAAGAATAGGGATGGGTGATTTGGAACCCACCGGATGACCCTACAACTAGCTGACCGGTCGGTCAAATACCCGGTGGGAATTGTTGATGAGCTACCGGTAAATGTGAGAGGGGTGCATGTGCCTGTGGACTTTGTGGTCATGGACATGCCCGAAGACGCATACACCCCCATTATCCTGTGACGGCCTTTCATGGCCACTGCTGGTGTTCTAATAGATGTGAAGAACGGAAAACTATCTTTGAACGTCGGCGGAGAGAAAGTTGAGTTTGACCTGGGATTATCTATGAAGCACCCCGATCCCCCTGATGACCCTGGATGCAATTTGGTTGAGATAGAAGAAGAAAAAGTTGTAGAGGAGAGCTCCTGGGAGATTCTCCTGAGAAACCCCCCCGATGACTTGGGGGATTTAGAAGATGAAGAAGGCCCCGAAGACAAAGAAGCTGCTGGAAAACCGAGTGCAGCAAGAACGACCCCTCCCAGGTTCCCCAAGACTCCTCCTGCGAGGAGAACGGGGAAAGAGCGCACAGACCTCACTAAAGACGAGGTGCGGATCCTGAAGAAGATGGCGGGAAGCGCCAACACCAAGGAAAAGCCCCCGGATCTCAAGAACAAAGGGAGGGTAGTCAAGCAAGTATTTTTCCAGCCGCTGACTACTCCAAGCGCCTTCAGCTCCAACAAGGAAGAGATGCCGAAGTTTGGACATCACCCGTATCAGCCACCATGAGCATCTCTTGCGGGCGTCGAGCCAACGACGTTAAACAAGTGCGCTTCATGGGAGGCAACCCATGTTCTAAACTTTTTCCCACTTTTTAGCGTTAATTTTTACTTTATTTTATCTACTTTTTATAACTAAAATCAGCCGCGAGAACATCCGTTCGGGGACTAAAGCAAATTTCTTGGTTTTTGCAGGAAACAGGCCCCAACCGATCGGGTGACAACTCACCCGATCGGTTGGGACGTATCAGATACATGCCGAGATCTGTCCCCGTATGAACCGATCGGTTGAGTAATGAAGAGACCGGGTGGCAGACCGGGTGAGCTGGGGAGAACTCTTGGGAAATCTTGGGGAATATTAACCGATCGGTTGAGTTCTAGCACGATCGGTTGACGCGACCGGGTGAGCAGCCCTAAGTTCTCGGGAAATTGAGTGGAGCAGCCAACCGATCGGTTGACAATTCAACCGATCGGTTCGCCTGTAGCATTTCTTCGGCAAGATTTTCGACTTAATAGTCAACCGATCGGGTGACAAGTCACCCGATCGGTTCGACTTAAAACCCTATATAACCCCCCCCGACACCCGTTCGTTTTCTCCCTCGCCCGATCGCCCGAACCTCTGCCGTTTCGTCTCCCGTCATGCGCCTTCCTGCTTTCTTCCCCAAGATCAGCCTCGATCTTCCTCTCCAACCATTTCCCTACCCATCCACCATCATTTCTCTCCATTCCCCAGTCATCTCCCTACACACAAACCCTAGATTTCCCCCATTTCCCCCCCGCTTCGGAACTTGTTGAAGAGATCGATGCGGCTTCACATCGTGCTCCAATCGAGCAGCATCGGGGCATCCACGAGCAACTATCTTCATCTCATTTTGGGTAACCTCGCTCCTTTGCTTAATTTTAATCTTTTCCCAAATATTATGTTTGCTTGTTGGTCGTATTTTGTGTTTGTGTTGAATTCGTTGTACTCTCACACACCTACGCGCACAAACAACACCTACACAATTCCCCCCGCCGTATTAAACCCACCGACGCTAGCTCTTCGAACCCTAGGCCCACCCGTCGTACCCGTCGCACACAGCCCACCACCTCTAACCCATCCACCACACCACGCACCACTTCCCCACCTCCCGGTTACGATCCTAAATATGGGATGCAATTCCAATCCGATGACCATGCCGACCGATTCACGGCCATAGTCCTCCTTGCTGGTCAGGGTGGTCGGATAACCCAGGAATCCGTCGACCGTGACCTCCCCTTCCTTCAAAGCTTCGTTCGCCACATCCGCGAAGACCCACCCGATGTCTCCGAGCTCCACATTCCACCCCCCACGACCCCTGGTCCCCAGCGCAGGCCCCCATCACCACCCCCAGAGGGTGGTGCCCCTGCTTGATTTTTCTCTCCCGCTTTTGCCCCCCCCCATTTTTATGCCCATCTGTCTTTTCGGGGCCCCGCTTTGTCTCTGTCGGAGGGAGGGGACTATTTGCGTGTTGTTTTCTAGATTCACCACTTTTGTTTTTGACTCCCCCTTGCACATATCTGGATTTCATTGATCATATCGTTTCGCTAGCTCTTTCTGGTCTAGCTTGGGCGAAGTCTACTTTGGTGTGCTGTCGTGTCTTGTTTGTTTTTCTCATTTTCTGTGTGTGCGTGCTTGTTTTTCATTTTTTGATTGTCGTGTCGTGTGGTTTTCTTTTTATTTTTCGTTTTGTTTGATTTTGATTTTGTTTTTTCTTTCTTTTTCAGTTTTATCTTTGTGTTTTCCTCGTTTTTATTTCTTTTAGTACGTATTCCCCCCCATTTTCATTGCCCTCCCGTGCTCACTCATATTGCATTGAGGGCAATGCAAACTTCAGCTTGGGGGAGTCGCACTGTGTGCGTCATTTGAGTCCTTTTTCGTATTTTTTGTGTCGTTTTCATCGTGTTTTTATTTTTTCTTGTTTTTCTTTTTTTTAGCTCTTTCTCCTAGAAATGACTCCTATGATGAATCGCCACAAAGTCACACACACCTAGCATTGCATCGATGATCACACTCACTAACCCTAGGATTTCGAGTCCTCTTGCATTTCACGCGTCGCAGGTCCACTTAGCTTTTTGTGAGTCGTGTGTCGTGACTAGCATTTGGTGTGCTTCTACTTTGTGATTTTACTTTATATACCTGTCTAGGAATGACCCCTAGATTGTCATGCTCCGATCTGAATATGCGGTATATGTTTCCACTGTTTGCATGCTATATTTATATCGTATAATTCAATTCACATGCGTCGGGATTCCACAACTAAGGACTAGGATAACCCATTTAGCCTACGCTCTATTTAGCGAGAATAGTTTCCTTTGCCCAAGTGTTTAGATTTCGACTTCTTTTTTGTTTTACTTGGTGCAAATCCCCTCGTCGTGTACCGTTCTCCCACTTGGGAGAGTACACATGTGTATAGCCAATATCCCAAAAATCCAAAAAAAGGAGAAAAGAAAAGAAAAACCCAAAAAGAAAAGAAAAGAAAAATCTTGTATAGCCCAAAATTCAAAAAAAAATACAAAGCCCAAAAACCCAAAAAAATTCCCGTGTGAATATTTTTTTCATACTTGCCAAGAATAAAGGGAAGGCGAGAATTTGCACCGAGTGTTCTTCTCCACATCATCTCAACCCCCATCGTTATCGAAAACACTTGGCTTGGGGACTTTTTAGCTAGTATCTAGGCTATAGTGGCGTGATTTCCTTAACCCTAGTTGTGGAGTCCCCGATGCATGATACGCTTCTATTCTAACTCATCTCGTGCATGCTTGAACTTATATTCACCGCTTATTTCAATTCGGATCGATATTTTGGGTCATACCTTGGATTTGTGTATATCAAGCATCACATCACATCGTAGAAAGCATCACCGTTTGCTAGCACACGACGACGCTCACTCGCGCTTCACTGCGTGGACCCACGACACTTATTTGGACTCGCTTTCCTAGATTTAGTGGTGTGATTTGGCGTTTGCTTGCTTGGTGTGTCGTTTCTGATTTTGGCGGCTCTGATTGACGACTAGGGTCTAGAGTTTTCTTTTTCTTTCTTCCTCTCTATTTTCCCCTTCCGAGCTCCTACTCTCACTCGTCTTCCTCGAGGACGAGGAAGAGTTCAGCTTGGGGGATTTTGACGTGCGCTTATATTTTATATATTCACGCACGTTTTCTTTTGTGTTTCTCCGTGTTTTCCGCCGTCTCTTATTCGTTTTCGTATATTTTCCCGTTTTCTTTCACTTTTCTTTGTTTGTCCATGATTGCAGGAGTTCGACCACGTAGGGGACCTTTTACGATGATATCCCAAGTCCCCGGAGCAACAGGAGAAGTCACGCGTGATCCAGGGGGTCAAACGGCAAAGTATTCATCTTTCAGCCCCTCACCCGGTCGGTTGGTCATCTCCAACCGATCGGGTGATGCACGCGTGCACCAATCGGTCTCTGCCGCAGCTCACAACGAAGTCACCCGACCGGTTCACAGACCGGTTCAGCGGGGGCTATTCTCTGTTTTCTCGAAGCAAAGCGCCAACCGATCGGGTGACTCTCACCGGATCGGTTCATCTGTAGCTGAGAAAGATGAGCTGAAGACACGGACGTCGAACCGGCCGATTCACCCGACCGCTCCAAGATCCAACCGGTCGCTCAAGAACTCACCCGATCGGTTCATGTGATCGGGTGAAAACTCGCCGTTTTCTGATATTTATTTGTAACGGATCAACCGATCGGTTGACTTGTCAACCGATCGGTTGATGCGACGGCCTATATATAGAACCCCTAGGGTTCCAGAAACGGGAGTTGCTGTTTTTCTACTGTTTTATTTCCTTGTGACGGTTGTAATTGTTACTCTTTTGTAAGTTTTCAGATCTTTCTAAAATTTTAGTATTGTCTTTAGTACTCTATTACTTCCGCATTGCAATTGACCGATTATGATTCCAACGGTTAAATTTCATTTAGATTGCTTTTTCATGAATTTTTGTGAGTAGTTCCCAAATCTGGGATTTTGGTGGAAACCCCTTCGGGGGCTCTTTCCGATGCGTCCATAGGGTTAGGAAATCGATAGGGAGTAGGAATCTAACGGTTACGCGGGGCGTTTCATTGTCATCGGCGGGAAAAAGACCGCCTTTGACCGTCGGGCCGAGGGGGAATAAACTTGGCGGTTGACTCCCTAACCATAGCTCACGCCTTTAGCGTAGACGCCAAATCCTAGCATGCGGGAGCGGCAGGATGAGACGTCGGGAGATATCGTTGCGGACTTAGTGCTCCCGGGATCGATCAGTGTTAATGGACACGGGAGTGCCCACTGATCGAATCCGGGAAGTCCGGTGTATCATCCTGGGCACCGACCGGAATATCGGGCCCATGGGACGCCGGTACCACTTTCAGAGGCAACGTCTCACCATTAGACCCTAATCCCGATCGCTATCCATACCCGTAGGCCGTATCGGCGAGGGTCTCTTGTCGGGTTGGAAACCGAAGTCCCGGGTTTACTTTCTTTTCATTCTTACGCTTTTATTCCCTTTTGTGACAACCAACCATCGATTTGGGCTAGCTCGCCCCTCGGGGTGATTCAGGTCCTACCTGACCCAAGCACAACCTCGCCTCCCTGAGTTCGATATTCCCGCACCCTACACTAACCGTGAAACTTGCGGTAAACGACACCGCGCCGCCGCGACACAAGCGGGGCGCCGGTCACTCCTCCTCGGCATCCCACCAGTTCCTCGTGTTGTCCTTCAGCTGTCGCTTCGCCAAGTCAACCCATCCAGTCGGGTCGACCTTCGACATCTTCAGATTATCTTCCATGTTCCTGGTCCATTCATCTGCAGCCAGGGGTCCTTCGGTGCCATCGAAGTAAGCGGGACCCAGCTCCCGAAATTGCTTCGCTCCGGGCTCGAAGCGAGGGGCAGCCTGAACAACCGGCGCTGCATGAGCAGGCGAAACATTACGGACTATCTGCAGAATTCCTTGCTGCACCTGCATCATCTGGTGCATCATCCTCATCATCTATCCGGCGGTGGGCTCCCGGTCCGGCTCCTGGTCGCGAGAGGGCACACCACCACCAGCACGAGTATTCCGTCTCCCAGCCATCTATTGACACGGGAAACAAAACAAATCAGACTCTTTGCTTATGACACGGTGTTGAATTTTTGTTTATTAGACTTGCTATAATTATTATTGTCATTCCGATTAAGTCACAGTTACAGAAAATGGCACCTGCATGGGCCACCAAAGATACCTGTCACGCCCCGCTTCCCAAAAACATGGAGGCGAAACGTGAGAAGGTCCGCACGGACTTGAAGCTGCAAAGCCGCAAGTCCGATAAACGTCAAATAAAATGAAGTAGCAGGTCCCTGTAATGTGACTCAGAACAACAATAACAATAATAGGAAAAGAGAGACAATAATATAACATTATTCCAACTCATAGTCCAATAAAAATCAACAACCAGAAATGCTACCAGGCAAACAAAAGAGTCAAAAGCAAAAGGCCTAGCATGGCCAACAGAATCTAACAAAACGATGCTACTCACCGACAACCACCGCTAACAAAAGAAGAGTACGGAAGATCTCTAAGATTGATCACCGGTGTCCTCGTACTCCATGCCACCAATAGGTTCGGGCACGAACTCCACGAACGTGTCACCCTCCGCAACTGTCTCTGGCTTAGCAACTAACATGCGTCACCCAAAGAGAAGGGGCACATGTCAGCAAGTCTAAAAAGACTTGTGCAAGGAAACTATAAAAGTAAAGCAACCTAACAGTTCTAAAGTAAAGTATGACATGGATATAAAATGACAAATGACATGGCATGGCAAGTAAATAAGTAAAAGACAAGTACTTGAATTGTTATCACGTCGTGCACAGAGATTCCGCCCTTTGGCTAGAGTGGCTGTACGGGCCAAATCTTACGCTCAAGTGATCGTTTATCCCTACCCCTCCACGTGCGTCGAGCCAGGGCATTACCCCCGAACACGGAATGCTCGCTTCTGGATCACGAGCCAGGAAGATTTTTTAACACGGATGGCGTAGGGTTATGCCCGCATAACGGGTGCCTAGCCGGTAACACGGAAACACGGATTTGGTACATGTAGTGTAGCGTGTACTATGATGCAAGTTTAACTAGGATGACATGTAAGATGCAATGCATGTCAGTTAACAATTCAAATGCGTACAGTTAAGGAATTTAAACATGGCAAATATCTATGCATGAATGATATGGCAAGGTGTCGGATCTAGCTTCGTTGTCAAGCTAGATCTCAAAGTTGCGCCTAGATCGCTATCATTTCACGATCTAGTCTCTTTCACGCTGGTACAAGAATTGGCCTAAAACATGGCCTAAAGAAGGGTTGGCAAGTTTCACTTGCCTGGTACCGAATTGTTGATAAACGTGAGTAACGAGAACGCTGTCCTACGGTAGGTGAATTCGATGTTTATGGCAAAATAAAGATTAGACAGAAGTTCTAAATCGTTTTGCATTGAAATCCTATGTCTAATAATCCATTTTAAATTTAGGGTTTCTAGTTTATGATGTGGGTTAATAGAGGTTACGAGATTAGGATCACTAACCGTAGAGTAGCAGATGGAAGACACCAAAACAGATCGTGTTTTGGCGACGAAGAACAATCCCGGGAAGCTACGGCCGAAAAACGAGATCTCGGTGACCAAGATTGGTAACCGGCGTGAGATACGGCGAGCAAGAACCTCCAAGGATGAAAGAAATGATTTGGGGAAGTTTAGGGATGATTTGTGAATGATCTTGGCTCGGAAAGAATGAATGAAGAATGATAGAATAGACGGATTAAATAAAAATAAAATGACGGCTGGAAAATAGATCTAGGGTTTCGGGGTCAATTAGTCGGTCAAAGAAGAGTGGTTGACCGACTAGTTTAAGAACTAGTCGGTCGGTTGTCTAACGTAGACCGACTAAATGGCAAACCGAGAATAGGTTTTGGTACAGGTCAACTAAATTAGTCGGTCAAAGCACAACTGGTGACCGACTAGTTTAAGAACTAGTCGGTTGGTCGACCAACGTTGACCGACTAAAATGCAACCAAAGGTACAAGAAGAGAATTAGAACTAGTCGGTTGAAGAGCAACTCTTAACCGACTAAAAATATACAGTAACTACTGTAGAAAAGACTGTACAAGAATTAGTCGGTTGAAGAACAACAGCTGACCGACTAGTTTGCAACCTAGTCGGTCGGAAATCGTTCTTAGACCGACTAACGACAAACAGTAACTCTACTGTTCAGTGAAACTCAGAATTAGTCGGTCTGATTACAATGCTTGACCGACTAGTTTGAGAAATAGTCGTTCGAAGGTTGAACTTAGACAGACTAACGACAAACAGTAACTCAGCTATTTTTAATACGTTGAACTAGTCGGTCCATGAAGGATTGCCGACCGACTAGATCTCATTCTAGTCGGTTGGTTCTCCTTTGTGAACCAACTAAGATGCACCAGAAGTGCCGAAACGAAGCGCGAAGCTTCGGGAAAGATTCTATGGCTTCTAGGATCGTTCTAACTCTAGAATTACGGTGTTATTTAAGCTAAAATGTGAGGATTCAACCAAGGAAAACATACAAGGAAGGGAAATCAATATTATTCATATAAAATATTTATTACAAACACCGGTCGTTACAATCATTGTACGGCTGGGTTGCTACAGCCACTTCCGATTTTGGAGTGGAAGTAACAACACATCACTATGTATTTCGTGACGGGACTGCCTCGGAGTTCGAAGAAGAATGATGCAGTTTAGGTAATTGTAGACCGATTGACCAAATCTGTGCACTTCATCCCTTTCCGAGTGGGACAGTTGACGGAAACGCTAGCAAGGAGATACATGGAGGCAAATTCTTTACTCTCCGGTTTTATTTTCCTTCCCTAGTATAGATAATGATGTATCGTGAATCATGCAGGAGATCGTGCGACTTCACAGAGTCCCCGTGAGTATCGTGTCAGACAGAGTCATGAGATTCATATCTCAGTTTTGGCAGAGTCTGTAGAAGAGTCTGGGTAAGAGTCTGAGTTTCAGCACCGCGTACCACCCGCAAACAGACGGCCAGTCCGTGAGGACAATTCAGATTCTGGAGCACATGCTGAGAGCATGCATGTTAGATTTCAAGGGATCATGGGAGGATCATCTTCATCATATGGAGTTCGTCTATAAAAACAGCTACCAGGCAATCATTGACATAGCTCCATTTGCCGTGCTTTATGAGAAGAAATGTCGATCGCCAGTGAGCTGGGATGACATTGGCGACAGGGAGCTATTAGGGCCAGAGATGATTGTTGAGGCGGTGGATGTTGTGAGGAACATCAGGGAGCAGCTGAGGATTGATCAAGACCATTTCAAGCTTTGGGCAGATGCTAAACGACGACCGTTGGAGTTCTAGCCTGGGGATCATGTATTCCTCAAGATCTCCCCGAATCGAGAAGTTATTCGATTTGGAAAGAGAGACAAGCTGAGTCTGAGGTATATTGGACCCTTTGATGTCCTAGAGCGAGTTGGAGTAGTGGCTTACCACTTGGCGTTACCGCCATCACTGGAGCGAGTTCACGACGTGTTTCACGTATATCAGTTATGTCGATACGTCAGTGATCCATCTCATGCTGTGGATTTATCGGAGATCACGGTCCGACCGGACCTGACCTATGAGCAGCAACCAGTAGAGATTCTGGATCGTCGGTAGAAGCAGTTAAGGAATAAGACCGTCGACCTGGTTAGAGTACAATGGCATTATGGTTCACTTGGGGAGTCTACTTGGGAGCGCGAGAAAATATGAGAGAGCTCTTCCCGCATTTATTTCTTGGGTAGTAGATGATGTTGATTCCGAGGGCGGAATCATTCATAAGGTGGGTATGATGTCACGATCGCTTTTCGATCGTGTGTTTTTCGTGCGCGTACTTTCTTTTTGTACGCATACTTTTTGTGACCTCCTCTTGTATCCCAAACGTGCGAAGTAATATATCGTTGTAACCCTCAGAGAGAGTAGTTATTTGTGGAATTTTTTATGAACGTCATTTAACGTGTCATTCTTCCACAAATTAGCTTTGAATGAATGGGTGTCTTAACTTTTAGACTTCAACGTTTTACCTTTTATTTTTAGTACCGTTTTCTTTCACCTAGCATGTGACCGATCATCGTAGTCTCGATCCTCTCGTCGACACGGTCATCCCGATATTTTTCTTGTATTTTTTGGACACCGTTAGGCTGACCCTTCACCCTAATTACTTTTGATCTATACTTAGCCCTAGCTAATTCAAAATTCGAATCCCTAATTAAATCTAATCAAATCTAATCCTAGGGGAACTTACGTATCATGTTAATATCTTTCTAGTCTATATGCCACACTAGTTGTACCCTCCCGCTCTCACACACACTCTCAAATCAACCCCTAAGTCCACCCCTTTTTGCCCTATTTAGCAAACCCTCATTGTTTTAAACGTGAAGCCAATCTAGGGTTTTCAAACGCAGCTGCCCAACACCTAGCCGCCACCTATCCTTGTCGCCGACCATCCCTATCACCGGGCTCCTTACCGTTGGCCCCCCTGTCACGGCAGCCCAGGCCACCGGCCATCCCCTCGCGTAACACATCCACGTGCACCCCTTCACCAGGATCTGCCCAACACTCGAGCCTCCATCATTGCCGGCCTCCCTTAACCCGAACCTTATAGCACCCCCCTTAGCTGCCGGCCATCTCTCCACCTCCACAAAAAACTACCGCATCCCCACAAAAATTTCCGGCTCCTTCCTGTTACTTGCCGCCGGCCTGCCCTCATCAACCACACGGCAGCCCGACGGCCACCCTAGGCCGACACACCCAAAGCCGCATCTCCCCTACCTCCGGCCCCCTCTCCCCTTGACAGAGCCGCTGGCCTCCCTTGCCCCGGTTCTCCCGCAGCCATCTTCGCCGCAAGCCGACGCCGTACATTGCTCGCTGTCGGAATCCAATCCCTGACGACGCTACCCCGACATCAGTGTATCTTTCGCGTCGTGTTAAGGTAAACCCTGATCCATAGGAACCCGCACACCTGCATGTTTAACAAGATTAAAACCCTAAAATTTGCTTGCTTTGATTGAATAACTAATTGAAGCTAATTAATTTGGGACTGTAGGTTGGATATTGGTTTGAGCACTTAGGAAGTTTCTGGACCCCGTTGATCTGAGATTTGCGGACATTATTTCAGGCAAGTGAAACTTGCCCAGTTGATGTTAAGCCATATTTAGGCTATTATATGATTTTGTCTAAACGAGTCTAGGCGATGAAATGATAGTCGTATAGACACTATGCTTGATCTAGATTGACAACGAAGCTAGATCCGACACCCTTGACATGCCATATTCATGCCTATCGCATGTCACGTTTACTTTTGATAAACTGTACGCATTCAATAACTGCTTATATACTATAAATATCGCATATCACATGTCATTTCATGCATTTGAATGTCTTGCCATGAATACGTAGCACACGATATAATGAATCATAAGCTGCGGCGAGTAGGATTCTGACTCCTATAACATGTAAAGGCTAGGTCAACCATATTACATAAGAACACTTCCTGGCTCGTGATCCAGAAGCTGAGCGCCAGTTCAGACACACGTGGAGGGGTAGGTTTAAGCGATCACTCAGCGTAGAAGTGTGCCTGTACAGCAACTTCAGCTGAAAGGCGTAAACCCTGTGCACGACGTGACATGCATGCTTTTCATGAAATCGTGAAATATTGTTTAGTAGCTTTTGCTACGACGTGACATGCATTGTTAACTATCATGTTTATTTTAAATTGCTGCATTCATTAAATATTATGCCATGTCTGCATATTTTAAACTGCTAGTTGCATTCATTACTTTTATGTTTCCTTGCACAAAAGTCTCATTCTTTTTACCTTTTGGAGATTTTTGCTGACATGCACCCTTTTCTCTTTGGGTGTCGCATGTTAGGTTTTGAGTCTAAGATTGTTGCTGAGGATGACCAGTTTGCTGACGTTGAGCTTGAGGCTTCTGCTGACGTTCAGTTCGAGAATACCGGAGACCAATCCTAGTCTCAACTGGAGGCTTTTTTCCTTAGTTGCTGTTTGTTTTCCTAGTTGCTGCTGTTAGGTTTTTCGGTGCATATCACCTTATCTATTTTTAGTTTCATCCATGCTTAGGGCCTTTTTGTTTAGACTCTTGTACTTCTTTTTATGACTTATCTCTGGATGCTTTGGATGACGATTTGGATGTTGTTTTTGAATGTTGGTTATTTATTGCCCGCTTTCAAAATTATTATTGTTGTTGTTGTTTCATTGCAATGCAAGAATCTGTGAATAGATGAACACACAGATGCAAATCAAACTGTAGTTTCACAGCTTCACGTCTGAGCGGACCACTTCGTGTCTCGCCTTCCATACTTGGAAAGCATGGCGTAACACATCTCCTAAGAATTGCTCAAAGGATAAGGGAAGCCGACCCCCTCTGCCGTATCCACAGAGGATAGCTTTAGCTAAAATAGAGAAGAAGTATTCAAAGTTCACGGAACTTCTGAAAGGCATCCAGCTCAACGTCCCCTTTATGGATGCCATTACAGAAATTCATATCTATGCGAAGTTTCTGAAGGACCTCATTATCGGGAAGCATAAGCATGATGAAATAAAGCTTATGGAGAACTCTACCTCCATCATAAGAACCATCTCTCGAGAAAACTACCAGATCCGGTAAGCTTCACAGTCCCATGCTCTATAGGAGGTACACCTATCAACCGTTCTTTGATCGACTTGGGAGCGAGCATCAGCTTTATGCCACTCTCCATATTCGAAAGACTACAGATCAAAAGTGAATTGGAGCCCACAAACTTGTCCATACAGCTAGCGGATCACTCGATCACGTATCCGGTAGGCATTGCCAGAGACATCTTCAAATACATACCAGATTGTGTGTGCGGTGGATTTTGTCATCATGAATATGCCTGAAGGAGGAAGTTTCCAGCTCATACTTGGCCGTCCTTTCATAGAGACGGCTGGAGTCCTTATAAATGTTCGTGAAGGGACTCTCACAATGAATGTGGGTAATATTGAAGCCCAATTCCGGTTGTAAAAGTCTATGAGGGAGCATTTCTGAGAAGAAGGAGCTAGTTATCTGGAGCTCATAGAAGATGATGCCATTAGGGAGTATACCACTGAGGGTGTTATGAAGGTCCCGATGAGAACAAGTGTTGATGACGATGGCGACCCCATTTACAACAAGGCCATTGCCGCCTATCTTTGTGTGCTTGATGAGGAGCCCACATACAACTCTTTGCACCACAAGAAGTCAGAAGCCATCAGTCACATGGCCAAGGAAAACCATGGAGAGGGAGCATGCCAAATACTGTCACACGGTATCGTTGGCAAGTATGATGAGAGCATCTCTTACGTGCCAAACAACAATTGAAGAACTTGAGGGAGTCGAGCTCATGACTCAAAACGAGCGCTTATCGGGAGGCAACCCGATCTATTATATCTTATATTTTCTTTTTAAATTTTTTGATTTTGCTTTATCTATCCAAGAAACCCAAATAAAAACGCTTTCTATTTCATAAAAATACAGAATTATAAAAATCTGACGAGTTCTTCCTTTCTGCAGGTTGAACTTGAGGGTTGAACGTTGAGGGGAGCACGAAAATCGATGTATTGAATAGAAAGGAGCTGGAAGGAGAGAATTCAAGTAAAGGGAAAAGAGCCACATGAGTCACAGATGACTCGACCAAGCAGCCACTTACTCGGTCGAGTAGCAGGGAGTACAGGAAAAACAAGGAGAATAGCGTTCTGCTTGCTCGGCCCGAGTGGCTTCTGCTCGGTCGAGTGACCATTTGCTCGGTCGAGTAGACACTTACTCGGTCGAGCGAGGAAAAAATTAATGAAAACGACGCTCTGACTGGTCGGCCCGAGTTGCCTCTGCTCAGTCCGAGTAGACACTTGCTTGACCGAGCATCCACCTGCCCGACCGAGCAAACGAAAAGATGGGAAACAACGACAACATGGTCTTCGGACTCGACCGAGTAGACCCTACTTGATCGAGTAGACGAGGGAGTGTTCTAAAACTTGCATTTATTTTTGTCTGACTCGACCGAGCAGTTACGCTGCTCGGCCGAGTCGCGTTATCCTTAAGCATGTGGGGCCCACTCTCTGATCGAGTCGGGTTATTAAAACCCAACTCAGCTTCATTAGCCCTAAGTTATTTCATTTTCCCCATTTTCATTCTCCGAGCCCCCAGACCCCCCTCCCCTACTCGATCCGCACGACTGCCACCGACCGACGACCGCCATCGCCGCCGACATCATCGTCCGGTCAGATTCCCCCCTCTCTCCCTCTTTCGTTAAAACTCATCCCCCCATTTTACCGATCCCCCCCCGCCGTTCCAGCGCCCAAAACTGCCTAGGGCAACCCCATCTGCTCAACCAAGCACTATTGGTGCTCGATCGAGCAATTAGACAACCCACTCTTCATCGAAACCACTCGACCGAGCACAATTAGTGCTCGGTCAAGTCATCGACCAACCCACCTCCTAGTTAGACCAACTCGACCGAGCACTACTGCTGCTCGGTCGAGCAATCCTAAACACCCCAACCCTGCCCCTACGTTCCTCGACCGAGCAACCATTATTGTAACGACCACTTTTCCTTGTACTTTGTTCGTGCACGTGTTTATTTTAGACTTTATTTGTTTGAGAACACTTTTGTGCGATATGCCGTTGTGAACGTCTCTGAGGGTATTAAATAGTGGCACTAATTTGGAACGACGTTTCTCGAGTCGTTTTCCCACAATGGGTAACAACCCTAGGACTACTGTGGGCCCCACCTAGGTGCTTGCTCTTCGAGGGTTTGCCGCGTACGACGTTGCGACACGTCGTAGCCCGTCGTCGCACGTGCTAGCTTTGGAATCTGGAACCGTTGCTCTGGTTGATGCTCTGAACTTTCCAGCGAGGAATCTATATTGGAATCAGGACTTGGAGCGCGATCTTTTATTCCAACCCCTGGCGTCGCTACCCGACGCCAGTGTAGCTTCCGCGTCGTGTTGAGGTAACGCTTTGCACCCCTAGGACCCCCAACCCAATTGCATGCTAACCAAGACTAAAATCAGTATTTTTAAAGTATTTTAAATGTTTTAGCAATCACTAATCAAGATTAATAAAAACGGATGTAGGCCGGTGGACTTGTGCACGTAGGAATTGTGACTTTGGACTCGTTGGACGGTGTTTCTCTGACGTGATACTTGCAGGCAAGTGAAACTTGCCAAATCTTGCTTAGGGCCATGCTTTTAGGCCACTTCCTTGCTTTTAGCGTAAAAGAGACTAGTCAGTGAAATGATAGCTGGCTAGATGCCTACTTGATCTAGTTTGACAACGAAACTAGATCCGTCACCTAAATTGATCTAGCTTGACAACGAAGCTAGATCCAACCCTTAAACTTGTTCATGCATTGATATCTTCCACGTTTAAATTCTCTACCTGTACGCACTTTTAACTGCCATGCATTGCATCTTACATGTCATCCTAGTGATTGATGCATTCGTAGCACACGCTACACTACTTGTTCTTTCTTGTCCGGCTAGGTGCACCCCTATGCCATACTTGTTTAAATCACTTCCTGGCTCGTGGTCCAGAAGCGGGCATCATGTGTTGGTTGAAAATCAATGCCCGATACACGTGGAGGCGTAGGGATAAACGGTCACTTGAGCTTAGGAGTTGGCCCGCGCAGCCACTCTAGCCAAAAGGCGGAATCTCTGTGCACGAGGTGCTTACTTTACTTGTCTTGTACTTGTCTTGTGAATGATTCATGCCATGTATAAATGCCATGCTCGTACTTTACTTTACTTTACTTTACATGTTGCACTCATTACTTTAACTGCCATGTCATTGCATCATGCTAGAACTGCTAGGTCGCTTTACTTTTACCTACTTTCAGTTTCCTTGCACAAGTCTTCCAGACTTGCTGACATGTGCCCCTTGCTCTTTTGGGTGTCACATGTTAGACCCTGAGCCAGAGACAGTTGTTGAGGACGAGGTGGTTGCTCACGCTGAGCCCGAGCCTATGTTCGTTGAGGAGTTCGAGGATACCGGAGACCAGTCTTAGAGACTGTTGAGTTGCTTTTGCTTTAGGTTGCTGTTAGTTGTCGGTGCTTGCACCATTACTTTGTTTTCGTACTTTGTACTTTTGTTGGCCATGCTGGGGCCTCTTTTAGACTCTTTTATTTTAGCCTGGTGGCTTTTCTGCGATGTTGAAATATATTATTATGGATATTCTGAGATTTATTCTTTGTCTCATTTCCTTATTATTATCTTTGTTTCGTTTCGCGTTGCAAGGACCTGCAGTTTAAATGTTGATTGAGGCTTATCGGACTTGCAGCTTTGTAGCTTCAAGTCTGAGCGGACCTTCTCATGCTTCGCCTCCACGTTTTTGGGAAGCGGGGCGTGACAGGTTTTGTTGGTGGCCCATGCAGGTCCTATCTTACAATTGCGAACTAACGGAACAACGATAATAAACGGAATGTCCATTAAATAAATTGCAACATCCAAGTCATTAAGCTTTGAGTCTAATTTGTTTGTTCGTTTTCTATGTCATTAGATGGCTGGACGACGACAGACCCGATCTGGCAGTGGGCCCAATCGTGCTGAGGTACCGGATAGAGAGCCCACCAATGCTGAGATCATGAGGATGATGCATCAGATGATGCATGTGCAGCAGGGCATGCTCCAGAACACTCAGAGTGCTCCTTGCCACGAGCCAGGAGCGAAGTAGTTTCGGGAGCTGGGCCCGACTTACTTTGATGGATCTGAGGGACCGTTGGCTGCAGAGGAGTGGATCAGAAACACCGAGGATAATCTGAAGATGTCGAAGGTCAACCCGGCTGGATGGGTTGATCTGGCGAAGAAGCAGCTTAAGGATAATGCCCGAAATTGGTGGGATGCAGAGGAGGAGCTGTTGGTGAGCCCCATACCTTGGGCTACTTTCAAGTCCAGGTTCGATGAGGAGTACTTTTCGAAGCCTGCTAGGAGGGAGATGTTGTAGCAATTCATTGATCTGAAGCAGGAGAATCTGACGGTGGACCAGTACCACCAGGAGATTACTAGATTGAGTCGCTTCGTGCCGAAGATGGTGGAGGATGCTGAGGAGAAGGCTCAGAGATTTCTGCAGGGTCTTTCCCTAGACTTGTAGAGTCTGATGTCTACGACGGACATGGAGTCATATCAGAAGTTGCTGGTAGCTGCTCGGAGACAGAAGAGGATTGCGAAGCAGAAGAGAGGACTGATTTCTGGAGCTGGGAAGAGGCCTATGGAGCAGGTCAGAGGAGTGGTTAGGCCTGGGACTAGGCCTAATCAGCCAGTGCAGTTCAAGAGGCCAGGTGTGCCTCCTCAAAAGACTTGCCATTTCTGTGGTAAGACTGGGCATATCAAGGATCAGTGTAGGAAGATGTTGGGACAGTGCCTGATTTGTGGAGACCCTACTCATGCTATGAAGGAGTGCTCGAAGTCTAAGCTACCTTGGAAGGAACCAGTCGCAGCACAGCCGTTGCAGCAGAGAGCACCTGTACCTGCAGGTCGTGGAGCACCTCTCGCTCCTCAGAGGCAGGCTTTTCAGCAGGCCATGCAGCCGAGGAGGCAGGCCTACCTGATGAAGGTAGTGGAGAGCGAGGCTATGGATGAGGTTATCGCAGGTAACTCTCAAACTAGTTGTTTCCTTCCTTAGATAGTTTTGATTGTTAGCGTATGTTTATTTGATTGCATATGATTGTTTGCTAGAATAGGGTTTGATTGTTAGACTGTTTGATAGGTGTGATTTTGGTGTGCACGTTTCATGCACGAACCCTCTTTGACTCCGGTGCATCGATGTGCATTATTTCTCGGAGCTTCATGGAGAAGCATTCCTTGACGACTTCCCCTCTTCCCAAGAGTTGGAATATCGTTACAGGAAATGGCGTGATCTCGGTGCATCGTGGGTGCAATTCTTGCCCTTTGGTGGTCTGTGGACATGAGCTTTACGCTGACTTTATTGTCCACGACATCATCAACTACGATGCAGTGCTTGGAATGGATTGTCTTGCGAGCTTCTATGCTACGATCGATTGTCGGAGGAAGAAGGTGGTGTTCGAGGTCCCTGGGCACCCGGTGTTTGAGTTCAGTCGTGGCAGCAGTTCACTTGGTCCTGTCAGGTTTCGGGCCAAGCCGGTGGAGATTGTTGCTATGCATATGGAGCAGGATAGACCAGCTGTGGTATGTGAATTCGACGATGTCTTCCCCGAGGAGATGTCTGGACTGCCGCCTGATCGAGCTCTCGAGTTTTCGATCGACCTTGTTCCGGGAGCGCAGCCTATTTCGAAGGCGCCGTATCGGATGGCTCCAGCAGAGTTGGAGGAGTTGCATAGGCAGCTGGATGTGCTTCTACAGAAGGGTTACATCAATCCTAGTGTGTCTCCGTGGGGAGCACCGGTGTTGCTGGTAAAGAAGAAGGATGGTTCGCGTCGCATGTGTGTGGATTACCGGGAGCTGAATGCTATGAATATCAAGAATAAATATCCCTTGCCTCGTATAGATGACATCTTTGATCAGCTCGGAGGATCGAGGGTGTTCTCTAAGTTGGATTTGAGGAGTGGTTACCATCAGCTCAAGGTGAAGAAGGACGACATCCCGAAGACAGCTTTCAGGACGAAGTACGGTCACTACGAGTTCGTGGTTATGCCATTTGGTGTAACCAATGCGCCCACAGTCTTTATGAACCTGATGAATCTAGTCTTCTACGACTTTCTAGACAAGTTTGTCGTTATCTTTATTGACGACATCCTGATCTATTCAAAGTCGGAGGAAGATCATGCCTCGCACTTGAGGACAGTGTTGGAGATCTTGAGGAAGCATCACTTGTATGCTAAGTATTCCAAGCGTGAGTTCTGGCTGGATAGAGTTGCTTTTCTCGGGCATGTGGTGTCTGGTGATGGAATTTCTGTGGACCCCGAGAAGATTGTGGCTATCAGAGAGTGGCCGGTTCCGCAGTCGGCGTCTGAGATCCGGAGCTTCCTTGGACTTGCAGGATATTACCGACGTTTCATTAAGGACTTTTCCCGGATTGCTAAGCCGATGACCAGACTGACGCGGAAGGATGTGCCATATGTTTGGTCTGATGATTGCGAGAAGGTTTTTGGTATTCTGAAGGAGAGATTGACGACTGCCCCTGTACTTGTTGTGCCTGATCGGAGTGGAAGATTCGAGATCTTTTGTGATGCTTCTGGCAAAGGTCTTGGTTGTGTGTTGCACCAGCATGGGCATGTGGTTGCGTATGCTTCTCGTCAGCTTAAGGCTCATGAGAAGAATTACCCGACACATGATTTTGAGTTGGCTGCGGTTGTGTTTGCGCTGAAGATTTGGAGGCACTTCCTGCTGAGTGAGAAGGTGAAGATCTTCACCGACCACAAAAGCTTGAAGTATATCTTTACACAGAAGGAGCTCAACATGCGACAACGTCGATGGTTGGAGCTCATGGCAGACTACGAGATTGACTTGCAGTATCACCCTGGCAAGGTGAATATGGTTCCGGATGCGCTGAGCAGACTTCCAGCGGTGATGATGTTGACCTCACAGTGGAGATTGCAGCAGGATTTTTGCGAGACTGGTATCGAGATTATTCTTCCTGGAGAGACCTCTTCGTTGATGAGTATGCAGATACAGTCGACAATCGTGGATAGGATCAAGGCTGGACAGGCGGTAGATACTAAGCTGGTGAAGATTCGGGAGCAGGTGGAAGCCGGTCTGCGGACTGACTTCTTGATTCACGAGGATGGTTCGCTGAGATTTGGAGCCAGGTTGTGTGTGCCAGCTGGAGATATCAGAGAGGAATTATTGGTGGAGGCACACAGTTCACCGTATTCTGTGCATCCCGGTGGCACCAAGATGTACAAGGATCTTCGTCTGATTTTTTGGTGGCATGGTATGAAGAGGAGTGTGGCCTGGAGTGTAGCCAAGTGTTTGGTTTGCCAACAAGTAAAGGCGGAGCACCAGCGTACGGCAGGGTTGCTACAACCGCTTCCGATTCCGGAGTGGAAGTGGCAGCACATCACTATGGATTTCGTGACTAGACTACCTCGGAGTCCGAAGTAGAACGACGCAATTTGGGTGATCGTAGACCGATTGACCAAATCCGCACACTTTATTCCCTTCCGAGTTGGACAGTCTACTGAGACGCTAGCGAGGAGATACATGGAGGTAAATACGTTTACTCTCTGTTTCTATTTCCTTTTCCTAGTTTAGATAGTGATGCAACGTGAATCGTGCAGGAGATCGTACGACTTCATGGAGTCCCCGTGAGTATCGTGTTGGACAGAGACACGAGATTCACATCTCAGTTTTGGCAGAGTCTACAGAAGAGCTTGGGTACGAGTCTGAGTTTCAGCACGGCGTACCACCCGCAGACGGATGGCCAGTCCGAGAGGACGATTCAGATCTTGGAGGATATGTTGAGAGCATGCATACTGGACTTTAAGGGATCTTGGGAGGATCATCTCCATCACGTTGAGTTTGCTTACAATAACAGCTACCAGGCGAGTATTGGAATGGCGCCTTTCGCCGCGCTATATGGAAAGAAATGTCGATCGCCACTGATCTGGGATGACATTGGAGATCGGGAGCTGTTAGGACCGGAGATGATCGTGGAGGCCGTGGATGTTGTGAGGAATATTCGAGAGAAGTTGTGGATTGCGCAGGACCGTTTCAAGCATTGGGCCGATGCTAGACGGAGGCCTTTAGAGTTTCAGCCTGGCGACCATGTCTTTCTGAAGATATCTTCGAACCACAGAGTTATTCGATTTGGGAAGAGAGACAAGCTGAGTCTGAGGTATATTGGCCCGTTTGATGTCTTGGAGAGAGTTGGAGCTGTGGCTTATCGCTTGGCATTGCCGTCGTCGCTGGTGGAAGTTCACGACGTATTTCACGTATCCCAGTTACGTCGATACGTTAGTGATCCATCCCATGCTATGGATTTCTCAGAGATTACGGTTCGTCCGGATCTGTCTTATGATCAGCAGCCAGTTGAGATTTTGGATCGTCGACAGAAGCAGCTGAAGAATAAGACCGTCGACTTGGTTCGAGTGCAGTGGCGTCACGGTTCCCCTGGTGAGTCTACCTGGGAACGTGAGGATGAGATGAGAGAGCGCTGCCCGCACCTTTTCCCGAGCAGTGCTTGATGTTGATTCTGAGGACGGAATCATTTCTAAGGTGGGGAGGATGTAACGACCACTTTTCGTTGTACTTTGTTCGTGCACGTGCTTTTGGCCGTGCACGTGTTTATTTTAGACTTTATTTGTTTGAGAACACTTTTGTGTGATATGCCGTTGTGAACGTCTCTGAGGGTATTAAATAGTTGCACTAATTTGAAACGACGTTTCTCGAGTCGTTTTCCCACAATTTAATCTTATTTGATGAGACGTTGCGATTTTCACTTTTGACGGGAGACGTTTCTATTTTTAGTTTCCTCGTCCGACGTCGAAATTGAGATCCGTCTTCTTAGTTAGCTCACTTTCGTCATCACGATCACTCCGATATTTATTTTATAATTTTTGGAGTTTATTTGACCATTTATATATTTTTAACAAGGTTTATAATATTTTTAATAATTAATTTTTAAATTATTTTCGGCCAAATAAAATTTATTTGAGTTTTAAAAGTATTAAAGAATTTTTGAGCCAATTTCCAGCTCATTTGGACCGCATCAAATCCTTGTGTGAGTTGGAGAAGTTGAGATTCAAATTTTAAATATTTTTGAACTTCTAATCCTATTAGATTTAGCCCTAGACCAAGTCAACACATCTACACTATATAAACAACCCCTAGGAAGACCTATTTTCGCAATAAATTAACCCTAGCCACTTCCAAAACTCAAATTTGACGTTGCGACGATTCGTCGCAACGTTGCGACGAACAGCTGCCGCACGACCGAGAAAACCAAGGCCGTTCCTCCGCTCCGACCGCTAGCCACCCCCGCACCAAGCCCCGTCCGCACCCCGCTGCTGTCGCCCGCTCTGTTCCCCCGCTCCGACCGATAGGATCTCTCGATCAGACCGAGAGACCCGCTCCGCATCCCCGCATCTCCGCACCGCACCGACCCCCGCACCGTTTGCCCGCTCCGCTCCGCGTCTGACCGAGCCGTTCGCCCGCACCAACCACCCTCCGCATCATTGCAACATTGCGATGTTGCAACTCTCGTTCCCCCGTGTCTGACCGACGGCCCTCCCCGCTGCGACCGAGAGAACCAAGGCCGCACCGACCCAAGCGCTGCACAGCCCCGTCCCCCAGTGTCTGACCGAGCAAATCCCCCGCACCGAGGCTGTACGACCGAGCGCCATTCGTCACAACCCTGCACCCGTCGCACCACTTGCCACCGTGGGCCCCCAAGTTCTCCAGAGGTATTGTGGGTCCCCCATAGGTCCCTAGGACTACTGTGGGCCCCACCTAGGTGCTTGCTCTTCGAGGGTTTGCCGCGTACGACGTTGCGACACGTCGTAGCCCGTCGTCGCACGTGCTAGCTTTGGAATCTGGAACCGTTGCTCCGGTTGATGCTCTGAGCTTTCCAGCGAGGAATCTATATTGGAATCAGGACTTGGAGCGCGATCTTTTATTCCAACCCCTGGCGTCGCTACCCGACGCCAGTGTAGCTTCCGCATCGTGTTGATGTAACGCTTTGCACCCCTAGGACCCCCAACCCAATTGCATGCTAACCAAGACTAAAATCAGTATTTTAAAGTATTTTAAATGTTTTAGCAATCACTAATCAAGATTAATAAAAACGGATGTAGGCCGGTGGACTTGTGCACGTAGGAATTGTGACTTTGGACTCGTTGGACGGTGTTTCTCTGACGTGATACTTGCAGGCAAGTGAAACTTGCCAAATCTTACGTAGGGCCATGCTTTTAGGCCACTTCCTTCCTTTTAGCGTAAAAAAGACTAGTCAGTGAAATGATAGCTGGCTAGACGCCTACTTGATCTAGTTTGACAACGAAACTAGATCCTTCACCTAAATTGATCTAGCTTGACAACGAAGCTAGATCCAACCCTTAAACTTGTTCATGCATTGATATCTTCCACGTTTAAATTCTCTACATGTACGCACTTTTAACTGCCATGCATTGCATCTTACATGTCATCCTAGTGATTGATGCATTCGTAGCACACGCTACACTACTTGTTCTTCCTTGTCCGGCTAGGTGCACCCCTATGCCATACTTGTTTAAAACACTTCCTGGCTCGTGGTCCAGAAGCGGGCATCATGCGTTGGTTGAAAACCAATGCCCGATACACGTGGAGTGGTAGGGATAAACGGTCACTTGAGCTTAGGAGTTGGCCCGCGCAGCCACTCTAGCCAAAAGGCGGAATCTCTGTGCACGAGGTGCTTACTTTACTTGTCTTGTACTTGTCTTGTGAATGATTCATGCCATGTATGAATGCCATGCTCGTACTTTACTTTACTTTACTTTACATGTTGCACTCATTACTTTAACTGCCATGTCATTGCATCATGCTAGAACTGCTAGGTCGCTTTACTTTTACCTACTTTCAGTTTCCTTGCACAAGTCTTCCAGACTTGCTGACATGTGCTCCTTGCTCTTTTGGGTGTCACATGTTAGACCCTGAGCCAGAGACAGTTGTTGAGGACGAGGTGGTGGCTGACGCTGAGCCCGAGCCTACGTTCGTTGAGGAGTTCGAGGATACCGGAGACCAGTCTTAGAGACTGTTGAGTTGCTTTTGCTTTAGGTTGCTGTTAGTTGTCGGTGCTTGCACCATTACTTTGTTTTCGTACTTTGTACTTTTGTTGGCCATGCTGGGGCCTCTTTTAGACTCTTTTATTTTAGCCTGGTGACTTTTCTGCGATGTTGAAATTTATTATTATGGATATTCTGAGATTTATTCTTTGTCTCATTTCCTTATTATTATCTTTGTTTCGTTTTGCGTTGCAAGGACTTGCAGTTTAAATGTTGATTGACGCTTATCGGACTTGCAGCTTTGTAGCTTCAAGTCTGAGCGGACCTTCTCACGCTTCGCCTCCACGTTTTTGGGAAGCGGGGCATGACAATTGTGCTCGGTCGAGCAACGACACACATCCCCCCTACTTATTGTGGTACCCTGTGGTGGCTACCGCACACTTACTAGAGGGGGGAGGGTGAATAGTACTTAAAATAATTAAGAGAGTTATTCCCAACTATTGTGCAATGAACAAACGACAATGCAGAATAAACAACAATCAACAAGAAATAAACATACTCAAACAAAGTAGGTAATGGGTTCGGATCCACCCAAGTCTCCCCGACTTGTTCCCGGTGATCCTACGTCCCAACCACCCGGATCCCCTCCAGATACTTGAGTTAGAAACACTAACTCAAGATTTAGCACTATGAAATTCTTGTGAAAAACCTTCATAAGACCAAATCATACAAATGACATGTGACTCCCACAAACCGGGATCACACCCTCTCTCACAACCGAGAGACAATCTTAAATAGCGATTGAAATGAAATGCTTATCACAAAATCCTATGCCTTGAGTATACTTACCAAATTAGGGCAAAGATGGATTTTGGGGAAGAAGATATCACCAAACCCTAGTTTCAAGAAGATGACCAGCAATGGAAGCCTAGGGTGGAGTTGATGACCTAGAATCAAGCTCTTGGCTTAAGAAGCTCACAATGGAGAGAATCTCTCTTGAGGAATTAGGGCTCAAGGTGTAGAGGGAGAGATTCTTGTGAGGGAGAGAGAGCTTTGAAATAGCTTGGGAGAGCTCTTCTCTTAGGTCTGAATTTGCTTGGAAATAGGACCTCTTACCTTGCCTCAAACGAATCAAGTTTGCATTTATAGAGGCAAGAAAAATCGTGTTGGAAAAGATCCCAACGGCTCTATTCTTAACCAGACTAGTCGGTCAAAGAAGGATCACTGACCGACTAGTTCATTAACTAGTCGGTCGGTGAAACAACGTAGACCGACTAACGGTTGAACAGCCAAAAGGTCGAAGTACAGGCAATGACGGCTAGTCAAAATAGAATAGGTTGACTTCAAGTTGACTTAGTCGGTTTAAGAACAAATGTTGACCGATCAGTTTCTCAACTAGTCGGTTGACAAACGATCTTTGACCGACTAACTCGAAACAGTAGCTCAGGCTGAAAAAGACTGAACAAAACTAGTCGGTCTGAGAAGGACTCCTGGCCGACTAGATTGTCATCTAGTCGGTCGGTGAACCTTCTTTGACCGACTAATTGATCAACATGGAAAGAGCTGAATTGAGCAAGGCATCTAGTCGGTTCATGAAGAGTTGCCGACCGACTAGATCGTCATCTAGTCGGTTCATGAAGAGTTGCCGACCGACTAGATCGTCATCTAGTCGGTTGGTGACTCTTCTTGAACCAACTAACATGCACTAGAAGCCGAGGGAAGAAGCGATAGGCTTCGGGAAAGTTTCTAATGGCTTCTATGATAATCCTAGCTCTAAGATATGAGCGGAATGAAGATAATAATGTAAGTCCTACTCAAGGCTTAACATTCTAAACTATGAAGCTAGAAGACAATAAATAATACATTAACGAACCGTCTTCAAAGCTTCAATCTTCATTCTTCTTGACTTCAATATTGCTCCTTGAGCTTCAACGAAGCTTCAGGCACATGATCACGCGTATTGAGAAGTCTTGAGATGTCGCTTTTGATGTACGTATTCTTTTGGCGACGATCTCCATAACTGCGCTCACAAACAGTTAGTATACGATATTTATGTTTGCTCATCATCCAAAACCAAATCCGGGGAATCAATACTCAACATTCTCCCCCTTTTTGGTGATGATAAACCAACATAAATAATAATCAATAATGATGATTCAATTGAAATTTACTTACTCCCCCTGCATTGATGACACGCTAGTCTCGTATTTAAATATTAATCATACGCATCAAGCAGATGAGGGAAATATAAAATATGAACCAATTATTGACATATAGGATCTAAATCCATTTTTATATCTTCACTCCCCCTAAATCTAACATATCAAATTAGATTCACGGTAAATTGCGTTGAATTATCAATTAGCACATTGTCATTTTATATCTCTCCCCCTTTGGCATTAGCAAAAAGAGGGAGGAGATCAACGACAAAACCAATGGCTAACAAATAAAGCACGGGAGTCGAAGAATACGATCATGGTCCAAATGACACCAAAGTAAAATACCGAATGTAAAATAGCAAAGATACTCAAAGTGTGCCAATGTGACCATATTCGAAAATCGAAAACCGAAATCATAAACCATCGGCGAAAATCGAAAAACGAAATCACCAAGCCATAGGCAAAAATCGAAATACGAAATCATCAAGCCATATGCGAAAATTGAAATACGAAATCATCAAGCCATAGGCGAAAATCGAAATACGAAATCATCAAAACTCAAATCAAGTTCACTTATTGAGTTTTGGAACATACTCTCCAATCTCAACATTCTTAGTTAAATAGAGTGCATGGAAAGGAATTCTATGTTTCCATAGAAAGAATTCTATTTAACCAACATAAAATCGTCGAACGACAAAATCAACATCAGAGACAAATACATCCAATGAGAATACCAAAAGTAATAAGCAAGAGTGTTATGCCAAAAATAGATAGAACATCACAGAACAATGGCGTAAGCAATTCTAGCATACTAAATGAAACAAAATGATACCAATCGTAATATAATCTACCAATGGATGCATTTAACACACATGGATACCAATGCAAATCAAAAGTAAGAATATACTTACAACATTAAGCTCCCCCTACTTTAGTGCATCACTTAAGCACCATTAACTCCATTTGAATGAAAGATCCTTTGCAAATCAATGAGTTGGTAGGGTTGGTATCCCATGATGGATTAAACCTAGAAAAACTTAATATGGAGCTAAAAATTTGATTTGATGCTCCTTCTCTTATCCTTGAGTACCTAAAGATAAAATATCATTCCATGGTACCCAAGGACATTGGGTCCTAAGAAATTAGACTTTTGGAAGCCAAGTCCAATTGTTTTTCATAAAATAAGAATTCATATACACTTGTTTTTCATTCATGTTTGTGTCCTTTGGGCTCCAAATAGTGAAGGTTTTGGGAGCCCCAATCCTATTGGGAGCATGCATGCGTTGTTGATTTCTACGTGATGCATGTCGTGGATAGGCATAAGGAACATGATGCAAAGGTGCATGATGATAATTATTCATATGATAGTGAGGATGAGCATATGAATGTAGAGGAACACGTGCAAGAGTGTGTCTCACATGGTGTGCACGTGCTCGTGGATGCGGAGCATAGAAATCATCATATGTGCTAACATGTGGGGTAGGATGTGTGTTCCTATGTGGCATGGTATACATGAAAGCATGACCCTTCTTTGGAGGTCCACCCAAAGTGGGTTTCTTTCCAAATGGGGGTGTGTTCCTAGTAGAAGCACCATTGGTAGAAGAACTACCCATGACGTGTTTACTTCCACTAGTAGAAGCATCGGACGATGGCCTAACAAAGGTGCCGGACGATTTGGATGAATCTCCCATCTTATACCCCAAACCAATGTGATGATTGGCCGGAGGTAATTCACTTAGGATATTATCCAAATGGCCCTTACCCTTATTGAATTCATGAATTCAGCCTAATGTGCGCTCATGCTCCTCAGTGAGAGAATGCAAAGAAGCATCCAAAGTGGAAATTTGCGATGCGAGTGCACAAACACGTGACTTGAGATTTTTATTCTCAAAACTCAAAGTTGAGATTTGAGACGTCAAATCTGCCATCACATGTTCATCCGAATCCTCGACATGAACATGCTCAAGTTGAGATTTGATATTTTCAATCTCATTTCTCAACCCTTCAACAACGGTGTCGTTGTTGACGATGATAGGCTTAGGCGAGTTTTTAAGACTATCTAGTTCATTCTTAGTCTTAATAAATCTAGTAGCCAAATTAGAAAACTTATTCCAAAGTTGTTCGTTGGCTATTTTAAGTTCATCGTTCGTTACCTCATCGCCTTCATCCTCGCTTCCATCCTCGCTTTCATCGGAGGAGGTGTCTTCATCACGATCCTCTTTTCCCATGAAGCACGTGTGTGCTTTCTCCACACGTTCATCATCTGACTCTCCACTTGAGGAGTCCTCTTCGGAATCGGTGAATGTGTCGACAAGTCCTTTCTTGTGCTTTCTCGACTTGTTGTACTTGGATGCCTTCCACTTCTCCTTGTGTTTGTAGATAGGAAAATCCGGCTTGATATGTCCTGGCTTATTGCATTTATAACACACTGGAGTAGAAGCATTAGTCGAAATAAATTTTGATTTATTCTTCAACTTACCTTGTCGGAAGAATCGGTTGAACTTCTTTGCCAAATCAGCCAAAGCTTCCATGTCCAACTCTTCTTCCGATTCTTCATCATCGGTAGATGAAGTGGCCTTGTATGCAATCGCCTTTTTCTTTGGCTCGTCTTGCTTCAAGTACGCTTTCATTTTCTCCTTCATCTTGATCTTACTTTACTTGCGTACCTTGTAAGACAACAAGGTGCCCATTAATTGAACAACGGTATATTTATTCATATCGTTACCTTCCTCGATGGCGAAGGTACGCTTTTCCCAAGAAGAGAGAAGTCCATCAATAATCTTCATGACTTTCTCCTTTTGGGTGTAGACCTTCCCAAGAGCTTCTAATTCGTTGGAAATGTCCATGAAGCGAGCATAGTAGTCCTTCATGGTTTCACCCTGTTCCATATGAAACAACTCAAACTCTTTGTTAGCGACAACGAGTTTAGAATCTTTTACCGTACTCGTTCCTTCGTGCAAGATGAGGAGTTGGTTCCATACTTGATATGCACTCTTACATGTGCATATCTTGTTGAAATCTTCGGGCTCCAACGCACATTGCAAGGCATTCATCGCCTTGGCATTGCTTACCTCCGCGGCGACCTCCTCGGTAGTCCACTTCGCGAAATCTTGTTCGGCGGGCTCAACATACTCCGTCAATGTGGCTCTCCAAAGTGAAGTGATCCGGAGGAAGGTTTCCATCAAGCATTTCCAGTACCCATAGTTGGTACCGTTGAAATGAGGAGGCCTGACAGAGGATTGCCCTTCCATAACAGAAGACGATCCGTGACGATCCTTGAAGACGTTGTAGTCGTTGTTTGTCATATCTTTGACCATGTAGCTTTAACCTTGGCTCTGATACCAATTGTGGTGCGCAGTGGTAGCTACTGCACACGTACTAGAGGGGGTGAATAGTACTTAAAATAATTAAGAGAGTTATTCCTAACTATTGTGCAATGAACAAACAACAATGCGGAATAAACAACAATCAACAAGAAATAAACATATGCAAACAAAGTATGTAACGGGTTCGGATCCACCAAAGTCTCCCCGACTTGTTCCCGGTGATCCTACATCCCAACCACCTGGATCCCCTCCGGATACTTGAGTTAGAAACCCTAACTTAAGATTTAGCACTATGAAATTCTTGTGAAAAACCTTCACAAGACCAAATCATACAAATGACATGTGACTCCCATAAACCAGGATCACACCCTCTCTCACAACCGAGAGACAATCTTAAATAGCGATTGAAATGAAATGCTTACCACAAAATCCTATGCCTTGAGTATACTTACCAAATTAGGGCAAAGATGGATTTTGGGGAAGAAGATGTCACCAAACCCAAGCTTCAAGAAGATAACCAGCAATGGAAGCATAGGGTGGAGTTGATGACCTAGAATCAAGCTCTTGTCTTGAGAAGCTCACAATAGAGAGAATCTCTCTTGAGGAATTAGGGCTCAAGGTGTAGAGGGATAGATTCTTGTGAGGGAGAGAGAGCTTTGAAATAGCTTGGGAGAGCTCTTCTCTTAGGTCTGAATTTGCTTGAAAATAGGACCTCTAACCTTGCCTCAAACGAATCAAGTTTGTATTTATAGAGGCAAGAAAAATCGTGTTGGAAAAGATCCCAACGGCTATATTCTGAACCAGACTAGTCGGTCAAAGAAGGATCACTGACTGACTATTTCATTAACTAGTCGTTCGGTGAAACAACGTAGACCGACTAACGGTTGAACAGCCAAAAGGTCGAAGTACAGGCAATGACAACTAGTCGAAATAGAATAGGCTGACTTCAAGTTGACTTAGTCGGTTTAAGAACAAATGCTGACCGACTAGTTTCTCAACTAGTCGGTCGACAAACGTTCTTTGACCGACTAACTCGAAACAGTAGCTCAGGCTGAAAAATACTGAACAAAACTAGTCGGTCTGAGAAGGACTCCTGACCGACTAGATCATCATCTAGTCGGTCGGTGAACCTTCTTTGACCGACTAATTGATCAACATGGAAAGAGCTGAATTGAGCAAGGCATCTAGTCGGTTCATGAAGAGTTGCCGACCGACTAGATCGTCATCTAGTCGGTTGGTGACTCTTCTTAAACCAACTAACACGCACTAGAAGCCGAGGGAAGAAGCGATAGGCTTCGGGAAAGTTTCTAATGGCTTCTATGATAATCCTAGCTCTAAGATATGAGAGGAATGAAGATAATAATGTAAGTCCTACTCAAGGCTTAACATTCTAAACTATGATGCTAGAAGACAATAAATCATACATTGACGAACCGTCTTCAAAGCTTCAATCTTCATTCTTCTTGACTTCAATATTGCTCCTTGAGCTTCAACGAAGCTTCAGGCACATGATCACGCGTATTGAGAAGTCTTGAGATGTCGCTTTTGATGTACGTATTCTTTTGGCGACGATCTCCATAACTGCGCTCACAAACAGTTAGTATACGATATTTATGTTTGCTCATCATCCAAAATCAAATCCGGGGAATCAATACTCAACACTTATTTCTCCTTTCATCCACTGCCATTATATTTTCTTCTATTTTAGGTACGTTTCACCTAGAGCAAACGTCCCGGATCAACTCGGGGAGACCTCTGATCATCAGCAGTCATGTACCTGCTCACAGCATTCTCGCCGTGATCGTCGTGTTGGTACACTCTATACACTCTTTACTTTTATTCCGACACTTCAGCTTGCCTTTTGCACGATGCCTCGCATTAGGGGGTTCCACACCCATACGTCGTAGGAAAAGGAAGGCCATTGGTGCCTCCTCTTCTCGACCCTCACGCCGCACTCGCCGTGCTGCCACACCCACCACCGAGGAGGAGTACGTGGATGCTCCATCGTCCTCATCTGACTCTTCTCCCCCTCATCACATACACATCCCGCCCACTTCCGCCCCCATCGCCACCACTTCTGCCCACATCCGCCCTACTGCACCTCCCCCACCATCCTCCCCCCTCGTCACTTTATCGTCGTGTGTGCGAACATTCAGCATCACATTTAGGGACGATGTGCACCGTGATCGATTCATAACCCTGTCGCAGCAGAGACTCATTCCACATAGTTTATCGATCTCCCCGCCCTCCGACGCCTTAGACTCCTGCAGGGGGTCCATTGGCTATACTGCACCATGGATTTCGACCGACTCATTGCAGCCCACGCACCCACCTACACCCGCCTCACTCTCGAGGCGTTGAGTTCCATCGCCCGCACCCAGTCAGGCGAGGGTGTTAGCTTCAGGCTTCTGGACCACGACTTCGTGGTCACGTATGACATGATCCGTGCCCACTTTTGCTTTCCAGCCATCCCTGACCCCCGCTCTGCCTTCTCCCCAGACTACTGGCTGGCCACGTTTGATTCCTCTGCTTTTTTGGCATCGCATTTCTGGTCTGGACCATTACCGACCCAGCCGGGCGAAGGCATCAAGCATTGTGCATCCTTGCCTTCGCTACGTGCAGCGACATCTCGCCACGACCATTTTCTACAGGCCAGAGGTCGGGACCATGTCCCTACCCGAGCTTTCCCATCTTATGGGAATGACCCGACCACTGCGCTTCCATCCTGATGGCTCCCTCTGACCATTTGTCCTTTCTGACACAGCCCACTAGCTTTGTTATCGCCTTTTACAAACCGCCCACACCCACTACGCCACTGATATCTGCTGTGGCAGATTCTTCACCATCTTCACACGGATGCTACGCAAAGATCTTCCTGACGGCCTAGTGACCCCCATGGCCCCACACGCTTGACTTTAGGTGTGCTTGAGCACATGCACATCATCCGGCCTTATGGGGAACGTCACTGGACCTATCTAGTAGGCACCCATCACACATCCCACTTAGTCCTCCCCGCCCCTCACCTAACCACCATAATGCCTATCCAGCAGAGCTGGATGATAGATAGGGTCAGCCCACTTTCCGCCCTCCATGTCCTCGAGCCCCCGGAGCCCCCGTCGAGGCTGACACCGACGACTGGGTGCTCAGCTCTTCTAAGGACGAGGAGCCCAACCTGGCTTCCATTATGGCTGCCGTTCCAGCTCTGCCTGCACACCCGCCGCCACCAGGAGGCCTTACCTCTTCAACCCCTGTCTCCACCACCTCCACCACCGTCGGGACCTCGGGGACTGTCACCACCTTCTGCCCCGAGGCCCCTACCGCTGTCTCTTCTGTACCCATCCCAGAGAGCACTGATATCTTATCTTCTCCCGAGCCTACTGCTCTAGATTTTCTGGAGCAGAGCCAGCCATCGCCCTTCCACAACTTAGGGACCTTCTTGCATCCTTGCCTATCTCCCTATGATCCCACATACATATCGCTGGCTCTACTGCCTCATCTGCAGCTGTCGTACTCACTGAGAGTCTCTCGCCTTCTGTCCTCACATCTATGTCGAAGATAGGTCCTCTTTTCGTTGCATATGTTTCTGCAGCTGCCACCGCCCATATCCCCATGAGGCCATACTCTCCTACCCTTCAGCCTAGGCACCGTGGACCACCTCCATATAGCCGCTTTACGCGAGTCGTGTCTCACAGTACCCTTCCTCACATCGACTCCCGTACCACTGACGCTAGTCCGACGGTGATGGAGGACTTGACTTCTCGCCTTAGGCTTGATTTCAATGCCTTATCCTGCTCGACAACCACCCATCAGCAGAGAGTCGAGGCTGATCTCGCCTCGATTATAGACTTGCTGCAGACATAGGGCCCACCTACCATGATCCTTGCTCATGAACCTCCACCCAAACCAGCCCATGTCTTGACCACCTCACTACTCAGTGCACCACACTCTCAGGCTTCTACAGGGCCTGCTACTTCTGCACCTGAGTTGGTAGCCACGGACGTCTCCACTTCAGTCGTCGACACACACACTTCTACACCAGTCGAGGCTAATATCATCCTATTTTCAGCACAGACAGCTGCCACCACTTATTCTTACCCGCTGGCCGACCCAGTCCTCAAGCCACATCCAGCTGCCACCGTCTCCGGTCCACAGCAGGGGGACCCATAACTACCTCCAGAGGGTGGTGCCCATGCTTGATGCTGTCACTCCACCATTTGTTGTCCTTCCCTCATCTTATATTGTGTACATCTGTCTTTTAGGGGCCGTATCTTACACAGCTTAGGGGAGGACACACCATGCATCATTACATGTATTTGCACCATTTCATTTTTCTTTCTTTTGTATATATTTATTTTCCATACACATTTTATCTCTTTACCCGCTCACCCACCCTAGCATCATTTCTCGCATGCCAGCATGCTCTCAGCAGCGAGGACACTGCTGCGTTTAGCTTGGGGATGAGCGCTATCACTTTATTTTTATTTTTATATTTACATGTTTCTGTTATTTTCCACCCATCTTTTCACCTTTTCATTTTATTTTTCAGCATCATGTCTTTCACTTTTTGCCATGCTTGCATGACTGTTTTTATTTTTCTTACTTTCTCCGCTTTTCTCCCTTTTAGTTAGAATTGTTCAGCATGATGATATCTCTCATAGCCCTCAGTAGCTACTCACAATTCTTATACATGTTGACATGCTATTTAGGGTAGTCTCAGTTTTACTATTTATATGCTGGCATATTCTCTTGCTGATCTCTCTAATTTAATGCCTGATATGAATTGAAATTGAATGCATGAAATAGTATCTAGTACGTTCTTTGTTGGATAATTGATGTCCCCTAGTTTTTGAGCATAAGAGTGCAATAGGATTGGGGATACCAGATTTAAATATTTATACCGCAAGCGCACGGTGTTGTAGTGTGGCTTGGGGGTCGAACACAGGGAGGCGTGTGTTGTGCTTGTGTCTAAGAGGAACCGGTTCACCCTATGGGTGAGCTAGCCCAAATGAATGGTTGTCACGGAAAATAGATACGATGAATAAACAATATAAAAGGAAATCTAGGACTTCGGTTTCCACCCTATCATGTGTTCTCACTATTACGACCGACGGATAGGAATACGATCGGATTTAGGGTTTAGTGGTGAGACGTTGCATCTAAGAGTGATACCAGCGTCCCATGGGCCCGATATTTCGGTCGATGCCCAGGACGATACGCTGGACTACCCGGGTTCGGTCGGTGGGCATTCCCATGTCCATTAACGCCGACCGACTAAGGGAGCACTAAGCTCACAACGATAACTTCCAACATCTCATCCTGCCGTTCCCACGTGCTAGGATTCAATGTCTACGCTAAGGGCGTGAGCTGTGGTTAGGGAGTCAACCGCCAAGTTTATTCCCCTTGGCCCGACGGTCAAAGGCGGTCTTTTTCCACCGATGACAATGAAACACCCCGCATAACCATCTAAATTCCTAATCCATATCGAAATCCTAGTCCTATGGACGCATTAGGGAGAACCCACGAAGGGGTTTCCACCAAAATCCCAGATTTGGGAACTACTCACAAATCATAGCTAAAAAGCAATCTAAATGAAAATCAACCGTAGAAATCATGATCAAGTGATTGAAATGAGGTAGTAGTAATGCTATAAAGATAGTATTAAAGTTTGAAAGCTATCAGAAGGCTTACAAAATGCAATAAAATTCCAGCCGTCACCGTACAAGAAAAAGACAGAAAAATAACAACTCCCCGTTTTCTGAAACCTTGGGCAACTATATATACAAATCGACGTCACCCGATCGGTTGAAGCATCAACCGATCGGGTGAGCTGCTTGATGTTTCGGCCGTCGGCATCGGGAGCTTCAACCGGGCGCTGAGGAGAGCGGGTGAGGTGAGCGGGTTATCGTTGAAGAGATGCAACATCAGGTCACCCGATCGGTTGAGTATTCAACCGATCGGGTTGGAAATATCTCCAAAAAGACAGAGAGTTCTATCGATTTGGCACGGTCAGCGAACCGTCGGTTGAGCTCTCCGGGTCGTCGTTTGGAAAATCGGCTATAGATGAACCGATTGGGTGAGATGTCACCCGATGGTTGGAATTCAGCTTCAAATGGCCGAGAGCTCTGCTGTATTCAACCAGTCGGCGAACTGGTCGGTTGACCTGATCCTCACTCCAGCCTCCGTCCGGGTCGGACACGCGTGCATCACACGATCAGTTGGCTGTGTCCAACCGATCGGTTGAGGGTTGAAAAATAGCGATCTTCGTCGTTTGACCCCCTGGATCGCGCGTGACTCCTCCCGTTGCTCCAGGGACTTGTGATATCTTCGTTATATGTCTCATATTCTGGCAATCTCCTGCAAATACATAAAAACACAAAGAAGTGAAAGAAAGCTAAAAATCCCAAGACAATGGGCACGGGACGACAGAAAACAACGGAAAAACACAAAGAAGACGTGCGTGAATATATAAAATATAAACACACGTCAAATTCCCCCAAGCTGAACCCTTCCTCGTCCTCGAGGAAGACGAGTGAGAGTAGGAGATCGGAGGGAGAAAATAGAGGGAGAAAGAGAAAGAGAAATCAAAATACTAAATCGTCCGTCAGGGCCAACAAAATCAGACACGCCACACTAAACAAGCATACGACAAAAAACATCACTAAACCAAGGAAATATGAGTCCAAACAAGTGTCGTGGGCCCACGCGGTGAAGCGCGAGTGAGTGCGGTTGCGTGCTAGCAGACGGTGTCACTATCTACATTGTGCAATAAAGCTCCATATACACATATCAAGGGAAAGACCCAAATATCGATTCGATTTGAAATAAGCGGTGAATAAATAGTTCAAGCATGCATGCGATCAGAGTACGAATCGAAGCGTATCATGCGTCATGGACTCCACAGTTAGGGACTAGGAAGTCACTAGACTATCGCCTAGATAATAGCTAGAAAGTTCCTATTCCAAGTGTTTTCGAAAACGATGGAGGTTGAGAAGATGTGGAGTAGAACACTCGGTGCTAATTCTCGCCTTCCCTTTATTCTCGTTAGGTAGGAAAATATTCACACATGAATTTTTTTGGGTTTTGGATATATGTATTTTTTTCGATTTTTGGATATACATATTTTTTCTTTGCTCTTTTCTTTTCTTTTTGGGGTTTTTCTTCTCTTTTTTTTGGATTTTTGGATTTTTTGATATAAACATGTGTACTCTCCCAAGTGGGAGAACGGTACACGACGAGGGGATTTGCACCAAGTAAAATAAAAAAGAAATCGGATTCTAAACACTTGGGCAAGGGAGATTTTCTTCGCTAATCAGAGCATAGGCTAAATGGGTTATCCTAGTCCTAATTGTGGAATCCCGACACATGCGAATAGAAGTATACGATATAAATATATTCATGCATATAGAAGCAGACATGAGAAGCAAATACCGCATATTCAAATCGAAGAATGATAATCTAGGGGTCATCCCAGGACAGGTATATAAATCAGAATCACAAAGTAGAAGCACACTATTAGCTAGTCACGACACACAACTCACACAAAAGCAAAACGCACCCATGATGCATGAAATGCAAGAGGACTCAGCTTCCTAGGGTTAGTGAATGTGATTATCGAAGACATGCTAGGGGTGTGTGTGTGATTCTGTGGCAATTCATCATATGGGGTTATCTCTAGGGGAGAGAGAGGACAAAAGATGATAAGAAAAAGAAAAACACGATGAAAATGACTCAAAAACGAAGAAAAAGACGCGACTGACGCACGAAGTGTGACTCCCCCAAGCTGAAACTTGCATTGCCCTCAATGCAATAGAAGTAAATACGGGAGGGCAATGAAAATGGGGGGGAACGCACCGACACAAAGAGAATGCAAAACAAGAAAAACACACATACGAAACTGAAAAATATACAGAAAATAATAGGTAGAAAATCACACCACACGACATATATAAACAAACACACCATGACGAAAGAACACGGCAAAACACACAAAATTCGAATTCCCTCAAGATGGACATGACAATGCTAGCAATATGATATGATCATGATGAAGCAGAAATATGCAAGGGGGAAGATCAAAAAAGCAAAAGAAATCAAAATGCAGGAGAGGAACTGTCCTTGTCCTCCTTGGCAGAAGATGGAGGGGTGTGGACGGGAGAGGTGGGGGGTGTGCGGAGAAGTGGGAAGAGGGGTGGAGGATGTATGTGGATGGGTGCGGAGGTGTGAACAATGGGTGGTGTGGTGGTGATGATGGTGAGTGGTAGGGATATGATGACCAATGCGGTGGTAGATGTGGTATATGCAACGATGGGAGAGGATGGTATGGGAAGTGATCTCAAGCACACCTGCAATTTCTTGCGACGCATGTATGGGGTGACGGAAGTGGAGGGTGGTGGATCTGTGGGATCGACGACAGTGGCCATGAGTGGGGGTGAAGTGGTAGGGATGGAAACAGTGGTGACAGGAGGGGAAGGTCGCCTATAGGGTGAAGGGTGTGGTGATGAGTGTGATGGGGGAGGTGAAGAATGTGATGGGGGAGGTGAAGATCGTCGAGGAGGTGAAGGGGGTGGTGAGGTGGGAGGAGTGGGTGGAGGAGGACTAAAAACGTGAGTGAGGTGGCGGAGTATGGTGGACACGTTCCTCTCTAGTGCGAGGAAACGTGGGTGCGAGAAGATAGAAGAGGATGGGTTCGAAGGGGTAGAGGACAAAGCGCCAGTGCATAGTGAAGCTAGCTCAGCCTCGAGAGCGAGGCGAGCGAAGACGGCTCGGCGAACAGAAGAAGTAGTGGCTGGACGGGAAGTGGAAGTGGTGCCAGCGGCAATGGTCATGCCGGCACCAGAGGCTAGGCCTAAGAGGGCCTCACTTAGAGCCTCAGAAGTGATAGCGCCAGAAGCCGGGGTGGCACGACTAGGGCCAGCCCCGGGGTCTCCTCGGGATGCAGGGATATCCTGCTCGCCTAAGTGGGCGGCAGGGGAAGGTGGTCTGGGTGTGCCCGGGATAAGGAACGGAAGACGTAACCGCCTAGAAAATCAGGGTCATGAGGGAATGTCCAATCTGCCACAAGAACGATGGACATATGACCTGGGTTGGGCAGAATAGTGTAAGGAGCAGGGGTTGACCGTAGAAGAAGGTAAAACAACTGTCGTGGCGGGGCTTGATCATGTGTATGTGTCGCAGGACATCAAGATCTATACGTGTAGGTTCTGCGACAGAAGGCAAATCTCGGGGGATGGTGATATTGTACTAGGGATATGAAGCTATGATGGTAATGAGGCCCCCGTAACAATACTTGCCCTTACCGGCGCGGTTAATCTCAAGTAACTTGTGAATAAGCCAAGCACCAGTGTGAATGGGTATGCAAGGGCCGTCGAAGGCGATCCTGTCGTCACCGCGAATAAAATCAAATGTCATGGCCCACAAAATAAAAAGGTCAGGGAAAGTCACGGTCCCGGACTCATCCATGGGAAAGAATGTGCAAGATATGATTCGGTGGGCCAGACGAAATACGTGGTGAATGATGGAGGAGGCCTTGGCCTTACCTCGAGGATATTGATCGTGGAGGTGAGGCAAAACCAAAATTGATCGACGTCGAAGTCGGGGTGATATCCGTAGGGACGGATGGCATCGCCCCCTAGAATGGGGAAACAGAAAATGTTATTGATAGTATTCAGGTGGGTGCGGATAGTTTTGTTTCGGATGCAGAAAACGACGATCGATCCCGACTCACATTTTAGAGAAGATAGGAATTCTAGTGTGAGGGCGGGGTAAGACACCGCGTGGGTGTTCAAGAAAGCTAGCCATCCTAAGTTAGCGAAGAGAGTCTCAACTTCGGAGAAAAATCCGAGATCGATAAGAGTTTGGGCGTGTGCAAACTTTGTGGAAAGGTGTGAACGTGTGTCGAGTCTATTATAAAAATCTTTCTGTTCAAGACTCAGAAAATGGTAACAACGCGGTCCCAACATATGGTCCTCAGGAGGGATAATAGGTTGGGGTGGGGGTTGTGTAGGCAGTGTAGGAGGAGGACGTGAAATAGGCGGACGTGTGGACTTCCGTCTCTTGCGAGACGGCTCCTCCTCATGCATGATAGCTTTACCCTTATCTTTTTCCCTGGCCATGATAGTGTGTGATGCAAGTGAATGCAAGATATGACGAATGCACACAATCAATGGCAATTGAGCAGAGATATAGTAATAGGGAAATATTAAAAATGGAGCTAAGGAGCGAAGTTACCCAGAAGAGAAGACAATCCTTGCTCGCAAATCACCCAACGCAGTGCAACTGATGGCAGTGTGAAGCCGCGGCACGCCGAGTTAACAAATTTTTGAAATGGGGAAAAGCTGCTAGGGTTAGGGTGAAGAGTCGGGTCGAATGAGAGAGGATGAGAGTGGGATTTATGGAGAGAGAGAGAGAGAGAAGTGGGGAGATCATTTGAGAGGGAGTGGAGGTCGTTTGGAGGAGAAATGTGGCCGGTTGAGGAGTGGAGAAGTGGAAACCGCGGCGGAAATTTGAAGTCGGGTGGAGAAAATGAATCGGGTGAAGTGGGAAGTATTTATAGGGTTTTAGGCCAACCGATCGGGTGAGATTTCACCCGATCGGTTGGGCTAATTTTCGAAAAATTTGTTGAAAAGTGGCTACAGCGAACCGAACGGTTGAAATTTCAACCGATCGGTTGGCCGCTTCACGATTTTCCTGAGAGTTCTGTGCACTTCACCCGGTCAGCGACGCGACCACTGCTTCATATCAACCGATCGGTTGATTTAATCCCAAAAAGTCCAAGACTTCTGTTGTTCTAACATGATCTGCCACCCAGACTCGGTTTGCTCCACCCGAGCGGTTTGCTGATGAACATATATAGGCCATTGTTAGATACGTCCCACCCAATCGATTGAGGGGTCAACCGATCAGTTGGGGGCTTGCTTCCTGCACAATTTCAAAAATAGCCTAAGTCTTTTGACGAAAGCTCCCGACGCTGAATTTATTCACCAAAATAAGAAAAATAATCCTTAAAACAAAGACGAGGGTTTAGAACATGGGTTGCCTCCCATGAAGCGCTGTTGTTTAACGTCGTGTGCTCGACGCCCGGTAGATGATTTTCAAGGAGGGCGGGGGTGATGCCCAATGTTTAGCATTCCTTCAGATGTTGGAGCGGTGGCCTTTGGTGTCGTCGACGGAGATAAGTAGACTTGCTCGACGATCCTCCCTCCATTGATGTCCGGGGGCTTCTCCCTTATATTGGCGCCGACCGCCACTTTTCTTAAGATCTGGATCTCATCAGCGGTGAGCCCCATGGGCTCTTTCCCTTCTCTCCTTGTCGGAGCAACTTTTTGGAATCCAGGAGGGATCGTATGTGAGACACCCTCTTTCCAAGCAACTTCTTCCTTCCTCAAACCGACATGCTCTTCTAGGTCCCCAAAGCAGTCGGGGGGTGGGTGTTCCTTGAGAGAATTTCCCAGGCCCCAGTTTCTACGGCTCTTTCCTCCTCAACATCCAGCATATTGCAACCAGGTTCATCCGGGGGGTGCTTCATAGATAACCCCAAGTCAAATACGACATTTTGGTTGCCAACATTAAGGGATAACTTCCCTTTCTTCACATCTATCAGCACGTCGGTGGTGGCCATGAAGGGCCGTCCAAGGATGATGGGTGTATGAGTGTCTTCGGGCATGTCCATCACCACGAAGTCTACCGGCACATGCACTCCGCTGACTAAACTGGCAGGTCGTTTACAATTCCCACCGAATATTTGACCGATCTATCAGCTAGTTGAAGGGTCATACCTGTGGGCTCCAGGTCTCATATCCATATCCTCATGTATAGTGACAGGGGTATCAGACTGACGCTTGCTCCCGAATCCATTAGCGCCCAATGGATCTTCACTTTCCCAATCGAACAAGGAATAGAGAAGCTTCCCGTGTCCTTAAGCTTGGGCGGATTCGATCGTTGAATGATAGCGCTACATTCCGCCCTGAGAATGACCTTTTCCTTTCTGGAACCCCTCATCACCAAATCCTTTAAGAATTTTGCATAGGAGGGAATTGTCTCTATGGCTTCGAGGAAAGGGATCTGCAAGCTCAAATCCTTGACCATAGCAAAGAACTTGCCGTATTTTTCATCAATCTTAGCCTTGACAAGTCGTTGTGGAAAAGGCACAACGGGATTAAATACTCTCAGGTTCCCCTCCTCGTCCTTCTTCTTCTCTTCTTTAGAGACTCCCTCCGGAGTCGTAGTCTTTGGTAACGAAGCTCCGTCGTCATTTGATTTTTCAATTGGTCGCCCACCGACAAACGGAGCTTCATGTTCCTTAGCGGGCACTCTTGTAGGAATTTTTGTCCCGCTTCTTAAGACGATAGCGGACACATTCGCATGATCATGCATTAGTGCCAATGTATAATTTGCCCCCCTTGGATTTACTTCCGGTTGACCCGGCAATTGGTTTTACGCCCTCTAAAGGTTCGCCACCTGTAACCCCCGCTGGGTTACTTGGTTGGTTAGAGCCCTCTGCCCCATCTCCAGCTTCAAGTTGATCTTCTCCTGATTCATAATATACTGGGTCAAGAGGGTCTCGACCGGGGAGATTACTCGCTGCTGGCCATATGGCTGCTGCTGCTGCTGCATGGGCTGCTGGTTCCTGGGGGAACTGCTGGTACATTTGTTGTGGCTGCTGCTGTTGTTGATATTGTTGCTGCTGTTGTCGAGGCGGCAGATATACTTGCTGCTCCTGCTGTTGGGGCTGCTGATATACTTGTTGCTGCAGCTGCTGAGGCTGCTGATACGGTGCCCTGTAGCTCAGATTGGGGTGGTTCCGGTTATTTGGAGAATAAGACGGATTCGAGCTAGTCCTTGGTGGATACGGCGTATTACCCGTCGGGTTGAAGAAAAGTGCGCTAGCTTGATCCACTGGTGGTGAAATATCACCACCCTCAAAGTCTCCCATGACTTCTGCTTCCACCACTGCTACCTGTTGGGTGCTGGCACCACCAGCTCCTACCATAAGCGTAGAGATCTGGGTCAATAGCAAATCGAATTTGGTAGAAACTTGTCGACGTCCTCGACTCTATGAATGCCTCCAGATCTGAGCGTTGCACGCTCATCACACCACCGCTCATTATTTGATGCCATGTTTTCTAAAATGTTACCTGCATCTTCTTCGCTTCTAGACATAAAGGACCCCCCCAGCCGCGACGTCCATCGAAGACTTTAGGTCATCCCTCAACCCATTATAGAACAGATTTATAATCTACCACTTTGGAAGCTCGTGATGAGGGCATCTCCGCTGCATCTCCTTGTATCTCGTCCAAGCTTCGTGCAGGGACTCGTGGCTGGCTTAGGAGAAGGAGGAGATCACACTCCTCTGCTTGATCGTCTTCCCCGGAGGAAAGAACTTAGTCAATAAAGCGTTCGAGAGCTTCTCCCAAGTATTGAAGGTGTTCGGGTCCTTTCCCCTAAGCCATTGCTTGGCTTTATCCCGCAGAGAGAAGGGGAATAGCTTCAGTCGTGACCCCATTAATCCTGAATGTGTCACACTTCTCAAGGAAGGATCCCGATGTTCAATAGGGCTCTCCATGGGTGCATAGGGCTCTCCATGGGTGCCCCAGAAAATTGATCCTGTTGGATCCACGTCACTAACGACGGCTTAAGATTGAAACTCTGGGCTAAAATAGCCAGAGGTTGGATGGAGGTGGTGGACCCGATGGATGGCATCGAGTATTCCAGCAGGGACTTCTGCGGTGGGGTATTCTCCCCCATGGCTTCAGCTTCTTCTCTTCTTCTCTTCTCTGTGTTCAAACGCCTCACAGTGGCGTTGATCTCCGGATTTAAAGGAATCAAGTTGTCAAAACTCCCTGTATTCCTACGCATGAAAAATCACAAACACCCCGTGAAGCAAGTATGGTATGGAAAAAGATAAAAGCAGAAAACAAAAATAGAAAATAAAAAATGAAAATGAAGAATGCGAAAATTATCGCGAGGTGAAGATGTGAGCTAGACTCAAGGGTTCAAATGGTCCTAAAATAAACAAGCACGTTGCCTCCCTGGCAACGGCGCCAGAAAGCTTGACGTCACCTAGTTTTTGAGCATAAGAGTGCAATAGGGTTGGGGATATCAGATTTAAATATTTATACCGCAAGCGCACAGTGTTGTAGTGTGGCTTGGGGGTCGAACACAGGGAGGCGTGTGCTGTGCTTGTGTCTAAGAGGAACCGGTTCACCCTATGGGTGAGCTAGCCCAAACGATCGATGGTTGTCACAGAAAATAGATACAAGGGATAAACAATATAAAAGGAAACCTAGGACTTCGGTTTACACCCTATCATATGTTCTCACTATTACGACCGACGGATAGGAATACGATCGGATTTAGGGTTTACTGGTGAGACGTTGCATCTAAGAGTGATACGAGCGTCCCATGGGCCCGATATTCCGGTCGATGCCCAGGATGATACGCTGGACTACCCGGGTTCGGTCGGTGGGCATTCCCATGTCCATTAACACCGACCGACTCCGGGAGCACTAAGCTCGCAACGATAACTCGCAACATCTCATCCTGCCATTCCCACGCGTTAGGATTCAATGTCTACGCTAAGGGCGTGAGCTGTGGCTAGGGAGTCAACCGCCAAGTTTATTCCCCCTTGGCCCGACCGTCAAAGGCGGTCTTTTTCCCGCCGATGACAATGAAACACCCCGCATAACCATCTAAATTCCTAATCCTTATCAAAATCCTAGTCCTATGGACGCAGTAGAGAGAACCCACGAAGGGGTTTTGTAACGACTGGTTTTCCATGTATGGATTTTATTTTATATATATATATATATATATATATATATATATATATATATATATATATATATATATATTTGGTTGCTTTCCCTTGTTGTGATTTCCTTTTTCTGTCTCCGTTGTTTTCATTATCGTTCGTTTCGTCGTGTTTCTCTATATTCTTCCGTCGGTCGGCGTGTTTGAAGTAAGTCATTCGTGATGGGTTTCATAACATCGATATCTTAGAGTTAGAACGAGCCTAAGAGACTTAGGAAACCATCCCGGAGCTTCGTGCTCCATTTCGGAACTTTCAGTGCACATTAGCCGGTGTAAGAAGGGGTACCGACCGACTAGATGACGATCCAGTCGGTCGAAAAACCTTCTTGAACCGACTAGTGGGCTTTGATAAATGTTCAGGAGTTACTGTTTATCGTTAGTCAGTCTAAGAACGTTGGTTGACCAACTAGGTTGCAAACTAGTCGGTCAGCAATGCTTCTTTAACCGACTAACTCATTAACTATTTTTGGTACCAGTTACTGTTCACTTTTAGTCGGTCTAAGAACGTTCATCGACCGACTAGATGTCAAACTAGTCTGTCAGTAGTTGTTCTTTGACCGACTAACTCTTAGTTCAGGTTTTTGTCGGGGGTTACTGTTTACACTTAGTCGGTCTGCGTTGGTCAACCGACCGACTAGTTCCCAAACTAGTCGGTCAGTGGTTGCTCTTTGACCGACTAAACAGTACAGGAAACCCTAGTTTTGCCCTAGCCGCCACCAAACTCTATAAATAACCCTCTAAACGTTTTCTTCTTCTTCCTCATCACCTCAAACCCTAATTTCTCCCCCATTGAGCCCCCTACTACCTCAAACCCTTATTCCTTCATCCCAAGCCCAAAATCCATCATCCAAACCCTCACTTAACACATCCTACCTCTCATCTTCCTCAAACTTTCATCAAAACCCTAAAATCCACATCCAAACCTATTTCTCCAGATTTTCCCCTCATTTCCAGATTTGAGCCGAATCGTTCTTCCGTTGCCATGGTTGCTCGGCATCGTTCCTCCGCTTATTCATGGTAATACTCGATTCTTTAGTTTTAGCATAACCCACATTGACATTTGTGAAACCCTAATAAAATGGATTATTAGACGATTAGGATTCTATTAAGAAATCGATTTAGAATCGTTGTTCTAATAATTGTTTTGCTATAACAGTGATCTATTCCGTAGTTAGCTTGTGTGACGATCTTCATTGCTCGTCAATCCCGGTATCAGGCAAGTGAAACTGGCATCTCTTGATTTGGGCCATGTCTTAGGCCATTACCTTGCTTTAGCATAAAGGAGACTAGACGGTGAAAGGATAGCCGTCTGGACGCCATTGACCTAGCTTGACAATGAAGCTTGGTCCGTCACCTTCATCATGCTTGTATGTCACGTTTACTTTCCCTTAACGGTACGCGTATTAACTGTTCATGTCATCCATGCATCCTTAACTGCTATTGCATTTTAACTGCCATGTTTAATTTAAATTAACGGTACGCGAATATGTTCATGTCATTGCATTTTGCCTGTCACGTTTAATTTCAATTAACTGTACGCGAATATCTGCTCATGTCATTGCATGCTTGAACACTCATCGTGATTGCATAGCTTCGCTACATACTTGTACTATTTGTTCCGGTTAGGCACTCGTTCTACGGGCACAACCCTAGGCCAATTACAATTCTGGCTCGTGTTCCAGAAAACGAGCTCAACACAGCCTGCGGGCAATAGGGCACTCTCTGAGTGATCCCTTGTACATGACCACAGCCTGCGGGCAATAGGGCATCCATGTGTGGGTGATCCCTTGTACTTGTTACTTGACAATACTTGTCACATTTACCACTTGATACTTGATACTTGTACTTCACTTTACTTGTTATCTCCATACTATACTTGCCATGCCATGCACCATACTTTAACTGCTAGGTTGTTAGTTACCTTTCTTTCAGTTTCCTTTCACAAGTCTTTCGACTTGCTGACATGTGCCCCTTTTCTCTTTTGGGTGACATATGTTAGAGCCCGAGCCAGAGATACTTGCTGAGGACGCGATGTTTGCTGACGCTGAGTCAGAACACGCGTTGATCGAGGACTTCGTAGACACTGGAGATCAGTCTTAGTGTCTATGTCTGGTTTTTGTTAGATTGCTTAGGTTGTCGGTGCGTGGCACCTAGTTTGATACTCTGTTATGTTTGTGTTTTGTTTGGCCTTGTTCTGGGCATTTAGACTCTTTCCTGTTAGCATGGTGGCTTTTTCTGTGATGTTGAATATTTTGTGGACAAACTTTGGGATTGGTATTTCATATCCGTCTCCTTTTCTATTATTATTATTATTGTTTCGTTTGCGTTTACAGAGACCTGCTTATACTAAATTGACGCTTATCAGGCGTGCAACTTCACAGCTCCACGTTTGAGCAGACCTTCTCATGTCTCGTCTCCATTTTAGGGAAGCGGGTCGTGACAGGTTTTAGTGGTGGCCCATGTAGGTCGCTCTGTAACTGCAATTATCGGGATAACGATAATAATATAAGATTGTCCAACAAATAAATTCGACATCCGAGTCATAAGCTATGAGTCTAATCTGCTTCGTTTTCTGTGTCACTAGATGGCAGGAAGGCGATTCACCCGTGGTGGAGGTAGTGGTGCGCCCCCTCATGACGAGGAGCCTGAGCGGGAACCCACCAATGGATAGATGATGCGGATGATGCTCCAGATGATGCAAGTGCAGCAGGGCGTGCTGCTGCAGGTCCAGAATGCTCCGCTTGCTCGAGCTGGTCGGGCAATCCAGGATGCCCCTCGCTCTGAGCCGAGAGCGAAGCAATTTCGGGAGCTGGGTCCCGCATATTTTGATGGGTCTGAGGGTCCTCTGGCTGCCGATGAGTCGATTCGGAACATTGAGGATAACCTGGCGATGGCGAAGATTAACCCGGCTGGATGGGTTGATCTGGCTAAGAGGCAGCTGAAGGATAATGCCAGAAACTGGTGGGATGCTGAAGAGAAGATGCTGGTGGAGCCGATAGTTTGGGCTACCTTTAAGTCCAGATTTGATGGAGAGTTCTTCCCGAAGGCTGCAAGGCAGGCGATGATGTAGCGCTTCATAGATCTAAAGCAGGGGAGCCTGTCGATGGATCAGTACCACCAGGAGTTCACGAGGCTCAGTCGGTTTGCACCGAAGATGGTGCAAGATGCCGATGAGAAAGCTCAACGATTTCTTCAGGGACTTGCCTTGGAGCTTCAGAGCTTTGTGACCTCTTCTGACCTGGAGACATACCAGAAGGTCCTGGTTGCTGCGAGGCGGCAGGAGTTGAATTTGAACCAGAGGAGGGGACAGGTTTCAGGAGCTGGGAAGAGGCCTGTGGAGCTGGTCCGTGCTGTGGTTAGACCTGGATTCAGGCCTGTTCAGCCCGTTCAGTTCAAGAGGCCAGGAGGGCCTATTCTGAAGACTTGCCATTTCTGTGGCAAGACCGGGCACCTCAGGGATCAGTGTAGGAGGTTCCTAGGGCAGTGCATTGTCTGCGGAGATCCTGCCCACACCATCAGAGAGTGCCCGAGGTCGAAGCAGCCTTGGAGGGGACCTATTGCTGCTCAGCAATTGCAGCAGAGAGCCCATGTGCCCGCTGGACGTGGAGCGCCCCTTGTTCCACAGAGACAGGCCTTTCGGCAGGCCGTTCCGCCGAGAGGGCAGGCCTTTCTGATGACTGAGGAGGAGAGCATGGCCGTGGACGAGGTTATTACAGGTAACGCTCATTCTAGCTATTTTTTTTCTTCCTTAGTTAGTTTGATTGTTGATTATGTTGGTTGCTTACTCATGTTTGTTGCTAGAATAGGATTTGATTGTTAGAATATTTGCTAGGTGTGGTTTTGGTTTGCACATTTCTTGCACGAGTCCTCTTTGACTCAGGTGCGTTGATGTGCATTTTGGCCCGGAGCTTCGTGGAGAAGCATTCCTTGTCGACGTCCTCTCTTCCTAAGAGTTGGAATATCGTCACAGGGAACGGTGTGGTCTCGGTGCATCGTGGGTGCAATTCTTGCCCGTTGGTGGTTTGTGGACGTGAGCTTTGTGCTGATTTCATTGTCCACGACATCATCAACTACAATGCGGTCCTTGGGATGGATTGGCTTGCGAGCTTCTATGCTACGATTGACTGTCGGAGGAAGAAGGTGGTGTTCGAGATTCCCGGACATCCAGTATTTGAGTTCATTCGAGGTAGCAGTTCACTGGGTCCGGTCAGATTTCGGACCAGACCGGTGGAGGTTGTGGCTATGCAGATGGAGTTAGAGAGGCCAGCTGTGGTGCAAGATTTTGATGACGTCTTCCCCGAGGAGATGTCTGGGTTGCCACCTGATCGAGCTTTGGAGTTTTCTATTGATCTTATTCCAGGTGCGCAACCCATTTCAAAGGCACCATATCATATGGCACAAGCAGAGTTGGAGGAATTGCGTAGACAGTTCGATGAGCTTATGCAGAAGGGTTACATTAACCCTAGTGTGTCTTCGTGGGGAGCACCGGTGTTGTTGGTGAAGAAGAAGGATGGTTCGCATCGCATGTGTGTGGACTATCGGGAGCTGAATGCGGTGACCATTAAGAACAAATACCCGTTACCTCGCATCGATGATATCTTTGATCAGCTGGGAGGTTCGAGGGTGTTTTCTAAGTTGGATTTGAGGAGTGGTTACCATCAGTTGAAGGTAAAGAAGGATGATGTTCCGAAGACAGCGTTCAGGACGAAGTATGGACACTACGAGTTTGTGGTTATGCCTTTCGGTGTAACCAACACACCCGCAGTTTTCATGAATCTGATGAACCTGATTTTCTATGACTTTTTAGATAAGTTTGTTGTTATCTTTATTAACGACATTCTGATCTATTCTAAGTCGGAGGAAGAGCATGCCTCGCACTTGAGGACGGTGCTGGAGATTTTGAGGACGCATCGGTTGTATGCTAAGTTTTCGAAGTGTGAGTTTTGGTTGGATAGAGTTGCTTTTCTCGGGCATGTGGTGACTGGAGATGGTATTTCAGTGGATCCCGAGAAGATTAGGGCCATCAGGGAGTGGCCTGTTTCGTCGTCTGCGTCTGAGATTCGGAGTTTCCTTGGTTTGGCGGGATATTATCGGCGTTTCATTAAGGACTTTTCCCGTATTGCGGAGCCGATGACCAGGTTGACGCGGAAGGATGTTGCTTTTGTTTGGTCGGGTGATTGTGAGGATGCCTTTGGTGTTCTGATGGAGAGGCTGACTGTAACGGCCAGCATTTAACAATACGTATTTTGTTCGTATTTCATTTTTTGTTCCGTGATTTTCCGTATCTTGTACGTACGTATTTCTTTATCAACTTTATATATATACACTTATTTTAATTAGCTATTATTATGTATATAAATATCTGTTATTATTTGATTTCATACGAATGATTGTTCAAAATTCTAATCCAAACGTTTTAAAATTCAAATTACTTTAAAAACTTTCCTATTTTAATTCCATAAAGCTTATAACTAATTTAGAAATATCTTCCATCATTATAAACCATTATTTCAATAATTATTTTATTCAACCTTCCTCTTTCTATTGCTCTTAATTTCTCCTATTAATGTTATTATTCACAAACTTTTCTAATTGATCCTTATTGTAAATCTCCTCTATAAATTCTAATTTCAAATCTTTTAACTTTTAAATTTCAAATGAAACCTTCCAAGTTAGGACCCATTATTATATGCTTTGACTAGCCATAATTAGCCATTATAACCCAATTTTAAAACTTTTAAAATCCAAATGAAAACTTTAACTTCCTAATAAAACCAATTATTTCCCTTTCAAAACTTTCCTTATTGCCATCCATTTAAACCTATACTTAATTAGCTCTAAATTCCCTTATAATCCAATTAATAATTCTTTTCAAACCATTCTGAATACATCACAAGCCTACTCACGTACATCTCTTCACAAGCCCACACAACTTATTTTTATTAGAGCCCTGCTAATATCATTCATAGGGCAACCTAGGTCTTTTTAGCCTAGCCCTCACCCTACTAATATAAGAATCCCTAGCTATTATCATATAAACCCTAGGCCTATAGCCCCTACCCTTCTTCTCCTTCACCCATGCAACAGAGGACAGTCGCCCTATCTTCTCCCCCTCACCCAGGTGCCGCACGACCTCCCTCCGGTGACCCCACTCCCCCGACGACCTACACACCCCGCGGCCACCTCCTTCTCCCTCCGCCCTTTCCTTCACCGTCCACCACCAAGCCACGCCCAGCTCGCCAAAACTCCCCACCGTGCCCTTCTACTTCACCGACGCCGACATCGCCGTTGGAATCCGTCACCTCCCCTCCTTCGCCTGCTCTCTGAGACCCCAGCGCCGCAGCAGCCCCTCGCCCGTGCAACCGCCGACGCCTTCCTCCGTGGAACGTCCGACAACATCCCTCGTGTTGTCGCCATTCGCCATCGCTCAACTTCGGCTCCCCCTCATCTGTTTCCGACTCGAAACAGGGCAGCCCGATGCCTCCTTCCTCCTCGCCAACACCCCGAACGCGGCCGTGACTTCTGACCAAGCCCAACAGCACATTGCTTCTTGGGTCAGCGCCTCGCCACCACCTTCAGCTACCCAACACCGCTCCCCGCAACCCCCAAGGCAACGTCCGCCTCCCCGAGGCCTCATCTCCACCGCCCTGGAGCCCGAAGCCCAGCGCTACGGCCACCGGCCCTCGTCGTGCTCCCTCTCGACTTCCCGCATCCCCTACCGGGCCACCGCCATTCTTCCGACGTCTGACTCTGTTCGGAACAGAGGAACCCCCTCCGTTCATCACACTGCGACCCCGTGCTCCCTCGCCCTTCCCAGTCACACCACCGGACTCCTCCCTCGTCAGCAGCACACGACTTCCGCTCTCCCTCCGATCAGGTCCACCACCGGTGTGCCCGATCTCACCTGAGCCCCTGATCGCCGCTCCAGTCGCCAGGGCTCCGTTCGAACAGCTCTCCGCCCAGTAACGCCTGAACATCACCGCGCCTCCTCATTCCAAGCGCCAGCTCCCCTCACCCCGACTCCTCCCCTTGCCCATCAACGCCGTCGAAGCCCGCACGACGCCGCGCCCAGATCTCCGACGCAGCACGCCGCTCAACCTCTACCTCTGTTCACCTCCGCACGTACGCCGTTCGCCCTCCTCCTTGCTCCGATGAGCAATCGCCACATCTCCTCCGAAGCCCCAGTCCGTCGACGCCTTCAAGAGCCCGCCGGCGCCTCTTTGACTCGAAGTCCAGGCGACTCCCTCGCAGCGCCAGTGCCTCGTCGTCTCCCTCGACCCCGTCGCTCCGCCTGCAAGGGAGAACTCAGACGTAAGTATCTGTTAGTTTTTTATAATGATGTATGTTAGTAAATTATTAGCAGTGCGTTAGTAGTGTTATGGTGTGCATGCTGTTGAGTTAGTTGGATAGCATTTTATTAGATAACTTAATAATATTGCTTGTCGGTACTAATAATCTTATATGGATGCATAGTAAAATATAATTTTCATTATATTATTAAAATGAGGCCAAGATACGAGAGTAACCCATATGCCTATATATTATAAACATATTTATAAGTACAGATTATTAGTGTAGCAGTATAAGTATCTATATAATGTGACAGTGATAAGTGAAATTTTATAATTAATTTAGGTCCTTTTAGCTGATATTACGAGACCCTTGACGCAGGAAATCCACACCTCCGTGACGAATGCGTGTGCTCCTAAAACACTTCAGGCAAGTATACCGTTTTCTACAACTGTTTTCAAAGACGCAAGTATTTACCTGCAAGTATACCGTTTTCTACAACTGTTTTCAAAGACGCAAGTATTTACCTGCAAGTATACCGTTTTCTACAACTGTTTTCAAAGACGCAAGTATTTACCTGCAAGTATACCGTTTTCTACAACTGTTTTCAAAGACGCAAGTATTTACCTGCAAGTATACCATTTTCTACAACTGTTTTCAAAGACGCAAGTATTGACCTGCAAGTATACCGTTTTCTACAACTGTTTTCAAAGACGCAAGTATTGACCTGCAAGTATACCGTTTTCTACAACTGTTTTCAAAGACGCAAGTATTTACCTGCAAGTATACCGTTTTCTACAACTGTTTTCAAAGACGCAAGTATTTACCTGGAAGTATACCGTTTTCTACAACTGTTTTCAAAGACGCAAGTATTTACCTCCAAGTATACCGTTTTCTACAACTGTTTTCAAAGACGCAAGTAAATACAACCTGCAAGCATATTTGTTTTCGTACAACTTTTGAAGGCGTAAGTATTTTCTTTATACTCAACTTCCTAAAATAACGTACATCGCAGTGATGTCAGGTAACAACTTTTATTATCAAATAATTGACTGTGTCCAATTATATGTTGGCTGTCTTAGCTCATAAAATATTGCACATGAAAGGCTTTCTGTCTTCGTTTCTCTTTATTACGTGATGTGCACCCTGATGAGATGTGGTAATGGGCCTTCGGGCAATTTATGGGTACTGGGCCCTTTGGACAAAGTTACAGACTATTGGGCCTTAGGGCAAATTTACGGACTATTGTGCCCTTGGGCAAATCACAGATTATTGGGCCTTCGGGCAATTACGGATATTGGGCCGTGGGCCACTTACGGAATGTTTGCCACTCGGCAAACATTGAACTACGGATTGACTTATGGACACTTGGGTGGGGTAGTCTAGTGTAGTAGAGGCTGGAAAGCTGGATTACACTCTAGTGGTGAACTTGACCGACACCTGGCCGGGTCGGTGAGTTTAGAGTCACGGGTAGCTCCCGTTGACTTGGGTGTGATGCTGGTCACATTATAACCTTACCGAGGGTCTTTTCCTACTAATATTTTTAAATCTTACCGAGCGACCCTCGCTGACGTATATTTCCTTGTTTATGAAATATACGTTAGGTTTTGAGCAGAGTTCCCGAAGAGCTCATTTGGAGATTGAACAGGAGGACCAAGAGAACCAGGAGCCCGAGACCCGTTGCTGAAGACGGACGATACATCGCAGCTTGCTAAAAATTCATTGTTGTTGTATTTCCTTCAGATGTCTTTTAATTTCTTTGTAACTGTTGTAATGGCCATGCTAGGCATTTAATTCCTTGTGTACATGTAATCTGGAAGTTAAGTATAATGATGGCATTGTTTTGTTGTTTCGATTTGTTTCGTAAGCAATAACCTGCCAAGTAGTCATACACAGACGCTTATTGGGTTGGGGCCTCACCGCTCCAGCCCAAGTGGGCCCGCTCACGTCCTCGCTCCCAAGGATAATGGGAAGCGGGGCGTGACAGGTTTTAGTGGTGGCCCATGCAGGTCATGCTTCTGCGAAAAATTCGGAACAATATTGATGCCATTATTAACTAGACTGTCTGGATAAATCTTGTACGCAAATGTTTACTTTGTATGTTTGCAGCTGGCAAGAAGACGCAGTACTCAAGAAAGATCCGGAGCTGCTGGAAGTGGAGAGGACGACATCCGCCAGATGCTTGGAGTTACGAGGGGGAGCTGGAAGTTCAACACCATCTGGTCCAGCGGGGACGTCAGGTATGTCTCTGCCTTCCTTGATACACTGACCCATCGTCTACTAGGCTTTTACTTGATCTTACCTAACTTAAGAAATTCCGAGGACGGAATTTTTCTTAAGGTGGGTAGAATGTAACGGCCAGCATTTAACAATACGTATTTTGTTCGTATTTCATTTTTTGTTCCGTGATTTTCCGTATCTTGTATGTACGTATTTCTTTATCAACTTTATATATATATATACACGTATTTTAATTAGCTATTATTATGTATATAAATATCTGTTATTATTTGATTTCATACGAATGATTGTTCAAAATTCTAATCCAAACGTTTTAAAATTCAAATTACTTTAAAAACTTTCCTATTTTAATTCCAATAAAGCTTATAACTAATTTAGAAATATCTTCCATCATTATAAACCATTATTTCAATAATTATTTTACTCAACCTTCCTCTTTCTATTACTCTTAATTTCTCCTATTAATGTTATTATTCAAAAACTTTCCTAATTGATCCTTATTATTAATCTCCTCTATAAATTCTAATTTCAAATCTTTTAACTTTTAAATTTCAAATGAAACCTTCCAAGTTAGGACCCATTATTATATGCTTTGACTAGCCCTAATTAGCAATTATAACCCAATTTTAAAACTTTTAAAATCCAAATGAAAACTTTAATTTCCTAATAAAACCAATTATTTCCCTTTCAAAACTTTCCTTATTGCCATCCATTTAAACCTATACTTAATTAGCTCTAAATTCCCTTATAATCCAATTAATAATTCTTTTCAAACCATTCTGAATACAACACAAGCCTACTCACGTACATCTCTTCACAAGCCCACACAACTTATTTTTATTAGAGCCCTGCTAATATCATTCATAGGGCAACCTAGGTCTTTTTAGCCTAGCCCTCACCCTACTAATATAAGAATCCCTAGCTATTATCATATAAACCCTAGGCCTATAGCCCCTACCCTTCTTCTCCTTCACCCATGCAACAGAGGACAGTCGCCCTATCTTCTCCCCCTCGCCCAGGTGCCGCACGACCTCCCTCCGGTGACCCCACTCCTCCGACGACCTGCACACCCCGCGGCCACCTCCTTCTCCCTCCACCGTTTCCTTCACCGTCCGCCACCAAGCCACGCCCAGCTCGCCAAAACTCCCCACCGCGCCCTTCTACTTCACCGACGCCGACATCGCCGTTGGAATCCGCCGCCTCCCCTCCTTCGCCTGCTCTCTGAGACCCCAGCGCCGCAGCAGTCCCTCGCCCATGCAACCGCCGACGCCTTCCTCCGTGGGACGTCCGACAACATCCCTCGTGCTGCCGCCATTCGCCATCGCTCAACTTCGGCTCCCCCTCCTCTGTTTCCGACTCGAAACAGGGCAACCCGACGCCTCCTTCCTCCTCGCCAACACCCCGAACGCTGCCGCGACTTCTGACCAAGCCCAACAGCACATTGCTTCTTGGGTCAGCGCCTCGCCACCATCTTCAGCAACCCAACACCGCTCCCCGTAACACTGAAGGCAACGTCCGCCTCCCCGAGGCCTCATCTCCACCGCCCTCGAGCCCGAAGCCCAGCGCCACGGCCACCTTCCCTCGTCGTGCTCCCTCTCGACTTCCCGCATCCCCTACCAGGCCACCGCCATTCTTCCGACGTCCGACTCTGTTCGGAACAGAGGAACCCCCTCCGTTCATCACACTGCGACCCCGTGCTCCCTCGCCCTTCCCAGTCATACCGCCGGACTCCTCCCTCGTCAGCAGCACACGCCTTCCGCTCTCCCTCCGATCAGGTCCACCACCGGTGTGCCCGATCTCGCCTGAGCCCCTGATCGCCGCTCCACTCGCCAGGGCTCCGCTCGAATAGCTCTCCGCCCAGTAACGCCTGAACATCGCCGCGCCTCCTCCTTCCAAGCGCCAGCTCCCCTCGCCCCGACTCCTCCCCTCGCCCATCAACGCCGTCGAAGCCCGCACGACGACGCGCCCAGATCTCCGACGCAGCACGCCGCTCAACCTCTGCCTCCGTTCACCTCCGCACGTACGCCGTTCGCCCTCCTCCTTGCTCCGATGAGCAATCGCCACATCTCCTCCGAAGCCCCAGTCCGTCGACGCCTTCAAGAGCCCGACGGCGCCTCTTTGACTCGAAGTCCAGGCGACTCCCTCGCAGCGCCAGTGCCTCGTCGTCTCCCTCGACCCCGTCGCTCCGCCTGCAAGGGAGAACTCAGACGTAAGTATCCGTTAGTTTTTTTATAATGATGTATGTTAGTAAATTATTAGCAGTGCGTTAGTAGTGTTATGGTGTGCATGCTGTTGAGTTAGTTGGATAGCATTTTATTAGATAACTTAATAATATTCCTTGTCGGTACTAATAATCTTATATGGATGCATAGTAAAATATAATTTTCATTATATTATTAAAATGAGGCCAAGATACGAGAGTAACCCATATGCCTATATATATATTATAAACATATTTATAAGTACAGATTATTAGTGTAGCAGTATAAGTATCTATATAATGTGACAGTGATAAGTGAAATTTTATAATTAATTTAGGTCCTTTTAGCTGACGCAAGTATACCGTTTTCTACAACTGTTTTCAAAGACGCAAGTATTTACCTGCAAGTATACCGTTTTCTACAACTGTTTTCAAAGACGCAAGTATTTACCTGCAAGTATACCGTTTTCTACAACTGTTTTCAAAGACGCAAGTATTTACCTGCAAGTATACCGTTTTCTACAACTGTTTTCAAAGACGCAAGTATTTACCTGCAAGTATACCGTTTTCTACAACTGTTTTCAAAGACGCAAGTATTTACCTGCAAGTATACCATTTTAACTGTTTTCAAAGACACACGTATTTACCTGCAAGTATACCGTTTTCTACAACTGTTTTCAAAGACGCAAGTAAATACAACCTGCAAGCATATTTGTTTTCGTACAACTTTTGAAGGCGTAAGTATTTTCTTTATACTCAACTTCCTAAAATAACGTACATCGCAGTGATGTCAGGTAAGAACTTTTATTATCAAATAATTGACTGGGTCCGTTGATATGTTGGCTGTCTTAGCTCATAAAATATTGCACATGAAAGGCTTTCTGTCTTCGTTTCTCTTTATTACGTGATGTGCACCCTGATGAGATGTGGTAATGGGCCTTCGGGCAATTTATGGGTACTGGGCCCTTTGGACAAAGTTACAGACTATTGTGCCTTATGGCAAATTTACGGACTATTGTGCCCTTGGGCAAATAACAGATTATTGGGCCTTCGGGCAATTACGGATATTGGGCCGCGGGCCACTTACGAAATGTTTGCCACTCGGCAAACATTGAACTACGGATCGACTTATAGACACTTGGGTGGGGTAGTCTAGTGTAGTAGAGGCTGGAAAGCTGGATTACACTCTAGTGGTGAACTTGACCGACACCTGGCCGGGTCGGTGAGTTTAGAGTCACGGGTAGCTCCCGTTGACTTGGGTGTGATGCTGGTCACCTCCCCCTCGGACACTGGGCTTGTCACTAGATAGGAGATTGATTGATTGATTGATGCACCCTTTCTCTTTACCTCTGCTGATGCTACAGTGTGAACTACTAAAATTATTGTCACGATCGTCTATTGCTATACACACTACACCTGCCACGACTATTGCTGTATACACTACTCCGGCCATGCCAGTTACTTTACACACTACACCTTGTTGCGTTGCAACTTTGTACACTACACCACTCATGCTCACTGCTCTACACACTACAGATGTTATGCTCACATGTTTCCATACGCTGCTATGTACTATCTTGTTCTGTAAATCACATTATAACCTTGCCGAGGGTCTTTTCCTACTAATATTTTTAAATCTTGCCGAGCGACCCTCACTGACGTATATTTCCTTGTTTGTGAAATATACGTTAGGTTTTGAGCAGAGTTCCCGAAGAGCTCATTTGGAGATTGAACAGGAGGACCAAGAGAACCAGGAGCCTAAGACCCATTGCTGAAGACGGACGATACATCGCAGCTTGCTAAAAATTCATTGTTGTTGTATTTCCTTCAGATGTCTTTTAATTTCTTTGTAACTGTTGTAATGGCCATGCTAGGCCTTTAATTCCTTGTGTACATGTAATCTGGAAGTTAAGTATAATGATGGCATTTATTTGTTGTTTCGATTTGTTTCGCAAGCAAGAACCTGCCAAGTAGTCATACACAGACGCTTATTGGGTTGGGGCCTCACCGCTCCAGCCCAAGCGGGCCCGCTCACGTCCTCGCTCCCAAGGATAAAGGGAAGCGGGGCGTGACACTGACGACTGCCCCTGTTCTTGCTGTGCCTGATCGCAGTGGAGGATTCGAGATCTTTTGCGATGATTCTGGCAAGGGTCTTGGTTGTGTTTTGCATCAGCATGGACATGTTGTAGCTTACGCTTCTCGTCAGCTCAAGGTTCATCAGAAGAATTACCCGACGCTTGATTTGGAGTTGGCTGCTGTTGTGTTTGCTATTAAGATTTGGAGGCACTTCTTGCTGAGTGAGAAAGTGAAGATCTTCACCGATCACAAAAGCTTGAAGTATATTATTACTCAGAAGGAGCTCAACATGCGACAGCGTCGATGGTTGGAGCTCATGGAGGATTATGAGATTGATCTGCAGTATCATCATGGCAAGGTGAATGTGGTTCCATATGCTTTGAGTAGGCTTCCCGTGGTGATGATTTTGACTTCGCAGTGGAGATTGCAGCAGGATTTTTGCGAGTCTGGAGTGGAGATTGTTCTTCCTGGGGAGGATTCCTCGTTGATGTGTATGCAGATACAGTCGACGCTCGTGGATCAGATTAAGGCTGGCCAGGCTGAGGATCCGAAGCTGGTGAGGATTCGAGAACAGGTGGAAGCCGGTCTGCGGACTGACTTTTTGATTCATGAAGATGGCTCGTTGAGGTATGGAGCTAGGTTGTGTGTGCCTGCTGGGGATATCAGAGAGGAGTTGTTGGTGGAGGCACATAGCTCACCGTATTCTGTACATCCTGGTGGGACCAAGATGTACAAGGATCTTCATCTGAACTTTTGGTGGCACGACATGAAGAGGAGTGTGGCTCGGAGTGTAGCCAAATGCTTGGTTTGCCAGCAAGTGAAGGTGGAGCATCAGCGTACGGCAGGGTTGCTACAACCGCTTCCGATTCCAGAGTGGAAATGGCAACACATCACTATGAATTTCATGACTGGACTACCTCGGAGTCCGAAGCAGAATGACGCGATTTGGGTGATCGTAGATCGATTGACCAAATCCACGCACTTTATTCCATTACGAGTGGGACAGTCCACTGAGGCGCTAGCGAGGAGATATATGGAGGTAAATTCTTTTACTCTCCGTTTCTGTTTCCTTTTCCTAGCTTAGATAGTGATGTAACGTGAATCGTGCAGGAGATCGTACGACTTCATGGAGTCCCCGTGAGTATCGTGTCGGATAGAGACATGAGATTCACATCTCAGTTCTGGCAGAGTTTGCAGAAGAGTTTGGGTACGCGTCTGAGTTTCAGCACGGCGTACCATCCGCAGACGGATGGCCAGTCCGAGAGGACGATTCAGATTTTGGAGGACATGCTGAGGGCGTGCATGTTGGATTTCAAGGGTTCGTGGGAGGACCATCTACACTTGGTGGAGTTCTCTTACAACAACAGCTACCAGGCGTCTATTGGCATGGCGCCTTTCGCCGCTTTGTATGGGAGGAAATGTCGATCGCCATTGAGTTGGGATGACGTTGGCGATCGGGAGCTGTTGGGGCCTGAGATGATTGTGGATGCTTTGGAGGTTGTCAGGAATATTCGGGAGAGGTTGAGGATTGCTCAGAACCGTTTTAAGCATTGGGCGGATGCTAAACGCCGTCCTTTGGAGTTTCAGTCTGGGGATCATGTGTTTCTGAGGATTTCCCCGAATCGTGGAGTGATTCGTTTTGGGAAGCGAGGGAAGTTGAGCCCGCGATACATTGGACCGTTTGATATTCTGGAGAGGGTAGGCGAGGTAGCTTACCGCTTAGTCTTGCCGCCATCTTTGGAAGGAGTTCACGATGTTTTCCATGTGTCGCAGCTTCGTCGATACATCAGCGATCCATCTCATGATGTGGATTTCTCGGAGATCGCCGTTCGCCCAGATTTGACGTATGACCAGCATCCAGTGCAGATTCTAGACAGGCGTCAGAAGTCACTTCGGAACAAGGTCGTCGATCTTGTTAGAGTGATGTGGCGGCACGGTTCACTGAGAGAGTCTACTTGGGAGAGAGAAGATGAGATGCGAGAGCGCTACCCACTTTTGTTCCCGGGCACGTGAGTGTCGGGAAATTCCGAGGACGGAATTTTTCTTAAGTTAGGGAGGATGTAACGACTGGTTTTTCATGTATGGATTTTATTATATATATATATATATATATATTTGGTTGCTTTCCCTTGTTGTGATTTCCTTTTTCCGTCTCCGTTGTTTTCATTATCGTTCGTTTCGTCGTGTTTCTCTAGATTCTTCCGTCGGTCGGCATGTTTGAAGTAAGTCATTCGTGACGGGTTTCATAACATCGATATCTTAGAGTTAGAACGAGCCTAGGAGACTTAGGAAACCATCCCGGAGCTTCGCGCTCCATTTCGGAACTTTCAGTGCACATTAGCCGGTGTAAGAAGGGGCACCGACCGACTAGATGACGATCCAGTCGGTCGGAAAACCTTCTTGAACTGCCTAGTTGGCTTTGATAAATGTTCAGGAGTTAATGTTTATCGTTAGTCGGTCTAAGAACGTTGGTTGACTGACTAGGTTGCAAACTAGTCGGTCAGCAATGCTTCTTTAACCGACTAACTCATTAACTATTTTTGGTACCAGTTACTGTTCACTTTTAGTCGGTCTAAGAACGTTCATCGACCGACTAGATGTCAAACTAGTCGGTCAGTAGTTGTTCTTTGACCGACTAACTCTTAGTTCAGGTTTTCGTCGGGGGTTACTGTTTACACTTAGTCGGTCTGCGTTGGTCAACCGACCGACTAGTTCCCAAACTAGTCGGTCAGTGGTTGCTCTTTGACCGACTAAACAGTACAGGAAACCCTAGTTTTGCCCTAGTCGCCACCAAACTCTATAAATACCCCCTCCAAACGTTTTCTTCTTCTTCCTCATCACCTCAAACCCTAATTTCTCCCCCATTGAGCCCCCTACTACCTCAAACCCTTATTCCTTCATCCCAAGCCCAAAATCCATCATCCAAACCCTCACTTAACACATCCTACCTCTCATCTTCCTCAAACTTTCATCAAACCCCCAAAATCCACATCCAAACCTATTTCTCCAGATTTTTCCATCATTTCTAGATTTGAGCCGGATCGTTCTTCCGTTGCCGTGGTTGATCGGCATCGTTCCTCCGCTTCTTCACGGTAATACTCGATTCTTTAGTTTTAGCATAACCCACATTGACATTTGTGAAACCCTAATAAAATGGATTATTAGACGATTAGGATGCTATTAAGAAATCGATTTAGAATCGTTGTTCTAATAATTGTTTTGCTATAACAGTGATCTATTCCGTAGTTAGCTTGTGTGACGATCTTCATTGCTCGTCAATCTCGGTATCAGGCAAGTGAAAATTGCATCTCTTGATTTGGGCCATGTCTTAGGCCATTACCTTGCTTTAGCGTAAAAGAGACTAGACGGTGAAAGGATAGCCGTCTGGACGCCATTGACCTAGCTTGACAACGAAGCTTGGTCCGTCACCTTCATCATGCTTGTATGTCACGTTTACTTTCCCTTAACGGTACACGTATTAACTGTTCATGTCATCCATGCATCCTTAACTGCTATTGCATTTTAACTGCCATGTTTAATTTAAATTAACGGTACGCGAATATGTTCATGTCATTGCATTTTGCCTATCACGTTTAATTTCAATTAACAGTACGCGAATATCTGCTCATGTCATTGCATGCTTGAACACTCATCGTGATTGCGTAGCTTCGCTACATACTTGTACTATTTGTTCCGGCTAGGCACCCGTTCTGCGGGCACAACCCTAGGCCAATTACAATTCTGGCTCGTGTTCCAGAAAACGAGCTCAACACAGCCTGCGGGCAATAGGGCACTCTCTGAGTGATCCCTTGTATATGACCACAGCCTGCGGGTAATAGGGCATCCATGTGTGGGTGATCCCTTGTACTTGTTACTTGACAATACTTGTCACATTTACCACTTGATACTTGATACTTGTACTTCACTTTACTTGTTATCTCCATACTATACTTGACATGCCATGCACCATACTTTAACTGCTAGGTTGTTAGTTACCCTTCTTTCAGTTTCCTTGCACAAGTCTTTCGACTTGCTAACATGTGCCCCTTTTCTCTTTTGGGTGACACATGTTAGAGCCCGAGCCTGAGATACTTGCTGAGGACGCGGTGTTTGCTGACGCTGAGTCAGAACCCGCGTTGATCGAGGACTTCGTAGACACTGGAGATCAGTCTTAGTGTCTATGTCTGGTTTTTGTTAGATTGCTTAGGTTGTCGGTGCGTGGCACCTAGTTTGATACTCTGTTATCTATGTGTTTTGTTTGGCCTTGTTCTGGGCCTTTATACTCTTTCCTGTTAGCCTGGTGGCTTTTTCTGTGATGTTGAATATTTTGTGGACAAACTTTGGGATTGGTATTTCATATCCGTCTCCTTTTCTATTATTATTATTGTTGTTCCGTTTGCGTTTACAGGGACCTGCTTATACTAAATTGACGCTTTTCAGGCGTGCAGCTTCACAGCTCCACGCATGAGCGGACCTTCTCACGTCTCGTCTCCATTTTAGGGAAGCGGGTCGTGACAGGTTTCCACCAAAATCCCATATTTGGGAACTACTCACAAATCATAGCTAAAAAGGAATCTAAATGAAAATCAACCGTAGAAATCATACTCAAGCGATTGAAATAAGGTAGTTGCAATGCTATAAAGATAGTATTAAAGTGTGAAAGCAATCAGAAGACTTACAAAATGCAAGAAAATTCCAGCCATCACCGTATAAGAAAAAGACAGAAAAATAACAACCCCCCGTTTTCTGAAACCTAGGGCAGCTATATATACCAATCGACATCACCCGATCGGTTGTGCTTCAACCGATCGGGTGAGCTACGTGATGTTTCGACCGTCGGCATCGGGAGCTTCAACCGGGCGCTGAGGAGAGCGGGTGAGGTGAGCGGGTCGTCGTTTAAAGAGATGCAGCATCTGGTGATCCGATCGGTTGAGTATTCAACCGATCGGTTGGAAATATCCCCAAAAAGACAGAGAGTTCTGTCGATTTGGCACGGTCAGCGAACCGTCGGTTGAGCTCTCCGGGTCGTCGTTTGGAAAATCTGCTACAGATGAACCGATCGGGTGAGATGTCACCCGATCGGTTGGAATTCAGCTTCAAATGGCCGAGAGCTCTGCTGTGTTCAACCGGTCGACGAACCGGTCGGTTGAGCTGATCCTCACTCCAGCCTCCGTCCGGGTCGGACACGCATGCATAACCTGATCGGTTGGCTGTGTCCAACCGATCGGTTGAGGGCTGAAAAATAGCGATCTTCATTGTTTGACCACCTGGATCATGCGTGACTCCTCCCGTTGCTCTGGAGACTCACGATATCTTCGTTATATGTCCCCTACGCTGGCAATCTCCTGCAAATACAAAAAACACAAAGAAGTGAAAGAAAACTAAAAATCCCAAGAAAATGGGCACGGGACGACGAAAAACAACGGAAAAACACAAAGAAGACGTGTGTGAATATATAAAATATAAACACACGTCAGTAATGCACCTATGTTCACGCATCATGAGAATACTTGGAGCACCCATTTGTTATCTTATCCACTTCTGTTTGCATGCCTGATATTATTGTGCTTTATACCGCATGTTTTCACTATTCACTGAGATGAATGAAATTATCCATTCCTAGCTATGAGTTTAGTAAGAGTATTATACCATTGAATCATTGTGAACATCTGATGAGTTAACTGAGTGATATATTATTTTCCTTCTCCATATATCCTTATGATTCTCTACATATCATCTGGTTTCACCCCTGCAGCTACTTCTACCGCATCTACTTCGCAAAAATCCCAAAAGAAAAAGATAGCTTCCAAATAAAAAATGTGAAAAGAGAAAAGAAAAAGAAAAAGAAAAGAAAAGAAGAAAGCAAACTATTTCATATCCCTTTATTAGAAGCTACAACAAATACTTGGGAAAATTCGAAAGTTTCCATATCCTATTCCTAGATGCGACGCCTCAAGCCAAAGTTAAGAAATTTATCACCCAATCTTCAAGTTTAGACACCAAAACTCTCTGGAAATAAGAAAATAGCCTCTGGAATTTTACAGAATTTTTCCCTGGCGAAATACGGCTCCTAGAGCCTCCAATACGCTCAAAATACGCCAAAATCTGCTTGAATCCGCCCAAAAACCCTAGAATACGCTTATATAATAGGCATTGCGGGTTTAATGAGCAAACGGGTTCAAAACCCGCACCCAATAGCACCCGAACCCGATCCATCAGCTGGCACAATTATGGACCGTTCGATCGAGCGGGATTTAACGTGGATGAGCCACGTGTGCTTCAATTTTCGTGCACGGCCCGCATCCGCATCCGAATTCAACTTGTATTCAATATTAGCCGTTGGATGCTGTATCGTGCGGTCCGAAAGCCGCAACGTCGCCCCGATAACTCACGCTCTCCGCTTCTCTTCGAAAAGTTATACACGCCGTCGGATCTTCGTTCGACGGCTTGGATTTGGCCACGTTTCCCGCTCTTCTCACCTCAGCGGGAGTTTCATGCGCCGTCCGATCGAGATCGGGCGATCGTAAAGACGCTACGTCGCCCGAAGAATTCAAACGCGCTGCTGGATTATGGACCTTAGGATTGGGCGGGAGATCGCCTCGATTGGTGACACGTGTCCATGAATCGACAACGCCCGCTGCTTCGTTTTGATGCGTTTCTGGCCGTTGGATCTTGATCCAACGGCCAATACAAGGCCGTGTCTCCGCCTCGATGAGATCTGCTTTGGACCGTTGGATGCAGAATGGGCGGCCACAATTTAGCCACATGGCCCGCTTTTGAGGTGATACGCGTACGACGATTCGAATACGAATCCGTATTTTAGCCGTATTTCATCCGTATTTCAGCCCTTTAAATGGTATTCTGCATTCAATAAATCACAGGAATTAGCACAGATCTCAGAAAAATACAAATAATAGTCGTTGGAATCGTGAGATCGAGACCAAGCTAGGAAAAATATAAAAAGTGCATAAATACTCCGTTAATTACTGTTTTGTGCTCAAATAGAGTGTTTTCTCTAATAAATAATTGTGTAGAAAATACGAATGTATTAGAGAACAATTTATCATCATATGAGCACAAAATAGGGCTAAATAGGGGGTTAAATATGTAATATTGAACCCGAATCAGTAATGCACATAGGTTCACGCATCATTAGAATACTTGGAGCACCCATTTGTTATCTTTTCCACTTCTGTTTGCATGCCTGATATTATTGTGCTTTATACCGCATGTTTTCACTATTCACTGAGATGAATGAAATTATCCATTCCTAGCTATGAGTTTAGTAAGAGTATTATACCATTGAATCGTTGTGAACATCTGATGAGTTAACTGAGTGATATATTATTTTCCTTCTCCATATATCCTTATGATTCTCTACATATCATCTGGTTTCACCCCTGCAGCTACTTCTACCGCATCTACTTCGCAAAAAATCCCAAAAGAAAAGGATAGCTTCCAAATAAAAAATGTGAAAAGAGAAAAGAAAAAGAAAAAGAAAAGAAAAGAAGAAAGCAAACAATTTCCTATCCCTTTATTAGAAGCTACAACAAATACTTGGGAAAATTCGAAAGTTTCCATACCCTATTCCTAGATGCGACGCCTCAGGCCAAGCTTGGGGGATGAACCACTTGATTAGAGTCGAGATGGTGCATAGCTGGGAGATTTGATAATGCTTGAACGTTACAAAATATTTTAGTTTTGGAGATTTTTCATGTGTTGAAGTGAATATTTGATTGGCATGACTTCTTTCCATTCTCTATTGCATGTTGGTGTGATCTCTTTATGCTCCACGTATATCTATTGATTGAAAAAGTGCATTGCTAATGCTTTTTATACTAGACTCTATAGATTGCTTGAAATTGATATGAGTTGATGGCACGATTTTATCAGATCCCTACTTTCGCCTTTATTGCATGACCAGCCATTTGATTAGTAAGGTTTGAGGAAACTATTAGCATGTGTTTTATTATTCAAAGCATCGTGATATACTACTGAGGCTTGAGATCTGATTGAACATTTTAGCACCTCCCTTCCATCTTTTATCTCTTTTATTTTCTTTTATTTATCGCCTGGCATGCCTGGTATTCATCTTCCTCGAGGACGAGTCAGAGGTATGCTTGGGGGATTTTGATGTGTCATATTTTCTATCTTTTCATAGCATCATTCCATTGCATTTCATGTCATATCCAAATACAAATCCTGCATTTTCTTACGATACTGCACTTCTAACGCCATATTCGAGTTTTGTAGAGTTTTGTGGATTTTCAGGGATTTTAGAGCGATTCGGAGACATTTTTTGGATATGGACACATCCAGTATGCCCGTGAGTCCATTGGCGAGGTTCTACTGGGGTTCGTCGAGTTTTGGAAGCTTATGGGAGGAGAGGAGGAGAAGCTAGCACAAGAAAGGAGTCAATAGGGATGTTTCCCAGGCCACTCGACCGAGTAGCACAAGCTGCTCAGTCGAGCTGATACACAAGCCCAGCAGAATGCGCATCCAACTCGACCAAGCAGAGTGGTGACTCGGCCCGAGTCAACCTATTTTCGAGCTGCATCTCACCAACATCCTGCTCGACTCATCAGGACCTACTCGACCGAGCCAGTGGATGACTCGACAGAGCAAGGTTTACTCGGGCCGAGTAGGTAGAGTGACATTTTTTGAAGGAGATCGGATCTACTGACAGCTCGATCGAGTAGGTGGGCTGCTCGATCGAGAGCCCGGACCCCTTCGCCCAAGCCAAGAGCAGTTAAGGCGCCTGCTCCACCGAGCAGGTGACGTGCGTTAATATTTTATATATTCACGCACATCTTCTTCGTGATTTTCAGTTTTTTTCCGTTGTTTCGTATCTATTCTTTTGTGATTTTTATTTTCTTTTCACTTTCTTTGTGTTTTTATGCTATTGCAGGAGATTTCCAGCGCAGGGGACATATATAGCTCACATCATGAGTCCGTGGAGCAATGGGAGGTGCCACACGAGATCCTGAGGGCCAAACGTCAAAGAATATCATATATCAGCCCTTAACCGATCAGGTGGACAGACCCAACCGATCGGTTCGTGCAGGAGTATCTGACCCGATCAGAAGCAGCAATGAAGAAGACCACACCCGATCGGTTCAGTGATCGGGTGGATGCCGCAGTCAACCGATCAGTTGACTTGTCAATCGATCGGTTCACCTGTAGCTGAAGCTTCCCTAACTCCAAACCTGACGACTTCACCCGATCGGTTCAGTGATCAGGTGAAGTATCTCAAAGGCTGAAGACCGGTTCAACGCTCGTCTCAACCGATCGGTTGATGCTTCAACCGATCGGTTTGACGCTTATTATATATATAGCCCTAGGTTTTCCCAGAAAGGATCCCCTTTTTCTTAAGCGTTTTTAGGGATTTTGGCGGCTGCTAATTTATTTTGTTTTGTAAGTTCTCCGATCGACTTGATAATTTGATATTTCTTTAATACTATCATTTGCTTCTCTTTTCTATTTCTTGATCTTAATCTTGATGGATGAATTTCGTTTGTTTGAATCTCTTGCGATGAATTGTGAGTAGTTTCCTAATCTGGGCATTGGTGGAAACCCCTTTGTGGGTTATCCCTAGAACGACCATAGGATTAGGGTTTCGATAGGATAATGGGAGTTAGATGGGTATGCGGGGCGTTTTATGTTGAGTATTGGACTCTCCACCTTGATTTTGATGATGATCAAACACAAATCATTGTGGCCAACTCATGTGTTTGCAGTTAGCTAAAAAGTCACCAATTAGATTTAAGAAGATCAAAAGTGACTACACGTGTTGATTCAAGTGGAGGGCTTGGTAGATCAACAAAGGTGAAGCATTGGCTTGAAGAACTCAAAGGCTACCTCAAACCTCAAGCCAATGGTATCAACAAATGAATGGAGATTCAATCCTAAGAGAAGAAAGGAATGGATGAGTCAAAAGCTTCGAAGACTATGACGTTGGAGTTATTCAAGTCATTCAAATAAAAGACTCAAGACCATGAAGAATTATGGAGATCGTCGCCAAAGTTCTTTGTTCATCTCAAGCGACGCCCCAGGACTTCTTAAAGCATGTGATCATGTGCCTAAAGCTTCGTTGAAGCTCAAGGAGTAATTCATGAAGTCAAGTGATTCGGATTCTTCATATTGAAGCTTTGAAGACGGTTTGTCGTGTTTACTTTTATGTCTCCTAGCTTCGGTTTAGTAGAATGTTAAGCCTTGAGTAGTACTTGCCTAGAAATCTTCATAACTTTCATATATTATCTCTAAGATTGCCTTAGAAGCCCTTAGAAACTTTCCCGAAGCTTATCGCTTCTTTTCATGGCTTCATATACATCTTAGTTGGTTCAAGTAGAAGAACCAACCGACTAGATGACGATCTAGTCGGTTGGAAATCCTTCTTGAACTGACTAGACATCCTTGCTTGCTTCAGCCCATTCACTGTTGATCAATTAGTCGGTCCAAGATGGTTCACCGACCGACTAGATGACGATCTAGTCGGTTGGAAATCCTTCTCAGACCGACTAGTTATCCTAATCTATTCAAGCCTATTTGTTGACCAATTAGTCAGTCCAAGAAGGTTCACCGACCGATTAGTTATCCAACTAGTCGGTTGGGAATTCTTCTCAGACCGACTAGTTCTCCTAGTGAAATTCGACTTCTTTACTGTTGACTACTTAGTTGGTCTAAGAAGGCTCACCGACCGACTAGTTGTCAAACTAGTCTGTTGATGTTTCTTCTTAAACCGACTAGTTCTATCTCTTGATTTCACGATCTTTCATGTCAACCTTCTAGTCGGTCTAAGAAGGTTCACCGACCGACTAGTTGCAAAACTAATCGGTCAGTGATCCTTCTTAGACTGATTAGGCTGCTCGAAAATATGACCGTTGGGAGATTTTTGACCACGACTTTTCTTGATTCTTTCTATATAAACCTGATTCGTTTCAAGCTAGAAACAAGGTCCATTACCAGAGTTATTTCAGTCCTAATTGAAGAGAATTCACTATCTATTTCCAAGCTATCTCTCTTGCAAGAAAATCTCTCTCTTTCTCTTTAAAGCCCTAACTTCTCAAGAGAGATTTTCAATCTTTGTGAACTCCTCTAGCTAAGAGCTTGAATCACAACCAACATCTTCACCTTAAGCCATCTCTTGCTGATCATCTTGGTGGTGCTTAGGTTTGTGATCTCATCTTCCTCAAAATCCACTCTTGCCCTATATTGGTAAGTATTTCTCAAGGCACATGATTTTGTGGTAAGAAGCTTTAAATTTCATTCTCTATACTTCTTAATTGTTGTATACTCTCGGTTGTTGATAGGGTTGGTTTGATCCCAAGTTGTGGGAGTCAAGATTTCCGTTTTGCTCTCGGTTTGTGAGTGTGTGCTTAGTCCCAAGTTGTGGGATTAAGGTCTTTGCGTGTTCTCGGGTTGTGGGATACACGGACATCGATTTTATGTCGATTGCACTTTTGGGGTTTCCGCAAGTGGGATAAAGGAAATCTCTAGTGGTTTACTAGAGTATCCGGAGGGGATCCAGGTGCTACTGGATTAGGGCACTGGGAACAAGTCGGGGAGACTTGGGTGGCACCGTACCAGGGTAGATTGCATGTTTGCATTGCATTGTTCCTTGTGTTGTTGATCACTTCTTTCATTCCGCATTTGTTTGTTAATTAGGGTTTTATTTGGCATAAATTCCTTATAATTCTATAAAACACTATTCAAACCCCCTCTAGTGTTTATTCCTCATAGCACAGGGTCACTACAATTGGTATCGGAGCAAGGTAATAGCTATGGCAACCAACAACAACAACACATGAAACCCTTTTCCACCATATCTCCTTGGGCCCAACTATCAAATTTGGAGTGTAAAGATGAAGGCCTATATTCAATCCATCGATGAGGATTATTGGAAGCTTGTGGAGAAGCCCTTTCGCGCACCTTCCACTTCCGTACATAAGTGGACAAATGAGCAAAAAGAATTGGTGAAGAAACATGAAGAGGTAATGAATATCTTGCTTGATTTTTTAACTTATGATATTCTTATGCGTGTGTCCAAGGCAACAACGGCATATCAAATATGGCACATGCTAGCAGAGCAAGAAGAGTCCACCTCGGAGTGTTCTTTCTCCAATGATGAAAGAGATTCATTCATGGGTTTGATGGGACAGAGGATGCCACTACGGGTGACTCTAGTGACGAATCAAGTGATTCAAGTGAAAGTGATAGCGATGATGAAGAGGTAACAATGGGTGATCTTAGAATTGATTTTGGACAATTATTTGATAAACATCAAAAGCTTATGCATAGATATTGTGATGCTAAAGATAAGATTGCTAGTCTAACTAACACATCTATATGTAGCACCTCTAACAATGACACCATTGTTGAGACACTCGCTATTGAGAAAGCAAGTTTGCTTACTCAAAATGACATGTTGAGAAATGAGGTGGAGTCCCTCAAATCTCAACTTGATCGTGCTTCCATTGTGGATAGTAACGATCTTGAGATTGAAAATCTTCAATCTCAAAACACTAGTTTAGGCATTGAGAATTAGGATCTCAAATCCCAAGTGCACGAGCTCATAACACATCCATCCACCTTGAATGCCACTATTTCTTCAATTTCGAAGAAATATGAGCTCATGTCCTCCATTGTTGAGAGATTCAATAAGGGAAATGACAATTTGGATGATGTGCTAAAGAATCAACTACCGGCAAACCATCGTGTTGGCCTTGGTTATTCTAAGGCAAGTGCATCCAATGCACGCACCTCCTATAGTGAAGTAACTATAGATTTTGTGAGGCCATTCTCCGGTGCATCCACGAGTGGTGTCTATAACAACTTGTGTAGTTCTACTACTAAGGAAACCACCACTCCTATTCCTCCCTCCTTTGCAAAGAAACCCACCAAGGGTGGACATCAAAGGAAGGGACATGCTTTCATGTACACCAATACACGTAGGAATGCCTTCACTCCTCACATTCCTACAAATGATGGTTTTTATGCTCCACACCCACGAGCACATGCAAACACTCATTTGAGACACTCCCATGCACGTACTCATGTTCATGCACCTTCACATGCTTATGATCACAAATCACATCCACATATGCATGCTTATTCTCATTATCATCCTCATGCATACGCACCTCATATTCATCCACGTATATATGCAACACCACACCATGGCTCATATGCCCATCATGATGCTTTAGCACAACACAATGTTCCATACACACATCCTCATGCTCTTACTAGATCTCATGTTCCTAGGCCACATGCACCACGTAGAGATCAACCTTTTGTGCATGCAACCACTAGGAAGAGGATACCCAAAACATACACTATTTGGGGTCCGAAGAACACTAGCAATCATGCTAAGGACATGTATGTGCAATCTTATATTCATGATATTATTTTGAATGATGATTATGTTGGGAAATCACGGTCCTCCTGGACTTGGTTTCCAAAGGGTTAGTTTTCCGTTGACCCTTCATTACTTAGTACCATAAGTTTATATTTATTTTATGGGTACCAACGCATTTGTGTTAAGAATTGATTTACTCTTTTGTTTGCATTTTGGTCTTAGATGCTCATGTTTGTTAGAAACTTAAATTCATATTGAATTTGATTTCCATTGCATGTTTATTAGTAAATCATTGTGTTTATGATTTTCATGTCTAAAATATTTAATATTTTTATGCAACACATGCTTTGGTTCATATTTATGTTTTGTTGCATGTGATGCATATCATGCTTTTGGAGTAATATACATATTTACTTTTGGTACATTTGGTACATGCATGTATATGGTTATATATTTATCTAGTAACATGATTACATGTTTCATTAATATTGTGTATGATTACATTAGGATATGGGTTACAATTATTTGAATTTAGTTTGTTAAATTTTTTGCCTAACCCATAGGATCCAAAAAGGTTTTTGGATACCAAAATTATGTTTTCTAGGTTCAATCCACATTGGGATACCAACCCTACCAACTCCATGATTTGCAAAGATTTTCATTCAAATGGAGTTGATGGTGCTTAAGTGATGCACCAAAGTAGGGGGAGGTTAATGTTGTAAGTATATTCTTACATTTGGTATCCATGTGTGTTGGATGCATGTAGATGTCACTTTGTGTTTGAGACTATCTCATGCATATCCTATGTTTGCATATTGTGTGTCGTGTATGTCGTTCATCTCTATGTATTTCACGTGTGTCAAATTCTTGACTGATGTGTATTATGTATTCACAATCCTTACTCATATGTTTTTTCGAGGATTATTTATAACATGTGGCTTAAAAATTTTCATGTTAGAACTAATTCCCATTTGCATGTTTAACACACGGGACACGCTTATATTTATGTTCCACTTCACAAGCATGCATCCCAACTTCCTACTCATGCCACTACACAACCTCTACTTAAGAATCATAAATCACTATCTTTTGGATTCCTAAGATTGTTTCTAGGCATGGTATGAACACACATATAGAATCGTATATTAGGAATGACATATTCTCATGCGACTATATATATATAAATCAAACTCAGTCTTTATTTGATTTACACCTTGCTTACTCACTCATATTGCACTTCACTGCTTGGGTACCATGCTTGTATGATTACTTTTTGTACCCATATATATATATACTAGTCATAACCCGTGCCCGCGGGCACGGTTCATTTAAGATTTCCCCCCGCGAAATCTTTGTTCCCAAAAAAATTATTTCCACAGCCACAATTGTGCGGAACAACAAATTAGCGTAAAAATATTTAGCGGCATAGAGGCATTCGGTGCGGAACAATAAAATCGGTGCGGAACAATAAAATCGGCGCGGAACAACAAATTAGAGTAAAAAAATTTAGCGGGTGCCTTCGGCGCGGAAAATTATTTTCATCTTGTTGCATCATGCGTCGAAGAGACGGTGGCCACGCGTTGAGGGAGTTATCATTCAATGTGCGACAGCATTTGATCTGCAGCATTAAGTGCAAGTTAAAGTTTTTTCCCAAATGCATTAATTGTGTGTACTCTAATATTCCCCAGAAACTTTCATTCCCCAGAAAGTTTCATTTCCCTAGAAATGTTTTTCCATCCAAACCGCTCCATAAAATCCCATCTCAGCCATTCATTCCTCAATATTAAATCCAAACCGCCTTTCTATCAACCATGTTTGTCAGAGCTCATAGAGCATAGAAGAAGCAACACTCTAAGAGTAAACATTATGGAGCAAACCGACAACAACAACAATTAAACCCAAAGCAAATTGAAAATGTTGTGTAAGATGTGCATAATAAATATGTCCTAATAATATGTAAACATATTTTCTTCTGTAACATGCAGGTAAAATGTCTAAAAGTTAAATAAGTTAAAGTATTCCTAATGTTTGGTTTTGGTTTTGCCTAACCATGTCATTTAACATCAATTGCAGACAGATGTCCATTAATCTATAGTATGCAACTGTTAACTTACTTTGAAGTGAAAGAGGAATCGGTATATAAGACTCTGCAAATATTCTGCAATATATTTTGTGTTCTGAACTTATGCATATGTATTTAACTTATGTGTTCTGAAATAATTGATTGAGATGTTCTCCAATTCAGAATTTGCATAAAATTTGCACTTACATGCATATTTGAGTAGTTACACCCAAAAAATACACGATGCAAACAAAGAATACAGAATCCAAACAAAAAAATTACAGAACTTGCACAAAAAATTCCTCTTGCTTCCAGGTTGATTCTCCAGCTTTCGGCACAAAAATATTTGAGTAGTTACCCTCATGTTCTCTAGCTTCCAAGTTTTTTTGGTGTTCTCCAACTTGATTTGCTTCAAGCTCTCTAGCTTGAATAGCCATTTTCAGGTTTCTCTTTTAGGAGTGCATATGCTAATGCACATAATTTTCCCGAGCAGTGTTTTAACTTCCAAGAGTGCACATAAGATTCCAGGAGGACATATGCTTCATGGTTTCAAGTTCTGCACCTTCAGTGATACCTGAGCAACTGAAAGTTTAAAGAATTATAATATTTTGAAGAAATTTGAAGCATAAAATCCAGTTTGAAGCTCATTACATAGATCTCTCAGTACGTAGATGGTTCAACACATGAATGTCCAAGTAAATAATTCCAGTTTGAAGCACAAAAATTTGAGACATATAGAGGGAACAACCTGGAATTATAAGTTTTGAAGCATTCCACTTTAAGACATATAGAGGGAACACAAATTCCAGTTTGAAGCTTAATTCTAGTTTGAAGCAAAATTTCATATTAAATCATATTCTTATTATAATCTGTAGCATATGTTCAGAACACAAATATGTAGCTATCAAAACACAAATTCTGAAGTAATCGGTATATGAGCAGACTCTGCAAAGATTAATCCATGGTATTCATCACATGTACTTGGCAACTAATAATGAGCAGCATTAGGAGAATGTTTGTAGCATTCATGTTTGGGAAGTGATTTGGCCTATTGGACCAACATAATTATTTCAAAAAGCAATTAATGATCATATCTCAGTGTGTAAATGGGAGGAATTTTAGTTTTTTTGAATCAAAACCGAGTACATCACAAAAAAAGTTAGTTCAAATTGCCTGAAAATATCGGAATGCTTTTGTCCAACAGCTTGTGTCCAATATAATCCCACAGATTCTAAAACAAATAGGGTGTATGGTGATATGATATCAATAATAATTATAGCATCATTCAACATACTAATTACATCCCGCAACTGAAAATTTGAATGGGATTATAGAGAGTAAGTGCATAAGAGAGACTAATCCACCTTTTTGGAGGAATTATTCTCTGGTGGATTTGAGAGTTGGTTTCTGAGTGGTTTCTAGGTAACATATAAGCTCATTTTACAAATAACACTTGAGTTTTTAGGTTATTTTGCAAGTGCTAACATGTAACACTTGTCACCTAACAGGACCTATCTGTAAATGCCATACGTCATTGAAGAATGAAGCGGCACTGGGCCTGTGCTTGCCTGGGCATGTTCAGATCAGTCACTGCTGGAAGAACTAAGAGAACTTTTGGAAGGTTAAGAATAGAGAATAATCATGAGACAGATCGAGATCATAGTTAAAGATGCACAGTTTCTACTTCAATAACTGTCTTTATAATGCAAAAACAATTTCCTTCTTGCAAGCCATTATAATGCAAGCCATTATAACTGTCTTTATAATTCAACTCAAAGAGACATGCATTTCCTTCTTGCAAGCCATTATAATGCAAAAACAATTTCCACCATGCAAAATGTCATCTCTAAGCTTCTTTGTCAAATCAGACGCAATGAAGCCAGGAGAAACGGTATACGCCTGAAAATGCAATTTAGATAATTAATTAATCTATCTTGTATTTAACTCAGTGCACTAAATGATTGAGAAGACTACTCTCACTTTTAAGTTTATGCTTGCAAGTTCATTCACCACGACTTTAGTGAAGCCAATCAGCCCCGCATTTTGTGAAGCCAATCAGCCCCGCCTTTATCCTGCTATAATTATCTTGGCCAATGTTAAATGTTAAGCTGCATAAAAAAAGAAATATGTGAAGGTATGATCGTCTTGCATTTATTTACACTATATCCATTTTATGGGAGGCACTTCATCTACTATTCCTTGTGTAAATCATTTTATTGGACTACAGAACTTGCACCTTTTTATTTGTTCTATCATTTTTAATTATGTTTCTTCTTGCTTTGTTTACAGGACTTATAGTCTCCTTTAGAATTCTAATTCCAGATTACTTATTACTTTAACAGAAGCATGTTAATCATGTACAACCAGTTCAACGGTATAATATTGTTAGCCATATATGATGTATTCCATATGCTGCTAGATCTTTAGAATCAAGATTATATGAACATAGATTTCAGGATTATTTAATACATGGCGTGGATGGTAGAGTGAGACTATTGATTGTTCAAAACTGAACAAAGCAAAAAACATGGAGTGAATGTGCATAGGATAATGTTGCATGGAGAGAAGTTCAGAGGACCTTGGCCATTAAGCTTCTTCATGACAATACCCAAATTGACTTTTATTAAAGCATGAAGCATAAAACAAACTTGAAACATGACAATACCCAAATTGCAGTTGAATGAAACATGACAGTACTCAAATTGAGATTAAATTAAAAACATGAAGCATGACAGCATAAAACATAGAGCATAACAGTATAAAACATGACAATGTCCAAATTGACTTTTATTAAAGCATGAAGCATAAAACATATTTGAAACATGACAATATCCAAATTGCGATTGAATGAAACATGACAGTACTCAAATTGAGATTGAATTAAAAACATGAAGCACGAAGCACGAAATCAAGCTTTTTCATGATAGTACCCAAAAACATGACAATCCCAATGCTAATTGAAATTTGAACATTTGCATTTGTTTGATAAATGTTAACATATCAGATTTCTAGACTTGGAGGTATAGTATGTTCTCTTACAAAATATGGATGTATTTTCTCTTCCAATATATGGATGTATTTTCTCCTCACAATCTTCATAATGCTACTACCAAAGAATCAACTTATATTTTATCAACTACAAATCAAGCTTCAGTGCATGAAGTGCATGAAGAACCTAAATACAGAATTCTTTAGTCCAATATCAACATAGCTTAGTTCCTAAAAGTAGAATACATGACAATCACACAAATTTCCCAAAAAGATGCTGAATTTGAAACACTTGACAATATTCCGATATGTGATATATTTTTATCTTAGAGGTCAGATAGATGTAAGCTTTACTTACATTCAAAAGGAAAAATTATCTCATCACTTCTCCATACAACACAAATGCCGAAACATATTTTATAATAAAAATATATCAATCAAAAAATATATGCTCTGTAGAGCTCCATAAAGCTTGTAGAATGAAATTAGAAAAATATTGGCCATCGTGATGACATTTATAATGTAGCACAGATCGGTCAATTGCCCTAAACCTATTATCAGTAATCTCTATGTTAAACCTATAAAAGGCCGCATTATATAAAAATGATCCGTGTCTACTTAAGCTGGGAACTCTCACAATGCAAACAAAATTAAGAATAGAATTGTTAATGCTCAAATTTGAATATCACCACCCAAGATTTCCTATCAAAACAGATAAACGTTGTTAGCATTAAAGAAGTATAAGAAACAATGCAGCAAAACAATACTGTAGAGAAAAGAAAAAAATTAACTTACAGCCAGTCATGCCAGTATTAAGAGAAAGGTAATTGTATTTCAAAAAATTAAAAAAGCGAAGCTTCAAATATTTCCCCCCTAACTGCAGGACTTAAAGAAATTGCTTTAAGGAATTCAATCACAAATAAGGAATTCAAATTAAAAAAGCGAAGCTTTAAGGAATTCAATCACAAAAACTTAAAGAAATTGCTTTTTACTGTAAACCGTTTCTAATTGATGCTCTTTAAGTCGCGTGCATCGTGGAAAAGGAAGACATTGACAAAAATAGCACATTAGTCAAAATTGATATTGAAGCAAACATATGAACATCCCAGGGAACTCATGAATTTTTCTGATTTGATCATAATGAACAACATAGTGAACTACATTAGAAAAATTCATTAGACAATTGTTTATAAAACAACCCAGCTCACATATCTGCTCTAATCTGATGTGGAAATATTATTCATTGGTCATGATAAGGATTTTTTAATAAAACTATGACTAAATAATTTTGACTAAAATTTGGACTAATGTGTTTATAGAACAACCCAGCTAACCTTGACATGTATTAGAAAAATTCATTAGTCAAAATTGTTTATAGAACCCAGCTCACTTTACTTCTCTAATCTGATGTATTTTTCTAATATAGAATACCAGGAAACCAACATATAACTTGTATCAACATTCAATAATGCTACGAAACCAACAGATAATGGTTTACAATATATTTCTAAATAGAACAGATATGTCAAGATGCAGATCTAATATTCATTTGGCTAATAAATTTGGATATTTCATAATAAGATCCATGTTTATAAATGTTTGTGGAAGTAACTTATCAGCAAGAACACGAAAACAGTTTCCTTAAGAATAGGAAAAAACCACTCATCGTTTGGCAAACCACTCATTTGATACACACAAAACAGATGAAATATCTGCCTCCTATTACGGAGATAGAATTAAGTCAACGCAACAGCTATAGTTCCAGTTGCTGCCGATGTTGCTGCCGCCACTGTCCATGAAACCTTGGATGCAGAAAAACTCATCAGATCAGATTAGAGATGATTAGAGTAAAAAAACATACCTTTACATCTAAGCAGGAAGAAAATTTAAGGTGGAAGAGGAAGATTTTATCTTAAAAAATTAACAGAAAATTCATCAGATCAGATCAAAACAAAAAACTCACCTGTACATCAGAGCAGGAAAAACTTTCTTTTTGTGAACCAATTCAAAACATTCCTTAATGTATAATGGATAGCTATTGTAGTGTGAAACGGTATGCTAGAACCAATTGACATGGGCTTTTTCCATTTAAAAAAATCGTGTGCCTCAGTAGTATAAATCAGAATATGCCTAGAACTCCTGTGAGCTCATTCAAATTCCAGATATTCAAAAGGCTGATAGGTACAAAGACATATGAAGCTAACTTAATGTTAATCATAATAAGTGTAGAATAAGTGTATGTAGGATGTCATTAAGTGTATGAAGTTCACGTTTTTCCTTCAACGACAGGATCTTCGAACCAACAGTTCTTGGTTGGCCTCCCTGGATATTTGGCTCGTAGGACTGATCCATCATGAAGTACCAGCTTATGATTTAGTGAGAAATCATGTTCATTAGGCTTGTCGCTACTAAATTTGAGAAGATTATTGTACTGCAACTAAATTTATGTTCTACCACTACAGCCATTAAGATATTGGTGTTCCTATTATGATCATATCCCTACTTAAACATATTCATATCATCTTCCTTATATAACCCATTAATCAAGGAGCAGTACATTACATGGCTCGAGACAAACCCATAAAGATGGCATCCTTCAGAAGTTTATAGACAGGCTGGACCAAACCAATTTTGCAATATCCATCATCAGTTGTAGTACAGGTAAAATCGTTGGGAACACAACCTTTATTTACAAATGTGTGCAAATCCTCTCAGCCTCTACAACCTTAAGAGTTCTTGAACAGGCCACATATTAAGGTATAATATGTTATGGATTTGGTTAACTTGGTTTTTTAGCAGAGGCCTTGAATAAATATAGTGTATGCATAAAGTTTTAAAGATACACCACTTTTCAGAACCTTGGTCAAGAGCTTGCTGGTCTCTAGAGCATCACCTTTCTTACACAATATATGAATTAGCTTATTGAATGTAATAATATCAGGATAAATGTTTTCACTAACTGAACAAAAATATTACTTGCCTCAGGTAGTTCTCTTCATAAAGGCCATATGATATGGTGCAATATGCAACTACATTGACATCGTACCATCTTCCGGGCATGTCCCAAAGAAGCCTAAGTTACATATGAGGCCTCCTTGTTCTACAAAATGACTGTATCCTAATCGTAAAAGTATAAATATCCGGATCAATACCTTTTTCCAACATTCTCAGATGTACATTGTGGGCTTGATCAAAGTAGTTGTATTCGACCAGAATTTTCATAATGGCATTGTCAGATGTGACAGTCGGCACACAACCAGAAAAATCGTTCTTTCAACTGTATCATCTGCATCCTGAATTTTTCCTCTCTTTCCATAGTCTTCCATTATGCTGATACATACTCCTCAGAGTAAAGAATTATCAGAATTCATTCTCATTACTGATATAACATTCTCCATAATCTTGAACTGCCCATGAGATCCAAGCTTTTTGTTACCATGCATTCGTAATTAAAAAGTATATGTTAGCAACAAAATTGAACATCTCGAGAGCCATGAGTGGAGCCTTCTGATATTTTATGACGTTAGTTATGTGCTTCAGATGCAAATTGAGGGTCTTTCCGATGATCCAACCGATGAATCGACTCCTGTAAATCTCATCAACCTCTACTTTAGCATGAGACGATATGATTGTAATGCCCAGAAGTATCAGCAGTACACAAATTGACCTACAACCTAAATTGTTAAACAACATTATTTAAAAAAACTTTAATCTGAGTTACTAATTAATATGTTCCTGGTACAAATTCTCTTAACACAAAAGGCATGATATCGACAAAATGGTAAAGAAGACAAATAACAACACAAAATGGTGACCATGACTGCATAAGAAACAAAGATCATATTATGAATGTAAAGAAGACAAATAACAACAAAACAAACAAATAAGAACTTAGTGCATATGACTATAAAGACAGCTATCATCACCTCTTTAACTACTACAACCTCGCCTGCCACAGCACATTACGATTCCGGCTTCGCCTCAACGTAATCGATAACTTTTAGAGAGATTATAATGTAAATATACGTATGACACATGTAAGCAAAAAAATCTGGATATACTCATTTTACCAGGTCAATGATAATCACATACCAGGTCAATGATAGACATGTAAACCAAGTGGATTCTAACTTCATAGAGTTTCAGAATATACACATCCCAAAACACATGCTATGACATAGGATAAGAGAGATGCAGAGGAAAGTTGGGGTTGCCAATGATATTTAAAAAATCTCAACATTATAAAATTATGGTAGAAGCATTCAACAACGGGATTTTTTAGACGTGTAAACCAAGTGGATTCTAACTTCATAGAGTTTCAGAATATACACAGCCCAAACCTTCGTATCAAGAATACTACTTGCAAATCCAAAACCTAAAACGTCATAAAATTGAAAGAGAACTATTTCAGGACTTAAGACAACATTTTTTTACATCGACTTATAATATCACACAACCTAAACTATATGCTAAAAGAAAAAACCCTTAACTATGAACAAATATACACAAAAATACATTCTGGATTGAACAACCATGCAGTCCAATTTCAAAAACACCATCTCTCACACCGGCATTTAAAACCAACAAAATTTACATATGACGCTAGGGCCGTGTGTCCTGAAAATTAAAAATAAAATCATAGATTAGAATAGGAAAATTAGAAACGAAGATATATCTAATTACTTTGTACAACTCACTATTATTACCTTCATCATGTTTAAGCAGAAAACCTTTTACTCATCACATTATAAAAAGATGACGTGTCAAGCTCAATCCAAAGTGGAGAGTTAATAGGATGAGTAATAACCTAGATAAATTAAGAACATAAATTTCCTAGAAAAAATAATATATATTTGAAAATATGGAAAATTTTAAATTTATACATTTATTTACCTTTTTTCGTTGGAGTGGTGGATGTCGTGCTTTCTGGAACCAAGCAAGCTCGGCAAGAACCATCTTCCACTTCTACAACAAAAAAGGTATTTGGATGGTCAATGAAGAGGATATTTTGAAAAACAAAATCTAAGATTTTTATATTACCTCGGAAAAGAAGATTGCTTTGTCTTCAATGTGACTCGTCGCCGTTGCTTGTAAAGTTCTTTTAGCAATTTGCTGAAAATAATAATAATAATAATAAACAGTCACTAATTTTTAATTTCAAAATGGGAATGTTTGTAACGGTATGCATACCTTATTAAAACAAAATCCGATATAACCCCGTAGCCTGACATTTATGTGATTGTTTTGAAGTAACAGAACCTGTGAGAAGAAAAATGTTAATGCAAACATAGTATATTAAAAATATAATGTAGAATTATGATATGAAACTTACAGTTTTTTCCAAATCTGCATCATCATCTATCTATATAAAAATACAAACCAATATTTTATCAAACAATGCATACCGAAAACTATTAAGTCATGCAATGAAATGTAGTAAAGGAAAAAATTTCTTACCCTGCCATATATGGTAATGTGGGTCCACATTTTAAAGCTTGGTAACGTATGATAATGCTATACCTGCATGTTAGACAACAATCGATAATAATTTTTTAAAAGATCATTTAAACAAATAATATAAATAAAACAATGTAAAGAAAGAAAGTTAAAAAGCTTACATACAATTTTTATCATTCATTGGAAATCATAGCAGAACTTCTGGGTAAACGATGTTTACTGTGTTATTTATGTTGGGATGAAGGACACATACACGATCAAAAGATGTGCACCTTGAAAGTGCAACATAAAGATGTCCATGACTTAAAACTGGGGTCCGCAAATCAACTCCAACGAATTTTACAGATTGTCCTTGGGCTTTATTAATCGTCATAGCATATGTCACACGGACAGGAAACTGCCTTCTTGTCATATGAAAAGGTAATTCTATAGCCTATGGTGACAAAGATATTCTTGGAATAAACACAACAACCGGCTTTATCCCCATTTAAAATTTGAGCTTCAATGACACGTGATGCACATCTGACAACCATCAATCGAGTGCCATTGCAGAGCCCGTCTTTTGGTGCAATATTTCGTAATAAAATAATAGGACAACCAACCTTAAGCTCAAGTGTAAATTGTGGCAACCTAGGAGGATCCAAAGAGTTTATGTACTCAGTTGGATATCTACTCATAATGGTTGGATCGGTTTCATCATTTTCAGAAAAACTGTCTGCAGCTTGATACGTAATCTTCTGTCCCGGAAAAATGTTTAATGCAGCAGCATTTATAAAAGTAACATCATCATTCCGTGCAGAAAGAATTATTCGTTCAGTAAGGTATGCCGAAGTCACGGCACCCTCAATATCAAGCTGCGGATAAATTCAAAGTATTAACTCGTTTAAATCCTTGCACCTGAATATGTTAGAAGGAAGTTCTACCACTTCTGTAGGATTTGTCCCAACCTAATACATATAGATATAATTTTAGTGAAGGAATGGCTAAGATAAAAATAGTAAGTAAAATTAAATTAGGCATGAAATAAAATACCTCCAAAATGAATTTTGTAAAATTTGCATTCTCAACCGATGAGTTATTTAACCGCATATTTTGATCCAAGATCAAAACTTGTACAGAGCACCATAATACAGATCATCTCAATGAGGCACCAACAATTTCTTCTCGAACCCCCTTTGGTATGACGGGCAAGATTTGTCGGAAATCCCCACCAAGAACAACAGTAATACCACCAAATGCTCTGGGGTTATCACAAATATCTTGTAACGATCGATCCACTGCCTCAACACAGTGCCGATGTTGCATAGGTACTTCATCCCATATTATAAGTTTTGCTTTTCGGAATAATTGAGCTTGCATGGATTGCTTGCTAAAATTACAAATTGAAGTATCATGCACATCTAACGGGATACGAAATGTGGAATGTGCAGTCCGACCTTCGCTAAGTAGCAATGATGCAATACCGGAAGACGCGACGGTGGTAACTATATGTCCAAGACTACGCAACATTGTTGCAAGTGCATTGTACAAAAAAGTCTTTCCAGTTCCAGCACCACCGCTCAAGAAGAATGTAGTACCTTTATTTTCAAATACAGATGAAGTAATTGCCGAGTAAGCATGGCGTTGTGCATCATTGAGGCAATCAATGTCTTTTTGAGCATCCAATTGTTTCGCCTTATTGATAAGTTCCTGATGTTCATGCAACAATCTATTGCCAACAATTTCATTCCAATCTCCAGCAGGAAGTGGCATTGGTGGAAAGTCGGATAGACACTTACCGTACTCCTGAAGCAATTCATTGATAAGGAATAATCCATAATCTTCAAGTTGGCCTTGAGTTGGGGTAGAAATTGCAAATAAAGTTTGCAATTTATGTGGAAGATCATCGCAAATGTGCATTGAAAATTCATTCCATAATGCAAGGGGGTCGATCGGCAAACATTCGATAAGAATAATACAAAACAGTCTTCGTAATTGATATCCTGTTTTCATAATTGAAGCCTCGGAAAGACATTGTCTCCACTCGGAATCATCTTCAAGAAGACCTCTTGCAATACATGTTGCTTTGAATGTAGGGTACTCGATAGAATTGAATGTGCGTAAATTTTCCCACGATGTTGGCCCTTTAACAACTGTTAGTAGCAACCGTAGATAAAATCTCTCACCAGAATTAGGGGAGGCAAAATACATTCGGCCAATTGCATATCCAGATTGTCTTGGAGTCCAGACCTTTGTTGACGAATGTCACACAAACTTTTGAGGAAATTCTTGATATGTGAGATCATGTGCAGACTCATGTAAGGCGCAACATGTAAAAAAATCAGTCAAAGTTGTCTTATCATTTTCAGCCCTAGACCTTATTGCATCTACATCTTCATCTGGATCAAAAATAACACGGTGTTGCCCTGGTAAATGAAGTATCAATCTTTGAACTGACGGAATCTCTTGATGCAAAGGATGCTCGAATATTCGCCAAGCTGCCTCAGGTGGTCCAATATATCTTGCATCAAGGTATTGTTGGATCTCATTTACTGCGCCCAATACCATTGTGGTCCGATCATGACCTTTATAAATATACTTATGAATGTACTTCACACATCTTACCCCAGCACAAACTTCGACATTAATGTGGCAGTTAAAGCGCCTTGAGAGATACCTGTTGTGCGGCACAACATCGCGGTTATCAACCTGATGCCCCCTTACAGTATATAGATGCCCATTACTACGACGACGGTAAATAGGATATCCATCACGATCCAAGGTTGTTGCATCTGCAGAATTTCGAGGGTATTTCTTAGTACACTTACCATTTTCCATGCATGACGCATTTTGATTTCGAGCACCACATGGTCAATGTACCATACATTTTGACACAGTATCGAATAATGCAGGATCTTGAGCAGGATCAGGAAATTCAGCACATACAATTCTATCCACTTGATCACATGTATGAATCTTATCGGGTCCACGAAGAAAGAAAAGAGCATGCATATGTGGAAGACCCCGTTTCTGAAATTCAATTGTAAATACATGTGCTACTTTCTTTCCAAATACATTATTGCCATCAATCTCCTTCATCAAAGCCTTTCTTTTTAACTCAAATACACGTGCAACTAAATCTGGACGGTCGGTAGCCTTTTGATTGGGCAGTAGAGCCGAAGTAATTTCTGGCCACTTTGGATTTGTGGTCATGGTAAGAAAAATATCCGAGTGCTGGTTATAACGTGTGATAGCCATCGAGTCTTGAAATATTTCAAACATGTGACGTGCACTGCCAGTGAAAGATGAAGGAAGTATCATGCGCTGTCCAATTTGGTCGCATCTGGCATATGCATCGATATCTGCAAGACCCTGATAGAGCTCTGAGCGGAGTTTTCGTTGATTAAGTTTGATGAATGTCAAACGATGTTGCTCAATTGCTGCCAAAGCATCAACTATGAACTCCTGGAATAACTTTCCCGCTCTTAAAATTGAAGAATACTCGTTCTGTCTTTCAAACAGACGGTAGCTATAAAACTCACACATGGTCAGGCATCTACTTGATGCTATGTTTTGAACTGGATCCCACTGCTTCAACTCAGGTTCCCATCCAAGCTGACCATCAGGAAATAATAAGACGTAGTGTAATGGTCAGTATGCAGGATGAGTCTCATTGATTTGCATTAATTGATGATTTCCTCGAAGATGTAAAACTATATCTCGCATCCCGGAAGGTCGATAGCCATCGCCAGGTAAAATAACCGCAATCTCATCTACGGTTGGGAGGTTATAATGGCGACGATCCTTGTTTGAATTGTAATGCAGATATACAGGAAGATCATGACCACCTAAATCTGCTTGAGATAAAATAGAATACGCCTGAAAATATAGTTTGATGAATGGATTTATGCCCGATAGACAATTTTGAATAATTTGTAAGACATCCTTGCTCAAATGTGGATTTCTATTACTTCGTAACTCCATAGCAGAATCCGGATCATATATGTAAAGTTGACAATAACTGGCTGTTTGATCCGGTTGGGGCAGAAGTGATCCTGTTCGATGGCGTAATTCTCTATGAATTGTAAATATGTTCGGGCCTCTGCCAGCAATCAATCTTTGATCCATTGTCACACCAAGGCTGGTAAATGCATTAGCTGCATTATACTCCCGAGTATACTTTCGAAATGATTTTGATGCTTCACTGTCACCATCATATAATTCTCTAAGTGCTGGAGGGGGTTCATTAAGTTTCGGCAATCTTACTTTTCCTTGCAAACAACATGTGCCAAAAAGACGTGTTGTCAAAGTTGACCTCGACAACCGTTCATCCAACCAGTGTAAGGCTGAACAATGAGGGCATGGAATGTTCATTAATCCAAGATGGTGCCGACCAAAATCAACCTGAGTTGGTGGACCAGAGCCATGATGAGTTGACCTACAAACTAACATCGAAGCTATGCCATCATCTTCATGTTCAGCTTGAAAAGTTGCGACTGGAGGTATTATGTGAGGTGTATTAAGTGATCCTGTAGCTAAACACCTATCCAATATAAAACCAACATTAAATAAATTTACATTACATTAAAGTAGATAGATTCCATAGATAATAACCTGGAAGATGGTTCAGCATCTTGGGCTGAGACCTCATCTTCATGTTCAACAGTAGAAGTTGGTAATGCATGTGTGCTTTGAGGTATATCAAGTACACTGTTAGGAGTCATATATCGAGATATGTTTCCTTGTTTTTGTTCTCGATCTCTCCTTTTGTGTTGAGCTAAAGACCTATCAAAAATAAACCCAAAACTAAATACAAATACAATACATGAGTAGAATTGATTTTATGTACAATCAGGTGGATAATAACCTGACAGATGGTCCAGGTACTTGTCCAGAAATCATATCGTTATGCAAGGCTGAGACATCATCTTCTTGTTCAAACGGGGAAGGTGTCATCGCTGGTGTTAAATGAGGCATATCAAGGACACTGTCAGAAGTCAAAGCGTGAGATATGTTTCGGTGTTCTTGTTCACGCTCTCGATCTCGCCTTCTGCGTTGAGCTAAAGACCTATCCAAATTACTCCCAAACTAATTACAGTTAAAATACATGATAGTAGTAAAGATTTTATGTTTAATCAGGTGATAATAACCTGAGAGATGGTCCAGGTACTTGTCCGGAATTCATAACGTTACGTGAGGCTGCGACAGCATCTTCTTGTTCAACCGGGGAAATTGTCATTGCTGGTGGTATATGAGGCATATCAAATACACTATTATATGTCAAAGCGTGAGATATGTTTCGGTGTTCATGTTCACGCTCTCGAGCTCGCCTTCTGCGTTGAGCTAAAGACCTATCCAAATAACACCCAAACTAATTACAATTAAAATACATGATAGCAGTATAGATTTTATGTTTAGTCAGGTGATAATAACCTAACAGATGGTCCAGGTACTTGTCCAGAATTCATAGTGTTCCGCGAGGCTGAGACAGCATCTTCTTGTTCAACCGGGGAAGTTGTGAGTGCTGGTATTATATGAGGCATATCAAGGACACTGTCAGACGTCAGAGCGTGAGATATGTTTCGGTGTTCTTGTTCACGCTCTCGATCTCGCCTTCTGCGTTGAGCTAAAGACCAATCCAAATTACACCCAAACTAATTACAATTAAAATACAGTAGAGTATATTTGATTTTTGGCACATTCATATGGAAATAACCTGGCAGATGGTTCTGCGTCGTGTTCAAAAATTGTGTCATTATGATTCCTTTTATGTTGCCATTATCGCAAGGGTGAAATGCGACGAACACTTGGTAGTGAAGAACTAATCGTAGGCTCAGTGAGAGAGCTATGTTGTTCTTGTCCTTTCCGTGAGGCTGATACGTCACTATCAACAGATGCCTAAATTGAGTGCATAGCATAACCTTGATTAATGATGATCAATCAAGCATGAATATAGTAGTTTATACTAACAAATTCCATACCGTTCGCATGTTGGTGTGAAGCAAATGGGAATGCGAAAATCCGTAGGCTGGTCAAAGAATGCCAACGTATAACTGAATCATTTAAACTTAGTGTTAACATAATTTTATCACAGATGAATATTTATTCTGAGCGAATGAGTGAATTTGACATATTCAAATGTGTTTGAAGGTTGACATTTTCAAATTTTATCACAGTTTATAAAATTTGAAGTGAATATGACATATTCATTTGAAGTTTATCACTCATGTGAATAAATTTGACAAATTTAAATTCCATATGTCAAACTGTGACGTATTCATTTTCTCAGTTTCTCGGCATCAGGACCCTAATCCAAATAGCAAAATATGCAAATGACAGGACGTGTTGATACAATTAGTGTGGATATCAAATTCATTTCAATGTTCACATATTCAAAAATTTGAGCATATCCTATATCCCATTTCAAAATTGAGTGCATATTCAAAATTTCCTATGGTGATCTGTACTTGACATGTTCAAATGCAAATTGAGTGCATATCCTGTCAAGTAACAATAGCATCCCAATTCATCTGTTGAGAAATATCATCCCAAGTAACTAAATTCAAGTTCAAAATTCAAATTGAGAATTTTAGTTACTTGACCGGATATCATATAACAAATCAAATTGATATTCAAAATTCCAATTCATATACAATATCACAATTCAATTCACATATTCAAAGTTGAAAATTGAAACTTTTGAAAATTGAAAATCTGAATGCCAGGATATTTGAAACTTGCTTTATCTAAAAATTGAAACTTTTGAATTGAGTTCAAGTTCCAAAACTTGAGTACATTAACTTGACCACTTTGTTCAAAATGAAAGGGTCCTGATCCACACATGAGTTCGAAATCTGAAAATTGAGTACATCCAGGATACCCAAATATAGAATATCCAGGACTTATGTTTTATCAATCTTGGACTTTTGATAAAACATTTGAATTGATAAAACATTCTACTGAATGATAAAACATTTGGAATTGAAGCATACTGTAGAATGGAACATATGACCCTTTCAAAAAATTTATATTTTGATAAAACATTTGGAACAGGACTTATAGAATTCTAAACATTTGTTCCATTCTACTGTATGCTATGTTAAGTCCTGGATAGTTCCATTTTATCAGGACTTATGTTCCATTCTACTGTATGCTATGTTAAATGTTGCAGGTTATCAATTTATCAGGACAATTTCCAATAACATAGCAGGTGTTATTTTGGGTGGATTTTCCATTAACTTATATATTCCATTAACATAAGTCCTGATATAACACCTGATAATGATATGGGTGGAATTTATGTTAATGTTAAAATCAACCCACCCACCCATTAACATTTATCCATATAAATTCCACCCATCTATTAACATAAATTTCCATTATCAGGACTTATATATTCCACCCATATCAGGACTTCTGTCTTTAATTAACTTATATATTCAATTCTAAACACATGCTATGCTATGTTTAAAGTCTTTAACATATATATTCAATTTCCATTAACTTATATATCAATTCATCTGTAATATCAATACTTATGTTCCACTCAATTTCCATCCATTAACATTTATCCATATAAATTCCACCCTTATAAATTCAACCCTGATAAATTTTTCCATTAGCAGGACTTATATATTCCACCCATATCAGGACTTCTGTCTTTAACATTAACTAATACATTCAATTCTAAACACCTACTATGCTATGTTAAAAGTCTATAACATATATATTCAATTTCCATTAACTTAAATATCATTCATCTGTAATATCAGGACTTATGTTCCACTCAATTTCCATTATCAGGACAATTTCCACTCAATTTCCACTCAATTAACAATATATTCCATTAAATTATCAGGACTTAAGTTCCACTCAATTTCCATTATCAGGACAATTTCCACTCAATTTCCACTCAATTAACAATATATTCCATTAAATTATCAGGACTTATGTTCCACTCAATTTCCATTTGATTCCATATATTGTTGCAGGTTATCAGGACATATGTTGCATAATTTCACTCAATACTGTAATAACACTCAATTTTCCATTTAACACATATGGAATTGAGATACTTGAGATACTTACATTGAAAATTTAACAATGTGTATCTCAAGTATCCTTACTTGAATGAATTTTGTGAAGGAATTTAACACATATTGAATCAAATTTATGTGTATCTCAATAATCTTGATTTGTATATCTGCAATAATTTGATTTGTATCTCATACTTGAGATACACATATATGGAATCAAATTTAACACATTAGCTAAATTATGCAAGATTGAGTTCACATAGGATATCCTGCAACAATAACACATATCATGTATCTCAATTCTCAAGTTCATCATTCAAAATTTAACATTCATGATTTACAGGATTAGATGAATGAGATGCAAAATTCAGTTCATCATTCAAATATTTAACATTCATGTTCAAAAATTTAACATTCATCATTCAACAATAACACATATAATGGCAAAAGTGTTAAAAATGAGATATCCTCTGTCATGAGATACACATAAATGTGTTCCTTATCTCAAAATTTGGAACTTGAATGAGATATCCTTGCTTTATCTAATAACACATATCAAATTCATGCCAGGATATCTCAGTTCATGAATGAGTTCAAATTTGGAACTCAATTCAAAAGTTTGGAACATAAATGAGTGATATCCTTGCTTTATCTCATTCATCTAAAGCAAAATCTGAATGCCAGGTATTCTTGCTTTATCAAATTCATGAGTGATATCCTTGCTTTATCAAATTCATGCCAAGTTTTGAATTGAGTTCAATCTAATAACACATATCAAACTTGCTTTATCTAATAACACATATCAAATTTGGAACATAAATGAGTTCATGCCAGGATATCTCAGTTCATCATTCAATTCACAAATTTTTAACATTCACATGATATGTGTTATTAGATTTTATCATTCACAGGATATCTCAAATTTTAAAAATGATTAAAAATGATTCACAGGATAAAATCTGAATGATAAAATTATCAAATTTGATATCTCAATGTGTTCACAGGATAAAATCTGAATGATATTTGATAATATTATCAAATCTGATTTTATCATTCACATATCCTGTACAGTCAAATTTGATAACATATATCATTCACATATCCTGTACAGTCACCTAATGATATTTGATAATATTAGATAAAATCTCAATGATAAAATCTGAATGATAAAATTCACAGGATAAAATCTGAATGATAAAATTTGATAAAATCTGAATATAAAATCTGAATGTGTTCACAGGATATGTGTTATTAGATATCATTCACAGGATATCTCAAATTTTATCATTCACATATCCTTGAGACATATTTTTAACATTCAGTTCATCATTCAATCCAGGATATCTCAGTTCATGTCTCAAGAGTGTGTGTTATTAGATTTTATCATTCAATTCATCAGGATATGTGTTAACACTCTTGAGACATAATATCAAAATTTGACATTCATCATTCATCATTCAAAAATTTGAGATAGAATATCAAAATTCAGTTCATCATTCAAAATTTAACATTCATGATTTATAGGAAATCAAGAAAGAAATTTTTGAGATAAATGAAGACAGAAATTTACAGGATATCCTCATGACCAATAACAAAAATGAGAATATCCTCAAAAATCAGAAATAACAAAAATTTAAGTAAGGTTATCTCAAAATTCATAACAACAGTGTTAAAAATGAGATATCCTCTGTCATGAGATACACATAAATGTGTTCCTTATCTCAAAATTTAAAATGAGTTACACAAAAATGAGATATCCTCTGTCATGATTAAATCTCTCACCTGTTAAATAACATGACTATGGGTGAAACACAAAATCTTGATTAATATCTCTCACCTGTTGAATATCCCAGTTAACTGTTCAAATCACCAACTTGAACGTTTGAAGAGCACACCTAGACACCTTGCAAAAATCCGAAACAACCAAGTGAGGAAGATGATTGATAAAACACAAAATGTTGCTACAACATGGGCGAATGATAAAACTCAAGATGGCAACGTGAGGAAGATGATTACGGCTGTTGCGTGGAGGCTGATGATTATGGGGATGGATCCTTGAAGATGATGTTGAAGATGAGGGAGATGGCAACGTTGGATGGAAACGTGAGGAGGCTGATGATTATGGGGTTGGATGCTTGAAGATGATGTTGAAGATAAGGGAGATGTTAACGTTGGATGGAAACGTGAGGATGTTGAAGATGAGGAAGATCACCTTCACCTTCCAAATTAATTCCCTCCAAGAAACGTGAGGGAGATGGCTCTGATGTGATCAAATAATTTGATCACATCACCAATTTTCCCCCTAATTTTCCCTCCATATACTAAGTTTCCCTCCAATTTCAAACCATGCTGCCAACGGGTGAAGGGTTCTTCAAATGATGTCACCTTCAATGAGTTCAATTTCATTCAATTTCATTCAAATTTCATTCAAATTTCATTCACTGAGTTCAATTTCATTCAAATTTCATTCAAATTCAAGACAAATTCATAAGAACTCAAATTACATGCTGACTGGGACAAAGCAATATGACTGGACTGCTGTCTGGGACAAAATTCAAATTATGCATGAAATATAGAATAGATAGATAGATATATATATATATATATATATATATATATATATATATCTGTGTGTGTGTGTGTGTGTGTGTGTGTGTGTGTGTGTGTGTGTGTGTGTGTGTTCGTCCACAACTCCCAAGTTTGCATAGTTTGTATGATTGTGTGGGAGTATGACAGTTTTGATTGCTATCATGTTATGTTCATCTATATGTCATTGCATTTCATTCGTATTATGTTTGTGCATATAGATTAGTTGATTTCTCTAACCCTTGGGTGATTTATTATCAATTTGCACCTTCCTATCTTGTTGATATGCCAAAGGGAAAAAGAAATTTGTTTTTTGAAAATTAATACTTTATGCTTTTCATGCACACTCTTTGTGGTATTACTTTTCATGCCTTCCTTCAATATGTATGTGCCGTGAATGTTTATTTTGTGCACATGTGCATATTGAACGTGATATCTTTCTAGCACACACTATTGTATTAGATGTGTGTATTCATAATGCTAATTGCTTGTATAATGTATTGTGACTAAATCATATGCATATGAATTATTAGTATAGGTGTATCTAATTTCTAATGGTTGAGAATTATTAATTCCTTATATGTATGATTTTCGTGATTATAATAACTCCTATTAATGCATGTCATGCATTTCTATTGATGAGTGTTATTTACAATTGGTAAATGATTGGTTATTGGACTACTTGATTTTGTTCCTTAACTTATTGGATCCAAAAAAATGTTTTTGGATACCACCAATTGTTGATTTGTCAGATTGTTGTGCAATATGCCTACCCTACACACTCCTTGGTTTACAAATGATGGATCAATTCAAAGGAAAGGATGGTGCATTGGAGATGCACACATATAGGGAGAGCTAAATGGTTGTAAGTATGTGTTTTGTACAATTGGTATTTTAATATATTGGTTTTGACTACCATGTTTACAATTGGTATTTTAATATATTCGATTTGTGTAATATAGCATACTTCTTCATTAGCTCATTCTTGTCACACCCTCTTGAAGATTGTTTGTTTATGTGTCTACCTTGTTCATGTATGTCATATATGTCTTATTACGACTCATGTACCATGGTAGCTATAACATTCATATAATGAATTGGTTAGTTACTTATTGATGTTCATATCTTTTTCATGCCATGAATAAGATTAATGATTTAGGATCTTTATGCATATTTTTTCATTGTATCACCACACATCTCATACTTTTCTTATAGTTTGTATGATTATCTTTATGAGACGTATTGATATGATTTGGGGTGATCAATTTATGTTACTTGTCATTTTAATTACTTCATGACTGATGTTTAGCTATAATTTTATTCAAGAGATCTTTCATGTCTATAGCTAAATCTTTCATGTATGATATTTTCACAAGTGACATAACACTCATTCATATTAGTTAGTGATCTTCAAGCTATATTTCTCACTATGTCATCTCTCATCTCATGCTCATATTTTATGCTATTTTTATGAGATGTTAGAGATAACTTGTGCTATACACGATAATATAAGTTTTATATTGTGTTTGATGATATTTATATTCTGTCATAGATATTCTTCCATGAATATATCTTGATGCACTATGACTTCTTTGATGCTAACTCCGATTATATTGTGCTTACACAAGCTTTTTATTCTATTCGCACAATTGGTATGCATGCATGCGATGTTCATGATAACTTTATTCGTTTATGTCCTACCTTGTGACTTTGAATGTAGACTATCTTCATGCCTTTGCTCAATAGATGCTTTGTCACATTATGCTTCATGTTAAATACTTTGTGATATTTGAGCTAGGATAAGATCATGTCTCTATTTGTTCACTTGGTTTCCTTCTCAAGTGAGGTCATGATCTTGACATTTTATTCCTGCTTTGCATATTTTGTTAGACTATAATTGGTATCATATTTACAATTGATAGACTATTTATATTGGATATCATCTTTACATGCTCTTGCTTGATGCTAGTTTTGAGCTTGTGATATATTGCTTATCTTCCTTATGCTCATGGCATTCCATACTTATCATTGACTCATTATGTGAGTATCTATTCTGGAATGCATGCTAGACTATGGTTCTTTTGAACATTGTTTCAATTAGTATCCTAGTGTACTAGAATTGTGTATGCCATACGTTTTATGATGTTTCTATCTCTATCTGGCATAACACTTTTGCATGATATAGATATTTGTGTATGCCCACATCACACACTTCACTTAGATTTGGTATGCTTACTTTTGGAGATGCTTTGTGAAGTTTACCTGGAGATACTTTTGGAAATGATTTGGTATGCCTACAATTGGTATCTCATGCCATTATACTTATTTTGTGTTATTATTTCATAACATAACTTTGTACACATGATTAAACATTTCCATAGTCATGTTTGGCATTCCATGCTTGTCATTGCATTTTTTATGTTTGACTTAGATCTCAGTTTACTGATATTTACTTCGTCGCTCGACGATTATGTTGATTTGATAGCTTTGTTTGTATGAAAACAAAGAATTGTTTTCCATGCACTCAATTCGCTACAAATTGTTGATCTATGGCATTGTGATAATTTTGATTACACCATTATGTATTTAATCATGTTCATGTCATATGTCATGCTCTTGCTCAATGACAATCTATCACATTATGCTTAATGTTATAAATTTTGTGATAATTGAGTTCGTTTGTGTACTTGACACTATTTGATCACTTGTTTCACTAGTGATGTCATGATTTTTGCATTGTTACTTTTCTAACACTGCTCACACTACTCTTTATAATTAGTATCTATTGTAATCTTTTATCACATATACTTATTGCTTATCTTCTTGTGATAATTGAGGGTAGTTGAGTTGTTGTTGGATATTTGCTCTTGCAATTGATATCTTTATTTTGATATCTTGGTTTAAATTGGTAGCTTATCTAGTTTACATTAGATACACCTTTTAGTTTTCCCCTCAATTTTTGCTTTTGTTGTTTCTATACCCCCCATGTCTTTTGGATAATGCCAAAGGGGGAGAGAAATAAATAAAGGATGTGCTTATTAAAGGTTGAGTGTTAAACAATAAACTTGAATCATATAGACTTTATGTATGATCGTTAATGTATATGATTCAGGGGGAGCATTGGTGATTACCTTGGTTTATATTGATTACATTATATATATAATGGTAATCATGCTCATTTTTATGATGTGTATCACCTATATGATTTGTATTGTGTACGCATATTATTTCTGGTCATTCATGCGATATATACACAACCTCATGTGATACACACACTATTAACCGCTGAATGATGCTAATGATTATTGATATTAACTTGATTGGTATCATTGCAGGGGGAGTAAGTATATTTAATGCACAATTATTTGTTTTGTTTATATTTGGTTTGTCATCATCAAAAAGGGGGAGAATGTTGAGTATTGGACTCTCCACCTTGATTTTGATGATGATCAGACACAAATCATTGTGGCTAACTCATGTGTTTGCAGTTAGCTAAAAATTCACCAATTAGATTCAAGAAGATCAAAAGTGACTACACGTGTTGATTCAAGTGGATGGCTTGGTAGATCAACAAAGGTGAAGCATTGGCTTGAAGAACTCAAAGGCTACCTCAAACCTCAAGCCAATGGCATCAACAAATGAATGGAGATTCAATTCAAAGAGAAGAAAGGAATGGATGAGTCAAAAACTTCAAAGACTATGACGTTGGAGTTATTCAAGTCATTCAAATAAAAGACTCAAGACCATGAAGAATTATGGAGATCGTTGCCAAAGTACTTTGTTCATCTCAAGAGATGCCCCAAGATTTCTTAAAGCGCATGATCGTATGCCTGAACCTTCGTTGAAGCTCAAGGAGTTATTCATGAAGTCAAGGGATTTGGATTCTTCATGTTGAAGATTTGAAGACGGTTTGTCGTGTTTAGTTTTATGTCTTCTAGCTTCGGTTTAGTAGAATGTTATGCCTTGAGTAGTATTTGCCTAGAAATCTTCATAACTTTCATATATTATCTCTAGGATTGCCTTAGAAGCCCTTAGAAACTTTCCCGAAGCTTATCGCTTCTTTTCATGGCTTCATATACATCTTAGTTGGTTCAAGTAGAAGAACCAACCGACTAGATGACGATCTAGTCGGTTGGAAATCCGTCTTGAACCGACTAGACATCCTTGCTTGTTTCAGCCCATTCACTGTTGATCAATTAGTCGGTCCAAGAAGGTTCACCGACCGACTAGATGACGATCTAGTCGGTTGGAAATCCTTCTCAGACCGACTAGTTATCCTAATCTATTCAAGCCTATTTGTTGACCAATTAGTCGGTCCAAGAAGGTTCACCGACCGACTAGTTGTCCAACTAGTCGGTTGGGAATTCTTCTCTGACCGACTAGTTCTCTTAGTGAAATTCGACTTCTTTACTGTTGACTACTTAGTCGGTCTAAGAAGGCTTACCGACCGACTAGTTGTCAAACTAGTCGGTTGATGTTCCTTATTAGACCGACTAGCTCTATCTCTTGATTTTACCATCTTCCCTGTCAACCTTCTAGTCGGTCCAAGAAGGTTCACCGATCGACTAGTTGCAAAACTAATCGGTCAGTGATCCTTCTTAGACCGATTAGGCTGCTCGAAAATATGACCGTTGGGAGATTTTTGACCATGACTTTTCTTGATTCTTTCTATATAAACCAGATTCGTTTCAAGCTAGAAACAAGGTCCATTACCAGAGTTATTTCAGACCTAATAGAAGAGAATTCACTATCTATTTTCAAGCTCTATCTCTTGCAAGAAAATCTCTCTCTTTCTCTTTAAAGCCCTAACTTCTCAAGAGAGATTTTCAATCTTTGTGAACTCCTCTAGCTAAGAGCTTGAATCACAACCAGCATCTTCACCTTAAGCCATCTCTTGCTGATCATCTTGGTGGTGCTTGGGTTTGTGATCTCATCTTCCTCAAAATCCACTCTTGCCCTATATTGGTAAGTATTTCTCAAGGCATATGATTTTGTGGTAAGAAGCTTTAAATTTCATTCTCTATACTTCTTAATTGTTGTATACTTTCGGTTGTTGAGAGGGTTGGCTTGATCCCAAGTTGTGGGAGTCAAGATTTCTGTTTTGCTCTCGGTTTGTGAGAGTGTGCTTAGTCCCAAGTTGTGGGATTAAGGTCTTTGCGTGTTCCCGGGTTGTGGGATACACGGACATCGATTGTAGGTCGATTGCACTTGTGGGGTTTCTGCAAGTGGGCTAAAGGAAATCTCTAGTGGTTTACTAGAGTATCCGGAGGGGATCCGGGTGTTGCTGGATTAGGGCACCAGGAACAAGTCGGGGAGACTTGGGTGGCACCGAACCAGGGTAGATTGCATGTTTGCATTGCATTGTTCCTTGTGTTGTTGATCACTTCTTTCACTCCACATTTGTTGGTTAATTAGGGTTTTATTTGGCGTAAATTCCTTATAATTCTATAAATCACTATTCACCCCCCTCTAGTGTTTATTCCTCATAGCACAGGGTCACTACATTTTATTTTCATTGGCGGGAGAAAGACCGCCTCTGACCGTTGGGCCAAGGGGAAATAAAATTGGCGTTTGATCCCCTAGCCACAGCTCATGCCCCTAGTGTAGACATTGATTCCAAGCGCGTGAGAACGACAGGATGAAATGTCGGAAGTAATCGTTGTGAGCTTAGTGCTCCCGGAGTTGGCCGGTGTTAATGGACATGGGAATGCCCACCGTCCGTATCTGGGTGGACCTAGCGTATCATCCTGTACATCGACCGGAATATCGGGCTCATGGGACGCTAGGTATCACTTTTAGAGGCAACGTCTCACCACTAAACCCTAGAATCCGATTGTATTCCTAACCGTCGGTCGTAATAGAGAGAACACACGATAGGGTGGAAACCAAATTCCTAGGTTACCTTTTATATCTTATACCTTTCCGTAGTTCCATTTCGTGACAACCCACCTAGCGATAGGGCTAGCTCACCCACCGGGCTATCCGGTTCCTGTTTGATATCAAGCACATCACATGCCTCCCCGTGTTCGACCCCCAAGCCACAGTACAACACCATACCCTTACGGTTATAAATATTTAAATCTGGTATCCCCGTTCCGACAACACATTGCCAAAACTAGGGGACATCAAGCTTTATGGAGCCGTTACCGGGGAGGCAACGTGCATGTTTCATTTAGGACCCTATTAATCCCTGAGACTAGTTCACATCCATGCCTTGTGATAATTTTCCCATTCTACTCACTTTTTAATTTTACTTGGACATATTGTACATATTCGTTGTATAGGATTGGTAGACTATGTCTCCATACCGCCATCATCATTTCTTATCTCTCCATTAGTACAACTTGTGCTATTAACGTGTTCTCTATCGTTGCAGTCCTTTTTCTCTCCTTTTCCTTCAGGTTTTCTATTCTACAGCAAGAATGTCGTGTGCCGTTTCAGGTGACATCTGGGCACATGCATACCACATCAGCTGTTTGGCCCAGAGTCTATCAGAATCTCTAAGCACATCGAGCATCCTATCCTTTCTGTCAGCTGCAGTGGATAATCAACAGAGGGATCATGGTATTCGGCAGCATCCTGACACGACATCCTTTTCCCCTTCTGATGAAGCAGTGCATATTGACATACCCAGTACAGACTTCAGTGAGAGGGATCTACGCACCTATGGGGGGGTTTGTCAGGAGGATCATCAGGCAGGGCTTGTCGAATGCGGTGAACATGAATCTATCTTTTCCTTGCAGACCTCCACAGAGCATGCTGGAGCTTGTGACCAAGATGAAACTGAAGGTAGTGGTGGTGAATTATCTATTATTGAGACTTGTTTTTGCGTTGAAGCCTTTTTGCTGGATAATTATCATACGCTTGAGGTGGAACCAGAGTCTCCCTCCATGGTCCTCTCACCACCTTGCAAGACTTCACCCCACGAACCCATGGTTGAAAGCGAAGTTCCAGATTTTGACATCCCGGAGATCCGGGTAGAGACACTTTCATTAGAAGATGCGCAGCTTGAGAAATATGTATCTGGGCCGTAGGAAGTCGAGATGAAGGAGTTACCTCCGGGATTGAAATATGAATATTTGGGAGAGGATTCGACGCAGCCAGTCATCGTGAACACCTCGCTACCCGAAGACCAAATGACTAAACTACTTGATGTTCTGAAAAGATTCAAGAATTTTTTCGGGTATGCGATTAAGGACTTGTAGGGAGTAAGCTTGGGGATTTGCTCGCATAGGATATTGCTTGAAGATGAGCAGGCCTCTTCCATCGAGCCACAACGAAGATTGAACCCCATCATGATGGAAGTAGTCAAGAAGGAGATTGTTAGACTTCTACAGGCCGGGATTATCTACCCTATTTTGGACAGTCGTTGGGTTAGCCCGGTACATGTTGTGCCCAAGAAGGGAGGAATGATGGTCATTCGTAACGAGAAAAACGAGCTTATACCCACGAGGACCGTCACCGGATATCGGATGTGCATCGATTACCGGAAATTGAACAAGGCCACAAGGAAAGATCACTATCCTCTCCCTTTTATTGATCAGATGCTCGAAAGACTAGCCAAGCATAACTATTTCTGCTTCATGGATGGATACTTTGGCTTCCTGCAAATTCCCATCCACAATGATGACCAGGAAAAGACCACTTTTACTTGTCCGTTTGGGACATATGCTTATAGGAGGATGCCGTTTCGGCTTTGCAATGCCCCGGCTACATTTCAAAGATTGATGTCCGCAATTTTCTCTGGCTATCCCAGGATATAATGGAGGTCTTCATGGATGATTTTTCCGTCTATGGGACAGAGTTCGACTCGTGTCTCTGCAACCTAGCTAAAGTCCTGAAGAGATGTCAAGATAAAGGGCTAGTTCTAAATTGGGAGAAATGCCACTTTATGGTCCAAGTAGGAGTCGTATTGGGGCACATTAAGCAAAGGTAGATGTGATCGAAAAGCTTCCGCCTCCACTTAACCTTCGGGGAGTCCGTGGTTTCCTAGGGCATGCGGGGTTCTACCATCGGTTTATAAAGGACTTCTCTAAAATTTATAGGCCCTTGACTCAGCTCCTCGCCAAGGATACGCCTTTCGTCTTTGATGACAAGTGCATGGAAGCCTTCCACCTTTTGAAGCAAGCCCTTATTTCCGCACCCGTGATTCAACCGCCCGATTGGAGTGTACCATTCGAATTGATGTGTGACGCTAGCGACTATGTAGTTGGGGCCGTCTTGGGGCAAAGAAAGGACAAAAATCTGCACGTCATCTACTATACTAGCAAGACCCTCGACGAAGCAGACCGGCGCCCCGTTTACGGTTTGGGCGCGGTGTCGTTTTACCGCAAGTGCACGGTTAGTGTAGGGTGCGGGTTTATCGAACACAGGGAGGTGAATGGCTTGAATGGCTACTAGCCTCACCTCGGTTGTGTGAGAGCTACACGGATAATAAGGGTGAGTAGTGAAGAAATAAAAGAAAGAAATAAAAAAGACAAGAAATGAATCCCTGCTAACACGGGCTAGAGCACTCATGAAACTTGGCATTCGACTTGACCCAGGATGAGACATTGCCCCAAAAGATGGTACCTAGTGTCCTATGGGCCCGATATTCTGGTCGATGCCCAGGATGCGCTAGGTCTACCCGGTATCGGACGGTGGGCATTACCATGTCCAACACCCTCCACAACCTGGAGCATTAAGGCCACAATGATAACTCCCAACATTTCGTCCAAGCCGTTCCCACGCGTGAGGATTCGATGTCAACGCTAGGGGTGCGAGCTGTGGCTAGGGGATCAAACTCCAGTTTTATTTCCCCTTGGCCCGACAGTCAAAGGCGGTCTTTCTCCCGCCAGTGATAATAAAACGCCCCCGCGTAACCCTAATAGCCAACTAGGTCAAATGTGATTTCTAGCAATACATCAAAGCGGATCTTAACAGGACAAGCATCCGGACCCCAACGCCCAATACATCTAGTGTGTTACCGTACGAATTGGACTCAGATTGCTAGAAATCCCCATTGACACATTCCATCAAACACTTGCCATGCAATCAAGTCAAATGTAAAATCCCAAGCATCAATCCTACTCCAACCCATATTAGGGTTCATCAAACAATACTCAATGATGAAGAACATGATAGCAAGCAATAAATCCAAACAAACATTCATCATAAGGCAAAATGAAAATAACACAAAACAATGGAAATAAGAGAAAAGATACTTATCTTGCATTTGAACCCATCAATCCATTACAAGATTTATTCCACTAGAAACCTAATCTAAACTAACCTAAAGCTCCCTTGAAAGGGAATGAAAAACACTGGAAAAACAGGGAAGATGTCCCCCCAAGTCGTGCCCACACTTACATTTCTAAGCCCCCTCAAAACCCTAACGGTTCGGGTCCAAAAACCCAATAAAACTGCCTAAACAGGACCACACGATCGGTTGAAGTGTCAACCGATCGGGTGGAAGCAAACAGAGATGCACAGCTTCTAAAATTGACTCCAACTGATCGATTGAACTCCCAACCGATCGGTTGAAGTTAAATTTCAGACATCAGCCAATTTTAGCACCCGATGTGCTCAGAAAATTCCAGAAAAATGTTGAAAAATCGGATTTGGGCATGCGACCTATCTTTGGAAAGCTACCGAAGATGCCGACGTAGAAAAATAAGAGATCACACAAACTCTTACTGGAATGATAGCAGATCTTCAAAGAATGAGCAGCGGTGCGCGAAAGGGGAAGAAAAGGCCACCCGATCAGTTGAAGTGTCAACCGATCGGGTGGGTTCTTCCCCAAAATGACCCGGAGAGATGACCCGATCGGTTGGAAAGTAACCGATCGGGTGGCTTTGGCACACAAAACAGAGAGCACTGACGTGACCACCCGATCACTGAACCGATTGGGTGGGGTCTTCTTCATTTCAGCCTCTGTCCGGGTCGGATATATGTGCACGAACCGATTGGGTGGGTCTGTCCACCCGATCGGTTGAAGCTCCAGACCAATGAATCCTCATCTTTGGCAATCAGATCGTCGCCGTATAAGCACGTCTTAGTCCCGACATGCGAGGTTGATCCCAAAAGACAACGAAATGCTGACATTTGCCTAAAATACAAACAATACACCCAATAGTCAATATGAACCAAAAAAGTGATATATACAACATGGAATGAGATGAAATGCATATGAAAACACGATAAAGAGCATGTGCAAAAGGTGAAATATGAACTTGCGTCAAGCCCACAAGCTAAACTCTTCCTCGTCACGGGGAAGACGAGTTGGAATGAAGTTCAGGTGCGAGAGCAAGAAGGGAAAGCGAAGAATACTTGATCGCCCTCTCCAAACCACAAATGTAATCACCAACACAATCAAGTACAAGGGAAAAGCATATCACAATCTAAATCAAGAATTCAATCTCATAAGCATCGTGGGTTCATATCATTAGAGCATAAAAGAGATAGAAGTGTGACATTGGCAAAGGCAAAGCTATCATAGCATGTTATAGTAGATAATATGCCCAAATATGAGGAAAGCTCAAAATTATTATCAAATCATCGAAACGGTGAATACGAGATACCTATACATGCATGAAGAAGTAAGAAAGAATAGATATGAATCTTGTGAATAGCTATCAATCTATAGGATGTAAGGAATCACCACACACACTTGTCGTTTTTGATATTTGAAACACTTTCTTGCCTTGCTTGTATTTTCAAAAGGAGATGGAGAAAATGTGGAAAGATCACTTTGTATGAACTCTCGCCTTCCCTATATACAATGGTTCATATATATTTTTTTTGTTTTTTTTTGTTTTTTGTTTTGATTTTAATATTTTTGTCTTGCAAACTTGCGGGATCGCAATGGAATGCAAGGGCGGCCTACGCATCCCAAGCCAGATGGCTTTAGGGCGTCGGGTTACGAAGAACCCCGAAGGACCATTATACAAAAATATGTACAAAAGTGTGCACTCCCCCAAATGGGAGAACGATGCACGACGAGGGGGAATGTACAAAGTAAAATAAAATAGAATTTTTGAGAAACCCAAGCATGGCAAGGAAATCCTCTATGAATTAAAGCATGGAACAAATGTGTGGTTATCCTAATCCCTTTGAAAGGTAGCTAACACATGCGATGAGAGTACACATATAGTATTTTGAGCAAGAGTTAGAAGCATGGGGGTAGGATGGTAAAATAACCGTTCTTTGGAAATGAAGCGTGAAAATCTAGGAACTTCAAATAGAGTGGCATATTAAAATATGATATATAGCTAGAAGCATGCCTTTAACACAATCACAACTAACAATCTCGAAATATAGCAAATAAACCCAAAAGATGGCAAAACACATATATGAGCATTGAATAATCAAAGAAATAGAGTGATGGAAAAAGGTGCTCAAATGCGAAAGTGAAGCATGAGTGGCAAAATATCATTGAGGGTTCATCTCTAGAAAGAGGCAAGAGTGAAGTGGAGAAAGAAAAATGCAGATGGGAAGGATGCATAAAAATGAAAAGAAAAATTTTTGATGCATGAAAAAGGTGAAAAATGTAAGAAAATAAAGGAAACATGCATGAAATGCGACTCCCCCAAGCTAAAGCTTGCATTGCCCTTAATGCAATAAGATAACTCATGAGAGGGCAAAGCTAAAATGGAGGGGAACGTATCAAAAATAACAAAGATGACTATGAGTGATACTCTCCCCCAAGCTAATATAATCTATCCCAAAAGATATGAAAATCTGATACGGGGAAAAAAAGATAAAGGGGAGAGTGAACAATAGGCAAAACATGCATCACCACCCTTTGGAGGTGGTAGGGGTCTCATGGAGAAAATTATAACGAGGCCAAGAAAAGTGCCAAAAGAACAAGGATAGGGTAATGGGGGTGAAATGATAGAAGGGAACGACATGGTGGGTTATTATGATGCAAAAGCAAACCCTAGATACGCTCCCCTTGCTAATGAGAGGAGACGAGATTATTCTAATCTAAACCTGAAAGCAGTAAATTTCTACACTACTAGATTATGATACACCTGAGCATTGGCGGATCCAAAATCTGGAGTGGGGCAGATAGCCGCTCTAACTGCTCCTGCTGTGGCTCCGCCAGTACCGCTGTGCCACGTGTGCCAATGGACCCAAGCAATGCACCTCCAAGCATACTTAGTAGGTTTCCACCTGTGACCTGCAAAGGACGAGGTGCATTAGTCCATGGCAAGAAATTATTTCCCAAAATAAATGTATCCCAGTGATAATCGTCAACATAAAATAGAAAAATAATAAAGGGGTGACGAATACTCCCTGAGAATGGGTCGCTATCCTCTGTACTAGTGACGACCAAATCCTCGCTCTCCAGGAGAAGTGGCTCTACAGGTGGTGACACACCGCAGCATACATCAGGGGAAGTTGATCCTGTGTCCTATGAGAGATATAGTGTGTCAAAAACATATCAGTCTAAAGAAATAGGACGTGAAAAGCGAGACTTAAATGTGGAGTGAAAGTGAGTATGAAAATCTCCCTGAATAGGGGCAATATGCTCAAGTAGATGCTCAGGCGCAGAAGAAGTGGAGAGTGATGGTAGAGGTAGATGTGACTCGGGTTCCATGATGTGGACCATCGTATCCAAGCCCTTATGCACATTCTCCTCGACGATATGCTCATGCTCCACCATCTGCCTGATGTCCTGAATGACATCATCGTGGTTGACCACAGACAAAGGAAGAAGCAAAGACAGAGATGGCTGTGGAGGTGAATGTGGAGTGACCACTCGTATGTGGTCGTGGTGTCCTCGTCCGCATGCACATCCTCCTCCCCGGTATGCATAAGCTTTGTAGTCTCCTTGGTGCTCTCGTAGGATTCATTTGGGGTATTCAAATCAAGATGAGAAGTCTCCCCTACAGATCATAGAGAAATCACCCCATCCTCCCAATCATCGTCAAAAAATACATTGTCATCCAAGTGGTAGTGTTGGAAAAATGGGGCATCGGTATGAGATGTGTCTATAGTGGCCGATGGGATGGTGGTCTCAACCATGAAGGTGAGTGTATCCTCTCCTCCATCCTCTCTCCTCGGTGTAGGCTCGGTGATTGGTACCATAAAGTTTTGCAATATTTGACCTTGGTTAAACATGGCACTTTCAAGGAGAGACTCAAGGCTTGATTTTTCTTGTGTTTGTGGAGGGATATAAGATTGAGAAAATGTATAGGAGGTGTTTGGGCTAAGGTTGTGGTAAAATGTTTGGACTTGGTTTAGAATGAGGCTCTCAGGCATAAATGGGCAATCTTTATGCACGTGCCCTACCATCCCACAAATCTCATAAACCACAAATGAATAAGGATCATAGCCTCATCAAAATTTGATCGCCACATGGTTATGCCAAAGATATCTGGACAACAAAAATAAGAAAACTAGAGATGAGCGTCAATAGTACAAGAGAATAACAAAAAGATAATATAACAGTGGGGGAAAAATTTCTCGGTTATTGTATTTGTTATTTTATGCGTAGTCTAACGAACCCAAGCTAAGCCAATATCAAACCGAACGCCTCCCCGGTAACGGTGCCAAAAACTTGACCGGCGCCCCGTTTACAGTTTGGACGCGGTGTCGTTCTACCGCAAGTGCACGGTTAGTGTAGGGTGCGGGTTTATCAAACACATGGAGGTGGATGGCTTGAATGGCAACTAGCCTTACCTAGGTTGTGCGAGAGCTATGAGGATAATAAGGGTGAGTAGTGAAGAAATAAAAGAAAGAAATAAAAAAGACAAGAAATGAGTCCCTGCTAACACGGGCTAGAGCACTCATGACACTTGGCATTCGACATGACCCAGGGTGAGACATTGCCCCAAAAGGTGGTACCTAGTGTCCCTTGGGCCCGATATTCCGGTCGATGCCCAGGATGCGCTAGGTCTACCTGATTTCGGACGATGGGCATTCTTATGTCTAACACCCTCCGTAACCGGGAGCATAAGGCCACAATGATAACTCCCAACATTTCGTCCAAGCCGTTTCCATGCGCGAGGATTCGATGTCAACGCTAGGGGTGTGAGCTGTGGCTAGGGGATCAAACGCCAGTTTAATTTCCCCTTGGCCCGACGGTCAAAGGCTGTCTTTCTCCCGCCAGTGACAATAAAACGCCCCCGCGTAACCTTAATGGCCAACTAGGTCAAATGTGATTTCTAGCAATACATCAAAGCGGATCCTGACAGGACAAGCATCCGGACCCCAACCCCCAACACATCCAGTGTGTTGCCGTACGAATTGGACTCAGATTGCTAGAAATCCCCATTGACACATTCCATCAAACACTTACCATGCAATCAAGTCAAATGTAAAATCCCAAGCATCAATCCTACTCCAACCCATATTAGGGTTCATCAAACACTACTCAATGATGAAGAACATGATAGCAATAAATGAATCCAAACAAACATTCATCATCAAGCAAAATGACAATAACACAAAACTATGGAAATAAGAGAAAAGATACTTATCTTATGTTGCATTTGAACCCATCAATCCATTACAAGATTTATTCCAATAGAAACTTAATCTAACCTAACCTAAAGCTCCCTTGAAAGGGGATGAAAAACACTGGAAAAATAGGGAAGAAGTCCCACCAGTTCGTGCCCACACTTACATTTATAAGTCCCCTCAAAACCCTAACGGTTCAGGTCCGAAAACCCAATAAAACTGCCAAAACAGGACCACATGATCAGTTGAAGTGTCAACCGATCGGGTGGAAGCAAACAGAGATGCACAGCTTTTGAAATTGACTCCAACCGATCCGTTGGACTCCCAACCGATCGGTTGAAGTTAAATTTCAGACATTAGCCAATTTCAGCACCCCGATGCGCTCAGAAAATTCCAGAAAAATGTAGAAAAATCGGATTTGGTCATGCAACCTATCGTTGGAAAGCTAACAACGATGCCGATGCTAGAAAAATAAGAGATCACCCAAAATCCCACTGGAATGATATCAAATCTTCAATGAATGAGCAGCGGAGTGCGAAAGGGGAAGAAATGGCCACCCTATCAGTTGAAGTGTCAAACGATCGGGTGGGTTCTTCCCCAAAATGACTCGGAGAGATGACCCGATCAGTTGGAAATTCAACCAATTGGGTGGCTTTGGCACACAAAACAGAGAGCACAGACGTGACCACCCGATCACTGAACCGATCGGGTGGGGTCTTCTTCATTTCAGCTTCTGTCCGGGTCGGATATATGTGCACGAACCGATCGGGTGGGTCTGTCCACCCGATCGGTTGAAGCTCCAGAACAATGAATCCTCATTGTTGGCAATCAGATCTTTGCCGTATAAGCACGCCTTGGTCTCGACATGCGAGGTTGATTCCAGAAGACACCGAAATGCTGACAATTGCCTGAAATACAAACAATACACCCACTAGTCAATATGAACCAAAAAAGTGATATATACAACATGGAATGAGATAAAATGCATATGAAAACATGATAAAGAGAATGTGCAAAAGGTGAAATATGAACATGCGTAAGAAGCTCAAAGGAGCTAACGACGATGGAAAAAGAACTCCTAGCCGTCATCCATACCATGGACAAGTTCCGGTCGTATCTTGTGGGTGCCAAGGTTATTGTGCACACCGATCACGCCGCCCTCAAATTCCTTTTGAGTAAGAAAGAGGCCAAGCCGTGCCTCATAAGGTGGATTCTTCTCCTCCAGGAATTAGATTTGGAGATCAGGGACAAGAAAGGGGCGGAGAATGTCGTAGCCGATCACCTGTCTAAGTTGTCTACTCTTGATCCAGATGCCACTCCTATTGATGACGCACTCCCTGATGAGCATCTTTTCTCTACCTCTTCTAATTAGACTCCATGGTATACTGACATCGCCAACAATCTGACATGCGCCATCGTACCCCACAATGTGAGCTATCAGCAAAAGAAGAAATTCTTTCACGAAGTCCAGAAATTTTATTGGGATGACCGTTATCTGTACAAGACTTGCAATGATGGAGTGATACGGAGCTGTATTTTCAAAACAGAAGTGACCTCCATAATTTCTCATTGCCATGATCAGCAATGTGGAGGCCATACAAGCGCTTACAAAACCATAACGAAGATTCTCCAGAGTAGATTCTATTGGCCAACTCTTTTCAAGGACACCTATGCTTAAGTCCAGGCTTGCGACAAGTGCCAAAGGATGGGTAACATATCCAAGAGGAACAAAATGCCTTAACATTACATCTTGAAAGTTGAGATTTTCGATGTCTGGGGAGTCGACTTCATGGGGCCGTTTCCCTCATCCTCTAGAAATTAGTACATCTTGGTGGCCGTGGATTATGTGTACAAGTGGGTTGAGGCGATAGCTAGCCCCACCAATGATTCTTGGGTGGTGGCCAAATTCTTTAAAAAACAACATCTTCCCAAGATTCGACGTGCTTCGAGTCTTAATTAGCAATGGAGGGAGCAACTTCATAGAGAAGAAATTCGAAGCTCTTTTGAAGATGTACGGAGTGCTGCACCGAATCGGGCGTGCTTATCACCCACAGACAAGCGGCCAGGTGGAAGTTTCAAACAGAGAGATAAAGAGCATCCTGTATAAGACTGTTGCTAGCTCTAGGAAGGATTGGTCATCGAAACTTTCGGATGCGATCTGGGCCTACAGGACTGCATTCAAGACTCCAATCGTCACGACCCCTTACCGACTGGTATACGGGAAGGCATGTTATCTTCTTGTGGAATTGGAGAATAAGGCATTTTGGGCTGTCAAGAATCTGAATTTCAACGCCAAAGAGGTAGGAAGCCACCGACAACTCCAACTAAATGAACTTGAAGAGATCCAGCTCAACGCTTACGAAAATGCCCAAATCTACAAAGAGAAGTTGAAGCGGTAGCACGACAAGTGCATTTTAAAGAAAGAATTCAAGGAAGGAGACTTAGTTCTCCTATTCAATTCAAGACTGAGGCTCTTTCCCGAAAAACTCAAGTCTAGGTGGTCGGGACCCTAACGAGTCACCAAGGTCTTTCCGCATGGAGCAATTGAGATAATGGGAAAAGATGAACCGTTCAAAGTCAATGGGCAGCGTTTAAAACACTATGCGATCAGCGAGCCCGCAATCTCCCCGATCGGAAGCTCAACGACTGATAGCTCCGCTACAAATCCTCCAGATCCGAATTGATCACGAACTGAGGAGTCGAGCAAACGACTATAAACAACAGTGCTTCATGGGAGGCAACCCATGTTCTGAACTTTTTTCGTAGTTTATAGGATTAGTTTTCTAATTTTTGCGACTAAATACAGTTGTGGAAAATTTCATTCGGATACTTAGATGAATTTTTATATTTGTGCATGAATTGCCCCCAACCGATCGGTTCAAGCATCAACCGATCGGTTGGTCTGTATCTGTGCCCAATTTTTGAAGAAGAGCGAACCGATCGGTTGACAAAATCGGAGATCAGGTCACTGACAAGGTGATGATGACAAAGCTCTCGGGAATTTTTGGGGAAAGTGCAACCGATCGGTTGATAAAAGCGACGATCGGTTCGTTGACCGGGTGACGATGACAGAACTCTCTGGATTTTTTGGGGAATGATCAATCGATCGGTTGAAATTTCAACCGATCGGTTCACCTGTAGCTGCTATCCAACAGTTATTTTTTGAAAATCAACCCAACCGATCGGTTGACTTGTCAACGGATCGGTTCGTCCCAACCCCTATAAATACACCCCACCCGATTCCATTCACCTGACTTCTAGCATTCGATTCGAGCGGTTGATTTCCTCTCCATTCGAATCGATCTCCTACTTCACTCCCACTACTCCCAATCACCTTTCCCCACTTCCTCCACCACTCTCCTACCTCCCGAACCCTCCGTTAACCACGTTCGATCCACAAATCACCCAAACCCTAGCCCTAACCACCAAAAATTTTCGAAAAATTTGTTTTTATTGGAATAGTGTGCGGCGGCTTCCCAAATCACTCCATCATACTGTGCAGGATCTTTTGCGAGCAAGGACTCGCCTCGATACTGGGTACACTAGCTCATTAGCTCAATTTTACATTGCCATAGTATTATCATTTTACTCCTTTGTCATTGGTTGTGTGCACACTCATATAATCTTGCATATTATATTAAATCGCCACACAATCATGGCCAAAGATAAGGACAAGGGTAAGCGTATCATGGCAAAAGAGGAGCCGTCTCGCAAGAGACACAAATCCACACATGGACGTGTTCCTCCTCCTCCGCCTACCCAGCCACAACCCTAACCCATTATACCTGTGGTAGACCCGTTGGTGGGACCACAGGGAGTCCGTTTCATGAGTCAAGACCATAAAGACTTCTATCTTCGACTCAGCCAAAGATCTCACCTGGCCACCAAATTTGCACACAATCAAACCCTCCTCGATCTTGGGGGTTTCTCCAAAGTCGAGTCACTATTTGCAAACCTAGGTTGGCTAGGTTTCTTACACTCCCATGCACGATCCTACCCCTCACTCACCGTAGAATTTCTATCTACCATCAAAACTGAGGATGTGTCTATTATCGATTTTTGCCTTAGGAACCGAAACTTCCATACCAATGTGAACACAATCAACAACATTTTCGGCTTCCCCAATCTCGAAAACAGCATCCGCCCCTATGAATTTCATCCCGACTTCGATGTCGACCACTTTTGGGGCCGCCTGACTCTTCACGATCATTTTCCTCGAGGCAAAGCCAAGGCCTCTTCCATCATCCACCATGTCTTCCGTCTCGCCCACCGTATCATATCGAGCACTTTCTTTCCTAGGGATGAGTCCAGTATCGTGACCATCCCCGATCTTTTTATCATTTAGGCGACGCCATTCCCATTCATTCCTGGTGTTGACGGGATTTCCTTCGAGGCCCCATGCGTACGCATTAACGCTACATCGTGGCTAATTTAAATGCTCATTGATATTAGCCGTGCAAACAAGGGTAAGTATTGCTGCGACGTCCTCATTACTCTCATTACACAGCATCCTCCTTTCAACGTCGTCATCCCTCCAATTTGCCTCGTGCCCCAGGATCTACACATCTAGATCTTAATGTCCTGCGGCACACACATATGATCCGGTCGCGAGGCATCATTCAGTTAACTTTTTACTACGGCCACCCCCTACGCCATATACCATTCTACCAAATCCTGGCCACATGTCTATTCACCTTGAGGCAGATTGGTCGTTTCCTCCTGATCCTGAGTTTGTAGGGGGGTTACATCTACAGTTTCCTCTCCCTGACACACCTCGACCACCTCCCCCCGATGTCCACTTAGGCGAGCAGGACATCCCTACGTTCAGAGGAGACCCCTGGGGTTGGACCTAGTATCACAACCCGGGTGATATCCCTGTTTCTTCTGAGGCACTCACTACGGCCCTCTTAGGCCTAGCCTCCGGTGCCGGCACGACCACTACTGCTGGCACCACTTCTGCTTTCCGACGGGCCACCTCTGCTCGCCTCGCTCTTGAGGCCAAGATGGCTGCTCTACGCACTGGTGCATCCCCCTTCACATACTCGAACCCATCTACTTCATTCCTTTCTCACCCACATTTCCTCGCACTCGAGCGAAACGTGGCTGCCATTCTCTGCCTTCTTACACAGATTCACGATCCTCCTCTAGCTACTCCACCCCCATCACCACCCCCATCACCCCCTCGACGATCATCCCCTCCTACCACCACCGTTTCCATTCCCGTCACTTCATCTCCACCCCCACCACAGACCCACCACTTCTGCCACCCTTCACTTCTATCACCGCCTCTTACTCACGTCGCAGGTTGCCGACCGCTATGCGCGCGAGATCACTACCCATACCATCCTCACCGATCGTCGCTTCATTTCCACCTCCCTCCACCATCGACACACCACACATCATTCACACCACCACATTGCCCATCCACCCTCCATCTCCTCCTCCTTCCACACTTTGCCGCACACCTATCACCTCTCCCGCCCACACCCCTCACGGCTCTTCCGATGAGGACGAGGAGCCCATCGCTCCTGCACTTTGAATTTTTTCTGATTTTCCCCCTTGCCATTTGTTCTGCATTATCTTCATCATATCATTTTTCTAGCATTGTCATGATCTGCTTGGGGGAAATCTATTTTCTGTGCTTGTTGTCGTGTCTTGTTTGATGTGTGTTTGTTTTGTGTGTCTGTGTATATACCTTTTGTACATTTCGTTTTGTTATTTCTTTTCCTTATTTTTCTATATTTCTTCTTGTGTTTTTTCCATGTTTTTCACGTTTGTTTGACGATGCGTACTTCCCTCCCTTATTTTGTTTCCCTCCCGCGCTTATTGCTATTACATTGAGGACAATGCAAGATTCAGCTTGGGGGAGTCGCACTTTGTGTGTCAGTTATGGCTTTTTCACCGTTTGAGTCGTTTTTATCGTGTTTTCCTTTTTCTTTCCCTTCTTTTTATTCTCCCTCTCCTAGAGATGACCCCACATGATGAACTGCCACAAAATCACACACACTTAGTTTAGCTACGATAATCACTTTCACTAACCTTAGGAAGCCGAGTCCTACTGCATTTCATGCTTCGTGGGTACACTTTGCTTTTGTGTGAGTTTTATGTCGTGGCTAGCTAGTTGGTGTGCTTCTACATTGTGATTTTGATTTATATACATGTCCTTGGATGACCCCTAGACTATCATGCTTCAATTTCGAATATGTGGTATTTTGCCTCCACTGTCTGCTTCTTTATGCATGAGTAATATATATATATATATATATATATATATATATATATATATATATATATATATATATATATATATATATATATATATATAACGCTCCAAATCGCATGTGTCAGGACTCTACCAATAGGACTAAGATAACCCATTTTTCTTATGATCAGATTCGAGAAATTTTTTCCTTTTGCCCAAGTGTTTAGAATTCGAATTCTTTTTTGTTTTACTTGGTGCAAATCTCCTTGTCGTGTACCATTCTTCCACTTGGGAGAGTACAAATTTTTGCCAAAATCCAAAAATCCAAAAAAGGGAGAAAATATCCCAAAAAAAGAAAAGAAAAAAATATGTATAGCCAAAAATCCAAAAAAATATACAAATACCCAAAAGCTAAAAAAAATTCCCGTTGTGAATATTACTCCTACCTACCGTGAATAAAGGGACGGCGAGAGTTTGCACCAAGTGTTCTACTACACACCTACTCAACCTCCTTCGTTTTCGAACACGTTTGGCATAGGAATTTTCTAGCAATCGTCTTGGCATTCGTGCAGTGATCTCCTAGTTCCTAAAAGTAGAGTTCCTGATACATGATATGATTCTATTCCTATTCTATTATCATGCAAGCTTGAGTTATATTTCACCGCTAATTCGAATTGAATCGATATTTGGGTGATTCCTTAGGTATGTGTATATGGAGCTTTATGGCACAATTTAGATAGTTACACCGTCTGCTAGCTCACGACCTCACTCACTCGCGCTTCACGGCGTGGACCCACGACACTTGTATGGACTCATATTCCTGGGTTTAGTGATGTGTGTATCGCATGCTTGCCTAGTGTGGTGAGTTAGTTTTCGTTGGCTCTGACAGGTGATCCTTGATTTTGCTTTCTTTTTTCTGTTTCTTCCTTTCTATTTTTCCCTCCGAGCTCCTACTCTCACTCGTCTTCCTCGAGGACGAGGAAGGGTTCAACTTGGGGGATTTTGACATGCGTTTATATTTTTTTATATTCACGCACATCTTCTTCGTGATTTTCCGTTGTTTTCCGTTGTTTCGTATCTATTCTTTTGTGATTTTTAGTTTCTTTTCACTTTCTTTATGTATTTGTGCTTTTGCAGGAGATTTCCAGCACAGGGGACATATATAGCTCACATCATGAGTCCCCGGAGCAACGGAAGGTTCCATACGAGATCCTGAGGGCCAAACGTCAAAGAATATCATATATCAGCCCTCAACCAATCGGGTGGACAGACCCAACCGATCGGTTCATGCATGAGTATCCGACCCGATCAGAAGAAACAATGAAGAAGACCCCACCCGATCGGTTCAGTGATCAGGTGGATGCCGCAGTCTTCTCTGTTTTATGGAGCTGAATTCTAACCGATCGGTTGACTTGTAGCCGAAGCTTCCCCAACTCCAAACTGATCGATTCACCTGTAGCCGAAGCTTCCCCAACTCCGAACCGGACGACTTCACCTGATCGGTTCAGTGATCGGGTGAAGTATCTCACAGGCTGAAGACCGGTTCAACGCTCGTCTCAACCGATCGGTTGATGCTTCAACCGATCAGTTGATGCTTCAACCGATCGGTTGGATGCTTATTATATATATAGCCCTAGGTTTTTCCCAGAAAGGATCCCCTTTTTTCTTAAGCGTTTTTAGGGATTTTGGCGGCTGCTAATTTATTTTGTTTTGTAAGTTCTACTATCGACTTTATACTTTGATATTGCTTTAATACTATCATTTACTTCTCTTTTCTAATGCTTGATCTTAATCTTGATGGCTAAATTTTGTTTTATTGAATCTCTTGCGATGAATTGTGAGTGTTTCCTAATCTGGGGCATTGGTGGAAACCCATTCGTGGGTTCTCCCTAGAACGACCACAGGATTAGATTTTCGATAGGATATAAGGATTTAGATGGGTACGCGGGGCATTTTATTGTCATTGGTGGGAGAAAGACTACCTCTGACCGTCGGGCCAAGGGGAAATAAAACTGGCATTTGATCCACTAGCCACAGCTCATGCCCCTAGCGTAGACATTGATTCCTAGTGCGTGGGAACGGTAGGAAGAAATGTCGGGAGTAATCGTTACGAGCTTAGTGCTCCCGGAGTCGATCTGTATTAATGGACATGGGAATGCCCACGTCCAAACCTGGGAAGACCTAGCATATCATCCTGGGCATCGACCGAAATATCGGGCCCATGGGACGCTAGGTATCACTTTTAGAGGTAACGTCTCACCACTAAACCCTAGAATCCGATCGTATTCCTAACCGCCGATCGTAATAGAGAGAACACACGATAAGGTGGAAACCAAATTCCTAGGTTACCTTTTATATCTTATACCTTTCCGTAGTTCCATTTCATGACAACCCACCTAGCGATAGGGCTAGCTCACCCACCGGGCGATCCGGTTCCTGTTTGATATCAAGCACATCACACGCCTCCCCGTGTTCGACCCCCAAGCCACACTACAACACCATGCGCTTGCAGTTATAGATATTTAAATCCGGTATCCCCGTTCCGATTGCATATTGCCAAAACTAGGGGACGTCAGCAGGCGTCTACTCGACAGAGTTGCCGACTTGGTCGACGACATGTGGGTCCCAAACTTCAGAATTTTGGATGTTTTCATGGGGTCCCCACACGGATGTATTAGAGCTAATTTAGACTGATTTTTTAGAGAGCTTTTGGAATTAGAGATTTTTTGGAATTAAACTTAAGGAGAGGAGATCAAAAACTATTGTAGATCTAGATCTAGGTTTTGGGAATTGAGTTGTTTTTGGCTAAAGGTTATATTTTTATTATCTCTCACACTTTGGGATCTTTGAAAGTTCTTTGGATCTCTATTGGCTATTGTTTTTTCTCATTTTTTGTATTTAAGATCTTAATCCCTCGCTCGATTTAATTGCTATGATGTTTTCTAAGTAGAAATTATGACTTTATTCGTCACAATCGCTATATCTGAGTAGTTTTCCCTAGAGCAGATGGGTTAGCCCTAAGACTCTAGGAAAGAGATGTAGATATGGATTTCTAGGTTGTGTTGGGAATAAAGGGGGATTATTTCGGTCGATCCATCAAAATCCCTAGAAGAACTCGTACTGAGATCAAGCCCACGGTCGGTGGAATTGATGAGCTTAAGGAGTATCTTTGGGATTTAAATAGGGAGTTAGTGGATCCAACCAAGGCTCTAACCATGCCCGGCTCGTGCCTTGAGGGGATCCACCGACGAACTATATCACTACATTTGCGGCTACTGCCATTGCGTCAATGAGAGCCACCGAAATACCTCGAAGTTCTAACTCACGAGAGTGGTAAGAGCTGAGAGATTAACCCCCTAAATCCAATGGAACGTAAGAATGTCATTCTAACATCAACCTCCGACGGTTTTAGCGGTGATCTCTGAGTCCCTAGCTTCTGTGGTCATGAACAATCGTCATTTTTGATGGTTTTTTACTCTTATCACAGCAACAATTCAATTCCGACGACATTCAACCGGCCCTATGGCTTCATCCACCAGTGGTATCACGCTACACAGCGTGTTGGCCCACAATGGCCTGACGTCTCGCAACTGTTGGATCAACTACATCTCCCCTGCTCCCACAGAAGGAGCAAGGTCAACAAACTAGGGAAAGAGAGCAAGATTCCCCGCTTCAAAAGCTTCCTCAGACCGTGTAGTCAACTTCACTCTTAGAGAGTGACGTCCCCTAGTTTTGAGCATGCAAGTGCAATAGGATTGAGGATACCAGATTTAAATATTTATACCGCAAGCGCACGGTGTTGTAGTATGGCTTGGGGGTCGAACACAGGGAGGCGTGTGTTGTGCTTGTGTCAAAGAGGAACCGGTTCACCCTACGGATGAGCTAGCCCGAACGATCGATGGTTGTCACGAAAAATAGAAACGAAGGATAAATGATATAAAGGGAAACCTAGGACTTCAGTTTCCACCCTATCACGTGTTCTCTCTATTATGACCGAAGGGTAGGAATACGATAGGATTTAGGGTTTAGTGGTGAGACGTTGCCTCTAAGAGTGATACCTAGCATCCCATTGGCCCGATATTCCAGTCGGTCCCCAGGATGATACGCTAGGACTACCCGGGTTCGGTCGGTGGGCATTTCCATGTCCATTAACACCGACCGACTCCGGGAGCACTAAGCTCGCAACGATTACTCCCGACATCTCATCCTGCCATTCCTACGAGCAAGGATTCAATGTCTATGCTAAGGGCGTGAGCTGTGTCTAGGGAGTCAACCACCAAGTTTATTCCCCCTTGGCCCGACGGTCAAAGGCGGTCTTTTTCCCGCCAATGATAATGAAACACCCCGCGTAACCATCTAAATTCGTAATTCATAGCGAAATCCTAGTCCTATGGACGCATTAGGGAGAACCCATGAAGGGGTTTCCACTAAAATCCCAGTTTAGGGAACTACTCACAAATCATAGCTAAAGTGCAATCTAAACAAAAATCAACGGTAGAAATCATGATCAGGCAATAGAAATGAGATACTAGCAATGCAATTAAGACTATATTAAAGTTTCAAGTCGATCGGAAGACTTACAAAAACAGATAAAATTCCAGCCGTCGCAATACAAAAAAGACAGAAAAAATTACAGGGTCCGTTTTCAGCAACCCTATGTCAACTATATATAGAAATCGACTTCTACCGATCGGTTGATGCTTCAACCGATCGGGTGAGCTGCTTGATGCTTCGGCCGTCGGCTTCGGGAGCTTCAACCGGACGCTGAGGAGAGCGGGTGGAGCCGTCGGTTCGATATTTGTGGCGATGCGGCATCAGGTGAACCGATCGGCTGAGTATTCAACCGATTGGTTGGAATTATCCCCAAAAGACAGAGAGTTCTGTCGATTTCACACGGTCAGCGAACCGGTCGGTTGAGCTCTCCGGGTCATTGTTTGGAAAATTTAGTACAGATGAACCGATTGGGTGAGATGTCACCCGATCGGTTGGAATTTAGCTCCAAATGGCCGAGAGCTCTGTTGGATTCAATCGGTCGACGAACCGATCGGTGGAGCTGCTCTTCACTTCAACCTCCGTCCGGGTCGGATACGATTGCATCAACCGATCGGGTGGCTGTGTCCACCCGATCGGTTGAGGGCTGAAATATAGCAATCTTCATCGTTTGACCCTCTGGATCGCGTGCGACTCCTCCCGTTGCTCCGGGGACTCGTGATATCTTCTTTATATGTCTCCTATGCTGGTAATCTCCTGCATTCACACAAAAACAGAAAGAAGTGAAAGAAAACTAAAAATCACAAGAAAATGGGCACGGGACGACAAAAAACAACGGAAAATCACAACGAAGACGTGCATGAATATATAAAATATAAACACACATCAAAATTCCCCAAGCTGAACCCTTCCTCGTCCTCGAGGAAGGCGAGTGAGAGTAGGAGCTCGGAGGGAGAAAATAGAGGGAGAGAGAAAGAGAAATCAAAATCCTAAATCGCCCGTCAGAGCCAACAGACTCAGACACACAACACTAAACAAGCATACGACAAAACACAACGCAAACCCAAGGAATATGAGTCCAAACAAGTGTCGTGGGCCCACGCGGTGAAGCACGAGTGAGTGTGGTCATGTGCTAGCGGATGGTGTCACTATCTACATTGTGCAGTAAAGCTCCATATACACATACCCAAGGAATGACCCAAGTATCGATTCGATTCGAAATTGCGGTGAATAAAAGCTCAAGCATGCATGAGAAGAGAGTAAGAATCGAAGCGTATCATGCATCAGGGACTCCACAGCTAGGGACTAGGAAATCACCACACTATCGCCTAGATAATAGCTTGAAATTTCCTATTCCAAGTGTTTTTGAAAATGATGGAGGTTAAGAAGATGTGGAGTAGAACACTTGGTGCAAACTCTTGCATTCCCTTTATTCTCGGTAGGTAGAAAAATATTCACACTGGAATTCTTTTTTGGGTTTTGGATATAGGTATTTTTTTGGATTTTTGGCTATACATATTTTTTTCTTTCTTTTCTCTTTTCTTTTCTTTTTGGGTTTTTCTTTTCTCTCTTTTTTTGGATTTTTTGGATTTTGGGATATATACATGTGTGTACTCTTCCATGGTGGAGAATGGTACACGACGAGGGGATTTGTACCAAGTAAAATAAAAAAGAAATCGGATTCTAAACACTTGGACCAAGGAGATTTTTCTCGCGAATCAGAGCTTAGGCTAAAATGGGTTATCCTAGTCCTAATTGTGGAATCCCGACACATGCGAATTAAAGTATACGATATATATATATATACTAGTCATTACCCGTGCCCATAGGGCACGGTTTATTTAATGGCTGAGTTTTTCTCCCCCACAAATTTCAAGTTCCCCAAATTTCAAGGTTTCCCAAAAAATTTCAAGTTTCCCCCCAAATTTAAGTTTTCCCCCAAAATTTAAGTCCTCCCAAAATTGTCATTACCACATAGGACAAACTTGCCACATAGGACAAAGCTTTGTCTTAGTAGGATAAGATTCAAAATCTTCAAAGAACTGGAAAAAAATGGTCGGAACGGGTGAGAATAAAAAGTCTGGGTGGGTGTGAGGGGAGGGTCTATGGGCAAAAATACAAAAACCGGGGATGTATGTGCAAAATTCCCCACCTCCTCTCTTATTCCTCAAAATATCATATCTTATATTTTCTTTTATCCAATTTCCTTGTTTTATATAATAGATATCCAAATGCCCTTATCCAATTTCTCATGTCCAAATTCTCTTATCCAATTTCTCTTGATAACATCCCTCTTTTATATAATAGAAAAATTTCAAGTTTCCCCCAAATTTAAGTTTCCCCCAAAATTTAAGTCTCCCCAAAATTGCCATTACCACCTTGGACAAACTTGTCACGTAGGAAAAAGCTTTGTCCTAGTAAGATAAGATTCAAAATCTTCAAAAAACTGGAAAAAATGGTCGGAAGAGGAGAGAATAAAAAGTGTGGGTGGGTGTGTGGAGAGGGTCCATGGGCAAAAATACAAAAACCGGGGTTGTATGTGCAAAATTCCCACCTCATCTTTTATCCCTCAAAATCTCATCTCTTATATTTTCTCTTATCCAATTTCCCTGTTATATATAATAGATATCCACATTCTCTTATCCAATTTCTCATGTCCAAATTCTCTTATCAATTTCTCTTGATAACATCCCTCTTTTATAATATAGATATCTCGTATCCAATTTCTCTTGTCCAATATCTCTTATCCAATTTCTCTTGATAATATCTCTCTTTTGTAATATAGATATCTCTTATCCAATTTCTCTTGATAACATCACTCTTTTATAATATAGATATTATCCAATTTCTATTGTCCAATATCTCTTATTCAATTTCTCTTGATAACATCCCTCTTTTATAATGTAGATATCTCTTATCCAATTTATCTTGTCCAATATCTCTTATCCAATTTCTCTTGATAACATCCCTCTTTTATAATATAGATATCTCTTATCCAATTTCTCTTGATAACATCCCTATTTTATAGAATAGATATCTCTCATCCAATTTCTCTTGTCCAATATCTCTTATCCAATTTCTCTTGATAACATCCCTCTTTTATAATATAGATATCTCTTATCCAATTTCTCTTGTCCAATATCTCTTATACAATTTCTCTTGATAACATCCCTCTTTAATAATATAGATATCTCTTATCCAATTTCTCGTGTCCAATATCTCTTATCCAATTTCCCTTGATAACATCCCTCTTTTATAATATAGATATCTCTTATCCAGTTTCTCTTGATAACATCCCTATTTTATAGAATAGATATCTCTTATCCAATTTCTCTTGTCCAATATCTCTTATCCAATTTCTCTTGATAACATCCCCCTTTTATAATATAGATATCTCTTATCCAATTTCTCTTGTCCAATATCTCTTATCCAATTTCTCTTGATAACATCCCTCTTTTATAATATAGATATCTCTTATCCAATTTCTCTTGTCCAATATCTCTTATCCAATTTCTCTTGATAACATCCCTCTTTAATAATATAGATATCTCTTATCCAATTTCTCTTGTCCAATATCTCTTATCCAATTTCTCTTGATAACATCCCTCTTTAATAATATAAATATCTCTTATCCAATTTCTCTTGTCCAATATCTCTTATCTAATTTCTCTTGATAACATCCCTCTTTTATAATATAGATATCTCTTATCCAATTTCTCTTGTCCAATATCTCTTATCCAATTTCTCTTGATAACATCCCTCTTTTATAATATAGATATCTCTTATCCAATTTCTTATGTCCAAATTCTCTTATCCAACTTCTCTTGATAACATCCCTCTTTTATATAATAGATATCTCTTATCCAAATCCTCTTGTCCAATATCTCTTATCCAATTTCCCTTGTTAACATCCCTCTTTTATAATATAGATATCTCTTATCCAAATCCTCTTGTCCAATATCTCTTATCCAATTTCGCTTGATAACATCCCTCTTTTATAATATAGATATCTCTTATCCAATTTCTCTTGTCCAATATCTCTTATCCAATTTCCCTTGATAACATCCCTATTTTATAATATAGATATCTCTTATCCAATTTCTCTTGTCCAATATCTCTTATCCAATTTCTCTTGATAACATCCCTCTTTTATAATATAGATATCTCTTATCCAATTTCTTATGTCCAAATTCTCTTATCCAACTTCTCTTGATAACATCGCTCTTTTATATAATAGATATCTCTTATCCAATTTCTCTTGTCCAAATTCTCTTATCCAATTTCTCTTGATAACATCCCTATTTTATAGAATAGATATATATATATATATATATATATATATATATATATATATATATATATATATATATATCATGCATTTAGAAGCAGACAGGAGAAGAAAATACCGCAAATTCAAATCGAAGCATGATAATCTAGGGGTCAACCAAGGACATGTATATAAATCAACATCACAAAGTAGAAGCACACTATAAGCTAGTCACGACACACGACTCACGACTCACGACTCACATAAAAGCAAAGTGGACCCACGATGCATGAAATGCAATAGGACTCGGCTTCCTTGGGTTAGTGAATGTGATTATCGAAGCCATGCTAGGTGTGTGTGAAGTTTTGTGGCAATTCATCATATGGGGTCATCTCTAGGAGAGAGAGAACAAAAGATGAGAAGAAAAAGAAAACCACGATAAAAACGAATCAAAAATGAAGAAAAAGGCACAACTGACGCACGAAGTGCGACTCCCCCAAGCTGAAACTTGCATTGCCCTCAATGCAATAGTAGTGAATACGGGAGGGTAATGAAAATGGGGGGGAATACGCACCGACACAAAAAAGAATGAAAAACAAGAAAAACACACATACGAAATAGGAAAAATAAAGAAAAAGACACACACAAAATAAGAGAAAGAAAAGAACATCAGCACGTAACATATAAACATGCACACTAGAACGAAAAACACACGACAACACACAGAGAACGAATTCCCCCAAGCTAAACATGACAATGCTAGCAATATGATATGATCAATGGTGATGCCGAAATATGCAAGGGGGGAAGTCAATCAGAGCCGCTGTCAGTAGAATGGTAGGGAGAAGGTGAGGAAGGTGGGGAATAGTGGATGAAGGAATCCTCTGAGGACGAATGAGAGGTGTGTCGATAGGAGAAGGAGGGGCAACAGGCTGGATCACCGGAGGATCGAAATTTATTGGTGGATCGTGGTGGATAATAATGGCACCGGGTGAACCGACACACGGGTGCCAATCGGGAGGTTCCAAGGGTGGAAAATGTACGAGTGTGGCATACCAAGGATCCGGGTAGAACTCCCATGGTAGATGTGAAATGCAAATGGGGAGGCGCTCAGGAGATGAGGGTGGGAGGATGGCAAAAGGAGTGTTGGCAGGACTATAGAGGTAGACTACATGCTCCTCACCAATGGGAGTTAGCATACCGATATCGATCAAGTAGTCCCGATCGATACGGTTACATCCCAGTAGAATAGGGAGGCGGGGCAGCAGCCTCAAAACATAACTGACAATAAGAGTGATCATCCCACCACAGCAGATCGAACCAGAGGTTGCGCGGCTAACAGATAAGATCTCATGGATGATCCATTGAGTGGTGTTTATGGGTAATGGGATACGTCCATGAATCCTGTCGTGGGACATGGCGTAAAGAAAGAAGAGCTCATCCTGAGGCACCGTGTAAACATCCACACGGGAGAAGATGGTGTTGGCAAGGAAGCAATGGGCGAAGCGGTAGCATGGATGTATGATGCAGGAGGCAAGAGCTACCGATGGAAAGGTGGTATACCGGGTGAATCGTTGCCAAACGCCATCATACCGAAAGTAAGAAAAGATATCAGACTGATCATGAGTTGAACATTCACATGACGATCGGGGTGAGGGAAATTCAGAATATTGTTAAGCTCGGCAAGGCTCATAGAATAATTGCCATTGAAGGCGCGGAAGGTGAAGCCACAATCGGACACTTCGAGAGAACTGAGGAACTCGAGTGTGAGATTTCTGTATGTGTGTTCATGGGCACACATAAGGAAGTCGGAACCAATGAAGCAAAAAAGGGTGCTGACGCCCATAAAGAGTCCAAGAGATTCGAGAGTGGGGGAATCGGTGAAAAGAGTAGGTCGCATGGGCTGATGAAGCACGGCGTGCAGACGCGCAGATTGCTCTTCATAAATTGGGTTAATGCCAAGGAATGATTGGGGAAAGTAGGGGGTGTCTGCGTGAAGATGAGGTAATCTCTGTTCCCTTCCTAGACATGGTGATGACGTGGAGGGACAATGATAAAGGGGGGGGGGGGGTGTTGGATATGGACGACATGTATACACCCATGAGGAGATGTATGAGGGTATATGGACCTCGGATGTCGCGTACATGAAAGCATGTGCGAAGGGAACCTTTTCATGTGTGAAAAGGACCACTCAATAAGTGGAAAAAGTCACTTTATAAGTGCATAAAGGCACTTGATAAGTGAATAATGAAGAGGATAAGCAAGGGTGTAAATAGAAGCCAATAGGCTTATATGTAGTTATTTCCTACAATAACTACCCCTAAAGCCTATAAATAGGACCCAAGGGCAAGGCATTTTACACTAATTCTTCATGCCATAAGTTTGCATAAGGCAAACTTTTTCCTCTTCTCCCTTCCATTTAGTTCTTCTTCCAAATAGAGATTTAGACGGTGGAAACGCTGCTTCGATCCTCTGTGACGAAGTACCGACCGTTGTGGCGAATCCAAGGGTAAAGTTCAGAGACTACAGCGTAGCGTACGCTAACATAAGTTCTCTTTCGATCCTCCATCTCTGCCTGACGGAATCCTACATTGCCAGGGCGCCTGGCCCTGGCCTCAGCCAGGGACGGCCTCTGCCCTGGCAGTAGCCAGCGCCGGCCCTGGCCGAGGCCAGGGCCTGGCCGGCCCTGGCCGAGGCCAGGGCCTGGCCAGAGGGCGCCCTGGCCTCCGGCCATGGCCTGGCCAAGGCCAGGGCCTGGCCGGCCATGGGCCAAGGCCAAGGCCGGCCCTGGTATCGGCCAGGGCCAGGCCAGGCCGAGGAACCCTACGGTGCCGTCGGTTTCGTCCCCGGCCACCTGCTTGACCGGCCCATACGGGACCGGGGGCAGTTGCATACGGCAAAACCCAACGAAAGGAGGAATCCGGCCTTGGCGCGACCACGGCTCGACCCCGGCAATGACCGGTGCAGGCCAACACCTCCCGCTGCAAAATACGTTTGAAAAATACGTTTTTCAAAATACATTTTTCAAAAACGCTTTTCTGCTGCAAGTACTATAAGAGTACTATTATTTGATAAAGTGATGGGGAAATATTGAAAGTTGTTCTAGATGGTGATTGGCATCGTGATCTTCTTTCCGATTCTTGATCAACATCTTCAATATTTTTCGAAAGTAACTTATCAAATGAAAAATTTATGCAATGTTTTTGATTGAACTTGTTTTATGTCTTTTGCAGCATTTTAAAATTGAAATGTCTTCCGCTGCTAAGAACATCGTCGCTGAGTTAAACAAAGGTGAAAAATTCAACGGTGATAATTACAAGCTATGGTCCATGAAGATACAATATGTTCTAGAGGAGCAAGATGTGCTCGAAACTCTGAAGAACATAATGATTGAACCTGAGTTAGGCACTACGGCCCAACACAGAAGAGACAAGGAAGCTTTTGATGCTTGGTCTTGGAAGAACAAAATTGCTCGCATTACGTTGCTGTCAAGTATGGCAGACGACATAATGCAGATCTTCCGAGAACATGACCGAGCTATGGACATATGGTCCAAGCTAGAGGAGAAGTTTGGTGGCATCTCGGTGACCAAACTTCGCTCTTTAACTATAAGATTCGATTCGTACAAAAAGTGTCGAGATCATTCCATGGGAATGCATCTACGACACATGGCGAATCTTATTTCAGAGTTAAAGGATGCATGTCATGTGCTCACTGATGAGCAACAAATCCAAGCGGTCATACGTTCCCTACCAATCAAATGGGAACAAATGAAGATGCATCTCACTCATAATGAGAGCATCAAGAATTTCAGCGATGTTTCTAAGCACCTCGAGTTAGAGGAAGAGCCGCTTGCAGCTGCCAAGCCAAGTGCAGAAGTGCACATGGTTGCTAGTTCCTCACACAGAGGACAGAAATGTAAACATCACTCGAAGTTTGCTCATGACCAGCAAAAGCAACCAGTGTCTACCAAGAAACCCAAACGGAAGGGTGGGAATAAGAAATGGCACAAGAAGAAAGACTTGAAGAGGATCAAGTGCTTCAAGTGCAACAAGTTAGGTCACTATGCCCGTTCATGTACGGATGGAGGTGACAAGGTAACTTGTAATAATACTAGTTACATATGTGTTTCTAGTTCAATATTTCTTGTAGAATCTAATCCTTTTTGGATAATTGATTCAGGTCCCACCGACCACATAGCAAGGGACAGACGGTCCTTCGTGGAGTATCACTGGATACCCCAAGGAACGAAGTGGATATATGTAGGAAACAACACACGTGTTGAAGTGAAAGGCGTTGGTACGTGCAAGCTCGTCTTGGACAACGGCCGCACTATCTTACTTCATGATGTCCTCTTCGCTCCAGATATTCGAAGGAATATTATATCTGTGGTTGTATTAATGGGTCTTGGTTATAGTTGGTTTTTTCATGATTGTAATGTGGATTTGTCTTGTAATAACTCTGTAATTGGTTCTGGGTATGTTTTTAAGGGATTCATTGTATTAAATACTATGTACGATTCCTCTAATTTTAATGAAAATTTTCGTGTCGCAAATTCTTCGATTTATGAATCTGATGTAATTTGTTGGCACGCACGGCTTTGTCACATTGGACCAACACATATGGATAGACATGCCAAACATGGCCTTCTATCCAATGTATCAAAGGTCGAAATGTCGACTTGCGAACATTGCCTTGTAGGGAAATCTTGTCGCAAGCCATTTGGAACCGGCACAAGGGCCGAGGTTCCCTTGCAGCTTATCCATTCGGACATATGTGGTCCGATGAATATCAAGACAAGACGCGGGAAGTCATACTTCATCACTTTTATTGATGACTTCACCCGATTCAGACATATCTATTTGATATCCCACAAAAGTGAAGCATTAACCTGCTTTAAAAACTATATGAGTTCAGTGGAAAATCAATTAGATCGTAAGATTAAGGTCTTGCGAACCGATAGAGGCGGTGAATGTCAATCAGCAAGTTTTAAGGAACTTTGTGATGAAAAGGGCATAATTCATCAGGTAACTATGCCTTATACTCCACAACAAAATGGTGTTGCTGAAAGGAGGAATAGGACTTTAATGGAAATGGTCCGTTCAATGATGGCGCAAGCTAACTTGCCAATCACCTTTTGGGGTGATGCATTATTGACGGCTGCTTTCATCTTGAACCGCGTACACTCGAAATCAGTTAGCTCCACTCCTTATGAGTTGTGGAACCAAAGGTCTCCTGACTTAAGCATTTTAAAACCTTGGGGGTGTACATCCTACGCACATATTTTCTCCCGTAAGTATGGAAAACTTGGGCCAAGGGGAGGAAATGTATCTTTATACCATACGCAGAAAACTCCAAAGGTTATGTTTTCATTGGTCAGGAAGACAATGGAGGACTAATTGAATTTGAGTCGAGGGATGTGACTTTCTTGGAAAATGAGTTTCCAAGACAGGGCGAGATAAGCCAGGACTTATCTCTATTTGAGATTTATGATCAAGATGGATTACCTTATTCGAGTGGGAGAATTCTTGGTGAAGACGAAAATACGTTTCAACCTTCACCAATGGATGATACGAATGATGTGAATCCTATTCCATATGGGAATAATGATCCAAGTGGGAACAATTCTAACCACATTCCAAGTGGGAGTGATATTAGAATTGATCCAAATTCGAGTCAACAAGGACTTGAAGAATCTCAAATACGACGTAGTAGTCATACAAGGTTAACTCCTCTAAGATTTGAGGATGAATTCCCACAAACCTTTATGACTTTACTACAAGATGATGACGAGCCTGCTACTTTCAAACAGGCAGTATCATGCCCTGCAAAAGACAAATGGATGGGAGCGATGAAGGAGGAATTAGAATCCATGAAAATTAACCGAGTTTGGGACTTGGTTAACTTACCCAGAGGACGTAGAGCTATTGAGAACAAATGGGTTCTCAAGATCAAGCATAAGGCTGATGGCTCTATAGACAGATATAAAGCTCGCCTTGTCGCGAAAGGTTTTACGCAACAGGAAGGGATAGACTACGAAGAGACCTTCTCACATGTTGTTCGTTTTACCTCGATTCGCTTGATTCTGGCTTTGGTAGCTTGCTTAGACCTCGAATTACATAAAATGGATGTAAATATTGCCTTTCTCAATGGAGAATTGGACGAGGAGATCTATATGGAACAACCAACAGGGTTTGTAAAACAAGGAAACGAACATAAGATTTGTAAACTTCGCAAGCCAATATATGGTCTTAAACAATCCTCGAGGCAATGGTATATACGATTTCAAGAAGTTGTCTTATCAAATGGTTTTACCATGCTTGATGAAGATAACTGTGTATATATCAAGAGGATCAAAAGCAAGTATGTTATTATGTCTCTATATGTAGATGACATTTTAATAGCCGGAAATGACAAAGGCTTTGTGATGGATATCAAGGCTTGGCGTTCATCAGTATTTGAGATGAAAGACATGGAAGAAGCCGCATATATCCTTGGAGTTAAGATTTCATGGAATCGTTCGAAGAAACTTCTTTCTCTTTCACAAGAGACTTATATAAAGAAGTTTCTAGAACGTTTTAATATGCAGGACTGTAAGTCCATTGATACTCCTATAAGCAAATACAATAATTTATGTCTGAAAATGTGTCCAAAGAACTAAAAGGAAAAGGAAATTATGGAAAAAGTTCCATATTCCAGTGCAGTTGGTAGTCTTATGTACGCTATGATGTGTACAAGACCGGACATCTGTTTTGCCGTTGGAATGGTAAGTCGTTACCAATCCAATCTAGGGCAAGCACACTGGAAAGCGGTTAAGAGGATAATGCGGTATCTTAAAGGGACTGCGGACTATGCTTTATGCTATCAAGGAGATGCCTTGAGGCTCGAAGGCTACACTGATGCTGATTGGGCGGGTGATCTCGATGAGCGATGATCGACCTCAGGACATGTTTTTCTTGGACTCTAATTGGTTCCTTTAGATTTGACTGGGTGATCGCTATCTTATCCTGTTGCTTATGGACTATGGTCAATTCGGTCCGGCGGGGCATGTTAGAAAAGCGAGTCAAGTCAAGATCGAAAGGATCGCAAAAAGTGGAAGATTAATTTCATATTCACATTTGGACTTTAAAGATTCAAAGCTAGCCAGCCTATTGTAATCCAGATGGGATTCAATTGTTGAATATAAAGTATAAGAAATGTGAAGAAATAATCTAGGGTAAAACATGCGTTAATCTACTCAAACTTTGCACCCCAAAGAGTGTTGTGTATCTCTAACAAGTGCACAACAGCGGACTCTATGCGCATGACGGTCACACGGTCTATTTCTCGGTATGATAAATAGAAGAACTAAAGGAAAAGATGTTTCCTTACAATCCCCTCAAGTGTGAGTGGGAGATGTTGGATATGGACGACATGTATACACACATGAGGAGATGTATGAGGGTATATGGACATCAGATGTCGCGTACATGAGAGCATGTGGGAAGGGAACCTTTTCATGTGTGAAAAGGACCACTCGATAAGTGGAAAAAGTCACTTTATAAGTGCATAAAGGCACTTGATAAGTGAATAATGAAGAGGATAAGCAAGGGTGTTAATATAAGCCAATAGGCTTATATGTAGTTATTTCCTACAATAACTACCCCTAAAGCCTATAAATTGGACCCAAGGGTAAGGCATTTTACACTAATTCTTCATGCCATAAGTTTGCATAAGGCAAACTTTTTCCTCTTCACCCTTTCATTTAGTTCTTCTTCCAAACAGAGATTTAGACGGTGGAAACGCTGCTTCAATCCTCTGTGACGAAGTACCGACCGTTGTGGCAAATCCAAGGGCAAAGTTTAGAGACTACAGCTCAGCGTACGCTAACGTAAGTTCTCGTTCGATCCTCCATCTCCGCGCGACGGAATCCTACAGAGGGGTGTCCATGATGATGATAAGGCAGATGAAGCAGATAGACACAAATTCAAGACATTACATATAAGGAAATAAATATGAAGAGTGAAAAGAGATTACCCAGCAATGATGCAAGTCCAAACTCCCGAAAGATTCCATGCCGTATAAAGGAATAATCTGGGGACCCGCCGCTCGTTAAACCGTCAAGGAAGAAAATTTTGAAAATGGGGGCTGGGGTTAGGGTTTCAGCGATTTGTTGGTGAATGTGGTCAATGGGGAGGATATTGATGGTGGGGGAGTATGTGAAAAGGATGGGGGTGTGATCTCGGGGGTGGAGGGATCTGTGGGGGAGATCAATTTGGAAGGTGGGAGGAGGGAACGTGCGAATTTGAAATGTGGGAGTCTGGTGAACGAATTCAGGTGAGGGGGGGGGGGGGTATTTATAAGAGAATTGGCGAACCGATCGGGTGAGGGTTCACCCAATCGGTTGGGTAAATTTTCAAAATTCCTGTCGGTCAGCAGATACAGGTGAACCGATCGGGTGAGATTTCACCTGATCGGTTGACCGCTTCCCAAGTTTTCCCGAGAGCAGTGTGCTTTTCACCCGGACATCCCCCCGAGCTTAGCCTCAGCTCAACCGATCGGGTGATTTAACCTTAAAAATTCTCGAGGGCTCTTTAGCGTCACCCGATCTTCCACCCGGTCAGCCTCATACGCCACCCGATCGGTTCGCTGTTGCGCTGACACAATCCATCTTCAGACACGGTCCAACCGATCGGTTGATTCATCATCCAATCGGTTGGGGATGATTTCCCGCATAATTTCAAAGATTGACCTAAGTTTCTCGACGGAGACCCCCGTTGCTGAATTTATTCACTAAAAATTAGAGAAATAATCCTAAAAATAACGAAGAAAGTTTAGAACATGGGTTGCCTCCCATGAAGCGCTGTTGTTTAAAGTCGTTTGCTTGACTCCTCATTTAGTGGTCAATTCGGATATGGAGGATTTGTAGATGAGCCTTCGGTCGTTGAGATTTCGACCGGAGAGATTGCTGGTTCACTAATCGCATAATGTTTTAGACGCTGCCCATTGACTTTGAACGGCTCATCTCTTCCCATTATCTCAATTGCTCAGTGCGGGAAGACCTTGGTGACGCGGAAGGGAACAAGAGAACTTATCCCATTATCTCCCATTATCTCTTCCCACCTCGACTTGAGCTTTCTAGGAAAAAGCCTCAGCCTCGAGTTGAACAAGAGAACTAAGTCTCCTTCCTTGAATTTTTTCTTCAGAATGCACATATCGTGAAACCGCTTCAACTTTTCCTTGTAGATCCGGGCATTTTCGTAAGCATTAAGCCGGATCTTGTCAAGCTCATTCAGTTGTAGCTGTCGGTGGCCTCCAACTTCCTTGGCGTCAAAATTCAGATTCTTGACGGCCCAAAATACTTTGTGCTCCAATTCCACGGGCAGCTGGCATGCTTTCCTGTAGACAAGTCGGTAAGGGGTTGTGTCGATCGAAGTCTTGAACGCAATCCTGTAAGCCCAGAGTGCGTCTGAAAGTTTCAATGACCAATCCTTCCTAGAGTTGGCCACCGTCTTCTCCAATATGCTCTTGATCTCTCTGTTCGAAACTTCCATTTGGCCGCTTGTCTGTGGATGATAGGCACGTCCGATTCGGTGTTTCACCCCGTACTTCTTCAAGAGAGCTTCGAATTTCTTCTCTATAAAGTGGCTCCCTCCGTCACTGATCAAAACTCGAGGCACGCTGAATCTCGGGAAGATATTGTTTTTAAAGAATTTGGCGACCATCCGGGAATCATTAGTGGGGCTGGCTATCACTTCTACCCACTTAGACACATAATCCACGGCTACCAAGATATACTGATTCCCAGAGGACAAGGGGAACGGTCCCAAGAAGTCAACTCCCCACACATCAAAGATCTCGACCTCTAAAATGTAGTGCTCAGGCATTTCGTTCCTTTTGGAGATGTTTCCTGTTCTCTGGCATTTGTCGCAAGCCTGGACATAAGCGTATGTGTCTTTGAAAAGGGTCGGCCAATAGAATCCACTCTGTAGGATCTTCAACGTTGTCTTGTAAGCACTCGCATGGCCTCCACACTACTAATCATGGCAATGAGAGATTATGGAGGTCGCCTCAGTTTCGGGAATGCATCTTCGTATCACCCCATTGTTATAGGTCTTGTACAAATATGGGTCGTCCCAATAAAATTTTCAGACCTCGTGAAAGAATTTCTTCTTTTGCTGATAGCTCACGTTGTGGGGGACGATGGCACATGTCAAATAATTGGCGATGTCGGCAAACCATGGAGTCCAAGCGAAAGAGACGGAGAAGAGATGTTCGTCAGGGAGTGATTCGTCAATGGGAGTAGCATCTGGATCGAGAGTATGCATTCTCAACAAGTGATCAGCAACGACATTCTCGGCCCCCTTCTTGTCCTTGATCTCAAAGTCGAATTCCTGGAGGAGGAGAATCCACCTTATGAGCCGCGGCTTAGCATCCTTCTTGCTCAAAAGGTATTTGAGAGCCGCGTGATCCGTGTGCACGATTACCTTGGCACCAACAAGATACTGCCGGAACTTGTCCATGGCATAGATGACAGCTAGCAATTCTTTCTATGTGGTCGTATAGTTCCTTTGGGCTACATTGAGGGTCTTGCTCGTATAGTATATAACATGTATATTTTTATCCTTCATCTGTCCCAAGACGGCCCCAACTGCATAATCGCTAGCATCGCACATTAACTCGAATGGTAGACTCCAGTCTGACGGCTGAATCACGGGTGCGGAGATGAGAGCTTGCTTCAGAAGGTGGAAGTCTTCCATACACTTGTCGTCGAATATGAAAGGCGCATCCTTCACAAGTAGTTGAGTCAAGGGCCTGGAAATCTTGGAGAAGTCTTTTATGAAGCGGCGGTAGAATCCCGCGTGCCCTAAAAACCCACGGACTCCCTGAAGGTTAAGTGGAGGCGGAAGTTTTTCGATCTCTTCTACCTTTGCCTTGTCTACCTCGATCCCCCTTGAGGAGATGACGTGCCCTAATACAACTCCTTCTTGGACCATAAAATGACATTTTTCCCAATTCAGAACTAGTCCTTTATCTTGGCATCTTTCCAAGACTTTTGTCAGGTTGCGGAGACACGAGTCAAACTCTGTTCTGTAGACGGTGAAGTCATCCATGAAGACATCTATTATATCCTGGGAGAAGTCAGAGAAGATTAAGGACATTAATCTTTGAATATAGCCGGTGCATTGCAAAGCCTAAACGGCATTCTCCTGTAGGCATACGTCCCAAAAGGACAAGTAAAAGTCGTCTTCTCCTGGTCATCATTATGGATGGGGGTTTGTAGAAAGCCGGAGTATCCATCCATGAAGCAGAAGTAGTTGTGCTTTGCCAGCCTCTGGAGCATCTGATCAATGAAAGGAAGACGATATTGATCCTTCCTTATGGCCTTGTTCAGGTTACGGTAGTCGATGCACATCCGGTACCCCATGACGGTCCTAGTGGGTATGAGCTCGTTTTTCTCTTTACGAATTACCGTCATTCCTCCTTTCTTGGGTACAACGTGCACCGGGCTAATCCAGCGACTGTCGGAGATAGGGTATATGATCCCGGCATGTAGGAGTCTAATAATCTCCTTCTTGACCACCTCCATCATGATGGGATTCAGTCTTCGTTGTGGCTCAATTGAGGAGGCTTGCTCGTCTTCAAGCAGTATCCTATGTGAGCAAAGCCCCAAGCTCACTCCCTTCAAATCTTCGATTGCATACCCAAAAATATTCTTAAATATTTTTAAAACACCAAGTAGTTTGGTCATTTGGTCTTCAGGCAGCGAGGAGTTCACTATGACCGGCAGCGTCGAATTCTCCCCCAACTATTCATACTTCAGTCCCGTAGGTAACTCTTTCAACCCAACCTCTTGGGGTCCCGACACGTACTTCTCAAGCCGAGCATCCTCCAGTGAAAGGACTTCTTCCTGGGTCTCCTGGAGGCCAGCATCCGAAATTTCACTTCCACCCGTGGTTTTGCAAGACGAAGCTTCGCAAGGCAAAGAGGGGATAAGTGAGGAGGGCTTTGGGTCTTTCTCAGGTAAATGATGATGATCCGGGTAGAAGGCCTCAACACAAAAACAGGTCTCAACAGTCGATAGTTCTCCACCACTACTTTCAGCTTCCTCACTGTCCCAATATCCAGGGTGCTCTATAGATGTCTGCAAGGGAAAGATTGATTCCGGTTTGACATACTTGATGAACTCCGTCTGATAGTCCTCCGGGCAAAACTCCTCGTGGGTGTATAATTCTTCCCTACTGACTTCGGAACTGGGTACGTCGATATACGTAGCTTCATCTGGAGGAAAGAAAGTTGTCGAGATCGGATGCTGCTGCACATCATGATACCTCCTCTGATTTTCTACAGCTGCTGACAGAAGGGATAGGATGTTCGAGGCGCTTAGAGATTCTGTCAAATTCTGTGCCAAACAGTTGACGTGGTGCGAATGATCCCAGATATTGCCCGAAACGGCACACAACATCCTTGTTACGGAGCAGAAAACCTGTAAGAAAAGGAGAGAGGGAGAACTGCACGGATAGAAAACACGTCAATAGCATGGGTTGTATGAATGGGGAGGTGAGGAGTAGTGGTGGTAGTATGGCGACTCAGTATACCAATTCTATACAACTAATATATACAATATGTCGAAGTAAAATAAAAAAGGTGTAGAATGCGAAAATTATCGCGGGGTGAAGATGTGAGCTAGACTCAAGGGTTCACTGGGTCCTAAAACAAACAATCACGTTGCATTCCCGGCAGCGGCGCCATAAAGCTTGACGTCCCCTAGTTTTGAGCATGCAAGTTTAATAGGATTGGGGATACCAGATTTAAATATTTATACCGCAAGCGAACGGTGTTGTAGTATGGCTTGTGGGTCGAATACAGGGAGGCGTGTGTTGTGCTTGTGTCAAAGAGGAACCGGTTCACCCTACGGGTGAGCTAGCCCGAACGATTGATGGTTGTCACAAAAAATAGATACGAAGGATAAACGATATAAAGGAAAACCTAGGACTTCGGTTTCCACCCTATCATGTGTTCTCTCTATTACGACCGACTGGCAGGAGTACGATAGGATTTAGGGTTTAGTGGTGAGACGTTGCCTCTAACAGTGATACCTAGCATCATATGGGCCCGATATTCCGGTCGGTCCCCAGGTTGATATGCTAGGACTACCCGGATTCGATCTGTGGGCATTCCCATGTCCATTAACACCGATCGACTCCGGGAGCACTAAGCATGCAATGATTACTCCCGACATCTCATCCTGCCGTTCCCACGTGCAAGGATTCAATGTCTATGCTAAGGGTGTGAGCTGTGGCTAGGGAGTCAACCGCCAAGTTTATTCCCCCTTGGCCCGATGGTCAAAGGCGGTATTTTTCCCGCCAATGACAATGAAACACTCCGCGTAACCATCTAAATTCCTAATCCCTATCAAAATCCTAGGCCTATGGACGCATTAGGGAGAACCTATGAAGGGGTTTCCACCAAAATCCTAGATTAGGGAACTACTCACAAATCACAGCTAAAGTGTAATCTAAACAAAAATCAACGGTAGAAATCATGATCAGGCAATAGAAAAGAGATGCTAGCAATGCAATTAAGACTATATTAAAGTTTCAAGTCGATCGGAACACTTACAAAAACAAATAAAATTCCAGTCGTCGCAATTCAAAAAAGAAAGAAAAAATTACATGGTCCGTTTTTAGCAACCCTAGGTCAACTATATATAGAAATCGACGTCACCTGATTGGTTGAAGCATCAACCGATAGGGTGAGCTGCTTGATGCTTCGGCCGTCGGCTTCGGGAGTTTCAACTGGGCACTGAAGAGAGCGGGTGGAGCCGTCGGTTCGATATTTGGGGCGATGCGGCATCAGGTGAACCGATCGGTTGGAATTATCCCCAAAAAGACAGAGAGTTCTGTCGATTTCGCACGGTCAGTAAACCGGTCGGTTGAGCTCTCCGGGTCATTGTTTGGAAAATTCAGTACAGATGAACCAATCGGGTGAGATGTCACCTGATCGGTTGGAATTCAGCTCCAAATGGCCGAGAGTTCTGTTGGATTCAACCGGTCGATGAACCGGTCGGTTGAGCTGCTCTTCACTTCAGCCTCCGTCCGAGTCGGATATGAGTGCATCAACCGATTGGGTGGCTGTGTCTACCCGATCGGTTGAGGGTTGAAATATAGCAATCTTCATCGTTTGACCCTCTGGATCGTGCGTGACTCCTACCGTTGCTCCGGTGACTCATGATATCTTCTTTATATGTCCCCTACGCTGGCAATCTCCTGCATTCCCATAAAAACACAAAGAAATGAAAGAAAACTAAAAATCACAAGAAGATGGGCACGAGATGATGGAAAACAACGGAAAATCACAACGAAGTTGTGCGTGAATATATAAAATATAAACACACTTCAGAGAGAATATTTTTTTTGTTCTCTACAAGACGCCGATAACTATGGAGATATGCAATTCTTGTGAATGGAAAGCTTTATGTGCTTGACGGTCCCCCATAATACCTAACTATGGGACTTCTTATTCCACATGTTCCAAGAGTCTCTGTTAGTTGAACCGCGTCCATCGTTAGTATCTTTCTATTTTCTATTTATTTATCAATGACATCTGACACCCGTGAAAACTCTTTCATTTCATAGAAGTTAATTATTAAAATTGAATATTAAGAAGCAAATAGCATTTCCTATTGATTTGTCCACATGACTGGACCTATGATTTTGAATTATCCGTTGCTACGCTGTTCCCAAGGACTAAAGCATGTTTTGCTCCCTCTATTGATAGATCAGAGGCCCTCATGTCGGCCTGAATGAAAGGCTCCTTCATGAAGTAGTCCCATCACCCTCGGGCTAGCACCAACTAAGAGGAGGTAGGGCTCTGGCTCTCTCCAACCATTCCGAAGAGTCGAGATCTCGTAAAAGAAAAACAAGTTAGAGGTTTGGACAGAAAGAGTTCATCAGTGAAGTGAGGGAGCCTTCTTAAAGCCTCCTTTTTCATGAAAGAGGGTCAGGCGAAAAAGAGCGACATGTAATGACCTGATAGCTACTGCACAAGTACTAAGGGGGGGTGAATAGTACTTTAAAATAATCAAGATAATTATTCCTAATTATTGTGAAAACTCAACCAACAATGCGGAATGAAAATTGACAAACAAGAATTAAGCAATGCAAACAAGCGATGTAACGGGTTCGGATCCACCCAAGTCTCCCCGACTTGTTACCGGCGATCCTACGTCCCAGACACCCGGATCCCCTCCGGCTACTTGAGTTAGAATCCTCTAACCCAAGTTTTGCACTATGAAATTCTTGTAGAAACTACTACAAGATCAAATCATACACAAAAGAAAACGTGACTCCCACAACCCGGGTTCACGATCTTCTCTTACAACCGAGAGATAAACTTAATAGCAAAGTAAATGAAACAATAAAACACTTACCAACAAAATCCTATGCCTTGAGTAAACTTACAGATTTTAGGGCAAGGAATATTTTGAAGGAGAGAATGTCACCAAACCCTAGCTTCACCAAGATGAACAGCGATCGAAGGCTAGGAAGGAGTTGGTGACTTTGAATCAAGCTCTTGGCTTGAGTGGCTCACAATGAAGAGAATCTCTTTTGAGGAAATTTGGTCTCAAGGAGTTTGGAGAGATTCTATGTGAGAAGAGAGAGCTTGGAAATGAGAATTGAATGCTTTCTCTTTGATTCTCTAAAACTCAATAATGGCAGCCTTGAATGCTCTGTTAGAAGCACTTCAAGTATATATAGGATATAGAGAAGAGAGAAGCAAAATCGTGTTGGTAGCAACGATCTATGAACTTCGTGTTTGATGATAACAAACGTGTATGAACGTTTTTAACGTGTGTGTTGAGTGTTTCAGGAATGGCGAACGTGTGATTCATTCACAGGAGAGACTTGGTCAATGTGCAAAGGAGAAAGGGGTGAACCAAGCTTGTGTTGTCTTATATTTACTGGAATCAAATCCTAATCCTATTCCGTATCAAGTCCAAACTCCTTTTTCATTGCAAATCACCATATCATTAGGATTCCCTATAGCCTGATTAATTCTAGCCATTGATCTCCTCTCCTTGTTGCAAACCTCCTAGCGTACCCTATATAAGCATCTCATATCAAAAACCTAGTGGCCGAATTTTTCATCCAAAAATTTCTGAGTGCTGCATTATTCTGTTAAAGGGGGTGCGTACAATTTTTGAGGCAACATGTTCAGGAGAGGACGGCCACAATTGTAATTAAAAACCCACGCCGTATTATTTTCACTCTCTCCAAAAAAACCCTTGAATGTCGTAACCTCTTGGCTAAGATCCGAGGAAAAGCCAAAATTAACCTAGCAACAAAAGGAGATGTGCACAGCCGCACAAATAGACAGATGGCATCTTTTTTCTCCTTCTTGAATCAAATAAAAAAAAGGTGATAGTTGACAGCCGAAATTTTGGTTGAAGATTCTCCAAGAGCAGCAAAGCAGGTTTAGAGGATCTAGTCTAGATATTTAGATGACCATGAATATATCTGATTGTGCTTTTGCTGAAGGTCAGTCTATAGCCCGTCCCCCTAAGTTTAACGGTGTAGACTTTGCATATTGGTATGCTAGGATGAAAATCTATTTGGTGCATGTAGATTATGATGTGTGGGATATTGTTGAAAATGTTTATAGTCTACCTACTATTAAAATTGAAGGCACTGTTTTGATTAAGCCTAAAGACAGGTGGGATTTAGCTGATAGGAAACTTTATACTCTTAATGGTAAAGCTATGAATGTGCTTATATGCTCTCTTGATAAATCTGAGTTTAATCGTATCTCACATTGTCTAACTGTGCAGGAAATCTGGCATACTCTGGAGGTGACACAGGAGGTAACATCGCAAGTAAAGGAATCCAGACTTGTGTTGCTGAGTACTGAATATGAGAGCTTCCGCATGCTGCCAACAGAATCAGTTAAAGACATGTTTGCGAGGTTCACAGACATCGTCTACAAATCCAGTTCCCTCGGTAAGCCATACTCTAGCCATGAACTTGTACGAAAGATCTTAAGGGCGCTACTAAGCTTGTTCAGGCCTAAAGTCACCGCTATTCAAGAAGCTAAGGACTTGTCAACAATGAAAGTGGAGGACTTGATAGGCAACCTAATGTCACACGAGCTTGAGTTGCAGAGTATAGAAGCCAGAGAGAAACCTGAAGAGAAGACCAAAGCTTCCACACCATTAGCTCTTCAAGATAACGACGACGATCTTGATGAAGAGCAAGCCCTAATGGTCAGAAACTTCAGGAGATACATTCAGACTGATCAAGGAAGAGCTGAGATGGGAAAAAGGTTCATTCGTTCTAATAATTCTAATTTTGGTAGAAATTCCTATGATCAGAAAGCTATTAATAGAAGTGAATGTTTTAAATGCAGGAAGAAAGGGCACCACATAAAAGATTGCCCACAACAATACACAGCTCAAGTTGCAAAAGGAAAAAATGAAAGTGCTGACGTGGGACATGGATAGCGAAGCTGAGGAGGAGGATGAGGAACATGACGCCCACTCCTGCATGGCATTGATGTCCAAACACATTGAGTTAGAATCTCCCACTAAAGCTGAATTTTTAGAAATCTGTAAAGGAATGCAACATAGAATTGATGAGCTAGAAGCTGATGTGGAATGTTATAGGAATGATAACTTTGATATGCAACAAACTGAGTATGACATGTCTATAGAAATGAAAAACATTAAAGAAGAGCTTGTTGCATGCAAATCTACCATTGCCATGTTAGAAAAGGAGAAAGCTAGCTTGCCTGAAAAAACTGATTGTCTTTCATGTCCCTCTTTATTAAAGGATATTAGCATGTATAAGCTTGATAAGATAAAGTTTGAAGCTGAAAATGAATTTCTTTCTGAAAAGATTAACATGCTAAATCTTGAACTTAAAGAAAAAATGAGTGATTTTGAAAAGAAAGAAGAGGAAAACAAGCAAGCTTTCATTAGTAAATGCACTTTGCTTGTGAATGAAAATGATATCTTGAAATCCAAAGTCACTACCCTAGAATTGTCATTAAAGAGATTTTCCATTGGAAAACAAAATTTGGACATTATTCTTGGAAATCAAATTTATGACAATAATAGGCGAGGACTAGGATATGGTCTTAAAAATGTTGAAAAATCAAAATATAGAAAAGTTCACATTGAATCAACAAAGGTTGGAAATTTTCATGCTAAGTGCTTTACATGTGGATGCGTTGGTCATACTTCATATCATTGCAAATATAGGAACAAAGACATTAAGTTCAAACAAATATGGGTTCCTAAATCTTTGATGACTAACGTGAGTGGACCTTGTTGGATTCCAAGGTCACACACGACACCTCTTTTATAGGTGGATGGAAATTTGACGAGGTGCGATAAATTGAATGTCTCATTACTTTTTAGCTCCTTAATCAAACGGCGACGCGAAGGTATATCGCATTCTTTGAACTTAATGAATATCTTCATAGTTTTTTTTGTTTTTTGTGTGTGCATGATTTTTTTTGTGTGCTAGTAGGTACTTCATGCATTAAAAAAAACTGAAAAACTGAAAATAAAATGGTGCTTAAATGTGTATCTTTTCTCTTTGATTCATTATTGAAGTATGCACGAATGATTTTCATATCTATGTAGAAATTGGTGTATTATTGCTCTTGCCACATGCACATGTTCATCTTTCTAAATATTCATGGCATATTCAATGAATGAAAATAACTTGATTTCTACACCACCTACTTCACTTCCACATGTATTATTATTGTTGCACATTCGGAGATATCGTTTATGAAGTATGGAAAGTGAATGTAGGAGGAAAACTTAACTGGAAATTTAAGGGATATGATACACCTTGCCATGGATAAAAATTGAGCAAAAGAAATTGTTGTTATAAGTATTTTAAAAAAAATTAAAAAAAAATTTGCTCCGTATGTAAAATGGATACAATCCTTGGCAACGGTATTACCCACAAGTATCCAACATAAGCTTTATGGTTAAACTTTAGCATTGGTGTATTTACTCGTCAAGCAATGCCACCCCCATATCTAAGAGTCCTTATAGGCTATGTTTCAGGGTGTGGTACCTTGAACTCATTTTTAATGAGGTGGGAAAAATCAATCCAAGGTGATAGAAAGTTATATGGAAAATGTGGATTGGTTTTGGTTGACTTTCTTAATGACTCTCCATATGTGCTTCAATTTTAATCATCACACGTACACGTTGGTGTTGAAGTCTTAGTTGTTTAATTTCATTGGAATTTGACTTGATTATTTCTAGATTGTATGCATGCAATTGTTGGTGATGGTTAATAATATTCTCTTTTTGCATGGTATATGTTTTTGACTTCGTGCTTCGACTTTTGATGATAACAAAGGGGGAGAAAAATTTAGGAACGATTTAGAAATGCATATTGTTAAAATACGACTGTGTGAAAATATGACTGTCAGATTAAGGGGGAGCATTAATGAATATCGGGGAAGCACAAAAATAGGGGGAGCATGCATATTGTTAAACTTTACATATCATTGCATGTCACACACTATCGTCACACTCACACACACACTATTTGGAAACTTAATGCTCAAATCTTATACTTAGTTTGTTATCATCAAAAGGGAGAGATTGTTGGTAGCAATGATCTATGAACTTCGTGTTTGATGATAACAAACGTGTATGAACGTTTTTAACGTGTGTGTTTAGTGTTTCAGGAATGGCGAACGTGTGATTCATTCACAGGAGAGACTTGGTCAATGTGCAAAGGAGAAAGGGGAGAACCAAGCTTGTGTTGTCTTATATTTACTGGAATCAAATCCTAATCCTATTCAGTATCAAGTCCAAACTGCTTTTTCATTGCAAATCACCCTATCATTAGGATTCCCTATAGCCTGATTAATTCTAGCCATTGATCTCCTCTCCTTGTTGCTAACCTCCTAGCGTACCCTATATAAGCATCTCATATCAAAAACCTAGTGGCCGAATTTTTCCTCCAAAAATTTCTGAGCGCTGCATTATTCTGTTGAAGGGGGTGCGCACAATTTTTGAGGCAACACATTCAAGAGAGGCCGGCCACAATTGTAATTAAAAACCCAAGCCGTATTATTTTCGCTCTCTCCAAAAAAAACCCTTGAATGCCGCAACCTCTTGGCCAAGATCTGAGGAAAAGCCAAAATTAACCTAGCAACAAAAGGAGATGTGCACAGCCGCACAAATAGACAGATGGCATCTTTTCTCTCCTTCTTGAATCAAATAAAAAAAAAGGTGATAGTTGACAGCCGAAATTTTGGTTGAAGATACTCCAAGAGGAGCAAAGAGGCGCACATGGAATTCATCAAAACAATGGTTACAGCCGAACACAAAATCCCCATGGCCGGCCCTACATGCAAAGCTAAGTGTTTTTTAAAAATCTAATTTTATAATCTCTCCTTGAAAAAACACACAGCACAAAGAGTTTTTTTTTGATTGCAAGTTCCAAGGGCACTTCTCCAAATATTTTTCCCAAGGCCAAAGAAACATAGAAAATATAAGATTTGCTCTCCCCTTCAAAATCCTCTGTGTTTTCATTTGCAGGGCACGCACTGAATTAATTGAAGATTGTTTTTGATCCCAAGGCCGGAATCTTTGTGCGGAATTTTTGTTTGTGTGTGTGCCGAATTTGTGAGGAATTTTTGTGCAAACATTTTTTTTGTGAAAGATTTTTTGATGTGCAGGCAGTTGTTTTTATCCTCCTTAAAAGCCAAAACACATCTAACCTATTTTTTGGGCTTAGTGCTAATCTTTGCACAGGTTGTCGAACAACAAATCTAACCTATTTTTTGTTAGGTGCGACCGTACAGAAGGGTGAAGAGGAGCCATGATTTTTCCTTCAGAGAGCACTTTGAAATCAATTGTTTTGGTGTAAGAGCAGCACATATATCTTTGGTTTTGGTTCTTAAGATTCCTTTTTGGTTGCAGATTTTTTTGAGGGCACCGGCACACAAATTGGAGAAGGGAAAAAGCCGCAAGTTGCAATCTTTGGCGAAGGGTGCAAGTCTCATCGAGAGGGGAGCCAGACTGCTGAGGGGACATCAGAAACTACTACTTGTAAGATTGATCTGACCACGCGCTGAACGACAGAGACGACACACTATTACTGAGCATTTCTAAAACTCTATTTATTTATCTTTGTATTGGTGTAGCGATCTCTGTAGAGGAAACATTACCTTCCGTGTTACTTTTTTTGGGGACCTGACGACTGTGGGAGGCGTCACGAAGGGAGAGCATCTGACTAGATTGATAGTGTAGAGCACATGGTGTGCGTACGAGCTAGGTGAGAGTAGATTTGGGATCTTCACTCATTGTAGCTGTACTTGATTACATATCTATCTAGTAGTTACTTTCGGGGCTGGAGTAGGTCCTGGGGATGACCGAACCAAGGTATATATGTGCGTTCTTTGTGATTGCATTCTCTTTACACTGTCTATGCTTATAACTGCGTGTGGTTGTTCGTGGGTTGCACGAATATTTTTAATAGCCTATTCACCCCCCCTCAGGCTACGATCTAGACCCAACAAATCGTGGCATTAAATGCCCAACGGATCTATTTCTGAAGCAGTCTAATTGGTCTAAGAAGGATCACTGACCGATTAGTTTTGTAACTAGTCGGTCAGTGATTCTTCTTGGACCGACTAGAAGGTAGACAGCCAAGATAGAGAATTCAGGAGAAAGAACTAGTCGGTCTAAGAAGACTTGCTAACCGACTAGTTTGACAACTAGTCGGTCGGTGAGTGTTCTTTAACCGACTAAGAGTTGAAATTCATAGGCTGATCACAAGGAGAACTAGTCGGTCTAAGAACAAATTCCAACCGACTAGTTTGACAACTAGTCGGTCGGTGAACCTTCTTGGACCGACTAGTAGATCAACAGTAATATAAGATGAAATTCACAAGGAAAACTAGTCGGTCTAAGAAGGATTACCAACTGATTAGTTTGACAACTAGTCGGTCGGTAATTCTTCTTTGACCGATTAATAAGTCAACAGTAGCTATACATAAATATATAAGGATAACTAGTCGGTCTGAGAAGGATTTCCAACCGACTAGTTTGACAACTAGTCGGTCGGTGAACCTTCTTGGACCGACTAATTGGTCAACAGTGCCTAGGCTGAATTGAGCAAGAAAATCTAGTCGGTTCAAGAAGGATTCTTAACCGACTAGATGACAATCTAGTCGGTTGATTCTCCTTCTTGAACCAACTAAGATTCACAAGAAGCCACGAAATGAAGCGTAAAGCTTCGGAAAGTTTCTATGGGCTTCTAAGATAATCCTAGCTCTAAGATATAAGCGTTATGAAGATTATAATGTAATTCCTACTCAAGGCTTAACATTCTACGAAAAGAAGCTAGAAGACTATAAAGAACTAGACGAACCGTCTTCAAAGCTTCAATCCGAATCTCTTGACTTCAATAATGCTCCTTGAGCTTTAACGAAGCTTCAGGCACACGATCACGCGCTTTGAGAAGTCTTGAGACGTCGCTTTTGATGTACATAGAATTTTGGCGACAATCTCCATAACTGTGCTCACAAAGAGTTAGTTCACGATATTTATGTTTGTTCATCATCAAAACCAAATCCGGGGAATCAATACTCAACATTCTCCCCCTTTTTGGTGATGACAAACCAACATAAATAATAATCAATAATAATGAGTCAAATGAAATTTACTTACTCCCCCTGCATTAATAACATGTTAATTCCGTATTAAATAATAATCATACGCCGAGGTGATTTTAACAGCGTGCTATTTTCCAATGCTCCACAGCATATCTCGGCACAATGTACTAATGTGGGTGGCTTTGTCTGTACTATTACTGGTGTATATGGTCGCAATACTTTGGCAGAGAGGAAAGACTTATGGGAGGGTCTTCTTATGGATAACCGGGTATGTAATGGTGGGCCCTGGCTAGTGGGAGGTGATTTTAACAGCGTGCTTTTTCCAAGGACAAGATCGGAGGCCGGAAATTGGAGGAGAGCTTTGTCCGAGACTTCAATAATTGTATTATGCGATGCCAGCTACAGGAAATCAAAGGTGTTGGAACCAATCTTAGTTGGTGTAACAATCGCAAGGGGGATGCTAGAGTTGCGGCTCATCTCGATCGAATATTCTGTAATGCTGACTGGATTCATTTGCTCCCGAAATCTTATGTTACTTATCTGGATCCACATACCAGCGACCATTCACCTATGGTGGTTAATCTTCACTCCCAGGTACCATCTTCCCTGAAGCCTGTTAAATTCTTTAATTATTGGATTAAGTGCACTGGGTTTAAAGACATAGTAGAGGAAAGTTGGGCCGGAAGTTGTATTGGCACCCCTATGTATTGTCTTGCTCTTAAGTTAAAGAGGCTTATGCCTCAGTTAAAGGCCTGGGCAGCTGAGCATCATGTGGGCAATTTTGTCACTAAGCTGCGGAAAGATATTGAATCAATCTGAAATGATCCCACTTTGAATTATGACTGTACACTTCAAGATGAGGAGCAGAAACTTCTTAAGGAATTATCTATTGCTATGGGAATGGAGGAAGAACTATTTCGCCAAAAAAGTCGCCTAGACTGGCTTTCTTTAGGTGACAGGAACACCAAATTTTTTTACACTGTTATGAAGGTTAGGGATGGGTATAATAATCTTGGGCATTTGGTGGATGCTACGGGTATGAAAAGTAGAATGTATGATGATCTAAGAAGGGAAGCACCGGCATATTTTGAGGAGCTATACACACAGGATCACTACTTGAGCAGTTTCCCTAACCTAATCCCTAAGCATATTCTTTCTGGTGAAGCTTCAGAGTGGTTGTGCAGAAGGATTTTAGATGATGAAATCAAATTGGCGGTATTTCAAATTGGGCCGGACATGGCTCCAGGGCCTGATGGATACAATGGGTACTTTTTCCAACAAAATTGGAACCTTCTGGGGGAGGAAGTAATTACAGCTATTAAATCTTTCTTCATATCAGGTCATTTGTTACGCAAAATTAATCATACCTTTCTGACTCTGGTTCCTAAAAAGTTGAATGCCTCAAGTCTTGCTGATTATAGGCCCATTGCCTGCTGCAATGTCCTATACAAGATTATTAGCAAAGTTATCTGTAACAGATTAAAGGTGGTGATTCATGAATTGATTTCTCCAAACCAGGCTGCTTTCCTGAAAGGAAGGCTGTTATCTGATTCCTGCCTCCTAGCCCATGAACATATCAGATACTTCAGTAACCCCATGTGGGGGGAGAGCGTGCCTAAAATTGGATTTGCGGAAAGCTTTTGATAGCGTGAACCGCGAGTTTATCTATTTCTTTCTTCGTCAGTTGGGGTTCCCTGATATTTTTATTAGCTGGATTCGAGAATGTGTATCTACGGCCGGCTTCTCTGTCATGATCAATGGATCGCCTGCAGGGTATTTTACAGGTAACAGAGGCATTCGTCAAGGTGACCCTTTATCCAATTACTTGTTCGTGATCACAATGGAAGCATTCTCCATCCTTATGTCGAAATCTATTACTAGGTGCACTATTCAGCCTATGAAACGATCAGGTACCATTTCCCATCTGCTATTTACCGATGATCTCCTTGTTTTCTGCCGTGCCAACATGAAGTCTTTTATGTGCATCAAAAGTTTACTTCTTGAGTTCTCTAATTACACTGGTCTTCAAGTAAATTGGGATAAGAGTTCAGCTCTGTTTAGTAAGGGAGTTAAGATAAAGAATGATTTAGCTGATTATTTGGGGATTCGACTAGCTTCTACCATTACTACCTATTTGGGATTGCCGTTGTCTTCAAAATATCCGAAGTCCCCTATGTACAGCCGACTTGTGGATAAATGCAAGAAACGTTTAATGGGATGGTCATCATCCTTATTATCCATTTCGGGGCACATTGAGCTTGTGAGGACAGTAATCAATGGTATGGTTGCATTCTGGATGCAAGCATTTAAAATCCATCCCTCTATTTTGCGCAAGATAACATCTGAATGCAGGCGTTTTATATGGGGGAATTCTAGATCTTGGGCGTGGAAGGATATTTGTACTCTTAAGTCTGAGGGGGGGTTGGCATCAGATTGTTGGAAGACCTAAATGTGGCGGCTGGAATCAGGCTTACTTGGAGATATCTAACATCTGGAAGTATTTGGGCAGAACATTTGAAGAAACTATATGATGATAGAGGAGAGGTTTATGGGGCAAAAGCTGGAGTCACATAGTCTGGAACCTGGAAGCATATGCTAAATTGCAGGAATATATCTCAGAAATTAATTAAGATGAAAGTTAGAGATGGAAAATCAACACTTTTTTGGCACGACAATTGGCTTGACTGTGGGCCATTAAAATATCTATATGATGTACCAGCTGATTCCAGTCTGAAGAAGGTTCATAAATATTGGGACTCCGGGGCTTGGATTGATGAACCGGCCCTACATCAGTTGAGGCCTATTTTGCAAAATGTCAAACTCCGAACTGGTGCTGATCGGTGGGAGTGGATCCAGGGGGGTTCTTTCCAGTTTCGGTATGCCTGGGAGGGGGTTCACACACCAGGTACTATCTTTCCCTTCCATAAGCTTATTTGGTATTGCAGCCACATTCCAAAGATGTCTTTAGCACTCCTAAGAGCTTTCAGAGGTAAAATGCTTACTAGAGATATGATTAAGAGATGGGGTCTTAACACACCGGTTAATTGTGTTTTGTGTACTGGAAATAATGAGGAAAATGTGGAGAATATGTTCTTTGATTGCAGCTATTCTAGATATATTCTGGAACGGGCTTTGCTTAAGCTTAATATCCAAACGCACATTGGAGGAAATCTGGGTGATGTTGGAAATTACTTCCTAACGCATTTTGGAGGGAAAAGTGGCCTAAGTATACTTGGTAAAACTGTCCTTGCGGCGTCAGTATGGCACCTCTGGAGGGAGAGAAACAGGAGAATCTTTGAAAATGTTGAAAGATGCAAAAGAAAACTCTTCGAGGAGATTGCTGCAGATGTCGGAGTGGCTATGAGAGATCAGGAGCCAGCGGATGAGGGGGAAGCGACTGTATTTGTAAACTGGATGTTCAGAGACAATGGTTGATCCCCTTAGCTTCACTGGAGTTTTACTGTTTATGGTTGATATTTTGTGTTATGGTTAGTTACTTGTTTGATGGTGTTGTTCACGGGTCTTTTTCGGGACCCTATGTTTTGGTGTAGGAGGTTATTGGCTGAGGAACTAATTGTAGGTAGTGACGATGCTTGTGTCCTCTCTTATCTCTATTGGTACCTCATTCGAGGACCTTCCTACTTTGTTGTAACATATTGTACGTTTCATTCCTCAATAAAGATCACAGCTAACTTTTCAAAAAAATAATAATCATACGCATCAAGCAGACGAGGAAAGTATAATATATGAACCCAATTATTGAAATTTAGGATCTAAACCCATTTTTATATCTTAACTCCCCCTGAGTCTAACATATCGAATTAGATTCACGGTAAATTGCTTTAAATTATCATTTAGCACATCGTCATTATTAATTCTCTCCCCTATGGCATTAGCAAAAAGAGCGGGAGGAGATCAACGACAACAACAATGACTAAAATAAAAGCACGAGAGTCGAAGAATACGACCACGGTCCAAATGACACTAATGTAAAATAACGAAGAAAATCGAAGCGTGCCAACGAGACCATAGTCGAAAATCGAAAAATGAAATCATCAAAACTCAAATCATTTTCACGTATTGAGTTATGAAACTTGTTGGATCCTGTGGATGGCAACAAGTTCTTTAATCAATCAACACAAAAACAATTCCTTCTAATGTTGCCTAAGAAACCAAGTAGAGCGATCTACGCTTGGTTCTTAATCAACATTAGAAGGAATTGTTTTTGTGTTGATTGATTAAAGAACGAAAAAGTTTTATCTTTATACAACACTATTCAACCCCCCCTTCTAGTGTTGTTTGCCATCCACATGATCCAACACTTGGTATCAAAGCAAGGTTACAATAGTGATGGCATCAACATCTTTTCACTCTGAAGGATTGAACACCATGCGACCACCTCTATTCAACGGAACCAACTACGCCAGCTGGAAGATCCGAATGAAGACTCATCTAGAGTCATTAGACATAGAAGCATGGACAATCACCAAAGTCCCGTACATCGCACCCACCGACGTTGAGTTTGGAAAATGGTCCATCGATGATAAGAAGAAAGCTAATCTCAATGCAAAAGCAATGAATGCCTTGTTTTGCGCTGTTACAGGAAATGAGTTCAATCGAGTCTCCCAATGTGAGACAGCACATCAAATTTGGCACACTCTTCAGGTAAGTCATGAAGGTACAGAAAAGGTAAAAGAATCTCGTATAAATGTATTACATTCAAAATTCGAAACTTTTAAAATGGAAGAAGGAGAGAGTATCACCGATGTGAATACTCGTTTTACTAACATTACAAATGAGCTTGCAGGACTAGGAAAGAAACTTTCCGAGTATGAACAGGTAATGAAGATACTAAGATCACTCCGTCCCGAATGGAAAGGAAAGACCACGGCCATTCGAGAAGCTCACAATGTGAAGGATCTCACCATCGAAGAACTGATGGGAAATCTCATGGCATATGAGATCGAGCTTGAAGAAGACAAGAAAATCGAAGAAAAACCAAAGAAGAAAAATCTTGCATTCAAAGCTCAAGAAGAAGATTCCGATTATACGGACAAAGAAGATCACATCGCGTTCATCTCAAAGAACTTTAAAGAGTTCATCACAAGTAAGTATGGAAAACGATCTTTTAGACCCACTAACGGTATTATCTGTTTTGGTTGTAATAAACCAGGACATGTCAAGAGAGATTGTCCATTGGAAAGAAACAACCGTGATTCCAGAGATCGTGGGAAGAACAAAGAGAATAATGAAAGACGAACCAATACAAGAACCAAGTTTAGACGACCAAAGAAAGAAGCCTATGCAGCCTTCGATCAAAGCGACAATTCCTCATCCGACGAATCCTCAGACGAAGATAATGATGAAAGAAGAGAGACAGCACACATGTGTTTTATGGCATCTACATCCTCCAAGGTAAGCTCGCATCATGATTCATCTAGCGACAATGAGTCATCATCAAGCGATGATGAAGACTTGGACTATAGGGGAGCATATAAAGAGCTATGCAAAATGCATGAAAAGCTCATTAAAGAACATAGAAAAACACTTAGAATTGCTAAAAGAGAGACTAAAGAAAAGGAAGAAGTTATTAAAGAAAATAGCCTTCTTAAAGAGAAAAATGATCTTTTACAAAAGGATATTTTGCTAGTAAATGAAAAGGTTGAAAGTCTGAATAATCTTCTCGTAACCGTCAAAAATAAATACGACGCTACGATGAAAATTATTGAGAACTTCAATAAAGGAAAAGGGAGGCTAGATAATATAATAGATAATCAAAAATTGTCTTCTAGCAAAACCGGACTTGGATATGACTCTCATCATACCAAGAAACGGGTTAAGCACACTAGGATGCATCATGCTAACGACAACGTTTTAAGCATCTGGGTACCAAGGAAATTATCTGATCAGCAAAAAGAAAGGTACGCTACTAATTTTGTTCAACAGATTCATTTTAATAGAAATTATAAGTATACTGTTCATGAAGGAACTAAACCGTATTGGGTTTGGTTTCCTAAAGACTAACTCCTCGGACTCAAAATCAAAAGAGTACCATAAAACGCTTATCTTTCAGGTGCTCTAAAAAGGAGAAAGACAATGAAGGAAGTCAAACGGCTGAATCGGAATAAATTTCTTATAATTATTTAAATGAGTTGAAATAAGTTAAAATTATATGCATGATTGTGTTTTATTGCTTAAAATTTCTTTTAAAAGAAGCTCGCTCAAACTCTTTCTGGGATGAGAAAACGAATCTACCCAGGAGGGAGTCGACTACCTACAGAGGGAGTCGACTACCAGCGCGGAAATTTCTGGGTTGTAATTTTTTTTCTAACTCCTATTGGGTTCTATTTGAGTGGTTGGGTCAAGATCCGTTAAGACAACTTACCCACTAAGTCTAAAACCCATCATAGCCACCCAAATCTAGATCTAATGGCTCCTATTTCTCCTCATCTCTTCACCTCTTCAAACAAAACCTCAAGAAAACCCTAGAGGTAGCCGACTACCTCCCTTTCTCTTCTCCTCTCTTGGGTTTTCATCTTAAAGCTTGGGCATTTGGAGCAATTTTCATCTTCTTTCAAATTTACCCAAGGTAAAATTTTTTTACTCTCATGAACTTTATTTTTTTATTTCTCTTGGTTATCTAGTAGTGTAAAATATTTCTGTTGTTGTTGTTTTACTCTATCTAGATGCCTTTCAAAGGAGCTTTTCCTAAGAAGAGAAAGATTGCTACTCCTAATGTTGATTCTGAAAAAGAAATCATTCTACCATATCTCTTCAAATCAACTACCTATGAACATTTTGTTAAAGTGTCTAAGAAACCTATCTTGCATGAAAGATTTGTCAAACTCAATGATGTTATCAATTACGGTATTGACAGTCTTCTAGATTTCCAGAACTTAGCAAATTTGTTCTCCTCAGAAAATGTGTATATGTGTTATCCTAGGCTTATTCATCTCTTTTATGCAAACATGGATTATGATCTCGTAAAAAGTCGTTTCATTACTAAGGTTCTCGATACCAAACTTGCAATAACTGTAAAATCCCTAGGTGAAGCCTTAGGAATCCCATACTCCGGTATGATCCTTGAGAAAATTGAGATGACTGACGAAAATATCCTAGAGAGAATGTATCTGCCCGGTAAACACTTTCTGACTAAACTTCCTTGTAGCCATCTTCGCTATCCGGCGAGAATCTTAGCCAATATTCTGTCGTATAACATTACTCAAAAATCTGGAAGTCATGCTATCCTTTCTGAAAAACAAGCAAAATGCATCTATGCCATTCTTGGTAACATTCGTGTGAATTGGGCTAAAGTCATCATGGATTCTATCCTACTTTCAGCTTCATCTGACAGACCTTCCTCCACACTTTCTCATGGGCACTATCTGACCATCCTATTCATTAGCTTTAACGTGCCTTTGGATCATGAAACAACCATTCTAGAACCTGCTCGTGTTTTTGATGTTCATGCTCTTGGAAGAATGAATCTTCATCATGACCTTGATGAGAACGTCCCTGAAGAGCAAATCGCTACCGAAGGAGGATCATCATCCTCAAGGCGAGGTAAGAAGGTTGTAATTGCAGATTCTGATGAAGAAAGTGAAGAAGAAGAAAAAGGAAGTGACGAGGAAGAAGAAGAAGTTCCTGCTTACATCCTTGAACTTCAGGAGATGCTCCTGAAAAAGATTGGAAAATTGAAGATCTCACAGGAGAAAGGATTTGAAGATCTCAACCAAAAGGTGGATGATCTCAAGGAAATCGTAGTGCAAAGCAAGAAGATGACTGAGGAGACGCTCGTTATGATCCTTGAAGAAATCAAGGAACTGAAAAAGAACAGCGGTCACCCTTAGTTTCATGCACTTCTACTTCAAAAACAATGGATTTTCGTTTCAAAAACAATGTTCTCTTAAACTATGGTTTGTAATAACTTCTATTGTGGGATGCTAGCTTCTATGAAGCTATATGCTATGCTAAAATTAGTTGTTCTATGAACTAACACCTTCATTGCAGGCATAGGGAATTGAATTCCTCCTATCCTTAATGATCCATAGAAATTACTGTTTTATTGTATTTTTTGTTGATGACAAGGGGGAGAAAAATGTTATAATGCAAAAATAGCTTCGATGCAGGGGGAGAACCGCATCAAAGCAGGGGGAGTAAGTATACTTGCAATATTATTCATATATGTCTTGCTTCCAATTTTGCATTTGGGTGTCATCATCAAAAAGGGGGAGAGTGATGGAAATTGAATTCCACCCCTAAGTAATTTTGATGATGAGCACACCAAATGAATGCTTGGTATACTAACTACACTACACTTTAAGTATACAGGTTTCGTGAAGCTCTACTAAATACTCCAAGAAGCACGTATCTACGCTCCACGACAAAGACGAACATGGCTAAACTCGAGTGATGAAGCTCAAGCTCAAACAAAGCAAGTAGCTCAAAGAAGAAGCTCATCTTCAGTTCATCAAGTTGACTAAAACTGCCAAAGACATGTTCAGAGTCTAGTGTGAGTGTGTCGTGTCTTTTAGGATATTTGTCAAAGCCATATCAAGTAGACAACACACACACACAAAAGGATTTCGAAATATTGTTTTTACTACAAAAATAATTTTAAAGAGCTTTCTCTAGTCACTTCAATAATTATAGTGAAACTCCACGCACCCTGGAGTTAACTAACCCTTTTTGACTAGAACAACAGGAAAAACTCCTCTAGGAGTCGACTACCAAAAGTAGGGAGTCGACTATCAGTCAGGGATGAAAATTTCCTAGACTCCTCTGGGAGTCGACTACCTATAGAGGGAGTTGACTACCTGCTGGAAATTTTCAAACGTTTTGAATTTGAATTTTAAATTTCTTTGAGTGATTTACTCCGAAATTTTTGGGACAAAAGTAAAACGAAATTCAAATTTCAAATCCCAGTTTTTCCCTATAAATAGAGCTTACTTCTTTTGTGAAAAATACAAGATTATTGAAAATCAAATTTGCAAAAGCTCTCGTGAATCAAAGCTCTCTCATTTCTTCTCTAGCCAATTTTAATTTCAGTTTTTGATCTTGCAATATTTTTTAATTCTCTTGAAGATCATATTTTTTATTGGCTAAGTTGTTTTTCAAAATCCTCTACTTTACTTCTCTTTAAATTCTATTTGAAGGATTTTTGAAAAAGCTCTAGATCACAAAGAATTTATCTCATATCTTTGTGTGATCTAGACTATTATTCTATTAAGCCACTACACAATTGTCTATCTTTTGATTGGCTATAGAATCGGGTGTATTTCCAATCTCTATCACTTGTTGTAGAGTATTGGACAAATTTCTCATTGTGCTATTTGTTGGAACACTAGACAAGTCTAGTTGTTGCCATTTGGGAAGTCCTCGGTTTGTGAGGCAAGGGTATAACCCTAGACAAGTCTAGGCGTTGTGTTCGGAAATCCTGGTCAAGGCTAGGTCGTTGGAAATCTTAACGAGTGAAGTTAGGTGCTTGTATTTGCCAAGGCAGATAGTGGAAATCTCGTACCGGATTGGTCGGGGACTGGACGTACCCTGGTTGCGGGGAACCAGGATAAAAATCCTTGTCTTTGCGCTTGAATTTTCTGTGTTTGTTTATCTTTGCTTTTATTTTATATTCAGTAAAAATCAATCCTATACGCTGAGATTTGCATCTGTTCGCTTTAACTTATACTCTGGGAGTCGACTACTGCTCATAAGGAGTCGACTACCTGCTGTGAATTTTCGCTGTGTATTTTTAATTATATTGTTGATTAAGAACCCAGCGTAGATCGCTCTACTTGGTTTCTTAGGCAACATTAGAAGGAATTGTTTTTGTGTTGATTGATTAAAGAACGAAAAAGTTTTATCTTTATACAACACTATTCAACCCCCCCTTCTAGTGTTGTTTGCCATCCACAGGATCCAACAAAACTGTCACGACCCGCTTCCCTAAAATGGAGGCAAGACGTATAAAGGTCCGCACGAGAGTGGAGCCGTGAAGCCCCAAACCCGATAAGCGTCAATAAAACATAAGCAGGTCCCTGTAACCACAAACGGAGCAACAATAATAATAAAAGGAGAGACAGAAATAAAATTCTCATATCTCATAAATTGTCCAACATGAAAATAAGTTCAACATCCAGAAAAGCCACCAGGCTAAAAGAAAGAGTCTAAGGCCCAGAACAAGGCCAACAAAAGGAACAACGTCACACAGTATATGTGCCACGCACCGACAACGAAACAACAGTCTAAACAAAAGGAAAACACAACGAAGACACTAGGACTGGTCCCCAATGTCCACGTACTCCCCGTCAAACACAAGCTCGGGCTCGGCGTCAGCAAACACCTCGTCCTCAACAAGGTACTCAGGCTCAGGATCTAACATGTGTCACCCAAAAGAGTAAAGGGGCACATGTCAGCAAGTCTAAAAGACTTGAGCAAGGAAACTGAAAGTAAGGCAACTAGCAACCTGGCAGTTATAGTATGTATGACATGGCAGTGATAACATGAGTGCACAAGCAAGACATGGCGAGACAATAAGTACAAGAGAACAATTATCGGGACAAGACAAGAGCAGCTAAGCTACTAACAATCTCAATCAATTCACTATTCATGTTTCACTGTTGTTTGTAGATGTTTACGCCTTACAGCTGAATGGTATAACATTCACGCGGATTGGCCGCTTAACACTACCCCAAAACCCAGAGTTTACGCCTTACCACTGCAGTTGCTGATCGGGCAGACTCCCAGTTGAATGGCCGCTTAACTCTTACCCCCAATACCCACATGATGACGAGCCAGGGTCCCCGCACACGAGCTCAGTAAATGAGCCAGGGTTGCCCCGCACGGGAGCTCGCATCCTAATTCACGATTCATAAGCATTTGGCATAGGGGTGCACCTAGCCTCAATATCGAGCGTTGGGGTTAGCAACTCATTATGCTCGCTTCTGGTCACGAGCCATGAAACGCAAGTATTGTAGCGATGCTACGCAATCACGGGATCACTCAAAGAATGCAATGACATGACAATTAATTTGCGTACCGTTAATGGAATTTAAACATGACATGGTAATTGTGCAACATGATATATGTCGGAACTAGCTTCGTTGTCAAGCTAGTTCCCCAATTTGCGCCTAGGCGAGTATCATTTCGTCGCCTAGCCTCTTTTACGCCTACAACAAGCAAAATGGCCTAAAACATGGCCTAAACCCTAAGTGGCAAGTTTCACTTGCCTAGCACCGGGGATGACGATCACGAAGGTTCGTCTCACGGATGCTAATCTACGGGGGAGTCGCTGTTATGGGGAAACAATCATCAAAACAATATCCATTCATTAGGGTTTCATAAAAATACCAATAGGTTATGAAAACATCAAGAGATCGATTTCTTACCGAGAGGAGGCGGAAGAAACACTCCGGAGAACCTAGGAACCAGATCTGGAAACCAATGGAGAAGTTTGGGGAAACTAGGGTTTTTGGGGGATTTTGGGGATTTGATGAGATTTTGGGGAAGATGAGAGGTAGAATGAGTTGATGGAGGGTTTGGATGATGGATCTAGGGCTTGGAATGAAGGAATAAGGGTTTGGGGAAGAAGGGGGCTCAATGGGGGAGAAACTAGGGTTTTGGGTCGAGTGGAGGAAGAAGAAAACGTTTGGGAGGGGTATAAATAGGTTGGGCTGGTGGCTGCCCAGAAATTAGGGTTTCAACACAGACTAGTCGGTCAAAGAGCAACCACTGACCGACTAGTTTGGCAACTAGTCGGTCGGTCGACCAACGCAGACCGACTAAGTGTAAACAGTAACTTCTGAACGAAAATAGGATTTGGATTTAGTCGGTCGATGAACAACTACTGACCGACTAGTTTAACATCTAGTCGGTCGAGAGATGAACTTAGACCGACTAAGAGTGAACAGTATTGATACCAAAAATTAGATGATGTGTTAGTCAGTTAAAGAAGCATTGCTGACCGACTAGTTTGCAACCTAGTCGGTCAACCAACGTTCTTAGACCGACTAACGATAAACAGTAACTCCTGAGAAATTTAGAAAGCCAACTAGTCGGTCCAAGAAGGATTGCCGACCGACTGGATCGTCATCTAGTCGGTCGGTGCCCCTTCTTACACCGGCTAATAAGCACCAAAAGTTCCGATACGGAGCGCGGAGCTCCGGGATCGATTCCTAAGTCTCCTAGGCTTGATCTAATAGTAAGATACGACCGTTATGAAGCCCGTCACGAATGACATGCTTCGAAATCGACGATCCTAAGGAAGAAACGAGAAAACACGACGAAACGATTCGAAAATGAAAGTTACGGAGACGAAAACCACACATGAGGAGGAATTCCACCAAAACATATATTATAATATAATAAATCCAGATACTTGAAAACCATTCGTTACATCCTCCCCAACTTAAGAAAAAATTCCGTCCTCAGAATTTCCAAACACTCACGTGTCCGGAAACAAAAGTGGGAAACGCTCTCGCATCTCATCCTCATTCTCCCAAGTAGACTCTCCAGGTGAGCCGTGTCGCCACATCACCCTCACAAGATTGACAATCTTGTTTCGAAGCGATTTCTGACGCTTGTCTGGAATCTGCACTGGATGCTGGTCATACGTCAAATCGGGGCGAACGGTAATCTCCGAAAAATCCACAGCATGAGATGGATCGCTAATGTATCGACGAAGCTGCGACACATGGAAAACATTTTGAACTCCTTCCAAAGATGGCGGCAAGGCCAAGCGATAAGCTACCTCGCCAACCCTCTCCAAAATGTCAAACGGTCCAATGTATCGCGGGCTCAACTTCCCTTGCTTTCCAAAACGAATCACACCGCGATTCGGGGAAATCTTCAGAAACACATGGTCGCCCGGCTGAAACTCCAAAGGACGACGTTTAGCATCCGACCAATGCTTAAAACAGTCCTGAGCAATCCTCAACCTCTCCCAAATATTCCTGACAATATCCACGGCCTCCACGATCATCTCAGGTCCCAACAGCTCCCGATCACCAACGTCATCCTAACTCAATGGCGATCGACATTTCCTCCCATAAAGAGCGGCGAAAGGCGCCATGCCAATACTCGCCTGGAAGCTGTTGTTGTAAGAAAACTCCACCAAATGCAGATGGTCCTCCCACAAACCCTTGAAATCCAACATGCACGCCCTCAGCATGTCTTCCAAAATCTGAATTGTCTTCTCGGACTGGCCATCCGTCTGCGGATGGTACGACGTGCTGAAACTCAGACGCGTACCCAAACTCTTCTGCAAACTCTGCCAGAACTGAGATGTGAACCTCGTGTCTCTGTCTGACACGATACTCACGGGGACTCCATGAAGTCGTACAACCTCCTGCACGATTAACGTTACATCACTATCCTAACTAGGAAAAAGGAAATAAAATCGGAGAGTAAAAGAATTTTACCTCCATATATCTCCTCGCTAGCGCCTCAGTGGACTGTCCCACTCGGAATGGAAAAAAGTGCGCGGATTTGGTCAATCGATCTACGATCACCCAAATCGCGTCATTCTGCTTCGGACTCCGAGGTAGTCCAGTCACGAAATCCATAGTGATGTGTTGCCACTTCCACTCCGGAATCGGAAGCGGTTGTAGCAACCCGGCCATACGCTGATGCTCTGCATTCACTTGCTGGCAAACCAAGCACTTGGCTACACTCCGAGCCACACTCCTCTTCATGCCATGCCACCAATAATTCAGACGAAGATCCTGGTACATCTTGGTGCCACCAGGATGCACAGAATACGGTGAACTGTGTGCCTCCACCATCAATTCCTCTCTAATAACCCCAGCCGGCACACATAACCTGGCTCCAAACCTCAGCGAGCCATCCTCATGAATCAAAAAGTCAGTCCGCAGACCGGCTTCCACCTGCTCCAGAATCTTCACCAGCTTCGGATCTTCAGCCTGGCCAGCCTTAATCCGATCCACGATCGTCGACTGTACCTGCATGTACATCAACGATGAAGCCTCCCCAGGAAGGACAATCTCAACACCAGACTTGCAAAAATCCTGCTGCAATCTCCACTGCAAGGTCAAAATCATCACCGCTGGAAGCCTACTCAAAGCATCTGGCACCACATTCACCTTGCCAGGGTGAAACTGCAAATCAATCTCATAATCCGCCATAAGCTCCAACCATCGACACTGTCGCATGTTGAGCTCCTTCTGAGTAAAAATAAAATTCAAGCTTTTGTGATCAGTGAAAATCTTCACTTTCTCACTCAGCAGGAAGTGCCTCCAAATCTTAAGAGCAAACACAACGACAGCCAACTCCAAATCATGCGTCGGGTAATTCTTCTCATGAACCTTAAGCTGGCGAGATGCATACGCCACAACATGCTCGTGCTGATGCAACACACAACAGAGACCCTTGCCAGAAGCATCGCAAAAGATCTCAAATCCACCGCTGCGATCAGGCACAACAAGAATAGGGGTCGTCGTCAACCTCTCCTTCAGAACACCAAAAGCATTCTCACAATCACCCGACCAAACAAAAGCAACATCCTTCCGCGTCAACCTGGTCATCGGCTCAGCAATACGGGAAAAGTCCTTAATGAATCGCCGATAGTAACCAGCAAGTCCAAGGAAACTCCGAATCTCAGACGCAGACGACGGAACATGCCACTCTCTAATGGCCCTAATCTTCTCGGGATCCACTGAAATTCCATCTCCAGTCACCACATGCCCGAGAAAAGCAACTATGTCCAGCCAAAACTCGCACTTCGAAAACTTAGCATACAAACGATGCTTCCTCAAGATCTCCAATACCGTCCTCAAGTGCGAGGCATGCTCTTCCTCCGACTTCGAATAGATCAGAATGTCGTCAATAAAGATAACGACAAACTTATCCAAAAAGTCGTAGAAAATCAGGTTCATCAGATTCATGAAAACTGCGGGCGCGTTAGTTACGCCGAAAGGCATAACCACAAACTCATAGTGTCCATACTTCGTCCTGAACGCTGTCTTCGGAACATCTCCCTTCTTCACCTTCAACTGATGGTAACCACTCCTCAAATCCAATTTAGAAAACACCCTCGAACCTCCAAGCTGATCAAAAATATCATCGATGCGAGGCAACGGGTATTTGTTCTTAATGGTCACCGCATTCAACTCCCGATAGTCCACCCACATGTGACGCGAACCATCCTTCTTCTTCACTAGCATCACCGGTGCTCCCCACAGAGACACACTAGGATTAATATAACCCTTCTGCAAGAGCTCATCCAACTACTTCCGCAACTCTTCCAATTCTGCAGGTGCCATACGATACGGCGCCTTCGAAATCGGCTGCGCACCTGGAACCAGATCAATAGAAAATTCTAGAGCTCGATCAGGTGGCAAACCAGACATCTCCTCGGGGAAGACGTCGCCAAAATCACGCACCATAGCTGGCCACTCCAGCTCCATCTAAATAGCCACAACCTCCAACGGCCTGGCCCGAAATCTGACAGGACCAAGCGAACTGTTACCACGACTGAACTTAAACACTGGATGCCCGGGAATCTCGAACACCACCTTCTTTCTCCTGCAGTCAATCGTAGCATAGAAGCTCGCAAGCCAGTCCATCCCAAGAACTGCATCATAGTTGATGATGTCGTGGATAATGAAATCAGCGAAAAGCTCATGTCCACAGACCACCAACGAGCAAGAATTGCAACCACGATGCACCGAGACCACGCCATTCCCTGTAACGATATTCCAACTCTTGGGAAGAGGGGACGTCGACAAGGAATGCCTCCCCACGAAGCTCCGAGAAATAATGCACATCGATGCACCAGAGTCAAAGAGGACTCGTGCAGGAAATGTGCACACCAAAACCACACCTAACAAGCAATTAACAATCAAACCCTAGTCTAGCAAACAATCATGTTCAAACAAACAACACAATCTAACATTCAAACCAGCTGGGAAAGTAACAGCCAGGTTGAGGATTACCTGCAATAACCTCATCCACAGCCTCACTCTCCACAGCGGTCATCAGAAAAGCCTGCCTCCTCGGCGGAACAGCCTGCTGAAAAGCCTGCCTCTGCGGAACAAGAGCTGCTCCACATCCAGCAGGAACAGACGCTCGCTGCTGCAACGGCTGAGCTGCAACAGGTGCCCTCCGCAGCTGATTCGCATGCCGACAATCCTTCGCGACATGGGAAGCATCACCACAAACCAGACACTGGCCCAAAAACTTCCGACATTGTTCCTTGATGTGGCCAGGCTTGCCGCAGAAATGGCAAGTTTTTAGAATAGTCCCTCCTGGCCTCTTAAACTGAGCTGGCTGATTAGGCTTGAAACCAGGCCTAACCACCGCTCTGGCCAGCTCCATAGGCCTCTTTCCAGCACCAACAAAAGATCCCCTCCTCTGACTCAGGTTCAGCTCCTGCCTCCTGGCAGCGACCAAAACCTTCTGATAAGAGTCTAGATCGGAGGAAGACACAAAACTCTGGAGCTCCAAAGCAAGTCCCTGCAGGAACCTCTGAGCCCTCTCATCAGCATCCTGCACCATCTTCGGTGCGAACCGACTCAGCCTAGTGAACTCTTGGTGGTACAGATCCACCGTCAAGCTCCCTTGCTTCAGATCAATGAAGCACTGCAGCATCTCCTTCTTCGCAGCCTTTGGAAAGAATTCCTCATCAAACCTGGACTTAAAGGTAGCCCAAGCTATCGGCTCCACCAACATCTTCTCTTCCGCATCCCACCAATTCCGAGCATTATCCTTGAGTTGCCTCTTCGCCAAATCAACCCATCCAACCGGGGTGATCTTGGCCATCTTCAGATTATCCTCGATGTTCCGAATCCACTCATCGGCAGCCAGAGGACCCTCAGACCCATCAAAATATGCGGGACCCAGCTCTCGAAACTGCTTCGCTCCCGGCTCAGAGCGAGGGGCATCCGGAAGAGCCCGGGCAGCTCGAGCAAGTGGAGCATTCTGGACTTGCAGGAGCACGCCCTGCTGCACTTGCATCATCTGTAACATCATCCGCATCATCTCACCATTGGTGGGTTCCCGCTCAGGCTCCTCATCATGAGGGAGCGCACCACTACCCCCACCACGGGTGAATCGTCTTCCTGCCATCTAGTGACACAGAAAACGAAGCAGATTAGACTCAGAGCTTATGACTCGGACGTCGAACTTAGTTTATTTGACATTCTAATATTATTATCGTCATTCCAAAAATCGCAGTTACAGAAGGACCTGCATGGGCCACCAACAAAACCTGTCACGACCCGCTTCCCTAAAATGGAGGCGAGACGTATAAAGGTCCGCACGAGAGTCGAGCCGTGAAGCCCCAAACCCGATAAGCGTCAATAAAACATAAGCAGGTCCCTGTAACCACAAACGGAGCAACAATAATAATAAAAAGAGAGACAGAAATAAAATTCTCATATCTCATAAATTGTCCAACATGAAAATAAGTTCAACATCCAGAAAAGCCACCAGGCTAAAAGAAAGAGTCTAAGGCCCAGAACAAGGCCAACAAAAGCAACAACGTCACAAAGCATAGGTGCCACGTACCGACAACGAAACAGCAGTCTAAACAAAAGGAAAACACAACGAAGACACTAGGACTGGTCCCCAATGTCCACGTACTCCCCGTCAAACACAAGCTCGGGCTCGGCGTCAGCAAACACCTCGTCCTCAACAAGGTACTCAGGCTCTGGATCTAACATGTGTCACCCAAAAGAGTAAAGGGGCACATGTCAGCAAGTCTAAAAGACTTGAGCAAGGAAACTGAAAGTAAGGCAACTAGCAACCTAGCAGTTATAGTATGTATGACATGGCAGTTATAACATGAGTGCACAAGCAAGACATGGCGAGACAATAAGTACAAGAGAACAATTATCGGGACAAGACAAGAGTAGCCAAGCTACTAACAATCTCAATCAATTCACTATTCACGTTTCACTATTGTTTGTAGATGTTTACGCCTTACAGTTGAATGGTATAACATTCACGCTGATTGGCCGCTTAACACTACCCCAAAACCCAGAGTTTATGCCTTACCACTGCAGTTGCTGATCGGGCAGACTCCCAGTTGAATGGCCGCTTAACTCTTACCCCCAATACCCACATGATGACGAGCCAGGGTCCCCGTACACGAGCTCAGTAAATGAGCCAGGGTTGCCCCGCACGGGAGCTCGCATCCTAATTCACGATTCATAAGCATTTGGCATAGGGGTGCACCTAGCCTCAATATCGAGCGTTGGGGTTAGCAACTCATTATGCTCGCTTCTGGTCACGAGCCAGGAAACACAAGTATTGTAGCGATGCTACGCAATCACGAGATCACTCAAAGAATGCAATGACATGACAATTAATTTGCATACCGTTAATGGAATTTAAACATGACATGGTAATTGTGCAACATGATATTTGTCGGAACTAGCTTCGTTGTCAAGCTAGTTCCCCAATTTGCGCCTATGCGAGTATCATTTCGTCGCCTAGCCTCTTTTACGCCTACAACAAGCAAAATGGCCTAAAACATGGCCTAAACCCTAAGTGGCAAGTTTCACTTGCCTAGCACCGGGGATGACGATCACGAAGGTTCGTCTCGCGGATGCTAATCTACGGGGGAGTCGCTGTTATGGGGAAACAATCATCAAAACAATATCCATTCATTAGGGTTTCATAAAAATACCAATAGGTTATGAAAACATCAAGAGATCGATTTCTTACCGAGAGGAGGCGGAAGAAACACTCCGGAGAACCTAGGAACCAGATCTGGAAACCAATGGAGAAGTTTGGGGAAACTAGGGTTTTTGGGGGATTTTGGGGATTTGATGAGATTTTGGGGAAGATGAGAGGTAGAATGAGTTGATGGAGGGTTTGGATGATGGATCTAGGGCTTGGAATGAAGGAATAAGGGTTTGGGTAAGAAGGGGGCTCAATGGGGGAGAAACTAGGGTTTTGGGTCGAGTGGAGGAAGAAGAAAACGTTTGGGAGGGGTATAAATAGGTTGGGCTGGCGGCTGCCCGGAAATTAGGGTTTCAACACAGACTAGTCGGTCAAAGAGCAACCACTGACCGACTAGTTTGGCAACTAGTCGGTCGGTCGACCAACGCAGACCGACTAAGTGTAAACAGTAACTTCTGAACGAAAATAGGATTTGGATTTAGTCGGTCGATGAACAACTACTGACCGACTAGTTTAACATCTAGTCGGTCGAGAGATGAACTTAGACCGACTAAGAGTGAACAGTATTGATACCAAAAATTAGATGATGTGTTAGTCGGTTAAAGAAGCATTGCTGACCGACTAGTTTGCAACCTAGTCGGTCAACCAACGTTCTTAGACCGACTAACGATAAACAGTAACTCCTGAGAAATTTAGAAAGCCAACTAGTCGGTCCAAGAAGGATTGCCGACCGACTGGATCGTCATCTAGTCGGTCGGTGCCCCTTCTTACACCGGCTAATAAGCACCAAAAGTTCCGATACGGAGCGCGGAGCTCCGGAATCGATTCCTAAGACTCCTAGGCTTGATCTAATAGTAAGATACGACCGTTATAAAGCCCGTCACGAATGACATGCTTCGAAATCGACGATCCTAAGCAAGAAACGAGAAAACACGACGAAACGATTCGAAAATGAAAGTTACGGAGACGAAAACCACACATGAGGAGAAATTCCACCAAAACATATATTATAATATAATAAATCCAGATACATGAAAACCAGTCGTTACAGGAACATACTCTCTAATATCAATATTCTTATTGAATTTAGTGCATGGAAAACAATTCTCTGTTTTCATAGAAACAATTCTATTTAATCAATATAATCGTCGAGCGACGGAATCAACATCAGATACAAAAAGAAATATAATGTGCACACTGAAGTAAATGGCAACACGATGTATAAATATATATATAACAGGATACATCAAAAGGTATACATCCGCCAACACAAATATAAACGATCATCAGATCGGTGCACAACATACAACACATGTCTCAACAGACATCAAAACGAACATACATAAAAATGTATCACCAAAACAACCAAAAATACATCAAAAATACATAACCACCTAACTATCCTACCCCACTCTCTGACGACAAAATAGATCATCCAAGTGCACATGGGAGAGTCCTCCAACGCAAGCTCAGGAGGCGGAGGCAGGATCAGTAGCAGCAACAGGCTGTGCAGAAGAGGTGGTGGAAGTCTCGGGGACGACAGGAGTGTCCACCGAAGGAATGGTGGCAGAAGGAGTGCTCTCGAGAGCAGGAGCAGCAGTATCCACCGAACGAATGGTGGCAGCAGGAGTGCTCGTAGGAGCACGAGCAGAAGAAGTGCCAACAGACGTACCCTCGGGGGCACAAGGAGGAGAAGCAACAAGCTCCTCAAGATCAGCATCATCCATGGCCTCCTCGTCAGAAACTGCAGGAGGAACCTCAATGCCCAAGTGATAATAGATGCGAGCAAGCATCTCCTCACATCGAGCAATATGAGCCTCCTCACGGCTCTGAGAAGCTGAAGAGTCAGGGCAAGAGGGCGGAGGAGGAGCATAAGGGGTAGTCCTCTGAACATGACGCAAGGCTGCAAGAGACTTCTTGACGGCAGTCACATTCAGGGGAGGACCCAAAGGACACTGATCATCTGGAGGGAGAGGAACGTCAAAGTGGCAGATGACAAGGGTCAGCAGGCAAGGATAAGGAATGTAGGCTGACTTGGTAGACTTCCTTATGCACTCAAAGGAATCCATCTTGTCAAGGATAATGCGGGCCCAATTTATCTCGCTCCCCATAAAAAGATCGTAGATAAGCTTTAGGAAAGGCTGGGAGGGCAAGCTGGACGAGCCGTACTTCGGGAGAAGGCATGACTTCAGAATCAAGTTCAGGATCCCGGCATTCGGCTTGAAGGATTTCGATGGAACGCCAATCATGGCGGGAGGAATGACATGGAACATCTCAGCAAGCATGGACTGGTCAAGATCGTGGATGTCATTGATCACTCCATATTTTACACCTTTTTTCTACATGTTTGCATGCCATTTTGATCGCTCGAATCGTGCTTTTCACGATTTTTCGGCAATATTGCGATGCTTTTCACGATTTCTTGTTTTTGTCGAGTTTCAGGAGATTTCGAGCGATTTGGAGTGATTCTGAGATACACCCACTCCAGGACGTCACCCGTGACTCTCCCGAGGGGAATTTTGCTTTTGGAGAGGAGTGGAAGAAGAAAGAACGTTGTAGGAGCGACGAGGGAGAAAAAATATGAAGAATGGGCATTTTCAGCATGTCACTCGGCCGAGTGAAGGCGTCACTCGACCGACCATCGAGAGCCCGCTCGGCCAGACAAATCATACACACAGAAGACTGAGTATCAGCGTGCACTCGGCCGAGCATTCCAGTCCACTCGGCCGAACCACGGAGACACCACTCGCCCGAGTGGCATCAAGACAACGGCAACAAAAATCCCAGAGTTACTATAAATTGTCTGTCGAATCCTGAGTTCCGACTCGGCCGAGTGAAGAAGTCCCCTCGACCGAAGCAAAGAAAGTCACTTGGCCGAGTAACTCCCGAGGAGCCGAACCCCAAAAGTCCGAACTTAGTGGAATTTATCAGGGTTTGTCACTCGGCCGAATGACATTTGTCACTCGGCCGAGTGAGCCGCGCTGCCTGTATCGTAAATTGTGATCTTGAGGCTGCGTAGGGGCATTTTCGTCAGGATTTTTTGGGCGATTTTGGGGGGTATTTAACCCCAGTTTTTAACCTAGTTTAAAGAGCTTTTTCAGAACTTTTTGCAACCTTTTTTAGATTACTTTTAGGAGATTAGATTGAGTTCTTTAGGGAGGAGAGAAAAGTGTTATTTTGTTGGTTGCTATTAGTTATTCATTGGTTGTTGAATATTGGACTCCCCGGATTTGGTTTTGGATGATGAGCAAACATAAATAATTCATGATCTAACAATTTGTGAGCGCAGTATTGGAGATCGTCGCCAATTTCACGTGAACATTCAAAGCGACATCTCAACACTTCCAAAAGCTCGTATTCAAGCCTAAAGCTTCGTTGAAGCTCTTGCGACGCTTTGGAAGTAATGATGATTCAATCGAAGCTCTTAAAGACCGTTTATTAAGGTTATATTTATAGTCTTTTAGTTTCGATTGATAGAATGTTAAGCCTTGAGTATATCTTACGTTTCTATCTTCATTACGCTCATTTCGTAGCTCTAGGATTCTTGCACAAGTTCACTCTAACTTCCTCGAAGCGTCGCGCTTCGATTCGGACTTTGTTGTGCATGTTAGTTGGTACAAGAACAAGTACTGACCGACTAGATGGTGATCTAGTCGGTCGGCTACTGTTCTTGGACCGACTAGTTTCTGTCAGTTAATTCTTAGCTCTTTACTGTTTACAGTTAGTCGGTCTATGTTGACTCACCGACCGACTAGTTTGTGAACTAGTCAGTCAGTGATGCTTCTTTGACCGACTAGTTGAGACTGACTGTTCACTCTAAAATTCTCCTAAGCTACTGTTTACCGTTAGTCGGTCTAAGAACGTTTGATGACCGACTAGTTGACAATCTAGTCGGTCAACTTTTGTTCTTGGACCGACTAAGTCAACTTGCCTTCAGACTATGTTGTTTTGCCTCTTAGTCGGTCTACGTTCATTGGATGACCGACTAGTTGTGAAACTAGTCGGTCAGACAGTGTTCTTGGACCGACTAGTTTTCTAGGTCTGAAATTCTATCTCTTCTCAGATCTGCTCTTAGTCGGTCCATGCTTTGTGACTGACCGACTAGTTGATGAACTAGTCGGTCAGTGAGTGTTCTTTGACCGACTAGATCCCACAGATTTCTTTCCGTTGGAGATTGACCTAACTTGTTTTTATGGGACCCTATAAATACGAACCTAGGTCATTTCTATCTTCAATAGAGCTGTCATTAAGAGATTCATTGAGTTCTAAAGAGATAGCTATTCTCCCTCAAATCTAAAGCTCTCTTCCTCACAAGAAACCCATTCTCTCTCATTTCTAGATCTAGAGAGAAGCTTGTTCTTGGTGAGCTCTTCAAGCTATTGCTTGATTCAAGTTTCCAAATCTTCCCTAGGCACCCATTGCTGCTCATTTCCTTGGTGCTAGGGTTTGGTAACTTCATCTTCCTCAAATCCTTCATTCCCCCTTTTGGGTAAGAAAAACTCAAGGTATAGGATTTTGTGGTAAGATTATTTATTTCATATTAAACTCTTTTATATTGCTTATTGGCTCTCTCGGTTGTGAGAGAAGTTTGTGATCCCGGGTTGTGGGATTCACTTTGCCATTGCATGTATGATTTGATCTTGTGAAGGTTTTTCACAAGATATTCATAGTGGAAATCTTGAGTTAGGGTTTCTAACTCAAGTATCCGGAAGGGATCCGGGTGTTTGGGACGTAGGATCACCGGGAACAAGTCGGGGAGACTTGGGTGGATCCGAACCCATTAACTTCATTTGTTAGCATTGTTAATTTCATTGTTGTCATTCAATTTAAGCTTCCGCAAATTGACTTGGTAGTTGTGTGCAATTTAATTTGGAATAATACGCCTTATTATTTTAAAGTACTATTCACCCCCCCTCTAGTACTTGTGCAGTAGCTGGTAGGGCATTACATTTGGTATCAGAGCCAGATACTCAGCTATGTCTGCCAACGACAACAAGACCGTGCATCCACCTTCCAACTACGACACCTTCAGGAACCGTGAAGGAGCGTCATCGGTGATGGAAGGACATTCCTCTACAAGGCCTCCATTCTTCAACGGTACCAACTACGGGTACTGGAAATGTCGGATGGAAACCTTCCTCCGAAGTGCATCTTTATGGAGGACTACAATGACGGAGTACAACGAGCCCGAAGAAGAAGATTTTGAGAAATGGACTACCGCGGAGGTCGCCGCGGAGGTAAGCAATGCCAAGGCAATGAACGCCTTGCAATACGCATTGGAGCCCGAGGATTTCAATAAGATATGCACATGTAAGAGTGCATATCAAATTTGGAACTCTCTCCTCATACTACATGAAGGGACTAGTCGGGTAAGAGACTCTAAACTCATTGTCGTAACCAAAGATTACGAAATGTTTCACATACAACAGGGCGAGAAGATGAAAGAATATTACGCTCGCTTCGTTGACATAATAAACGAGTTAGAGGCCCTCGGCAAGATCTACACTCAAAAGGAGAAGTGCTTAAAGCTTATTGAAGGACTTCCCTCTTCTTGGGAAAAACGTACCTTCGCCATCGAGGAAGGTAATGACATGAACAAATATACCGTAGTTCAACTAATGGGTACTTTGATGTCATACGAGGTACGCAAAGATAGCAAGGTGAAGCTACAAGAAAAGATGAAGTCATACTTGAACCTAGATGCGCCTAAGAAAAAGGCAATTGCATTCAAGGCGGCTTCATCCACATCTTCCGATGATGAAGACTCGGAAAACGAGTTGGACTTGGAGTCCATGGCACTCATGGCCAAGAAGTTCAATTGTTTCTTCCGGAAAGGTAACTCCAAGACCAAATGTAAATTTGGTTCTTCTAACGCCTCTTCCTCTCCTTTGTGTTTCAAGTGTAATAAGCCAGGACACATGAAAGCGGAGTGTCCTCTCAACAAACAAAAGGAGAAGTGGAAGGCGCCAAAATTCGATAAGTCCAAGAAATACAAGAAGGGGTACAAGAAAGGACTTGTCGGAGCAACATTCACCGACTCCGAGGATTCCTCAAGCGGAGAATCGGACGATGAGAAAGTGGAGCAAGCACATATGTGCTTCATGGCAAGAGAGGAGAACGATCAAGGATCCTCCTCTTCCGATGATAGTAATGACGAAAGCGATGAGGTAACGATGGATGATCTTAGAAATGCTAACTCTCAACTTTGGTCAAAATACACTAAGTTAGTAAATAGATATACTAAGGTAAAAGATGACCTAGCTAGCATTCAAACATCGCCTAAGAATATCATCACCAACAACGACACCGTTGTTGAAGAGTTAAGAAATGAGATTGTGAATCTCAAATCTAAACTTGAACATGTTAGCATTAAGGATGCGGAAGAACATGAGATAGCGGATTTAACTTCTCAAAACTCGACTTTGAGTATTGAGAACGAGAATCTTAAATCTCGTGTTTATGTGCTCACATCACAAATATCCGCTTTGGATACTTCTTTGCGTTCTCTCAAAGAGAAATATGAGGACACATTGGGCCGAATCAACAAATTCAACAAGGGTAAGGGCCATTTGGATAATATCCTAAAAGATTTACTTCCGGCCAAACACCACATTGGCTTGGGGTATATGATGGGAAATTCATCCAAGTCGGTCACTACTTTTGTTAGGCCAACTTCCGAAGCCTCAACGAGTGGGAGCAAACACTCTATTGGTAGTTCATCTACCAATGGTGCTTCCACCTCGTCCACACCCTCTTTCGGAAAGAAACCCACTTTGGGTGGACCTCCAAAGAAGGGGCATGCCTACATGTACACTAATAACATCCCACGTAGGAACACACGTCCTACTCCACCGTCTCACACTTATGATGATTTTTATGCAACACATTCCCGGGCACGTGCACACCAAGTGAGACACCCTCACGCACGTGTTTCCACACATGCATATGTACACCCACCTCATCATATGAATAATTATTTTCGTGCACCATTCCATCATGTCCCGTATGCCTATCCACAACATGCATCACGTAGAAATCAACGTAGCATGCATGCACCCAATAGGATGATGGCTCCCAAAATTTTCACTATTTGGAGCCCAAAGGACACAAGCATGGACGAAAAACAAATGTACATGAATGCTTATTTTTCGGATGTTGTGCATAGTAAGAATTATGTGGGGAAGTCTAAGTCCACTTGGACTTGGCTTCCAAAGGTCTAATCCCTTGGACCCAATGACCTTGGGTACCATGATATGAAAGTGTCTATCTTTAGGTACTCAAGGAAAAGAAAAAGAAAAGGAGCATCAAATTTAAATTTAGCTCCAAAGGGAATTGGATACTCGATAGCGGGTGCTCCAAACACATGACGGGTGACGCTCGTTTGCTCTCCGGAGTGGTTCCCATTGCGAATGGAAACCGCGTCGTATTTGGAGGCAACGAGAGCGGAACCATCATAGGTGTTGGTAAAGTCGGTAACCCTTCTAAACCATTAATTAGTGACGTTTATCTTGTTAGTGGTTTAAATCATAATCTTATTTCAATAAGTCAACTTTGTGACAAAGGTTACAAAGTTAGCTTTGCGAAAGGATTGTGTCATATTTTAAGAAAGGATAATGAAAAATTATTATTTTCCGGAACTCGTCGTAAATACATCTATATTTTGGATCTTCCTAAGTCATATGAACAATGTCTCGTTGCCAACACAAGTGAACAACACTTATGGCATCGACGCTTTGGACATGTGAACTTTGGAACACTATATAAGCTTTCAAAATTGAATTCTATTAAAGGTTTTCCGAAGCTTGTTTTTGAAAAGAAAAGTTTTTGTGATTGTTGTCAACGCGGCAAGCTTCCTAAATCTTCATTTAAACCTAAGAAAAGCATCTCTACTAAACGGCCACTAGAGCTATTACATCTAGATTTATTTGGGCCAACTAGAGTAGCTTCCTTAGGAAATGCAAGGTACGGACTTGTCATCGTAGATGACTATTCAAGATTTACTTGGGTATTTTCATTGTGTAATAAAAATGAAGCTTTTGAAAACTTCACAATTTTTGTTAAGAAAGTACAAAATCTCTTAGGAACCACCATTGTCACTATTCGTAGTGATCATGGAGGTGAATTTGAGAATGAGTCTTTTGAGTCATTTTGTGATGAAGTTGGTATTACTCACACCTTCTCTTTCCCTCGTGCACCTCCTCAAAATGGTGTAGTTGAGAGAAAGAATAGGACGCTAGTGGAGTGTGCTCGCACTATGCTTGATGATAGCCAACTTGGCCATCAATTTTGGGCGGAAGCGGTACACACCGCTTGCTATGTGTTTAATAGAATACTTTTGAGGCCCGGCACTAAACAAACTTGTTATGAATTGTTGTTTGGTAGGTTGCCTCAAGTTAAACATTTTCGTGTTTTTTGGTTCGAAATGTTTTATTAAGAACACATATGGTAGTTTGGACAAATTTGATCCGAGATCCGATGAGGGGATTTTTGTTCGATATTCTACGCGTAGCAAAGCCTACCGGATATTCAACAAACGAACCTCAACGATCGAGGAATCGCTTCATGTCTCATTTAATGAAGGATTTGTTCCAACTAGAATTTCAAATGATAATGATTCTATGGATGTTTTATATGATTCGTTTGAAAATTCTAAGTCTAATGATTCTATTGATTCTATTGAGACTAACCCAACTAATGAAGTTGTTGAGAATGTTCCAAGTGATCAAGGTATTCCCAAACGGCTTCATTCGGTTCGTGACCATCCCCATGAGCAAGTCATTGGCAATATCTATGATAGTGTCAAGACGAGATCCCAAGTTCACCGCTTCGCAAATTGTGCCTTTGCCTCATCGATAGAGCCAAAGAATATTAATGAAGCATGCGAAGATAACGCTTGGATCTTAGCCATGGAGGAGGAGCTCATTCAATTCGAGAGGAATGAAGTTTGGGAGCGTGTTCCATTGCCATCGAAGAACCACACCGTCATAGGGACAAAGTGGATCTTCAAGAACAAAACCGATGAAAACCAAGTCGTCGTCCGGAACAAAGCTCGGTTAGTAGCTCAAGGCTATCGTCAAGAGGAAGGTATCGATTTCGAAGAATCTTTCGCTCCGGTAGCTAGATTAGAATCAATTAGATTACTTTTGTCTTTTGCATGCCATAAGAATTTTAAATTATTTCAAATGGATGTTAAAAGTGCATTTTTAAACGGAGATGTCGTTGAGGAAGTTTACGTTTCTCAACCTCCGGGCTTCGTAAATGAAAAATTTCCAAATCACGTTTTTAAACTAAAGAAAGCTCTTTATGGTTTGAGACAAGCTCCTCGAGCTTGGTATGATCGCCTAAAGAATTTTCTTTTGGATTTGAATTTTAAAATGGGCGAAGCCGATTCAACACTTTTTATTAAGCATGCGAATAATGATATTTTATTAGTTCAAATTTATGTTGATGATATCATTTTCGGTGCTACTAACTTCGCTCTTTGCGAAGAGTTTTCTAATGTGATGAAGGAACAATTTGAGATGAGCCACATGGGCGAACTCAAATATTTCTTAGGTCTCCAAATTCGCCAAATGAACGATGCAATCTTCATCCACCAAACGAAGTACACGGTGGAGTTGCTAAAGCGATTTGGAATGGAGAATGCCTCCGGGAAAAAGACTCCAATGAGCACGACTACGCATCTTGACAAGGATACGGGCAGTAAGGATGTAGACATTCGTCTATATCGAGGTATGATAGGTAGTTTGCTTTATCTTACCGCAAGTAGGCCCGATATTATGTTTGCCGTATGTATATGTGCTCGTTATCAGTCTCAACCTAAGGAGTCTCACTTAGTAGCGGTAAAGCGTATTTTTCGCTATCTAAGTTACACATTAGATTTTGGATTACTTTATCCGAGATCTAGCACATATGAGTTAGTCTCATATAGTGACGCTGATTATGCGGGATGCAAATCCGACAGGAAAAGTACTAGTGGCACTTGCCATTTTATAGGAAATTCTCTTGTCTCTTGGTTTTCCAAGAAGCAAAATTCCGTATCACTTTCAACCACCGAGGCGGAATATATTGCCGCCGGTGCCGCGTGTGCTCAAGTTCTTTGGATGAGACACACACTTAAAGACTTTGGTATAAATTGTGATACTTGCCCTATCATGGTTGACAACCAAAGTGCAATATGTCTTTCCAAGAACCCGGTACATCATTCCCGTTCGAAACACATAGATGTCCGACACCACTTTTTAGATGATCATGTTGCTAAAAAGGACATCATTCTAGTGTACGTTGAAACCCAAAAGCAAATCGCCGATATTTTCACGAAACCCCTAAAGGAGGACTCTTTTGTGCGGTTGCGTCGAGAATTGGGGATTATGGGTGAATCCGAGATATAGGATTCATGTTTCATTCAATAATTTTGCATGCTATTATTTTTGGCAATATCTCATTCATGCTAGAATTATTGGATTTTTCGGGAATTTTATGTGATATCTTGATTTTTCGTTCGATTTGTGCGTAATCGTCAAATTTCTGTTTTTCGATGATTAATGGGGTAGTTTAGATGTTTATTGAGAGTTTTGAGATTTATCGTCCAAGCGTATTATGGAGAGAACTTGATTTTCAAGTTTTTGACTCTTTAGTCGGTTCATGTTCAGTGACCGACCGACTAGATTGAGATCTAGTCGGTCAGTACTTGAACGCAGACCGACTAAATCTTGTCAGTAATTCTTGGATTCAGCCACTGTTTGCAACTAGTCGGTTCAAGCTCATTGACCGACCGACTAGATCGTGATCTAGTCGGTCAGTGCTTGAACTGTGACCGACTAGTTGTGCCAGGGGCTGTTTGGTCATTTGAGAAATCGACCGACTTAAACTCAGTTTAGTCGATCGATTTTCATTCTAATCGATCGAAATCTCTTCTCTCTCCGCTCAAAACCCCGACCTCCCTCGAAACCCTTCGACTTCCGATCGATCTCTGGCCATTTTTCCGGCCATCTCCGTCGATCTCCTCCGTCGGCCCCTCGTTCTAGGTGATCTCCTCTCCTCCTAGGGTTAGATTTCATTTCCTAGAGCTAGGGCTTGCTCGGTTTCTAGGGTTCTTAGGGTTTACCTTTTTTTTCGGCTAGGGCTTCTTCGTTTGATCTCCTTGTCCCGTGTCTTGCTTCGACTATGGCAAGAACACGCATTCCGATCACTCCCTCTAGCCCCTCTCCGATGACCGTTGATCCAATCTCTTCGGATCCCGAGCATCCAACCCCTCCGAAGCGTAGAGCCAAGACCACCCATCCTTCGTCGTCTTCGCCTCCTCTTAAGAAGAAGAGGACGACGACCGCTCAACCTAGAGGTCAACCGAAACCCAAACCCAAGCCTAAGCCAAAGGCCAAAATTCTTGCTTCTCAATCTTCGTTCCATACTCCTACCGATTCCGATACGGAGTATAACCCCGAGACCGAGACTCATAGGGAACCCACTCCTCCTATTCATCCCGAGTCTAGCACCCACCCTCGTACGTCTACCCGTAAGCCTAAGGGAAAGGGTCCGATGCCGGTGGGCGGTGTCGATATTTCCTTATGTCGCGATGACCCTTTGTGTCTCGCGGCGTATAACCGTATCGAACATTGCCCGCTGCTTCTGGAGCATTTCGTCCAGTTTAGCGACTTCATAGGGTTAGCTGATCTTCTGTCGTCGTCGGGTCTTCTCGATTACCTTCGATATGACCCGAAGGCGAATCCTCACCCCTACCCTAGATTAGTGAAGCTTTTCTATGCTAATAGGATCCGGGGTCAGTACGATCAGACCCACTCTGTTGAGACGACCGTTTTGGGGACTCCTATAGTCCTCACTGTGGAAATCTTAGGAGAGATTTTGGGTATCTCTTCGTCTGGCCTTCTTCCTTCTGATATCTCGGTAGATGATATTTCTTCTCTTGATCAGACCATCCTTTCAGAGATTTTCCATCAGATTCCTCCTGCCATGATTGGCGTGCCATCTAAATCTTTCAAGCCTAATGCATGGGTCCTAAATCTGATTCTGAAGTCGTGCTTGCTTCCCAAGTACGGCTCCTCATCTTTACCATCCCAGCCATTTTTGAAGCTTATCTATGCGATCTTCATGGGGAGCTCGATTAATTGGGCTCGAATTATACTCGATAAGATTGACTCTTTCGAGTGTATTTGAAAGTCCAATAAATCGGCTCATATCCCATTTCCTTGCATGTTGACCCTCGTGTTTCGTCATTTTCGTGTCACATTGCCTCGTGACGATGAGCGGCCCCTTGGTCCTCCCCTGAATGCGACGGCCGTCAAGAAATCTCTTACGGCGCTTCGTCACGTTCAGAGGACGACACCTTCAGCATCTGTCCCTGCCTCTGCCAGTGCCTCTGCTACTCCCGTTGCCACCCTTGATGATGTCCTACGGAAACTTCGTCGTCACGAGTCCCGCTTGGCTCGTACCGAGGAGGTAGTCTGCCGTATGGCTCGTCGGATGGGTGTTGAGCTTCCTCCTTCCGTGTCTGAGGATGAGGAGTTTGATGAGATGGCTGAGGAGGACATTGAGGAGCTCTGTCGTGCTTCGACTCGTGCCCCCGAGGGCACTTCTGCTGGTACTGCTGCTGCTGGTACTTCCACTTCTGCTCCTGGAGTTGCCACCTCTTCCGGTGTTCCAGAGCCATCTGCTGCAGCTCTTCAGCCTTCTGAGCCTGCTGCTGACCCAGTTTCCGAGCCTGCTCATGTATCTGCTGCTGCTGCTTCTGTCGAGACTCATGATGCTGTTGAGCCTGTTGCTGAGATCTCGACTCCTGCCCCGACGATTCCATCTGTTGAGACACCTCTTCTCCCTGCAGAGCCTGAGTCCACTCCGTCGACTGGACCCACGGACGCTGCAGATCCAGCCTCCTCCTCGTGATCGTTGTTCCGAGGACTCTCCATATACGCTTTGGATGATATATTCTAGTGAGAGTGTCTTGGATTAGGATGGGATTGAGAGATGCTTTGATTTATTTTTTTGTGCTTTCTGGTTGTCGGTGTTGGATTTTATGATATGTTGATGATGATGTACTTTTTGTTGTAGTATTTATTTTTATGTTGATGATGATGATGATGTATTTCTTTTTGATGATATGTAGCGCTTGATATGATGTATCTCATATATTCGATGTGATATTTTTTGGATGTACTCATGTTGTCTATATATATATATATGTTCATCATCGTTCACTTTATCTTTTATTCCTCGTGCAAATTTTAATATTCGTTGAATATATTTGAAATGTGATATCGAATCGACGCATAAAAAGTTGGTTAAATGGATTTAAATTCTGTAATTTTATAGAATTGTTTTCCATGCACAAAATTAACCAAGAATATTGAATATTGAAGAGTATGTTTCTTTATTCAAGAAATGAATAATGATTTGGTGTTTTTGATGATTTTGATTTTTTTTGATAATGGAAAATTTGGCACACCTTGTTTTGATTTCCACAATTTTTCCCTTGGTGTCAAGTTGGTCCATTGCCTTTGTCTACGACTCCCGATGTTGGATTTTACATTTCCTAATTGTTGTCGTTGTATGCCCCCCATTTTTGGGATAATGCCAAAGGGGGAGAGATAATGATAATAAATAGCGCAAATGAAAATTTAACTCAATTTCCAAGAATCTAGTTTGATATGCTAGATTCAGGGGGAGTTAAGATACATATAAGGATTTTCAAAATCCGATATTTCAAAAATCAATTCACTTTATTTATCTTACTCGTCTGCTTGATGCAATTCATTTATATTCATTTTGGAATTGACGTGTCATCAATGCAGGGGGAGTAAGTATTTTACATTTGAATTATTATCTTTGATTATTATTTATGTTGGTTTGTCATCACCAAAAAGGGGGAGAATGTTGAATATTGGACTCCCCGGATTTGGTTTTGGATGATGAGCAAACATAAATAATTCATGATCTAACAATTTGTGAGCGCAGTATTGGAGATCGTCGCCAATTTCACGTGAACATTCAAAGAGACATCTCAACACTTCCAAAAGCTCGTATTCAAGCCTAAAGCTTCGTTGAAGCTCTTGCGACGCTTTGGAAGTAATGATGATTCAATCGAAGCTCTCAAAGACCGTTTATTAAGGTTTTATTTATAGTCTTTTAGTTTCGATTGATAGAATGTTAAGCCTTGAGTATATCTTACGTTTCTATCTTCATTACGCTCATTTCGTAGCTCTAGGATTCTTGCACAAGTTCACTCTAACTTCCTCGAAGCGTCGCGCTTCGATTCGGACTTTGTTGTGCATGTTAGTTGGTACAAGAACAAGTACTGACCGACTAGATGGTGATCTAGTCGGTCGGCTACTGTTCTTGGACCGACTAGTTTCTGTCAGTTAATTCTTAGCTCTTTACTGTTTACAGTTAGTCGGTCTATGTTGACTCACCGACCGACTAGTTTGTAAACTAGTCGGTCAGTGATGCTTCTTTGACCGACTAGTTGAGACTGACTGTTCACTCTAAAATTCTCCTAAGCTACTGTTTATCGTTAGTCGGTCTAAGAACGTTAGATGACCGACTAGTTGACAATCTAGTCGGTCAACTTTTGTTCTTGGACCGACTAAGTCAACTTGCCTTCAGACTATGTTGTTTTGCCTCTTAGTCGGTCTACGTTCATTGGATGACCGACTAGTTGTGAAACTAGTCAGTCAGACAGTGTTCTTGGACCGACTAGTTTTCTAGGTCTGAAATTCTATCTCTTCTCAGATCTGCTCTTAGTCGGTCCATGCTTTGTGACTGACCGACTAGTTGATGAACTAGTCGGTCAGTGAGTGTTCTTTGACCGACTAGATCCCACAGATTTCTTTCCGTTGGAGATTGACCTAACTTGTTTTTATGGGACCCTATAAATACGAACCTAGGTCATTTCTATCTTCAATAGAGCTGTCATTAAGAGATTCATTGAGTTCTAAAGAGATAGCTATTCTCCCTCAAATCTAAAGCTCTCTTCCTCACAAGAAACCCATTCTCTCTCATTTCTAGATCTAGAGAGAAGCTTGTTCTTGGTGAGCTCTTCAAGCTATTGCTTGATTCAAGTTTTCAAATCTTCCCTAGGCACCCATTGCTGCTCATTTCCTTGGTGCTAGGGTTTGGTAACTTCATCTTCCTCAAATCCTTCATTCCACCTTTTGGGTAAGAAAAACTCAAGGTATAGGATTTTGTGGTAAGAGTATTTATTTCATATTAAACTCTTTTATATTGCTTATTGGCTCTCTCGGTTGTGAGAGAAGTTTGTGATCCCGGGTTGTGGGATTCACTTTGCCATTGCATGTATGATTTGATCTTGTGAAGGTTTTTCACAAGATATTCATAGCGGGTTGTGGGATTCACTTTGCCATTGCATGTATGATTTGATCTTGTGAAGGTTTTTCACAAGATATTCATAGTGGAAATCTTGAGTTAGGGTTTCTAACTCAAGTATCCGGAAGGGATCCGGGTGTTTGGGACGTAGGATCACCGGGAACAAGTCGGGGAGACTTGGGTGGATCCGAACCCATTAACTTCATTTGTTAGCATTGTTAATTTCATTGTTGTCATTCAATTTAAGCTTCCGCAAATTGACTTGGTAGTTGTGTGCAATTTAATTTGGAATAATACGCCTTATTATTTTAAAGTACTATTCACCCCCCCTCTAGTACTTGTGCAGTAGCTGGTAGGGCATTACATTGGTTTGTCTCTCTCCCTATCAAAAACTCCATTTTTATTGATATATTGAATATTGCTATGAATTCTATTGATTTTATTTGTGAATTTCTATTGAATTTCATTATGAATTGTGAGTAGTTTTATCATCTTAGGGCGTAGGGATGAACCCTGTGAACCCTATTTCTAATTTGTGATGAATTGGTGAAATTATTGCTATAATTGATTAGGGTTAGTTTGGGATTTCTATAATACGAATAGCTAGGGATTCATACCGATTGGGATTTGCAAGAGATTGGATCCCAACTCGATAGGAAGCCCTAGAAATTCGAATTGGGTTACAATTGAATTTCTCCGGAATCGGTTTGCAAGAGATTGGACCGAAACTAGGGTTTTCGATTGTAATTCTATACCAATACCCATTTGCAAGAGATTGGACGGGTAGGAATTATCCCAACCTAGGTCATAGCTTGAGTTTGCACGAGAGTGGGCTCGAGATATGATTGAAGGATGATGTTGTTCTTCACGCTAGCTTGCCTAGGTTAGGGTTTGCAAGAGATTGGACCCTACCCTAGGTTTGCTATAGACCGGTAATAGCGCGAGAGCGTGAGCTTGGTTCTACATTTAGTTGCAACTAGTTCACCTGAATTTCAAGTCTAGCAATTGTGAAACCTACGAATTACAATGACGAGATACGGTTTGTAGCGGGGATTCCCTATCCCTAGACGTCTTTATTAATTTGATATTCCTTTTATACAATTGAACGACTGTGACCGCTTCATTGCGAACATTTCTAGACTATTCTTATAGCAAGGTGAGTTGAAGAAGACACTGTTATTTGGCCTCCTCGTGTTCGATACCTGCTCGCCGCTACACCGTGCGCTTGTGGTAAGACTAGCGAGTCGCGTGCCCAGGTGTGCATCCGGGCTCCGATCAAGTTTTTGGCGCCGTTGCCGGGGAGGCTATTTTGACGGAGTTCAATTTGGATCACCTGGTTATTTTTCAATTTCTTTATTTATTTCTTCATTCTTTTCTAACTCTGCTTACAGCCATATTTTGCAAGCTCTCCCGAAATTTTCCACAAGATCTTAACAGGTAAAATGGGGGATGCAATTCCAATGACTAAGTCTGGCCAGGGAGATGATGAATCTTTTGCGGAGCTCCTTAAGGAACTTATTGATGGGGTCCACGCTACCGGAGCCTTTGCTATTAATATCGAGGACCCCGTCGAACAATTGTTTGCTAGCTTTGTGATGGATCAAATCTCCCCGGATGGGACTATTGGGGGCGATATCAGAGTTTATGTGAGGGACGACAAGCTATATTTTGAAGACGGTAAAACATGCGTCAAAGAGTACTACACTCCCGAGGAATCCTTCGAACAAACCGATATTCAGGGAGATACACTCTATGACCCCCACTCTTGGATTTATGAATCTGCTGACGTATTTCTTGATATCAGGAATGAACCGGAGCAAGGTGGTGGTCCTATCGATGTAAGCGCAGAATTGGAGAGCGACTATTCAGATGCACCGTCCTCACTAGGAAGCGAATCTGAGCCTCCACTCGAGAGTGAGCTAAACTCAGATGTTGAAGGAGAAGCCAAAATCACACAAGATGACGAAGAAGAGGGTACAGCACCCTTTGAGGTAGAGCTTAAACAATTACCGCCGAATCTAAGGTATGCTTTCTTGGGTAGTAAATTGACCTTCCCGGTGATTGTTAATGCCCACCTTGGCCAAGATCAACTTGAAAAACTATTAGAAGTCCTTAGGGATCACAAGGATGTCCTTGGCTACACTATCTCTGATCTTAAGGGAATAAGCCCTAGGTTATGCACGCATAGAATCCACTTGGAAAACACTGAAGCCACTTCTATTGAGCCTCAAAGGCGGTTGAACCCGAATATGAAATAGGTAGTCAAAAAGGAAATCCTTAAATTGCTTGAGGCCGGCATTATTTATCCAATCTCAGACAGTAGATGGGTTAGCCCCGTTCACGTCGTCCCCAAGAAAGGGGGATGACCGTTATAAAAAATGAAAAAGGAGAGCCCATTTCTATACGCACTGTCACGGGATGGCGGATGTGCATTAATTACCGAAAACTAAATAAAGCCACCTGAAAAGACCATTACCCATTACCCTTCATAGATCAAATGCTTGAACGGCTTGCTAAACATAAATACTTTTGCTACTTGGATGGGTATTCGGGGTTTTTCCAAATCCCTTTGCATGAAGACGACCAAGAAAAGACTACTTTTACTTGTCCTTATGGCACTTACGCCTACCGTAGAATGCCCTTTGGTCTTTGCAATGCACCCGCCACCTTTCAGAGGTGCATGACCTCCATCTTTTCCGACTATATTGAAAATATTATGGAAGTTTTCATGGATGATTTCTCAGTTTATGGAAGTGAGTTTGATTCTTGTTTGGCTAATTTTACCAAAGTTCTTAAAAGATGTCAACAAAATAATCTTACTCTTAATTGGGAGAAATGTCATTTCATGGTCACCGAAGCGATAGTGCTTAGGCATCTTGTCTCCTCACGAGGGATTGAGGTTGATAAGGCGAAGATTGTGGTAATCGAGAAACTCCCTCCTCCTATTAATGTTAAGTGCATTAGGGGCTTTCTTGGTCATGCGGGGTTTTACCGCCGCTTTATCAAGGATTTCGCCTTGATTGCCCGGCCCCTTACCTCCTTGCTTGCTAAAGATGCTCCATTTGTTTTTTCAGGAGAATGCTTACGGGCGTTCAACACATTGATGGAAGCACTAATTTCTACGCCCATCATACAACCACCGGATTGGAGCCTTCCCTTTGAGCTCATGTGTGATGCAAGTGACCAAGCCATTGGAGCGGTGTTAGGACAAAGGAAAGACAGAAAGCTTTATGCAATATTCTATGCAAGCAAAACATTGGATGACGCACAGAAAAATTATACAACTACGGAGAAAGAGCTTCTGGCGGTCGTGTATTCCATTGAAAAGTTCCGCTCCTATCTCCTTGGATCAAAGGTAATTGTCCACACCGACCATGCGGCATTGAAGTATCTTCTAAACAAGAAAGAGGCCAAACCTAGGTTGATTAGGTGGATACTTCTATTGCAAGAGTTTGATTTGGAAATCAGAGATAAGAAGGGTACGGACAACGTTGTGTTGGATCATTTGTCTAGGCTTATTCGTGACAAGGAGGACGAAAGTTTGCCCATCGATGACTCCTTTGTTGATGAGAGGCTATACGCCGTAAGGCCCGGGGAAGTTCCTTGGTATGCGGACTTTGTAAACTACTTGGCTTATGGGTTTAAACCATGCGGGATGCCCACACAACATAGGAGGAGATTTATGCATGAGGTCCGTAGCTATTTCTGGGAAGATCCGTATCTCTTTAATATATGCAAGGATGGGGTTATCCGGAGATGTATTTCTAAGGAGGAGGCCACCTCCATCATCTTGCATTGCCACGGTAAGCCATGCGGGGGACATCACGCCGCTTCTAAAACTACCGCTAAGATATTACAGAGTGGATTCTTTTGGCCAACCATGTTCAGAGACACGCACGACTTCGTCAACGGGTGCGATAGATGCCAATGGACCGGGAATATTTCCAAACGAAATGAGATGCCAATGAGGCCCATTCTAAAGATTGAGCTCTTTGATTGTTGGGGAGTGGACTTCATGGGACCATTTCCATCAAGCAAGGGTAACAAGTACATCTTATTGGCCGTGTACTACGTCTCCAAATGGGTAGAAGCCATCGCCACCACTACCAATGATGCGAGAGTTGTCTCCAAGTTTTTCAAGCAGAATATTTTCCCGCGCTTTGGGGTGCCCCGTACTTTGATAAGCGACAGGGGAAGTCACTTTATAGAAAACAAATTTGAAGCCATGTTGAAAAAGTACGGGGTAAACCATAGAATTTGCATGGCCTACCACCCTCAAACGAGCGGACAATTGGAAGTTTCAAATAGAGAAATCAAGCAAATTCTAGAAAAGACCGTAGATCGATCTAGAAAAGATTAGTCCATGACGTTAAACGATGCTCTATGGGCATATCGCACGGCCTTCCGCACTCCCATCGGCACCACTCCGTTCCGACTTGTTTATGGGAAAGCTTGTCACCTACCGGTGGAGTTGGAGCACTGCGCGTATTCGGCCATCAAGACCCTCAATTATGACTATAAGAGTACAGCGGTGAGGCGACTCTTGGACATCAATGAGCTTGATGAAATTAGAAGAGATGCCTACGAGAGCTCAAGAATTTACAAAGAAAGGACCAAGATTCTCCACGACGCCCGCATAACAGTCACGGACTTCAAGGTCGAAGACAAGGTCTTGCTATATAATTCCCGACTCTGACTATTCCCCGGGAAGTTGAGGTCACGGTGGTCTGGACCTTTCACAATCAAGCACATACAACCGGGAGGAGCATTTGAATTAGAAGGGAAAGACGGAGCCACTTTCAAGGTGAATGGGCAACTGCTAAAGCATTATTCTGAAGGAGTCCCTATGGGTGAGGTAAATAGAATATATCTACTCAAGGGACGGCCGGATGACCTTTCATACCTCCTTGATGAGGTCATTGAAGAGGCTTCCCCTACTCCATCGGTGCACTCCATGATGACGACTTCGAAGAAGGCCAAGATTTGGTCGAAGAAGAGAAGACGGAGGACTCTCCCGATAGCTCCATGATGATTGATGATGGCGACGCTGATGTCACGAGAATACGGGGGCTTTGCAAGCTCTCGACATTGAAAAACCCAAAGAAAGCTCCACCGATTCGAAGATCGGTGTCACCTGTGAAGTCGAAGACCGGAACAAGCTCAAGCTTGGGGGAGCCATCCCCCAACATTGCTCATGATGAAGGGGTGCTGAGGAAGGCCACACACCACCACGATCCAAACCCAAGCGGTCTTCCTGGCAAGTTTGACGGGTGCATCTCATATGCACCAAACATCAAGCGTTAATTGAAAATCCAAAGGGGTCGAGCTCAAGACCTTAAACGAGCGCTTATCGGGAGGCAACCCGATGATTTTTGCATTCTTTTTATTTTGGTTTTTATTTTTGTTTTAGACTTTATTAGTGTTTTGAGTCTTTTTACCCATAAAAACCGTGACAACGGGTCTTAATTTCTATGACAGGAGAGGAGAAAAGGAGATCTCTCATAAGGAGGAAGATAGAGGCAAGGAAGAGCGCTACAGAAATGCGCTCAGGCCTTAGGAGGAGGAAGAAACCAACTGGAGGAAGAAAAACCGAGAGTAGAGCGAAAATGGAGCCCCGAAGCAGAAAACAGCATGCCACTCGGCCGAGTATCATATATGACTCGGCCGAGCAAAGGACCCCATTCGGCCGAGTGGGCACCAACAAGGGAAGTCTGCTGAACCCAACTCTCTGTCTTATTTGTGCATTTCGAATTTACTGTCCCTCGGCCGAGTACGTTTAGTCACTCGGCCGAGGGAAACGGATACCCTCCTAGCCTGAATATTGTCGAGTAGCTTATGCCACTCGGCCGAAGGAGTTTTCTCCCTTCGGCCGAGTGAACAAAATCCACTCGGCCGAGTCGTAAGTGGTGGGGAGAAATTTAAACTCATTTTTCCGTTACGTCACTCGGCCGAGCAACATAGTCACTCGGCCGAGTCGTAGCTTCCCATATATAAATCGCTAGGCTCGGCGCGAACTTCGAAGCGCCTATTTTCAGTTCTTTTCGCCAGAGCCCGTGACCCTTCGACTCCCTCGCCCGTGACGCACCCTCCCTCGCCCGATTCACCTCGCCGCCGGCCCCGATCGCCGCACCACCACCGACGACGATCATCGCCGACCCTCGCCGACATCCGACGACTTCCCCCACCGCCGGCCGACCTCCGGTGACCCCCTATTTCGCGCAAAATTCATTTTTCTCCTATTTTTCTCGATTCATAGACCCGTTGCGCCCAAAAATCAAATTAAATTGTTTATCTATCTATTATACCACATCTCCCCCATGTATTTTGAATATTACCCGCTGATATCGTTGTTTGATTTGCATGCTATCTTAGGGGAGCTTAGGGGAGCTTCAGGACGTGATTTTAGCTTCGCGGAGGCGGCACTCTTCGCACGCACTTGCTTGCTTGCACTCGCGGCGTGTACAGGTACACTCGTTCCCTTTATTACGCACACCGCATTATATTTTAGTTGGGTGAGCACTCGCGGCACACATGCCGCCCCGCACTAGGCCACGCACGCGGGGAGCCTCTTCCAAGCGGAAGATGACCGATGATGCCAGTCCCTCTCACGCTAGGGAGGACTCCCCTCCACCTAGTCCACCACCCCCCACACAGCCGCTTCCCGCCGATCCCATACACGCACAGCCCATCCCCGCCGATCCTGTCCCACCACCGGCTCCCGTTGTCGGACCGCTGGGGATCACGTTCAGAGACGACGCACAGCGCGTCTGATTTGAGCGTATCGCCCAGCGATCTATAGTGCCCTCTAGGTTTGCACACTTAGCAGACCTGGACCGCCTAGGGGTGCTAGAGGGGATGCTCACGTTGTACCACAACATGGGTTGGCGCGACTTTTTGTCTGTGTCGGCGGACACCTACGTCCGTCCGACACTTGAGGTGCTTAGCTCCATCGCCCGGACCCCTGGTGGATGTATATTATGTCTTATGGATCGAGAGTGCGAGGTCACTCTCGCCATGCTTCGTGCGTTCTTCCAGTGGCCCGATGTCCCCGTCCCTGAACGAGCCTACGCACCCACTCACATCCCACCACCATCGTTTGACGCTTCCACATTCTGGACACGTATCACGGGCTCCCACCATGGCTTTGACCCTAGTAGGGCCAAGGCCTCAGCCATCCTACACCCCTGCCTCCGCATAGCCCAGCGCCTCATGGCGACCAACTTTTTAGCGAGGTACGAGCCTGGGACGATGTCTATGCCTGAGCTCTTCATGCTCTATGCGATGACTCGCCCCAGAGTTCTCGATAGGGATATCGATGACCTGGTCCCCACCGTTGAGATTGATATTGCTAGATGGTTCTTAGACCGCATCATCATTTCGGTGGGCGCTCGCTCACCTATTTACTGCGGCGGTCTGATTAATCTGCTAGCCCTGATAACCGGCGTGGACCTACCTGCTGACCTTAGACGAGCCCCGGGCCCCACTGCACTCTCGATAGACGTCATGGCCTGGATGAAGATGCTTCGTCCCCACGGCCAGCGGCACTGGGTGTGGTTGCACGGTCCTTTTAGTGCCGATTACATGATCCTCCCGAGCCTAGCTCGGACACATATAGGACCGGCCTACGAGGATTGGATCCCAGCGATGGATCTCCTCATCCCAGCTGCTTACGTTCTTCAGGCTGAGGGCGCTGAGCAGGCACCCCCTGCACACCCTGCACCTCCTGCTGACCCCGTGATCGCTCAGCCCGAACCTGCACTTTCTGCACCTCCTGCTGACCCCGTGATCGCTCAGCCCGAACCTGCACTTTCTGCACCTCCCGGCACTTCTGTCCCCACTTCTGCCAGTGTCGGGAGTACCCTTGCTGAGCCGTCCACCACGTCCACCACCACCCCCACCACTGCTGTGCCTATCTCAGTTGAGCCTATTTCTTCACTTCTTCCCGAGCGTCCACCCACCATACTCGAGTGCGGCGAGCCTTCCTTCGCTGCCGTCGTGGGGACCCTGTCCAGTTTGATGTCCGCTGGGGTGTCACCTTTTGGTCCTTACACTTCCTCCCCAGTGGTCGACCTTTCCGTCTCCACCGCAGCTGTCCTATCCGAGAGTGTCGTGACGTCTGTCCCTACTTCTGTGTTACCGAACTCTCTTGCTGCCTCGTTGCCGATTTTGTCTTCCACCACCACTGCTGCTACCTCCTCGTCCCAACCTACGTCCTAGCCTCGCACTGAGGTTGGACACCCACTAGTGAGCACATCACCTTTTCCACACATACCTGCTAGCCCGATTACTTACACTGCCCGTATCAGACAGCCCCGACCTTCACAGCCTAGACCTGTCCGTCCCTCCGCTCCACCATCCCCCAACGCCCTAGTTCAGAGCCTTCGTGCTCTTGAGGGGGCGGTGAGTGGACTCAGGGGTGATTTTAGGGCTCTTTCTACCGCGGTCAGTTCCATGGAGTCCCTCGTCGTCATGGTTCCCGATATTCAGGCTTGCCTGAATCAGATAGTGGCGCGACTCCCTCCACTACACCCACCCACCCAGCAGACACATCCACCACCCCCCCACCCCCCCACCTCTGCCACAGGATGGAGATGGTGCAGCACCACCAGCTTAGGCACACCCCTCCTCCCCTCACTAGGTCCTGTCGTTATGCTACCACCACCCCCTCCGCCACATGATCTTTTTTGTCGTTATGCTGCCCATTCTCTGCTAGGTCCTGTCGATATTATTTTTGCCCCCTCCTCCCTTCACTATTTTTGTCCCTATCTTGCTCACATCATTTTGTATCCATTTTGGGAGAGAGGGAGAGTTAGTTTTGGTGACACATATCTGCATCACTCCCATCTTTGCATGCATCATCATATTTTCTTTTTATTTTTACTATTTTTTTGCATGCATCCTCACCCTCCCCACCCATTACCCGTCTCTCGGTGTGCCACACTTTGCACATTGAGGACACTGTGCACTTTAGCTTGGGGGAGTGAGTTCTCACACTTTTTGCTTTTATCACCTTTATTTTTAGTTTTTTCACGTTTTTCCGCTTTTGCACCCATTTTTCATCACTTTTTCGTTTCTTTTACCATGCATCACGTTTTTCTTATTTTTCTTTGTGTGCTGCATTGTAAATAGTCTTGTTTTTCTTTATCTTTATTTCTTTCATCTTTTGCTAGAGATGATTTTTCTGTGATGACGATGACATGGTGTTAGCTTTCCTCTATATGCTTGCTAATTTTGTCATGTCATAGCTTTTGTTTCTGATATCATATGCCATGTTCTGTCTTGCATTTAGAAATAGTAACCCACTTCTTTTTCGTATGAAAATGGATGAAATTCTATTATTAGCTGATGTCTGATGATTCATATGTATGCTATCGTAGAAAACACACCAAGATTCACGCATTGATGCTTATATCTGGAGTACTGCTTTTTTTTCTCATATCACTTCTTATTGCATGATTTGTACGCTTCACTTTAGGTTGATTGAATGTTTGCTAGCATTGATATATCTGGACTAGTTTGCTTTTTGAGATTAAACTGAGTAGATTAAATTATCCTGCTGAAGTTGTCATGCACGTCCTATAGAGTGAACTGAGAGATACATTTATTTCTTTCTCCACATATCTTGAACATTATTTCTCTATTTTAAACTCATTGGTGAATCTCCCCTTAGCGATTCTATTATTGGCATTCCCCCCATCACTTTATCCCATGCTCCAATTCCCCCAAAACCCAAAGAAAAAAATACTTGTATATCCTTCTCTTTGATGTGGGATCATTTGTATATATGCTATAAAAAAAGAGAAGAGAGAAAAAGAAAAAGAAAAAGAAAAAAAAATGGTTTGAGAATAAGAAAAGAAAAGAGAAAAGAAGTTCAAAAACGATCCCATCTCATATGCTTTCTCTCTTTCTTCCCTCTTTTGCTTTTATTTTTGTTTTCTTTGATTTTTTGGAGCTTCATAAGAAACGTAGATGTAAATATTGTTTTGTATATGCCACCACGCTTATGTATAAGCTTGGGGGAGAGGATCTAATGATGTGTGAGAGGGTGAATACCTGACGGTGCATGAAAACCTAGGCTAAGTAATATTTTATACTCGGTGAGATCGCTAAAGTTTCACGAAGTCCAGAAATCTACGCTTAGCATTCATTTCATGAAAACCACACTTTTCTATTCTTACTATATTGTGTGATATCCCTTATACTCCTTATAGAAAGCATTCAATTGAAAAGTGTGTGATCTACGATATTGTATACCGCTTTAGATGCTTCATACGATGCTAATTCTAGAATTATTCCATTTTTCATGCTATATTGATATTCTTGGGTTTTCTATTTCAAATGCACCATTATACTATGATATCGAGATAAAAGTATTTGACATGTGTTTTACATTCGATGCGTGCTATATGAGTAAGCAAGACCCACGTCCTGAGAAAAATGATCTAGCAGCTTCCCTCTTCGTTTTCTATTTCGTTTTTCGTTTTATTTTCATTTTCCATTTTTTCATCGTTTCTATTTTCTTTATCCACCGGGTTCGCTTTTTACTCATCTTCCTCGAGGACGAGTAAGAGGTAAGCTTGGGGGATTTTGATCACTCCATATTTTACACCTTTTTTCTGCATGTTTGCATGCCATTTTGATCGCTCGAGTTTTCGGCAATATTTTTCGGCAATATTGCGATGCTTTTCACGATTTCTTATTTTTGTCTAGTTTCAGGAGATTTCGAGCGATTTGGAGTGATTCTGAGATACACCCACTCCAGGACGTCAGCTGTGACTCTCCCGATGTGAATTTTTCCATTGGAGAGGAGTGGAAGAAGAAAGAACGTCGTAGGAGCGACGAGGGAGCAAAAATATGAAGAATGGGCATTTTCAGCATGCCACTCGGCCAAGTGAAGGAGTCACTCGGCCGACCATCGAGGGCCCGCTCGGCCGGACAAATCGGACACGCAGAAGACTGAGTATCAGCGTGCACTCAGCCGAGCATCGCCAGTCCACTCGACCGAACCACGGAGACACCACTCGCCCGAGTGGCATCAAGACGACGGCAACAAAAATCCCAGAGTTACTGTAAATTGTCAGTCGAATCCCGAGTTCCGACTCGGCCGAGTGAAGAAGTCCCCTCGGCCGAAGCAAAGAAAGCCACTCGACCGAGTGACTCCCGAGGAGCTGACCCCCAAAAGTCCAAACTTACTGGAATTTGTCAGGGTTTGTCACTCGGCTGAATGACATTTGTCACTCGGCCGAGTGAGCCGCGCTGGCTGTAGCGTAAATTGTGATTTTGAGGCTGCGCAGGGGCATTTTCGTCAGGATTTTTTGGGCGATTTTGGGGGGTATTTAACCCCAGTTTTAACCTAGTTTAGAGAGATTTTTTAGACCTTTTTGCAGCCTTTTTTAGATTACTTTTAGGAGATTAGATTTAGTTCTTTAGGGAGGAGAGAAAAGTGTTATTTTGTTGGATGCTATTAGTTCTTCATTGGTTTGTCTCTCTCCCTATCAAAAACTCCATTTTTATTGATATATTGAATATTGCTATGAATTCTATTGATTTTATTTGTGAATTTCTATTGAATTTCATTATGAATTGTGAGTAGTTTTATCGTCTTAGGGCGTAGGGATGAACCCTACGAACCCTATTTCTAATTTGTGATGAATTGGTGAAATTATTGCTAGAATTAATTAGGGTTAGTTTGGGATTGCTATAATACGAATAGCTAGGGATTCATACCGATTGGGATTTGCAAGAGATTGGATCCCAACTCGATAGGAAGCCCTAGAAATTCGAATTGGGTTACAATTGAATTTCTCCGGAATCGGTTTGCAAGAGATTGGACCGAAACTAGGGTTTTCGATTGTAATTCTATACCAATACCCATTTGCAAGAGATTGGACGAGTAGGAACTATCCCAACCTAGGTCATAGCTCGAGTTTGCATGAGAGTGGGCTCGAGATATGATTGAACGATGATGTTGTTCTTCACGCTAGCTTGCCTAGGTTAGGGTTTGCAAGAGATTGGACCCTATCCTAGGTTTGCTATAGTCTGGCAATAGCGCGAGATCGTGAGCTTGGTTCTACATTTAGTTGCAACTAGTTCACCTGAATTTCAAGTCTAGCAATTGTGAAACCTACGAATCAGAATGACGAGATACGGTTTGTAGCGGAGGTTCCCTATCCCTAGACGTCTTTATTAATTTGATATTCCTTTTATACAATTGAACGACTGTGACCGCTTCATTGTGAACATTTCTAGACTATTCTTGTAGCAAGGTGAGTTGAAGAAGACACTGTCATTTGGCCTCCTCGTGTTTGATACCCGCTCGCCGCTACACCGTGCGCTTGCGGTAAGACTAGCGAGTCGCGTGCCCGGGTGTGCATCCGGGCTCCGATCAGTCATCCACGGAGATATCAGAGGGGATCATTCCAGAGGAGGAGACACCAATCAACTGCCCTAAGATCTATGCCGTGAGGACAATAGGTGTCCCCAAGACAGTAGTCTCAATGCAGTGGGTGTCATCATACTCACCCCATACTCGATTGGCATAAAAGAGTTTGACGAGTCGAGGATAGGGATGAGGGTTCGCCTTGGGGTCATGGCGAAGATAATCTAGTAGACCGCTATATGACAGGAGATCGACGAGCTTAGGAAAATCAGAAAACTGAACAAAGTGATCGAGGATCAACGGGCAGTGGTCAATACGATTGTATGCCGCAAGACACATCAGGTCATCGCGACACAACGAGATATCAACCCCACCCAAAGGCATGGGAGCCTTCCCCTTAGATGGACGAGACGAAGTGCGAGGAGGAGGAGTAGGAGCCTTCTCGGTAGGCCCACTCTACGGGGCATAGTCATCGTCTGAGTCAGAGGGTGGTGTGGGAGCACGGAAGGGGCCTGGAGACAAAATCTTTTCTTTGGCCTTGGTCCGGGGCTTGGGTTGAGATTGAGATTGGGGTTTGGGCTTGGAAACGGCAGTCCTCTTCTTCTTGAGAGGAGTCGAAGAAGAAGACGGAGAGGAAGGCGTACGAGTGGTTTTGGCACGACGTTTGGGTTGAGGAGGGTCAGTAGGAGGAGGCTCGACGGTCATGGGAGACGGAGTGGTAGGACGGACGGGGATGTGTGTCTTCGCCATGATTGTGAGACGAGACAACACTCAATCTATTGAGATCGAATGAACGAAATCAGAAACCCTAGAAAGAACCCTAATACGAACGAAATCGAAGCTAAAGAAATCGAGCCCTAAAACAGAGAGAGTTAGAGAGGAGATATACCATGGAAGCCCTAGGACGGAGGAGAGATGGCCGGCGGCGACTGTCGGCGGCCGAAAACGGCGGAGGGAGGAGAGGAGACGCAGGGGCAAGGGTTTAGGATATTTTTCGCACCGATTAGAATGAATTCTAATCGGTGCGGAGGGTTTTAAAATGATTCAGGAATCCAAAAGACAAAAAAGCCCATGCCTAACTAGTCGGTCTGAGTTCAAGTGCTGACCGACTAGAATGCAATCTAGTCGGTCGACCGATGAGCTTGGACCGACTAAATGCAAACAGCAAGAGGGGCCAAATTTAGGGCATGAACTAGTCGGTCTGAGTTCAATCACTGACCCACTAGAACTGAAACTAGTCGGTCGGCTAATGAACTTGGACCGACTAAGAGAGTCCAAAAATTTTAGACTTTGAAATTTTGAGTTCTCTCCAAAGAACACTTGGATGAAACATCGAAACATTCTCATACACTCTTATTCTACCCCATAAAACTTAGAAAATCATAAATCCGACGCGGAAATCGAAAAACCAATATTAAATCGCAAATATCACAAACAAATCTATCATGAGCATATAGATAACATTATTATGCAGGATTATCGAAAATATGAATCCTAAATCTCGGATTCACCCATAATCCCCAATTCTCGATGTAACCGTACAAAGGAGTCTTCCTTGAGTGGTTTCATGAAAATATCGGTGATTTGCTTCTGGGTTTCAACGTACACTAAAATGATGTCCTTTTTAGCAACATGATCATCTAGGAAATGGTGACGAACATCTATGTGTTTGGTACGGGAGTGGTGTATCGGATTCTTATAGAGACATATTCTACTTAGGTTGTCCACCATGATAGGGCAAGTATCATAGTTTATACCAAAGTCTTTAAGAGTGTGTCTCATCCAAAGAACCTGTGCACATGCAACACCGGCGGCAATATATTCCGCCTCGGTGGTTGAAAGTGATACGGAATTCTGCTTCTTGGAAAACCAAGAGACAAGAGAATTTCCTATAAAATGGCAAGTGCCACTAGTACTTTTCCTGTCGGATTTGCATCCAGCTTAATCTGCGTCACTATATGAGATTAACTCATATATGCTTGACTTTGGATAGAATAATCCGTAGTCGAGTGTGTAACTTAAATAACAGAAAATACGTTTAACCGCTATTAAGTGTGAATCCTTATGTTGTGATTGATAAAGAGCACATACACATACAACAAACATAATATCAGGCCGACTGGCAGTAAGGTATAATAAACTACCTATCATACCTTGATATAGACGAATGTCTACATCTTTGTCGCCCGAATCTTTATCAAGATGTGTAGTAGTGCTCATTGGAGTCTTCTTGCCAGAAGCATTCTCCATTCCAAATCGCTTTAGTAACTCCACCGTGTACTTGGTTTGGTGGATGAAGATTGCATCGTTCATTTAGCGAATTTGGAGTCTTAAGAAATATTTGAGCTCACCCATATGGCTCATCTCAAATTGGTCCTTCATGACATTAGAAAACTCTTCGCAAAGAGTGAAGTTAGTAGCACTGAAAATGATATCATCAACATAAATTTGAACTAAAATAATATCATGATTCGCATACTTAACAAATAATGTAGAATCAACTTCACCCATTTTAAAACCCAAATCCAAAAGAAAGTTCTTTAGGCGGTCATACCAAGCCCTAGGAGCTTGTCTCAAACCATAAAGTTCTTTCTTAAGTTTGAAAACGTGATTTGGAAACTTTTCATTTATAAAACCCGGAGGTTGAGAAACATAAACTTCCTCAACGACATCTCCGTTTAAAAACGCACTTTTTACATCCATTTGAAAGAATTTAAAATCTTTATGGCATGCAAAAGATAACAACAACCTAATAGATTCTAATCTAGCTACAGGAGCAAAGGATTGTTCGAAATCTATACCTTCCTCTTGCCTGTAGCCTTGTGCTACTAACCGAGCTTTATTCTGGACGATGTTTTGGTTCTCGGCGGTCTTATTCTTGAAGATCCACTTCGTTCCTATACCGATGTGGTTCTTCGAAGTCAATGGAACTAGCTCCCAAACCTCATTCCTCTCGAACTGAATGAGTTCCTCCGTCATGGCTAGGATCCAAGAACTGTCTTCACATGCTTCGTTAATATTATTTGGCTCTATTGAAGAGGCAAAGGCACAATGAGCGAAGTAGTTGACTTGAGATCTCGTCTTGACACTATCAAGTATGTTGCCAATGGCTTGCTCATGGGGATGGTCACAAACTGTATGAAGCCGTTTGGGAACTCCCTGATCACTAGGAACATTCTCAAAAGAATCATAAGTAGGGTTAGTATCAATAGAATCAATAGAATTAGAATTACCAATAGAATCACATATAACTTCCATGGAGTCATCATCATTGATAATTCTAGACGGGAAAAAATTTTCATTGAATGAAACATGAAGTGATTCCTCGATCGTTGAGGTTCTTTTGTTGTATATCCGGTAGGCTTTGCTACATGAGGAATATCCAACAAATATCCCCTCATCGGAACTTGGATCAAATTTATCCAAACTACCATACGTGTTTTTGATAAAACATTTTGCACCAAAAACTCGAAAATGTTTAACTTGAGGCAATCTACCAAACAACAATTCATAACAAGTTTGTTTGGTGCCGGGCCTCAAGAGTATCCTATTAAACACATAGCAAGCGGTATGTACCGCTTCCGCCCAAAATTGATGGCCAAGTTGGCTATCATCAAGCATTGTGCGAGCACATTCCACTAGCGTCTTATTCTTTCTCTCAACAACACCATTTTGAGGAGGTGCGCGAGGAAAAGAAAAGGTGTGTGTAATACCAACTTCATCACAAAAATTTGAGAAAGACTCATTCTCAAATTCCCCTCCATGATCACTATGAATAGTGACAATGGTTGTTCCAATGAGATTTTGTACTTTCTTCACAAATATTGTGAAGTTTTCAAAAGCATCATTTTTATTACTTAAAGAAAATACCCAAGTAAATCTAGAAAAGTCATCAACGATGACAAGTCCATATCGAGCATTCCCTAATGAAGCAACTTTAGTTGGCCCAAAAAGATCTAGATGTAAAAGCTCTAGAGGCCGTTTAGAGGATATGCTCTTCTTAGGTTTGAATGACGACTTCGGAAGTTTGCCTCGTTGACACGAGTCACAAAAGCTTTTCTTTTGGAAAGTAAGATTAGGAAATCCTTTAATAGAATTTAACTTGGATAGCTTAAAAAGTGTTCCAAAGTTCACATGACCAAAACGTCGTTGCCTAAGTGTTGTTCACTTGTGTTGGCAATGAGACATTGTTCATGTGATTTTGGAAGATCTATGATATATATATCCTTATGGTGTGTGCCAAAAAATAACAGATTGTTATTAACTTTACTAAAAATATGACACATTCCTTTCGCAAAGCTAACTTTGTAACCATTGTCACAAAGTTGGCTTATTGAAATAAGATTGTGATTTAAGCCTTTAACAAGGTACACATCACTTATAATAGGTTTAGATGGGTTACCAACTTTACCAACACCAATGATGATTACGCTCTCGTTGCCTCCAAAGACTACTCGGTTTCCATTCTCAATGGGCACCACTCCAGAGAGCAATTGAGCTTCACCCGTCATGTGTTTTGAACACCCGCTATCGTGTATCCACCCATCCTTGGAGCTAAATTTGGATTTGTTGCTCTGTTTCTTTTTCTTGAGTACCTAAAGATAAAGATATCATTCCATGGTACCCAAGGTCATTGGGGCCTAAAAGATTAGACCTTTGGAAGCCAAGTCCAATTGGACTTAGACTTCCCAACATAATCATCATTGTGCACTACATACAGGAAATAAGAATTAATGTATGCTTGTTTTTCATGCATGCTAGTGTCCTTTGGGCCCCAAATAGTGAATGTCTTGGGAGCCCTATTCCTATTTGGAGCATGCACATGTGGTTGATTTCTACGTGATGCATGTGGCCTACGAGGAAATGGCCTAAGGTATGCATGACGTGGATAAGCATATGGCACATGATGAAATGGTGGTGGCGACATATGTTATGGTGCATGATGGTAATCATTCATATAGTAGTGATGTGGTTGAACATATGCAGGCGAAGAAACACGTGCGTGAGTATGTCTCACTTGGTGTGCACGTGCTCGTGGACGTGGAGCATAGAAATCATCATACGTGTGAACATGTGGAGTAGGATGTGTGTTCCTACGTGGCATAGTATTGGTGTACATAAATGTATGACCCTTCTTTGGAGGTCCACCCAAAGTGGATTTCTTTCCAAATGGGGGTGTGTACCTAGTGGAAGCATCATTGGTAGATGAACTACCCATATGGTGTTTACTCCCACTAGTTAAGGCATCGGAAGTTGGCCTTACAAAGGTGGTGGAAGATTTGGATGAATTTTCCTTATTATACCCCAAGCCAATACGATGATTGGCCGGAAGAAAATCATTTAGGATATTATCTAAATGGTCCTTACCTTTGTTGAATTTATTAATTCGGCCTAATGTGGACTCATACTTCTCGGTGAGAGAAAGTATTGAAGTATCCAAAGTGGACACTTGAGTAGTGAGTTCACAAACACGAGACTTGAGATTCTCATTCTCAATACTCAAAGTTGAGTTTCGAGAAATCCAATCCGCTATATCATGTTCCTCCGAATCCTCAATATGAACATGCTCAAGTTGAGATTTGAGATTTACAATCTCATTTCTCAAGACTTCAACAATGGTGTCGTTGTTGATGATGATAGGCTTAGGTGAGGTTTGGAGACTAGTTAGATCATCTTTAGTCTTAGTATATCTATTTATTAGTTCAGAATACTTAGACCAAATTTGCTCGTTAGCTAATCTATTGTCATCCATCGTTACCTCATCACCTTCATCCTCACTTTCATCGGAGGAGGACTCTTGATCATGTTCCTCCCTAGCCATGAAGCACATGTGTACTTGCTCCACTTGTTCATCATCCGACTCTCCACTTGAGGAGTCCTCGTCGGAGTCGGTGAATGTGCCCGACAAGCCCTTTCTTGTACCCTTTCTTGTACCTTCGTGACTTGTCGAACTTTGGTGCCTTCCTTTTCTCCTTTTGTTTGTTTTAAGGACAATCCGCTTTGATGTGTCCTGGCTTGTAGCATTTAAAACACAAAGGAGTAGAGGCGTTAGTAGAACTAAATTTAGATTTGCTCTTGAAGTTACCTTTCCAGAAGAATCGGTTGAACTTCTTTGCCATAAGGGCAATGGATTCTAAGTCCAACTCGTCGTCTGATTCTTCATCATCGGTAGATGAAGATGGAGCGGCCTTGAACGCAATCGCCTTTTTCTTCAGCTCGTCTTGCTTCAAGTATGACTTCCTCTTATCCTGCATCTTTATTTTACTGTCCTTGCGTACCTCATAGGACATCAAGGTACCCATTAGTTGTACGACAATATACTTATTCATATCGTTACCTTCCTCGATGGCGAAGGTACTCTTTTCCCAACAAGGAGGAAGTCCGTCAATAATCTTTGAGACTTTCTACTTTTGGGTGTAAGTCTTTCCAAGAGCCTCCAACTCATTAGTAATGTCAACGAAGCGAGCATAATACTCTTTCATCTTCTCACCCTGTTGCATGTGAAATAATTCGAATTCTTTATTTACAACAATGAGTTTGGAGTATCTTACCCTACTCGTTCCTTCATGCAAGATGAGGAGTGAGTTCCAGATTTGATATGCACTCTTACATGTGCATATCTTCTTGAAGTCTTCGGGCTCCAATGCACATTGCAAGGCATTCATTGCCTTGGCATTGTTTACCTCCGCGGCGACCTCCGCGGTAGTCCACTTAGCGAAGTCTTGTTCGGCGGGCTCGACATACTCCGTCAAAGTAGCTCTCCATAGTGAAGTGCTCCGGAGGAACATTTCCATCCAGCATTTTCAGTACACATAATTGGCATCGTTGAAGTATGGAGGCCTAGTTGAGGAGTGTCCTTCCATCAACGAAGAAGCTCCTTCACGCTTCTTGAAGGTGCTATAATCTGAAGGTGGACGAACGTTCTTGTTGTCGTTGGTAGACATAGCTATGAACTTGGCTCTGATACCAAATGTAATGCCCTGATAGCTACTGCACAAGTACTAGAGGGTGGTGAATGGTACTTTAAAATAATCAAGATAATTATTCCTAATTATTGTGCAAACTCAACCAACAATACGGAATGAAAATTGACAAACAAGAATTAAGCAATGCAAACAAGCGATGTAACGGGTTCGGATCCACCCAAGTCTCCCCGACTTGTTACCGACGATCCTACGTCCCAGACACCCGGATCCCCTACGGCTACTTGAGTTAGAATCCTCTAACCCAAGTTTTGCACTATGAAATTCTTGTAGAAACTACTACAAGATCTAATCATACACAAAAGAAAACATGACTCCCACAACCCGGGATCACGATCTTCTCTCACAACCGAGAGATAAACTTAATAGCAAAGTAAATGAAACAATAAAACACTTACCAACAAAATCCTATGCCTTGAGTAAACTTACAGATTTTAAGGCAAGGAAGATTTTGAAGGAGAGAATGTCACCAAACCCTAGCTTCACCAAGATGAACAGCGATCAAAGGCTAGGAAGGAGTTGGTGACTTTGAATCAAGCTCTTGGCTTGAGTGGCTCACAATGAAGAGAATCTCTCTTGAGGAAATTTGGGCTCAAGGAGTTTCGAGAGATTCTATGTGAGAAGAGAGAGCTTGGAAATGAGAATTGAATGCTTTCTATTTGATTCTCTAAAACTCAATAATGGCAGCCTTGAATGCTACGTTAGAAGCACTTCAAGTATATTTAGGATAGAGAGAAGAGAGAAGCAAAATCGTGGCATTAAATGCCCAACGGATCTATTTCTGAAGCAGTCTAATCGGTCTAAGAAGGATCACTGACCGATTAGTTTTGCAACTAGTCGGTCGGTGATTCTTCTTGGACCGACTAGAAGGTTGACAGCCAAGATAGAGAATTCAGGAGAAAGAACTAGTCGGACGAAGAAGACTTGCCAACCGACTAGTCGGTCGGTGAGTGTTCTTTGACCGACTAAGAGTTGAAATTCATAGGCTGATAACAAGGAGAACTAGTCGGTCTAAGAACAAATTCCAACCGACTAGTTTGACAACTAGTCGGTCGGTGAACCTTCTTAGACCGACTAGTAGATCAACAGTAAGATAAGCTGAAATTCACAAAGAAAACTAGTCGGGCTAAGAAGGATTGCCAACCGACTAGTTTGACAACTAGTCGGTCGGTAATTCTTATTTGACTGACTAACAAGTCAACAGTATCTAGGCAGAAATATATAAGGATAACTAGTCGGTCTGAGAAGGATTTCCAACCGACTAGTTTGACAACTAGTCGGTCGGTGAACCTTCTTGGACCGACTAATTGGTCAACAGTGCCTAGGCTGAATTGAGCAAGGAAATCTAGTCGGTTCAAGAAGGATTCTTAACCGACTAGATGACAATCTAGTTGGTTGGTTCTTCTTCTTGAACCAACTAAGATTCACAAGAAGCCGCGAAATGAAGCGTAAATCTTTGGAAAAGTTTCTATGGGATTCTAAGATAATCCTAGCTCTAAGATATGGGTGTTATGAAGATTATAATGTAAGTCCTACTCAAGTCTTAACATTCTATGAAATGAAGCTAGAAGACTATAAAGAACTAGACGAACCGTCTTCAAAGATTCAATCCGAATTTCTTGACTTCAATAATGCACCTTGAGCTTCAACGAAGCTTCAGGCACACGATCACGCGCTTTGAGAAGTCTTAAGACGTCGCTTTTGATTTACATAGAATTTTGGCGACGATCTCCATAACTGTGCTCACAAAGAGTTAGTTCACGATATTTATGTTTGTTCATCATCAAAACCAAATCCGGGGAATCAATACTCAACATGACCCCTAACCAGAAAGGAAATAATAGTAGTTCATAAGGGACATCGCATAGACTCACCGATAAGAAAAAACTCTTCTTATTGCTCAGCCTTAAAGAAAGGATGACCAACCATACCAACGCAGAAAAAAATCAATGCCGACACGACAGAAAGATCTGAAGTTTCAGTGGTGGATAAAGATCTGCCACCCATAGCTCTTGCTTCTCATTTTCAAGGCTGGATCTGGTGGAGATCATATTTCTACATGGGTTCTGGTTGCTCGTGCCTCTTTGAAGCTAATAAAGTGGGTTCATCTTCCTTCTTTTCATCCCAGAATAGAGCAAGCGGCCGTTGTTGTGGAATAAGAATCCTTCGTATCTTAATACATGTATTTAATTTATTCAGAGCTATTAGAATGGGATCCACTTTTGGGGAATATGAGTTGAAGAAATAACAAGAATATTTCTAATGGAACATGCATTCTAGGCATCCTTGCGATGGCAAGATCCCATCGGGAGGATGGAGACCGTTGAAATTGGAAAGAAAAAGAAATTGATTGTGCCCTTCTTTCCATTTTCTGCTTGCGACCAATATCTTGGTCATCTGACCAAGGAGCATCATATTGGCTTTGAAGCAGCTGCCTGGTACTGGCATTTTGTATACGTGGTTCAATTATTCCAACACATGTCACTGTGGGGGTGAGATCACACTTATACACATGGATAACTGACCGGATAGCAAGACTATCATATTAATCAATCTGTTCTCATGATTGCAATCGACTTTCCTATCCCCTCAACCTTTTGATCCATTGCCATCAATCTATTCCACCTCCCATCATCCATATGGTCTGATGACAATATGTAAAAAATATCCATTCATTATGAAGGTTCTTTACCTTAGTTTTAGTCTGGTTCGAATCAATGAACGTAATCTTAGGAGGCCATAGATCTTTGGAAAGCCCTTCGTATGCAAGCCATACTAAAGAAGCTAAGCGACTTTCGTCACCCAAGTAGTGAGTTTGAGAGTTTTCACTGGATGATTTAATAACATGTCCCAACAAAGCATTTACGAGGAAGAGAAGAACAATGAATACGATGCTATTTTCCACTCAAAAGAAGCCTAAAGCAAAAGCAAGCCTCTACTCAATTCTACAATAAAAGGGCTAAGGTTAGGCGCTTCCAAAAAAGACCAGGTCCTCCGCTCCTGATCAAAATCTATTGATACTCTCCCAATTGGTTGGATCGTAGGTACAGTGCTTTACTTCATAGTGCCTTGATGGTGTAATAGTAGACACACGAGAATCAAAATCTCATGCTAAAGAGCATGGAGGTTTGAGTCCTCTTCAAGTCATAATATTGAGAATATTCATTTTGCTAGTGATTGCACATAATACTTCTTTTTTGTTTGTCTTCTTTAAGGCAAGTGCATGTATCGACTCTGTTTGTTTTCATAAATCAACCCTCGACTATTAGAATTGGGGTGAGTGCAATTTTACTTAGGAAGTACCAATGTTGTGATGCTTAACTGACAAAGAAAAAGATAGAGACTTCTGAACATAAGATAAGGCGATGTTAAGCCCTTGTATCTATCTCAGAAACAAATGTATGAACTATAGACTTTCAAACATCCCCTCAACCTGGGTTTGACGGGAAAATTTAGGAAGAACCACACGTGAAGTTTGAGTTGGAGTTTCCAAAAATTTGATTGAATGATGGATGTGAGAGCGGGAAGTCAACCTGGCGGCTTCTATGAGGAAGGCGGCACAGAGGAGGCTTGAGGGCTTGTTAAGAAAGGCGGCAAGGGCCGTTGAAGGGGGGAAACGGAAGGTGTTTTCTGTTCCTCATAGCCAAAGCTTATAGATTGATTGGAACTGGATCTAGAGCATCATACTCTGAGGATGGCTCTCGTATCAAGACAGAGCATAGAGAGAGACCATTGATACACTGGTGGAAAAATGGTCTTCAGCCACTGAAATTTGGCCATGGACAAATCCGTTGCTGATAGTAGGCTATCAGCCATGGATTTGTCCGTGGCCAAATTTATGTGGCTACGGAAAAAATTGGCCTACAGTGTAACGACTGCTTTTCGTGTATCTGGATTTAATATAATATAATATATGTTTTAGTGGATTTTCTCCTCTTGTGTGGTTTTCGTCTCCGTAGTTTCATTTTCGATCGATTCGTCGTATTTTATCGCTTCTTCCTTAGGATTGTCGATTTCGAAGTATGTCACTCGTGACGGACTTCATAACGGTCGTATCTAACTGTTAGATCAAGCCTAGGAGTCTTAGGAATCGATCCCGGGGCCCCGCGCTCCGTATCGGTACTTTTCTGTGCTCATTAGCCGGTGTAAGAAGGGCCACCGACCGACTAGATGACGATCCAGTCGGTCGGCAATCCTTCTTGGACCGACAAGTTAGCTTTCTAAATTTCTCAGGAGTTACTGTTTATCGTTAGTCGGTCTAAGAATGTTGGTTGACCGACTAGGTTGCAAACTAGTCGGTCAGCAATGCTTCTTGAACCGACTAACTCATCAAATTATTTTTGTATCAGTTACTGTTTACTCTTAGTCGGTCTAAGAACGTTCGTCGACCGACTAGATGCCAAACTAGTCGGTCAGTACTTATTCATGGACCGACTAACTCTAGAATCCTATTTTCGTTCAGGATTTACTGTTTGCACTTAGTCGGTCTGCGTTGGTCGACCGACCGACTAGTTGTCAAACTAGTCGGTCAGTGGTTGCTCTTTGACCGACTAACCAGTGTTAAAACCCTAATTTCTGGGCAGCCGCCAGCCTAGCCTATTTAAACCCAACCCATTCGACTTCTTCTTCTCCAACACGACCCAAAACCCTAAAAACTTCCCCCTTCAGCCCCCATCTTCCTCCAAGCTCCATTTCTCCATTCCAAGCCCTAAATCCACCATCCAAACCATCCATTCACTCTATCTACCCCTCATCTTCCCCAAATCTCCATCAAAACCCATCAAAACCCCCAAAATCCCCAAATCCCCCAAAACCCTAGTTTCCCCAACTTCTCCAATCTTCTCCAGATTTGATCCTAGGGTTCCCCGGAGTGTTCCTTCTGTCTTCTCTCGGTAAGAAATCGATCTACCGTTGTTTTCATAGCTTGTTTATAATTTTATGAAAACCCTAATTAATTTCATGTGTTTGGTGTTTGTTTCCCCCATAACAGCGATTTCCCCCGTAGATAGCATCCGTGTGACGAAGTGATCGTCAATCCCCGGTGCTAGGCAAGTGAAACTTGCCACTTAGGGTTTAGGCCATGTTTTAGGCCATTTGCTTGTTGTAGGCGTAAAAGAGGCTAGGCGACGAAATGATACTCGCCTAGGCGCAAATTGGGGAATTAGCTTGACAACGAAGCTAATTCCGACTTTTAGCATGTTGCACAATTACCATGTCATGTTTACTTTCAATTAACGGTACGCGAATATGTTCATGTCATTGCATTTTGCCTGTCACGTTTAATTTAAATTAACGGTACGCAAATATCTGTTCATGTCATTGCATAGTGATTATTCATCGTGATTGCGTAGCACACGCTACAATATTATATTCCTGGCTCGTGTTCCAGAAGCGAGCTTAGTGAGTTGGAAACCCCAACGCTCGACACATATGGGTGGGGTAAGAGATAAGCTGCCTGAGCCCCGAGTTGGCCTGATCCGCCACTCCGGCCAGCAGGTGGACTCTCTAGTGCACAAGTGATTATTAGTGATAGAGATAAGCGGCCTGAGCCACGAGCTGGCCAACAGGTGGACTCTCTATGCACTAAGTGTTTAACAGTGACAAGTGATTATTAGTGATAGAGATAAGCGGCCTGAGCCACGAGCTGGCCAGCAGGTGGACTCTCTATGCACTAAGTGATAAGTGATAAGTGATAAGTGATAAGTGATAAGTGATTAGTGATTTGGTAGCTTTTGCTACATCGTGCGTGCTTGCCTCTCATTTAAACTGTTGCATCATGCTTAACTGCCATGTCATCACTTAATACTATAACTGCTAGGTTGCTAGATGCCTCACCTTCAGTTTCCTTGCCCAAGTCTTTTAGACTTGCTGACATGTGCCCCTTTACTCTTTTGGGTGACACATGTTAGATCCTGAGCCCGAGTACCTTGTTGAGGACGAGGTGTTTGCTGACGCCGAGCCCGAGCTTGTGTTTGACGGGGAGTACGTGGACACTGGGGACCAGTCCTAGTGTCTCCGTAGTGTTTTACTTTTGTTAGACATTTGTTTGTTTTCGGTGCGTGGCACCTATACTTTGTTGTTGTCTTTTCTTTTGTTGGCCTTGTTCTGGGCCTTAGACTCTTTTCTTTTAGCCTGGTGGCTTTTCTGGATGTTGGACTTTTGTTGATGTTGGACAATTTGTGAGATGTGGAATTTTATTTCAGTCTCTACTTGTGTTATTATTGTTATTCTGTTGTGGTTACAGGGACCTGTTTATGTATTGTGGACGCTTATCGGGTTTGGGGCTTCACAGCTCCACTCTCGTGTGGACTTTTTCACGTCTCGCCTCCATTTTAGGGAAGCGGGTCGTGACATACAGAGTATTACCCACGGACATTTTCGTGGGCGTTAGTTGACCTTCAGCCACGGAATTGTCGTGGCCGATAACTATCAGCCATGGAAAAGTGGTGAAGAAATATGTCGTGGCTGTTACATATTAGCCAGGGATATTGCAGTGGCCAATAATAGTAACGGTCACGGATAAGTCCATGGCTAAAGGTCCGTTGCCAGTAAAAAATTTTACCCAAATTGGGGGAGCCAGCGCCACCAATTTGGGTAGAACTTTCCAATTTTCATCCGCCAAGATAGAGAGAGCGGGGGGATGACGAAGGAGCCGATGACAACGACGACGAAGGAGGCGATGCCGACACCGACACCGACGCCAATGCCAGCCGCCATGCAAGGTACGCTTGTCGCCCTAATTTTGCTAGAATGGGCGGAGGGGGCATCGTAGGGGGGCATCGACCACCGTCGTTGCCCCAGCTTCCCTTGACTCCTTTTGAACTGACGGAGGAGAGTAGAAGCTGGGGCGATGACGGTTGCCAACACCCCCTTCGACCCCTCTCTCTCATACTCCCGAAATCCCGGACCCCGACCCCCCCGACCCATCCCTCGCCGGTGCCCCCCTGCTTGAGAAACGTGTTAATTGTTAGGGTTAGGGTTTGGGATACTGATAGGGTTAGGGCTACGGATAGGGTTAGGGTTAGGGTTAGGGTTTGTGTTTGTGTTTGGTTTGGGTTTGGGTTTGGTTTTGGGTTTGGGTTAGGGTTAGGGATACGGTTAGGGTTAGGGCTACGATTAGGGTTAGGGTTAGGGTTTGGGTTTGGGTTTGTGTTTGTGTTGAGTTTAGGGAAGGGGTTGGGGCGAGGGTTATGGGAAGGGGTTTGGTTGGGTGAGGGTTTAAGGTAGGGGCTCGGTTTAGGTGTTGGGAGTATGGCAGGGTTTAAAAATATGGTTTTGGGTTAGTGTTTGGGTTGGAGTCAGGGGTAGGATTAGGGTTGAGGTTAGGGTAAAGGGTTAGGTGTCGGATTGGGGTTGGGGGAATGTTTAGGTTTGTGGTTATAAGGGTTAGGGTTGGAGTCAGGGCTAGGATTAGGGTTTAGGTTAGGGTAAAGGGTTAGGTGTCAGATTGGGGTTGGGGGAATGTTTAGGTTTGTGGTTATAATGGTTATGGTTAGGGTTATGGTTAGGGAATGGTTCGGGTTCGGTTAGGGTTAGGGTTGGAGTTGGGTCTGGGTTTGGGGAGGGGTTGGGGTTGGTGCTAGGGTTGGGGAAGGGGAAGGGGTCAGGATCAGGGTGTACCATGGATATTGCATCACGATGCACATTCAATATCCATCACTATATGGAATTAATTTGGTAAAATCTGAATTACAAAAGGAGAATACTCGTAAGAGGACCGTGGCTTGGACTTAGTTAAATCAACTCCGACACTACACTCTAGGTATACTCGTTAGATGACGACTGTGTCATAACATTTATATTAGTTATATTGTCGATATCAAGTGAAAAATAGAATGTATATCAATTTTAGATTATTGAGAACGTAGTCATGTTAAAACATACACTCTTGGTATAAAATTTATTTTAGTTATATTGTCGATATCAAGGAAAAATAGAATTTATTTTAATTTTAGATTAATGAGAACCTACCCATGTTAAACATACACAATCGGCATCACACCGTTGCGTGTTGATATACCCGATTTGGCGATCACATGCATGGGTATTGTAGCATTGGAGTGCATAAGACGAAGAAACACAATAAACAAAGTTATTTCATTTACCGTTCAGACTAGGTCATAAAGGGCGTCAATATTAAAATCAAATTGTTGAACTTTTTTCAGTAATAAGCTAAAAAATTTGTAACTGTATAAATAAGTTCATTACAATGATTTTGCTTGGAATCAACAAAGAATGTGAATTACACCATGTTTTACATCCCATTTATTTCATATCAATTACGTAAATATTTACATCATGTACGCATCAATTTTTTTGATAAATATTATGAAGTGCAAATGAAGAGAGTTTGGAACACGATTTTTACACCTGGTACAGGGGCATCCCAGACCTTCCGTCATCTAAGTCAGGTACACATATTTTGTTATTTAAGTACGGCTGTATAACGTGCACAATTTAATTTGTTGGGAAACTAAATGGTAAAATGCTTCATACATTTTCAAGCAGTGCATGTCATGGCATCCCTTCGGCACTTACCACCCCGCCCTCTGGGTCAGGTACGCAAATGTTATAGTACTGCTGTGTAACGTGCACAATTTAAATTTTTGTAAAACGAATTGATAAAATGCATCATACATTTTCAGGTGGTGCAGGACATGGCTCACCGGTGGCACATGCACCCCCGCCATCTGAGACAAATACGCTTATTGTAGTTTTAGTATGTGTTTAAATGTGGACCTTTTAAGGTTTTATATAACTAATTGCATAGCATTCTTTATATATTTTCAGGCACTGCAGGTACCCTCTTCCCCACATACCTCACTGACGACACGTACATGTACGCATATTTTTATTTTAAATGTTCAGTCCAGTTTATTAAACTAATTGAATTTGTAATTGTCTTATTGCGTATAGATGTAGGTGGGCTAGAGGATATACGTATTGAGACTCGTGACACGGCCGGGTCACATGCCGTCTCCACTTCTCAGACTGCCCATCCATATGTCGAACCTGAGCCGATGGTGTTCATTTCATATGACCCGGAGATAGAGCGTGCCGCCTTACCGACTGCCTCTAAGAACGAAGAGGCAAATAGGAGGCAGCCGGACGTGGATTAATATGTGGCTCAGGTTCATGCGACCATGACACATGTCAGGGAGGATATGAGGAATCTGATGGAGGAGAGTGCATTTTTACGTTTCAGGGTGGTCCTTAATCCAGCTGAGTTGGAGGTTATCTGGCGCATGAGAGCGGTGCATGTAATAATTTCATGTAACAATTCCTTTTATTATATGTGCTATGTGATTATGTGTATGCGCCTGTCTTAGTCATTAGGTTTATTATTCGTAACACAAGCATGATAAAGAACATTCCTACCAAGTTTTAGGGTTATAAATGATATTTGGATTTAAATTATAAGTCGCTGAGTATGAATTCGTTTATCTCCACAAGTAAGTTCTTAAGAGGGTAATGCAAATGTGGTTTTAGATTAAATTGAAATATACGCAGAGTTTAGACAATATGGTTTACGGTTATAGGCGAGATATATATATATATATATATATATATATATATATATATATATATATATATATATATATATATATATATATATATATATATATATATATATTTGTACATATCATATAGATGATATATGTGTGTGTGTGTGTGGGAGGGAGGGGGGAGGGGTTGAGTAAAGATAGATAATGTCATATATATCTTACTCTTAATTATTCCAAACACATCAAAGTTTGGATAAAATTAAGTTGTAGACTTGTATCATACATGATGTCCATGGGGAGATAAACGAATTCATACTCAAATAGCGACTATCCTTCATAAGCAGAACTGATGTTCTCCGTAGTGCAGTGTTGATCCAACAAAGTAATCAGCAAATTTAAAATACAAAAAAATCTAGATCTAAATTAGATAGACGTGCATGTCATTAATTAATATATATTGGTTAAAGACTACACAGAGTTACAAATTAGAACTGTGATTGTTGGGTACGATATTAGTCATGACAGTTGTACGTAGCATAAAGTTATGACAACAACTACTGCTACCAACTCCAACCCCCTCAGTGTAGAGTAGGATTGCGGTTGTAGGTGCAGTACCAATAGCCATGGGGTTGAAAACAAATAGTGGTTGGAGGAGGTAGGTTGGGACAGGTGGAGGTATTTTACCAATTAGTTTGCAGGATTAAGCTTTTTCTTCACCGATCAGTTCGAGCCTCCTCACATGGGATTCCTCGAAGAGGTGGTTCTAGTTTCTGGTGGAACCGTCTTGAAGAATGTTGACATGGCGATGGATGTATCAAATGTCAAGGTGTTCTCCCTAGGATCTTCCTTCATTGTTTACAACGAAGAGCTTCAACCTGTGTGCAACTGAGCAGAGCTTGAGGAGGTTGAACTGAAGAGATATGACTAGGTTGTGGCCTTGGAATCAAATATGGGTTTTAAAGTTATTGGCCACATACTGTTATTGGTCCACATTGTCACCTGCAGTTTGCCAAGGTCAAAAATTAGGGAGTGCTTTCTTTATCTACAAAGAAAGAGAAATTAAAAGAAAGAAATCGCTGTTTAGAACACAGTCACTTGAAACACTGTCATCTGATCTGTTATACATATTCAAAGTGATTGTGTTCTCTAATTCTTCCTTAAAACCATCAGATTTGCCTTCTTTAATTCTTTCCCATTATACAACATAATCTAATAATGTTAAACAGAACCGTATTATCTAATTCTTTCCCATTATACACGTTCCAGAAGCTAGGTATACTTGGTAATCTCCTTAACGTGTATAATGGGAGATCGCCAAGTATACCTAGCTTCTGGAACGTGTATAATGGGGAAGAATTAGAGAACACATATCTGTTTAACATTATTAGATTATGTTGTATAATGGGGAAGAATTAGAGAAAGCAGATCCGATGGTTTCAAGGAAGAATTAGAGAACACAGTCACTTTGAATATGTATAACAGATCAAATGACAGTGTTTCAAGTGACAGTGTTTCAAGTGGCTATGTTCTAATTGATGATTTATTTCTTTTAATTTCTCTTTCTTTGTAGATAAAGAAAGCACTCCCTACTTTTTGACCTTGGCGAACTGCAGGCGACAATGTGGTCCAATAACAGCATGTGGCCAATAACTTTAAAACCCGTCTTTGATTCCAAGACCACAACCTCGTCGCACCTCTTCAGTCCAACCTCCTCAAGATCTGCTGAGTTGCATGCATGTTGAGGCTCTTCGTTGTAAACAATGAAGGCGGATCCTAAGAAGAACACCTTGACGTTTGATGCGTCCATCGCCATGTCAACATTCTTCAAACGGTTCCACCAGTAACTAGAACCACCTCTTCGAGGAAGCCCCTGTGAGGAGGCTCGAACTGATCGGTGAAGAAAAAACTTAATCCTGCAAACTAATTGGTAAAATACCAACCACCTCCAACTACTAGATGTTTTCGACCCCATGGCTATTGCTATTGCACCTACAACCGCAATCCTACTCTACATTTAGGGGGTTGGGGTTGGTAGTAGTAGTTGTTGCCGTATGTTTATGCTACGTACAACTGTCATGACTAATATCATACCTAACAATCACAGTTCTGATTTGTAACTATGTATAGTCTTTAACCAATATATCTTACTTAATCATGTATGTCTATCTAATTTAGATCTAGATTTTTGTTGTATTCTAGATTTGCTGATTATTTTGTTGGATCAGCACTGCACTACGGAGAACATCCGTTCTGCATCTGAAGGATAGTCGCTATTTGAGTATGAATTTGTTTATCTGTTCATGGACTTCAAGTATGATACCATCCTACAACTTAATTATGTCCAAACTTTGATGTGTTTGGATTAATTAAGATTAAGATAAATATATATATGACATTATCTATCTTTACTCACCCCCACCACACACACACACAGACACACACACACACACACACACACACACACACACACACACACACACACACACACATCATATATATGATATATATCTCTCTCTCTCACATATAACCATATAGCATATCACCTATAACACTTTGTGTTTGGATCTGCGTATATTTATCGATCACTAGAAAGTACCCGTGCACCTAAGGCACATGGATCAAAGTCAAAATACACATTGATACACATCAAGATGGGCTACGCTTTAGGGCTAAGATCAAATTCAAATCGCAGAGTGGAGTTTCCCCTATCATTTATTAGCATTTTAATTAAGTAGACTAGCACACAACATTGAGAGAATTGCATTTAACTCTATTAGGGTTACATAATGGAAGAAGAAAGCTTACACTAAATGTGGGTATTTCTAAGTAGTTTACAAAATGGGTATTAGTCAACTTGCATTTTATTGGATGCATTTGCAAGTTTGCATTTTATTGGTTTAACATTAATCTCAACTAAAAATTCCAACTTTCACACTACTTAATGGTAAAACTCCTACAACATTCCTAAACTAAAATTCATCTCACAAGTAGGGAGTCATATCTCTTGGAATTGGATGACATCCTCTCCTCTTTCTCCTTCTATAAACTTTAGGAATTTAGTGTTAGGATTTCGTCTCCTCTTCCGATCATTTTGAAACCTAGTGTTAGGGTTTGAGAGAGTGTGAAAGGAAGGGAGGGAGGGAGGGATGGAGCAATGGAGGGAGTGAACTGGGCAGACTTCTGCCAAGAAAACTGGGCAGACTTTTGCCTATTTTTCTGGGCATACTCGGCCCATAAACTGGGCAGAATTCTGCCCAGTTTTCTGGGCAGAATCTGCCCAGAGCTCGCGCATGACCTTCGCTTTTGGCCGGGTCACATGTGCACTCAATTGCACGCTTGTTTTATGGGCAAACTCAAATTTTGAAGCGTTACTTATCAAACTTAAATTTTATAAGTGTTTCTTTTTATCATTGTTTATTATTTTATTTGTTTTACAGTCTAACATAATATTTTTTGGTAGAGTCAAAATGGTGTAGGACGGGATTGGCGATGGAGGTCCTTCAGGACATGATGGTGGTGATGGCGATGGCAAGGGGAGAGGGATTATGGCCGATGGTGAGATGGTGATGGATAGCGGCGATGGCGGTGATGGCGGTATATAGCGGGCTTGTTGGCGATGGCGACGATGGAGGTGTTCGATGATGGCGATGGCGAGGCGATCGATAGAGATGGTGCGGTCATGGGAATGTGACGATGGTGTTGGCGTTGTAGGGTGTTAGGAGTTTATTTTTTAATGTTGGCATAAACATAATTTTAAACTATAGCCGTTGGATATGTACACATAATATATTTTATCTAATACATTGTTATCATTAAATGTTTGCATTTCCTTTTTAATATTTGTTTTCTTAATTTTGTTGTATATACATGTACATATTTGTTATAAAATATTGTATATTATATAACGAAAATACTACAATTTTTAAAAACAAACAATTTATGCTATCAACCACGGACAAATCTGTGGCTAATAGCATGATATGGCCACAGATTCAATGCACAAAATGGACAATTTCGTGCAATGAATCCGTCGCCAATATCTAAAGGCCACGGACAAATCCATGGCTGATACCTATTTAAGGCCATGGAAAAGTCCGTGGCTGATAGTTTTCGCCCACGGTTTGTATGCACGGATTATGTCAGCTTCGTGCCCAGTGTCCGTGGCCTATACATATCACCCGCGGACTCTACCGTGGCCTTAAATAGGTATCTGCCACGGATTTGGTCGTGGCAGATACTTTTATATTGTTTTTATTCAGCTTATTGGCCACGGACATCTGTGGGCGCTAACCCGTGGCAGATTATCTGCCACAGAAAAGTCTGTGGGCAAAGTTTGTATTAGTGACTATGGTATCAACAACGAATTTTCGGCCACAGAATTTTATTTTTCCATGGCCATAAATTTTCAGCAACGGAATCCCGGCTTTCAGCCATAGATTTGTCCGTGGCTGAAAGCCGGTTATGTAATAGTGATTATACTAATTGCGTATGTAGAGATAGAAAGATGAGTCCTGCCTGACTGCTTCAAATCACCCTAGGGTAGGGATAATCATTCCGGTCTGGGGAGAGTTGGAGACTCCAGTCTGAGCTAAGGGAGGCCTTACGAGTATCTTAAATGACCATTGGAGGTGCACCCTAACCCAGCTTCTCAGAGATGCTACTTTGAAATACAACTAACCCTTACTACTATTAGCAACATGGGGGATGTTCCATGGCATTGGCTATTCTGGGTTAAAGTTAAGTCTGTTGGGCGTAACGATCTAGGAACTCTAGTTTGATGATGACAGACATGTGCGAACTATTTAACGTGTGTGCTAAGTGTGTTTCAGGAATGGCAAAGCGGTAAATTTTTCAAAGTGATGACTAAGTCAACCGATGGAGGAATTGCTATCCACATAGCTAATAGACTTGGCCAAAGCTCTATACACCTAGCAATTTGACTTGGTCAATGTGGAGAGAGATGGAAATCAATTAGCTATATTTGCAAATATTTTTACATATCCAATTTGAATTACTAATCAAATCCCATGGCTATTTTTATCCTATTCAAACTCAAATACAATTTAGTGATTTCCTTTGATCATATCTCCATTACAAATCAATTCCTTAACTAAAGGTATTCTCTTTGATCATATCTCGTTCAAAAACCCTAGCTCTCCTCTTATAAAAATCCCTTTCATCTATTGCATCAAAAGAAAGTGCAGCATACATCAAAGAGAGTGGCATAAGAAAAAAGGGGGAGAGGCTACATTAAAAGGGATTATACAATACCTAGCCCAAAATATAAGTCAGCCATATTAAAAAACCCAAAGAGAGAAGGGCATTGCAGAAAAACAAAAAGGGAACTTCATGCAAGCTTTTCTAGCCTTAGCCCTAGCATCCACCTATATAAACTCAAGGCAAAAACCAAGCGTTCCCAAGGAAAAGAGAACTGTCCAAGAAAAAGAGCCTCACGCACAATCCTTCATCATCATCTCTCGTTCCCAAAGCAACGCACCCACGCAGAGCACAACGGCAATGCTTCATCTTCTAGCTTGGAAGTGACGCATCCACACATCGAAGTCGTTCAAACGCTGATCATCCAAGTTGCCGCCGAAAAAAAAAGCTGAAGCCACCGTAACTGCTGTGTTGCTCGCTGAAGTCGCCTCCGAAGTTTTTTGGCGCCATCATCTGCTTGTTGTCGAAGGAGCACCATCGTTTGCCGGAGAGTCCTTGCTACAAGTCGAAGCAATCGAAGCTTGAGAATTCACCGGAGGCCCATCGCAAGTCGTCGTCGAGACAAGTTGAAACTGAAGGCCATCGTCGCAAAGTCTAAACCCATCGTCACAGAAGCCACTGTCAAGCTCAAGCACAGTGAGGTTGCTACCGCAGTGCACCAAGATGTGGAGTCGAGTTGACACCGTTCGTTGAGGAGTGATCGTCGCTTGCTGTCCAAAGAGAACACGCCACCACCGGAGGCCATTGATCGAAGTCAAAATCACCGTACTCGCTGCCGTGTGGATCCATTGGAGTCGAAAAGTTGAAGCACACGGTTACCATCGAAGATCGAGGAAGCGGTCATCGTCGTCTACGAAGTCCTCGCCGTGAACCATGCCCTCGCTATCGCTGGTGCTCTGTTACACTACTTGCAAGCCAAAAGTCGAAGATGCTGTCGTCGTGCTCACTGAGATATCTGATGTCCCCTAGATTTAGCAATGCATGCAATAGAGATCGGAGATACCAGATTTAAATATTTATAACCGCAAGCGCACGATGTTGTAGTGTGGCTTGGGGGTCGAACTCAGGGAGGCGTGTGTTGTGCTCGTTGTCAAGAAGGAACCGGTTCACCCGATGGGTTAGCTAGCCCGAACAATTGGTGGGTTGTCACAAATGGAAAGATGAAGGATGTAATATATAAAAGGGAACCTAGGAATTTGTTTTCCAGCCTATCGTGTGCCTCTCTATTACGACCGACGATTAGGAGTACAATTGGATTTTAGTGTTTAGTGGTGAGACGTTGCCTCTAAGAGTGATACCTGTGTCCCATGGGCCCGATATTCCTGTCGATGCCCAGGATGATACGCTAGGACTACCCGGGTTCGGTCGGTGAGCATTCACATGTCCATTAACACCGACCGACTTCGGGAGTACTAAGCTCGCAACGATTACTCCCAACATCTCATCATGTCGTTCCTACGCGCTAGGATTCAATGTCTACGCTAGGAGCGTGAGCTATGGCTAGGGAGTCAAACACCAATTTTATTCCCCCTCGGCCCGATGGTCAGTGGCGGTCTTTCTCCCACCAATGACAATGAAACACCCCGCTTAACCATCTAAATTCCTAAACCCTATCGAAATCCTATTCCTATGGTCATTCTAAGGAGAACCCACGAAGGGGGTTCCACCAAAATCCCAGATTTGGTAACTACTCACAATTCATGGCGAAAATACAATCTAAACAAAATTCAACGGTTGAAATCATAATCAGGCAATAGAAAAGAGATGCTAGCAATGATATTAAGACAATACTAAAGTTTCAGAACAATCGGAACACTTACAAGATAAAAGAAATTCTCAGCCGTCACAAATCCCAAAAAAGTCAGAAAATACAATGGGGCTCGTTTCTGGAAAACCTAGGTCGACTATATATAGAAAATGAGGTCGGGTGAGCTGCTAGTCGTTTGGCCTTTAGCACTTCAGACACATCAACCGGCTGATGTTCCGAGCGGTTGACGTGACCGGGTCGTCATTTGGAAAATTTTAGCTCCAGATGAACCGATCGGGTGAGATGTCACCCGATCGGTTGGAATTTAGCTTAAAATAATAGAGAGTTCTGTCGATCTCACCCGATAACCGAACCGATCGGGTGAGCTGCTCTTCAGTTCAGCTCTTGTCCGGGTCGGATACGCTTGCATTAACCGATCGGGTGGCTGTGTCCAACCGATTGGTTGGGGGCTGATACTTGGATTTCTTCGTCGTTTGGCCCCCGGGATCGCGCGTGACACCTCCCGTTGCTCTGGGGATTCATGATATCTTCTTTGTATGTCCCCAACACTGGAAACTCCTGTATTTGCACAAAAACACAGAGAAAGTGAAAGGATACAAAAACACAAAAGAACGAGTACGGAGTTACGGAAAACAACGGAAAATCACAAGGAAAACGTGCATGAATATATGAAATATAAACACACGTCAAAATCCCCCAAGCTGAACCCTTCCTCGTCCTTGAGTAAGACGAGTGAGAGTAGGAGCTTGGAGGGAAAAATAGAAAGTAAGAAACGGAAAGAAAGAAAACAAAATCCTAGATTTGCCCGTCAGAGCCACAAAACCAAACACGTCACACTGATCAAGCATGCGATAAAACACATCATTAAACCAAGGAATGCTAGTCTATACAAGTGTCGTGGGCCCACGCGGTGAAGCGTGAGTGAGTATGGTCGTGAGCTAGCAGACGATGTCACTATCTAAATTGTGCAATAAAGCACCATATACACGTACCCAAGGAACGACCCAAATATCGATTCAATTCGAATATACCGGTGAATAGTAGATCAAGCATGCATGAGAACAGTATAAGAATAGAAGCGTATCATGCGTTGGGGACTCGACCACTAGGAACTAGAAAATCACCACACCAGAGCCTAGATAATCGCTAGAAATTTTCTATGCCAATTGTGTTCGAAAACGAAGAAGGTTGAGAAGGTGTGGAGTAGAACACTCGGTGCAAATTCTCGCCTTCCCTTTATTCACGGTGGAGAAATAATATTCACACGGGAATTTTTTTGGGTTTTGGGTATTTGTATTTTTTTTTTGTTTTTGGCTATACTTATTTTTTGTTGTAAACCATGGCGGCTACGGAACCCCGTAGCCCTGTATTTATAGTAATAGGGTTACATAATGGGTGGATACCCACTAACGGGTTGGGCCTCCAAAGCCCGTTTATAACACTTCCCCTTATCCATCCATTGTTGTAAGCCGTGATGAACGCTTCAGGGTTCATGGAGCTTATCTGATCATGGGTATATGGATACTTCTGGATCCCAAGTTTAAGAGTACTTGCCTCGTTAAAACCTTTGCCAAGGAAAACCCAGTGGGAAAAACCAATGGCTAAGGGAAAAGAGTACAAGTTTCTGTAACTTCCCCTGATCGATGGATATCACTAGAGGTGGATACTTCTGGATCCTAAGTTAGGGATAACTGCCTCGTTAAAACCTTTAGCTATGGAAAACCCAGTGGGAAAAACCAATAGCCAAGGAAAAAGAGTACAGTTTCCGTAACTTCCCCTGATTAGTGGAAGTATTTAGGGGGTGGATACTTCTGGATCCAGAGTCAATGAGTTTGCCTCGTTAAAACCTTTAGCTATGGAAAACCCAGTGGGAAAAACCAATAGCCAAGGGAAAAGAGTGCAACACTACATTTGACTCCCCCTGATCTGTACAAGCTGCAGGCTTGCAGATCTCCTAGGCATCTATACATCAATCTCTTACAGTGTTCCGATACAAAGTACAAGGCATCGCTCACCTATACAAGACATCGCTCATCTATACAAGTATCGCTCATCTATAGCAGTTACTGGATCTGAGGGATCTCTTCTGAGGAGGAGTGGTCTTCAGACTCGGTAGGTTGCATCACGTCTCTGACCAGTCTTCACTGTGTCTGCGAGGTACTGCAGGACCTGGCTGTGCGTACTTATGATTTGCTTCTTGGATTGATGAGCCTCTCGGGATGGTGGGATTGATGTTGCCTTGGAAGTATGCTTTGCTGGTCTCCAGGAGTTGGTCGCTTCTTGGTTGCAGTCATCGCGATGATCTGTGACCTGTATCTGCAAATACATTTAACATGTTGTATGATCCTTGACCCTTGGAGGTAGCGCAGAAGCTACATATCTCTGGTCCAGTGGTGCGCTGCAGGCGCTGCACTGTATCTGGTTAAAGTGTTTGCTGCCAGATAAAGGAGTGTACAAAAGACATTTGAGTAAGGCACTTCAGGACCTAGGATATCCTTCCCCTCTTCCAGCGAACGGAAGGGGTCTTAATGTGCATCCATACAACCAGTAGGTGTATTGGTGGATTGCAATTTTCCATGTTTCTTCATCGACTGGATGATAATTTCATCTTCTGGATGGTAATTCATCTGCTGGATGATTATTCATCTTCTGGATGATTATTCATCTTCGGGATGATGGTTTCATCTTCGGGATGATAATTCATCTTCAGGATGAAGGTTTCATCTTCAGGATGATAATTCATCTTCAGGATGATTATTCATCTTCAGGATGATGGTTTCATCTTCAGGATGATAATTCATCTTCAGGATGAAGGTTTCATCTTCAGGATGATTGTTCATAAGGGTATGTTGTCACATCATCCATAGCAACATAGCCTAAAATTATCTTTGCCAATCGTATGGTTTTCGCAACTATGACCAGGGAGCCTGATGCATCAGTTTAATTAATTTTTGTAAGTGAGTTAAACTCTTCTTACATGGTTACTTCCTGGTTTCTGCGAAATAAACCTCTAAGCTATAGCATTTTGCTTTTAGCATACGATTTTATTTATTTATACAATACTCGGTAGCCCACAGGTTTGATATCTTTTGATATCAGGACTTCAGGTCCAAACACTTCACATTTCATAAGTGAGTCCAGCTCAACTTATTATTGCCTCGTTCCATATAATTTGGCCAAATTTCTGCGTTTGCTTCAGGAAACGGAGATTGTGAACGATATCAATAGCAAAATGAAATGTGAGTAATTGTCGACAAGTGTGTTTTATCCAAATACCTCTCCGTGTACGTACATTATTCAATTTATTCCAGATTTATCTCTTCTGGAGGTTCTGGAAAGGGAGAGGATATGGAGATGAGCTCACTTTCCTGTGGTGGTATTGTTTTAGGGTCTCGTGGTATGTCCTCTCATCCATTGAGGATATCCACTTCTGCTACTGGTAGATTGCATCCATTATAGTTGGTATGTCAATCCTAGCTGGATTTTTAGTAGCAGGGATGTGTGAATTTGACAATATTTATATTGTCGGTAGCTATGTCTGATAACTGTTTAACAGTTTCATAAATGTGGATCTTCCGGATCTCATTACTATTCATGATAATCAGATCATAGGTATTAATGTTTTAAATGGTCCATAGTGGTGATATGGGGATGTAAACTCATCATGACTCCATCGATAAGATGTGCACTAAACGCTTCCCCCGTTAGGGGTTCTCGGAAACTGTTTATATGAGGTGATCAGGCTCATATAAATAGTTTCTAAGGAGGCGTTCTGATGGTTTGTATGTTCCCATATGGTCACCTACAACTGGATTTCTAGTGGATAAGTAATCAGTTTAAATCATTTTAATGATTTACATATTACCCATTACTGGGTGTGAAACACAAAGCTTCAGGGTGTTCAATTTTCTTCCAGTTGTTATATTGATTTCCCAGTGTTATCCCAAAAATCCGCAATAAGTTCGACTTCAGTGAAGTTGAGCATAGAACTAGGGATATGAACCCGTCAAGGCTCCATCTATAAGATGTGCTCTAATACCTCCCCCGTTTGGGGATCTCGGAACATATTCATCTAGGAGGGTTAGTCCCGATGAATAAGTTCCACTGCGGCATTTTTGAGGGTGGTATGAGGGTAAGTAAAAGCCCAACCAATATCCTAGTAATGTAATATGTCCGTTGTGATTAATAATAATCTGGACTGCGGTTGGATAACAAGGTTTTGATTATGACCATTTTAAGAGGATATATAGATGAGTACTCTAAGGTACATCATCAGCCATATATATGGAGTGTAGGGAGTCAATGGCATCCTCTATTTAGGAGTATTCAGGATGACAAGTCATTTATAGTAAAATAAAATGCGTAAAAAGCACATATATACTGCAAGAGAATACTACTAATAATTTATGTTAGAGCAACAAGTTTCATAGTATGATGTGGGTTGTATAAAACATACGTCCACAATTGTGCTCATTTTAGACTCATATTATGACAATAGATCAAATTTATTTTCAAAATTTATTTGTCCTCGGGGAGTAGCGAAATATACATACAGTCAATTTGACTTTCGTCGTTTAGACTAGATATGTATATATTTTTATATGGCATACTGTAATGCCCATTAATTTTGCAAGAAGCATTATGGGTCTTTTCAGAACTTCTGGTCTGATATTGGGTTGCCATTGCACACTCCATATCGAGATACATCATATCTTCCCTTTCTTATTTTTATTCAAGACTTCCCCTGTTTTCAGTCTTCCTTATTGTCGTTTATAAGGAAGAATGATTATTGGTCTTACGAAGTAGACACATACAAGGGAAATGAGTTAGTCTCTATTTTTCCACTTTCTAGTTTATGATAGACTTATAAAGGTCTATTTGAAAACTCACGTATGGTCTTCAGGCCATTTTTATTGGGTCATTCAAGTATTGTGTGGATATAGGATCATACTCTAGGGGAAACAATTACGTGGGTACGAATTTTATAATTTCTCACTTATCTATTAAGCCACGACTTCGGGCGTACGCTTAAAAAATAAGGTTAGATTCAAGAATCATACCTTGTAAAGTGAGATTACTCAAAGGAGTTTGGTGGTGTTATTACAACTGCTGGTGTCAATATCGGTTTATACAGACCGTGGATCTGAGAGATCTATTTACCGCGAAATGCGTATTTCTAAAAGAAATCGCATAAATGTTTTTCGTATAATCCCTCGTACTTGTTAATTTTTATTAGTGTGAAAGGGTGTTGACTTTTGATTTGATTTTGAACTTCAGGTTCATTTTGGTTTTGAACTCCAGGTTCATTTTGTCAACTAGGATATGATGTTGAAATTTATTGAAAACATTATTGGTTTGTTGTCATAAAATATTGTCATGTCATGAGCACATCATACATATAATATAAATCCAGTAAACTAAAAAGTTGTGCTCAATTAACCAGAATGGAAACAATTATGATGTATACACATGCTATTTATATTCTGCAGGTATATAAATAATTTTATCTCAGACATATATTTATGCTACAGGCATTAAAAATACATCAAAAAGATTTTAGCATGCTAAATAAAATGTTTATTACAGAACATTAAATATGCGACGGGCATATAATTTTCTACGCATGCATTTATAGTGTTTAAGTGGAAATTCATGCTAGAGGCAACAAAAATATACATCACATCGTGGAAAAATGCGGCAGGCATTTAATATCATAGCAGACGATTAACACAGACAATTAATCATCACAGGCATTTTATAATGGAAATGAAAATTTTTCGTTTAATAATTATTGGACCACTAGGCAACGTCATACACCGTTAGGTTAGTTGACTAACGGCAGAGCGGTCGCAGGATCTTCCAAATTATTAAACGTAAATAATCAGATAATCCGAATAAAATGCGATGAATAAAAATTGTGTAATTTAACAGATTTTGACGAAAACGAAATCGTAATTAAATCTGAAAAAGATTTGAAAATCGAAAAAAAATTTCGGGGTCAAACCCTAGTTAGGGTTTATGGTCGCGCGGATTGCCGCTTCAGGCGGCTAGGGTTTCCGGGCATGAGCGCGCACCGGGGGGGCCCGATACGAGCGGCTGCCGGGGGGTGGGGCCCGCCGCGGCCGGCGGCGGGGCCCGCCGCTGCGGGCGGCGTGGGTGGGCCCGCCGCTGCGGGCGGCGGGGCCCGCCGCTGCGGGCGGCGTGGGTGGGGGGGGCCCGTCGCTGCCGGCGGCGGGGCCGCCCGCCATCGCAGCGGCGGGTTGGCCCGCCGCTCCAGGCGGCGGGGCCGCCCGCCGCTGGCAGCGGCGGGTTGGCCCGCCGCTCCTGGCGGCGGGGCCGCCCGCCGTCGCTGGCGGCGGGTGGCCCGCCGCTCCTGGCGGCGGGGCCGCCCGCCGCTGGAGCGGCGGGGCCGCCCGTCGCTGAAGCGGCGGGTTGGCCCGCCATCGCAGCGGCGGGGTGGCCCGCCGCTCCTGGCGGCGGGGCCGCCCGCTGCTGGCAGCGGCGGGTTGGCCCGCCGCTGCTGGCGGCGGGGCCGCCCGCCGTCGCAGCGGCGGGTTGGCCCGCCGCTCCAGGCGGCGGGGCCGCCCGCCGCGGGCAGCGGCGGGTGGGTTGGCCCGCCGCTGCTGGCGGCGGGGCCGCCCGCCGCTGGCAGCGGCGGGTTGGCCCGCCGCTCCTGGCGACGGGGCCGCCCGCCGTCGCAGGCGGCGGGGCCGCCCGCCGCTGCAGGCGGCGGGGCCGCCCGCCGCTGGGAGCGGCGGGGCCGCCCGCCGTTCAGCGGCGGGGGTGGTTTTGCCGCCGCTTCGGGCGGCGGGCGAGGGTTTTTCCGCCGCTTCGGGCGGCGGGCGAGGGTTTTGGCGCGAGATCTAGGGGGGATTCGCGTTCCGGCGAGAAAATCCCCTAGGGTTTCATGGTTTTTGGGGATAAAAATCTAATTTTTAGTGGAAAAAATCTATTTTTAATCTCCAACAAAACGTTTTTATTGTAAAAATTTGATTTTTCATCAATAAAAACCTTGATTTTTATTAAACAATCGATCCAAGAATTTTGGATCTAGGCATATGCGCATATGAAATTTTAGATCTAGGGTTTTAGGGTTACCTCTAGATCCTACCCGCCGGATCTAGCGACGTTCGGTGAAGGAAGCCCGTTCGCGTCGCGTCCGTTCGTCGCGTCCGTCCGTCACGTCCGTCCGTCGGCAGGGGTTCGGCTTAGCTTTGAGCGTGCTGATAACGTGTTGTAAACCATGGCGGCTACGGAACCCCGTAGCCCTGTATTTATAGTAATAGGGTTACATAATGGGTGGATACCCACTAACGGGTTAGGCCTCCAAAGCCCGTTTATAACATTTTTTTCTTTTATCTTTTCCTTTCTTTTTTGGATTTTTCTTTTCTCTCTCTTTTTTTTCTTTTGGATTTTTGGATTTTTGCGCTATATATTTGTGTACTCTCCCAAATGGGAGCACGGTACACGACGAGGGGATTTGCACCAAGTAAAACAAAAAAGAAATCGAAATCTAAACACTTGGGCAAAAGAAAATTTTTCTTGCCAATCAGAACGTAAGCTAAATGGGTTATCCTAGTCCTATTGGTAGAGTCCCGACGCATGCGAATAGAAGCGTACTATATATATATCATGCATATAGAAGCAGACAGTAGAGGCAAATACCGCATATTCGAAATTGAAGCATGATAATCTAGGGGTCAACCAAGGACATCTATATAAATCAAAATCACAAAGTAGAAGCACACCACTAGCTAGTCACGACACACTACTCACATAAAAGCAAAGTGAACCCACGAAGCATGAAATGCAATAGGACTTGGCTTCCGAGGGTTAGTGAAAGTGATAATCGTAGCAATGCTAGGGGTGTGTGTGGTTCTGTGGCAATTCATCATATGGGGTCATCTCTAGGAGAGGGAGAATAAAAAGAAAGAAAGAAAAAGAAAGACACGATGAAAACGACTCAAAATGAGGAAAAAGACACAACTGACGCATAAAGTGCGACTCCCCCAAGCTGAAACTTGCATTGCCCTTAATGCAATAGTAGTAAATACGGGAGGGCAAAGAAAATTGGGGGGGGGGGAGTACACACCGACACAAAAATGTGGAAAACGTGAAAAACACACCAAAGAAGACAAACACACAAATAAAAGATAGAAGAACACATCCAAAGAGCACATATAAACAGGCGCACCACATCAACATCACAAGACAAAACACACAAAAATCGATTTCCCCCAAGCTGAACATGACAATGCTAGCGAAATGATATGATCAATGTGATACAGAAATAATGCTAGGGGGAAAATCGGAAAGGAAAAAGAAAGATATCAAAATACAGGAGAGGAACTGTCCTCATCCTCCTCGGAAGAGTCTGGAGGGGTGTGGGCGGGAGAGGTGATGGGTGTGTGGAGAAGTGGAGAGAGGGGTGGATGGATGGGTGCGGGGGTGGTGTGGATGATGGGTGGAGTGGTGGTGATAATGGCAAGTGGAAGAGATATTGTGGACAATGAAGTAGGTGAGGAAAGTTTTGAGTGCACTGGCAATTTCGTGTGGCAGGTGTATGTTGTGATGGAAGTGGATGGTGGGAGTATAGGGTCGACGGAAGTGGTCGTGGGTGGATCAGAAAGAGTGTGTGGAGATGTAGAAGCGGGAATGGAAACGGTGGTGGCAGGAGGTGATGATCGTCGAGGAGGTGAAGGAGGAGGAGTGGGTGGAGGCAGACCGTGAATGTGAGTAAGAATGCAGAGAATGGCGGCCACGTTTCGCTCGAGCGCGAGGAAACATGGGTGTGAAAAGATAGAAGAGGATGGGTCCGAGGAGGTAGAGGTGGATGCGCCAACGCGTAGAGAAGCTAACTCGGGCTCTAGAGCGAGACGAGCGAAGGTGGCTCGACTAAAAGAAGAAGAAGTGGCCAGACGGACAGTGGAAGTGGTGCCGACGGAAGTGGTCATGCCGGCACCGGAGGCTAGGCCTAAGAGGGCCGTCATGAGAGCCTCAGAAGAAACAGGGATAGAAGCCGGGGTGGCGCCGCTAGGTCTAGCCCCGGGGTCTCCTCTAGACGCAGGGATGTCCTGCTCGCCTAAGTGGGCGACAGGGGACGGTGGTCGTGGTGCGTCTGGGAGAGGAAATTGAAGATGTAACCCCCCTAAAAACTCTGGGTCAGGAGGGAACGTCCAATCTTCCTCTAGATGGATGGACCTACAACCTGGGTTGGGCAAAATGGTATAGGGAGCAGGGGGTGGCCGTAGTAGAAGGCAAACCGACCGTCTCCACGAGGCTTGATCATATGAGTGTGCCGCAGGACATCAAGATCTAGATATGTAGATCCTGTGGCATGTGGCAAATCTTGGGGTATAATGATACTGAACGGGGGATGTGAAGCAATGATGGTAATGAGGCCCCCGCAACAATACTTGCCCTTGCCGGCGCGGCTAATATCAAGTAATTTTTGAATAAGCCAAGCGCCGCCATGAATAGGTATGCGAGGGGCCTCAAAAGCAATCCTTGCAGCACCGCGGATAAAATCAAAATTCATAGCCCACATGATAAAAAGGTCAGGGATAGTCACGGTCTCTAACTCATCCCTAGGAAAGAAGATGCTAGATAAGATGCGACGGGCTAGAAGAAATACTGGGTGGATGATCGAGGAGGCCTTGGCCTTGCCTTGAGGATATCGGTCGTGGAGGGTGAGGCGACCCCAAAAAATATCTACATCGAAGTCGCGATGATATTCATAGGGACAGACATTGTCTTCGCCTAGAATGGGGAAACCGAAGATGTTATTGATTGTGTTTAAGTGGGTATGGATGTTTCGGTTACGGGCACGAAAATCGGACAAGGGACCCTGCCGCAGTTTTGAGGGATGATAGGAATTCGAGTGTGAGGGCAGGGTATGATTGGGCATGGCAGTTTAAGAAAGGTAACCATCCTAGGTTTGCAAAGAGAGTCTCGACCCCGGAGAAAACTCCGAGATCGATCAGAGTTTGTGCATGTGCAAACTTAGTGGAAAGGTGAGGCCATTCATTGAGTCTATTATAAAAATCTTTATAATCACGACTCAAGAAACGGTATCCTCGCGGTCCCATCAGTAGGTCCTCAACAGGAATGATGGGTTGGGATGGGGGTTGGGTAGGGGGGTTGGGTAGGGGGACGTGCATGTGGAGGATGTGTAGATTTGTGTATCTTACGAGACGGCTCCTCTTCCCTCATGATTCCCTTACCCTTGTCTTTGTCCTTAGCCATGAGTGCGTGGGTGTGTGATGAGAATGCAAAATGTTATGAATGCACACAAACAACGGCAATAGAGCAAAATGATGATAATAGGGCAAAATGAAAAGTTAAGCTTAGGAACGAGTTTGCCCAATATCGAAGCGATTCTTTGCTCGCAAAGGGCTCCACATCGTGCAAATGAGGGATTTGTGAAGCCGAGGCACTTCAATCCAACAAAAGAAAAAAAATTCGAAGTGGGGGAATTAGGGCTAGGGTTAGGTCGAAAATCGGGGTGAATGAGGATGGGAGAGGGTGGATGAGAGAGAGAGAGAGAGAGAGAGAGAGAGAGAGAGAGAGAGAGAGAGATGGGGGAAGTGAGGGAGATGATTCTGGAGTTGGAAGAGTGAGAGAGATGGCCGGTTGAGAGGGAAGGAAGTCGAAATAATAGAGGAGGCTAGAGATCGGGTGAGAGATGAATCAGGTGAAAGGAAGGGGTATTTATAGGGTTTGAGGCAAACCGATCTGGTGAGATCTCACCCGATCAGTTGGGTTATTTTTCGAAAAATTTTGTTGGAAGGTAGCTACAGGCAAACCGATCGGGTGAGTTTTCACCCGATCGGTTGGCCGCTTCACAATTTTCCTGAGAGCACTGTCGACTTCACCCAGACAGCGACACGACCACAGCTTCAGCCCAATCGATCGATTGATTTAATCCCAAAATTTCCCGAGAGCTCATCTGTGTCACCCGATCTTCCACTCGGTCATTCTCATATGCCATTCGATCGGTTCACTGATGTGCTGATACAAGCCATCTTCAGACACAGCCCACCCGATCAGTTGAAGCATCAACCAATCGGTTGGGGGTAATTTCCTGCATAAACACAAAAAATTCATCTAAGTCTCCCGACGATTAACCCCATAGCAGTGTTTATTCACCAAAAATACGAAAACTAATCCTAAGAATAACGATGAAGGTTTAGAACATGGGTTGCCTCCCATGAAGCGCTGTTGTTTAAAGTTGTTTGCTCGACTCCCGGTATATGATCTTCAATGTGGTTGGTGTGGGTGATGCCCTATGATTGGCGTCCCATCAGCTCTTGGAGAAGAGGTCCTAGTCGGTGGTAGGGGTTGCAGGTAGACTCTCTCAACGATCCTCCCGCTGGTAGTGTCCGGGGGCTTCTCCCTCACGTTGGCGTCTACCGCCACTCTTCGAAGTATACGGACTTCCTCAGCAGTGAGCCCCATAGGCTCTTTTCCCTTGCTCCTCGTCGGAGCAGCCTTCTTAAAATCGGGAGGAGTCATCTGTGAGATACACACTCCTCCAGCTGCGTCTTCTTATTTCACCCCAATGTGCTCCTCAGGGCCCCCCAAGCTATCAAGGGGTTTCCTCGAGAGAATCTCCCAAGCTCCAGCTTCAACTACTCTTTCTTCTTCAGCTTCCAGCACATTGCAACTTTTCTCCTCCTGTGGATGCTTCATAGATAATCCCAGATCAAATTCTACTTTCTGGTCACCCACATTTAAGGACAGCTTCCATTTCTTCACATCAATAAGTACACCAGCTGTCGCCATGAAGGGCCTCCCGAGGATAATCAGGGTGTGGTTGTCTTCCGACATGTCCATCACCACAAAATCTACATGCACGTGTATGCCACTGACGTTCACCGGTAAGTCGTCCACAACCCCCACCGGGTATTTCACAGACCTGTCTGTAAGTTGCAGCGTCATTCCAGTGGACTCAAGGTCGCCCATTCTTATCCTCTTATATAATGACAGAGGCATAAGGCTCACGCTCGCACCTAAATCTACGAGCGCCCGATTGATCTTCACTTCTCCTATCGAGCATGGAATAGAGAAGCTCCACGGATCCTTAAGTTTTGGCGGGTTCGCTCGTTGAATCAGAGTGCTGCACTCCGCTGTCAGGACGACTTTTTCCTTCCTTGTGCCCTTCGTCACCAAATCATTTAGAAATTTAGCGTAAGAAGGGATAGTCTCTATAGCCTCTAAGAAGGGAATCTGCAAGCTCAAATCTTTGACCATGTCGAAGAACTTGCCATATTTCTCATCAATCTTTGCCTTGGCAAGTCGTTGGGGAAATGGAACCATGCACTTGAAGACTCTCGAGTCTCCCTCTTCGTTCTTCTTCTTTTTTTCCTCAGAGACTCCCTCCGGAGTGATGGTATTTGATGACGAAGCTCCGTCGTCATTTGCTTTCACATTTGGTCGTCCATCGACCAACGGAGCCTCAGGTTCTTTAGCGGGCACTTTAGTTGGAATCTAAGTGCCGCTCCTCAATACTATCGCAGACACATTGGCATGGTCATGAATCAACGCCAATGTTTGATTCGGCCCCCTAGGATTTACTTCCGGCTGACCCGTCAATTGGCTCTATGCCCTCTGAAGATTTGCCACTTGTAACCCCAGCTGGGTTACTTGATCGGTCAGGGTCTTCTGTCCCATCTACATCTGCTGGTTAATCTTCTACTGGTTCATTATATATTGGGTCAAGAGGCTCTCGACTGGAGACATTACCATGTTTGGGTTATATGGTTGTTGCTGTGGAGGGGGCTGCTGATTCCTCGGGGGATATTGCTGGTACATCTGCTGGGGCTGTTGCTGCTGCTGGTACGACTGCTGCTGCTTCCGAGGTGGTTGATACAATTGTTGCTAAGGTTGCGGGGGCTGCTGATATGGTGCCCTATAGCTCAGATTCGGGTGGTTCTGGTTAATGGGAGAATAAGCCAAATTTGAGCTAGTCCTTGGTGGATATGGCGCATTACCCGTCGGGTTATAAAATAGAGCACTCGTCTGATCCACTGGTGGTGAGATATCATGACCATCGAAGTCTCCCAGGACTTCAGCTTCCACTTCCACTACTTGCTGGGTATTGGCACCTCCAGCCCCACCATAAATGCCGAGATCTGAGTAGATAGAAAACTGAATTTGCTAGATAATTTGTCGACCTCTTCGACTCTGTGCATGCCTCCAGATCTAGGTGTTGTGCGCTCATCAGACCACCTTTCATTATTTGATGCCATGTTCTCCAGAATGGTCCCGGCATCTTCCTCATTTCTTAACATAAAGAACCCCCCAGACGCGGCGTCCATAGAAGATTTCAGATCATCCCTCAACCCGTTGTAGAACAGATTGATGATATGCCATTTGGGGAGTTCATGGTGAGGGCATCTATGCTGCATCTCTTTATATCTCATCCATGCCTCGTGCAGGGACTCGTGGCTAGATTGGGAGAAGGATGAGATCTCGCTCCTCGGCTTCATCGTCTTTTCCAGGGGGAAAGAACTAGTTCAAGAAGGCGTTGGACAACTTCTCCCCGTCGAGAAGGTATTGGGGTCCTTCCCCTTTTACCATTGTTTGGCTTTATCCCACAGAGAGAACGGGAATAATCTGAGCCGGATTGCATCAGTCGACACCCCGTTGATTCGGAAGGTGTCGCACTTCTCTAAAAATGAATCCAGATGCTCAATCGGGCTCTCCATCGGTGCCCCTGAAAATTGATCCTGTTGGATCTACGTCACTAATGACGGCTTCAGCTCAAAACTTCCGGCCGTGATGGCCGGGGATTGTATGCTAGACGTGGACCCGATGGACAGCATCGAGTACTCCAGCAAGGACTTCTGGTGAGGAGTATTCTCTCCCATGTTTTTAGCTTCTGCCCTTCTTCTCCTCTCTGCGTTCAGATGCCTCACGGTGGCGTTTATCTCAAAATCTATAGGAATAAAGTCACTGAGACTTCTTGTATTCCTGCGCATGAAAAACAAGAAACACCCGTGAAGAATGAAAGTAAACAAAAAATCAAGAATAGAAAACAAAAATAAAAATTAAAAATGTAGAATGCGAAAATTATCGCGAGGTGAGGATGTGAACTAGACTCTAGGGTTCACATGGTCCTAAAATAAACAAGCACGTTGCCTCCCCGGCAAAGGCGCCATAAAGCTTGACGTCCCCTAGATTTAGCAACGCATGCAATAGAGATCGGGGATACAAGATTTAAATATTTATAACCACAACCGCATGGTGTTGTAGTGGGGCTTGGGGGTCGAACTCAGGGAGGCGTGTGTTGTGCTCGTTGTCAAGAAGGAACTGACCGGCACCCCGTTTATGGTTTGGGCGTGGTGTCGTTTTACCGCAAGTGCACGGTTAGTGTAGGGTGCGGGTTTATCGAACTCGGGGAGGTGGATGGCTTGAATGGCTACTAGCCTCGCCAATGTTGTGTGCTAGCTACACAGATAATCTGGGTGGAAGTATAGAAATAAAAGAATGAAATAAAAAAAACACGAAATGAATCCCCGCTAACATGGGCTAGAGCATTCATGACACTTGTCATTTGACTTGACCCAGGGCGAGACATTGCCCCAAAAGGTGGTACCTAGCGTCCATGGGCCCGATATTCCGGTCGATGCCCAGTACGCTAGGTCTACCCGGTTTCGGACGGTGGAAATTCCCATGTCCATTAACACCTTCCGCAACCGGGAGCATTAAGGCCACAATGATAACTCCCAACACTTCGTCCAAGCCGTTCCCACGCGCGAGGACTCAATGTCAACACTAGGGGTGTGAGCTGTGGATAGGGAGTCAACCGCCAAGTTTATTCCCCCTTGGCCCGACGGTCAAAGGCGGTCTTTTTCCCGCCAATGACAATGACACACCCCCGCGTAACCCTAATGGCCAAATAGGTCGAATGTGATTTCTAGCAATACATCGAAGCGGATCTTGACTGGACAAGACACCGGACCCCAATCCCCAACACAGCTACTGTATTGCCAAACGAATTGGACTCAGATTGCAGGAAATCCTCATTGACACATTTCATCGAACACATGCCATGCAACCAAGCCAAATGAAACAACCCAAGCATCAATCCTACTCTAACCCGTATTAGGGTTCATCAAGAGCTACTCAATGGTGAAGGACATAAAAGAAAGCAATAAAAATGACAAACACACATTCACCATTGAGCAAAGTGAAAGCAATACAAAACAATGGAAAATAAGAGAAAGAAATACTTATCTTGAGTTTGAATCTTCAATCCATTACAAGACTTATTGATCACAAGACCTAATCTAAACTAACCAAAGCCTCACAAGAGAAAGGGGCAAAAAGCCCTAAAAACTGAAGAAGATCCCCTTTAAGTCGACCAACACTATGTATTTATAGCCCCCCTTCGAAACCCTAATGGTTCGGAACCAAACCAGTAGAAAAATCACCACCCGATCGGTTGATGAGTCAACCGATCGGGTGAGCGCTTTGAAGATCTTCAACCGGTCGCTGAGGCGAGCGGGTGGCGTGACCGGGTCGTCGTTTGAGGAATTTCGGCTACAGGTGAACCGATCGGGTGATATTTCACCCGATCGGTTGGAATTCAGTACGGTTAGACAGAGAGTTCTGTCGGTTCACCCGCTCGCCAAACCGATCGGGCGATCTGCTACTCTTCTTTAGTTGCCGTCCGGGTAGGATACGCGTGTATCAACCGACCGGATGGCTGTGTCCACCCGATCGGTTGAGGGCTGAAATATAGCAGTCTTCATCGTTTAACCCTCTGGATCACGCGTTACTCCTCCCGTTGCTCTAGGGGCTCATAATATATTCTTTAAACGTCCCCAACGCTGGCAATCTCCTGCATTTGCATAAAAACATGAAGAAAGCGAAAAGATACAAAAAACACGAAAGAACAGGTATGAAACGATGGTAATCAACGGAAAATCACAAAGAAGACGTGCGTTAATATATAGAATATAAACGATCGTCAAAATCCCCCAAGCTAAACCCTTCCTCGTCCTTGAGGAAGACGAGTGAGAGTAGGAGCTCGGAGGGCAAAATAGAGAGAACGAGACGGAAAGAGAAAACAAAATCCTAGATCGCCTATCAGAGCCAACAAAACCAAACACACCACACTGAGCAAACATATGACAAAACACAACACTAACCAAGGAATATGAGTCCAACAAGTGTCGTGGGCCCCCGCGGTGAAGCGCGAGTGAGTGTGGTCGTGTGCTAGTAAACGATGTCACTATCTACATTGTGCAATAAAGCTCCATATACACATACCCAAAGAAAGACCCAAATATCGATTCAATTTGAAATTGCAGTGAATATTAGCTCAAGCATGCATGAGAAGAGTATAAGAATAGAAGCGTATCATGCATCGGGAACTCCATAGCTAGGGACAAGGAAATCACCACACTATCGCATAGGTAACCACTAGAGAGTTCCTATGCCAAGTGTTTTCGAAAACGATGGAGGTTGAGAAGGTGTGGAGTAGAACACTCGGTGCACATTCTCGCCTTCCCACTATTCTCGGCAGGTAGGAAAATATTCACACTGGAATTTTTTTGGGTTTTGGATATATGTAGTTTTTTTTTGAATTTTTGGCTATACATATTTTTTTTCTTTTTTTTCTCTTTTCTTTTCTCTCTTTTTTGGGTTTTTCTTTTCTCTCTTTTTGGATTTTTGGATTTTTGGGATATATACATGTGTACTCTCCCAAGTGGGAGAACGGTCACGACGAGGGGATTTGCACCAAGTAAAACAAAAAAGAAATCGGATTCTAAACACTTGGGCAAAGGAAATATTTCTCGCAAGTTAGAGCATGGGCTAAATGGGTTATCCTAGTCCTTAATTGTGGAATCCCGACACTTGAGAAATGAAGTATACGATATATATATAGCATGCATATAGAAGCAGATTGTAGAAACAAATACCGCATATTCAATATCGAAACATGATAATCTAGGGGTCAACGAAGGGTAGGTATATAAATCAACATCACAAAGTAGAGACACACTATAAGCTACACATGACACACGACTCACATAAAAGCAAAGTGGACCCACGAAGCGTGAAATGCCATGGGATTCAGCTTCCAAGAGTTAGTGAATGTGATTATCGAAGCTATGCTAAGTGTGTGTCTGATCATGTAGCAATTCATCATATGGGGTCATCTCTAGGAGACGAGCCTAATCTATGGTAGAGCTGGGCTTTTTTCAAAGAACAAAAGATGAGAAGAAAAAGAAAAACACGATGGAAAACGACTCAAAAACGAAGAAAAAGAGCAGAAATGACGCACAAAGTGCGACTCCCCCAAGCTGAAACTTGCATTGCCCTTAATGCAATAGAAGTAAATACGGGAGGGCAAAGAAAATGGGGGGAATGCGCACCGACACAAAAAATGAAAAACATGAAAAACACATGAACGAAACTAAAAAATAAAGAGAAAGAAACACTCAAATAAAAGATATAAAACACGACGAAAGAACACATAGACACAGACACACAACAACGACACGCGAAAACATGCACACGAATCGATTCCCCCAAAGCTGAACATGACAATGCTAGCGAAATGACATGATCAATGTGATGCAGAAATACGCTAGGGGAAAATCGGAAAACAAAAGAAAGAAATCAAAATGCAGGAGAGGACGAGTCCTCGTCCTCCTCGGTAGAGGATGGGGGTGAAAAGATAGAAGGCCACGACATGAAAGGTTATTATGATGCAAAAGCAAACCCTAGATATGCTCCCCTCGTTAATGAGAGGAGACGAGATTATTCAAATCTAAACTAGAAAGCGGTAAATTTTTACACTACTGGATTAGGATACACCTGAGCATAGGCGGATCCAGGATCTGTAGTGGGGCAGGTAGCTGCTCTAACTGCTCCTTCTGTGGCTCCGCCAGAAGCGATGTGCCACGTGTGCCAATGGACCCAAGCAATGCACCTCCAAGCATCCTTAGTAGGTGTCCACATGTGGCCTGCAAAGGACGACGTGCATTAGTCCATGGCAAGAAATTATTTCCTAAAATAAATGTATCCCAGAGATAGTCACCGGTAAATGATGGTAAAATATATGAAATGTGGCGAACACTCCCTGGAAATGGTACGCTATCCTCTGTGCTAGTGACGATCAAATCCCCGCTTTCCATGTGAAGTTGCTCTCCAGGTGGTGACACACCGCAGCATACCTCAAGGGAAGTCGATCCTGTGTCTTGCGAGAGATATGGTGTGTCAAAAATATATAAGTCCAAAGGAATAGGACGTGAAAAGTGAGACTTAAATGTGGAGTGAGAGTGAGTATGAAAATCTCCCTGAATAGGGGCAATATGCGTAAGTAGATGCTCAGCCGCAGAAGAAGTGGAGCGTGACGGTAGAGGTAGATGTGGCTCGGGCTCCATGAAGTGGACGATCGTATCAAAGCCCTCATGTACATCCTCCTCGACGGTATGCATAAGCTCTGTAGTCTCCTCGGTGCTCTCGTAGGACTCATACGGGCTATCCAAATTAAGACAAGAATTCTCTCCCACTGATCATAAAGAAGTCTCCCCATCCTCACTATCATCATCAAAAAATGCTTCGTCATCCAAGTTGTAGTGATGGAAAAATGGGGGTGTCGGCATGAGATGTGTCTATGGTGGCCGATGGCATGGTGGTCTCAACCATGAAAGTGGGTATATCCTCTCCTTCGTCCTCTCTCCTTGGTGTAGGCTCGGTGATTGGTGCCATCAACTTTTGTAAGAATTGGCCATGGTTAAACATGGCACTTTCAAGGAGAGACACGAGGCTTGATTCTTCTTGCGTTGGTGGAGGGATATAAGGTTAAGGAAATGGATGGGAGGTGTTTGGGCAATGGTTGTGGGAAAATGTTTGGCCTTTGTGTAGGGGGAGGCTCTCAAGCGTAAATGGGCAATCATAATACATGTGCCCCGCCGTCCCACAAGTCTCACAAACCACAACTGAATAAGGATCGTATCCTCCCATCTGAGCATCGAAATTTGATCTCCACATGGTTACACCAAAGATACATGGACAACAAAAATAAGAGAACTAGAGAGGAGTGTCAATAGTACAAGAGAATAACAAAAAGATAATATAATGGTGGGGGAAAAATTTCTCGGTTATTGTATTTGTTTTTTTATGCGTAGTCTAACGAACCCAAGCTAAGCTAATATCAAACCGAACGCCTCCCCGACAACGGCGCCAAAAACCTGACTGGCGCCCCGTTTACGGTTTGGGCGCAGTGTCGTTTTACCGCAAGTTCACGGTTAGTGTAGGGTGCAGGTTTATCGAACTTAGGGAGGTGGATGGCTTGAATGGCTACTAGCCTCGCCTAGGTTGTTGTGACGCCCCGCTTCCCAAAAATATGGAGGCGAAGCGTGAGAATGTCCGCTCAGACTTGAAGCTACAAAGCTGCAAGTCCGAGAAGCGTCAATCAAATTTAAAACTGCAGGTCCTTGCAACGCGAACGAAACAAGATAATAATAATGAAATGAGACAAAAGAGATATCTCAGAATATCCATAAAATAAGTTTCAACATCCCAGAAAAAGCCACCAGGCTAAAAGAAAAGAGTCTAAGGCCCACACAGGGCCAACAAAAGTACAATGTACAGAGAAAAGGTACCACGCACCGACAACTAACAACAAAACCTAAAACAAAAGAAAGCTCAGCAAAGTCACCAAGAAAGGTCACCGGTGTCCACAAAACTCCTCCTGGGCAGACATGGACTCAGGCTCAGCGTCAGCAAAACACAACATACTCAGCAACGGTCTCTGACTCAGGGTCTAACATGTGACACCCAAAAGAGAAAGGGGCACATGTCAGCAAGTCTACAAGAGACTTGTGCAAGGAAACTGAAAGTAGAGCAACCTAGCAGTTCTAGCATGATGCAATGACATGGCAGTTAAAGTATGAATGCAGCAGGTAATGAATAACAACAAGTAAACTAGCATGGCATGGCAAGTGTGGCAAGACTATAAACATTTACAAGGATTTCTCTAGTCACGTTTTCATGTCATGTGCAGAGTTTACGCCTTACAGCTGAAATGTCTTTCTTTCACACTGAGTGGCCGCTTAACTCCACCCCAAACCCAGAGTTTACGCCTTACAGCTGTAGTTGCTGATCAGGCAGACTCCCAGCTGATTGTCCGCTTAACTCTTACCCCTCCCACGTATATCGAGCCAGGGCCTTACCCCCGAACGATAATGCTCTCTTCTGGAACACGAGCCAGGAAGTGTTTTTCATGATGGCATAGGGGTGCACCTAGCCAGGACAAGCAAGTACAAGTATGTAGAGTGTGCTACGAATGCAATATTCAATGCATGGATGACATGGCATGGCAAGTAGTAAAGCGTACAGGTAAGGAAAGTAAACATGACAGTTTAGTATGCATGATCAACAAGTTAAAGAGTTGGATCTAGCTTCGTTGTCAAGCTAGATCAATTAAGGTGACGGATCTAGTTTCGTTGTCAAACTAGATCAAGTAGGCGTCTAGCCAGCTATCATTTCACTGACTAGTCTCTTTTACGCTAAAAACAAGGAAGTGGCCTAAAAACATGGCCCTACACAAGAGTTGGCAAGTTTCACTTGCCTGCAAGTACGACGTCTGAGAAACACCGTCCAAGAGAGTCCAAGTCACAAATAACCTACGTGCACAAGTCCACCGGCCTAAAGTCCATATTATTAATCTTGATTAGTGAATTTAAAACATTTAAAATACTTTAAAAACATCAAGTTTAGTCTTGATTAACAGGCAATAGGTTGGGGGTCCTAGGGATGCAAAGCGTTACCTCAACACGACACGAAAGCTACACTGGCGTCGGGTAGCGACGCCAGGGGTTGGAATAAAAGAACGCGCTCCAAGTCCTGATTCCAATATAGATTCCTCGCTGGAAAGTTCAGAGCATCCACCGGGGCAACGGTTGCAGATTCCAAAGCTAGCACGTGCGACGACGGGCTACGACGTGTCGCAACGTCGTACGCGACAATTCCTTGAAGGGCAAGCACCTAGGTGGGTCCCATAGTAGTCCTAGGGACATATAGGGGTCCCACAATACCTCTGGAGAACTTGGGGGGGCCCACGGTGGCAAGTGGTGCGACGGGAACGGGGTTGTTACGTTTGGCTCTCGGTCGTACAGCCTCGGTGCGGGGGATTCCATCGGTCGGTGCGAGGGAACGGGGCTTGTGCTGCGCTTGGGTCGGTCGCAGTGTGGGCGGGGGCTTGGTTCTCTCGGTCGGAGCGGGGAAGGCCATCGGTCGGGCGCCTTGGATGCGGGGGCTTGGGCGCTGCAACGTTGCAACCGTTGCAACGTTGCGGAGAGCGGGCGATGCGGGCGAGAGCGTCGGTCGGTCACGGAGCGGTGCGGAGCGACAGAGCGGGGGCTTGCAGCGGTGCGGGTGCGGTGCGGAGCGGGGAATTCCCTCGGTCTGACCGAGAGATTCTCTCGGTCGGACACGGGGATGCGAGCGGGGCGATGCGGAGCGGCTGTACGAAGCTTGATGCGGGCGGGGCAGCGGTCGGTGCGGGGAAAATGGGCATGTTTCCTCGGTCGGTGCGGGGGAAGTTCGTCGCAACGTTGCGACGATTCGTCGCAACGTCAAATTTGGGTTTTGGAAGCGGCTATGGTTATTTTCTTGCAAAAATAGTTCTTCCTAGGGGTTGTTTATATAGTGTAGATGGGTTGACTAGGTCTAGGGCTAATCCTAATGGGATTAGGAGTTTGAAATAATTTAAAATCCAAATCTCACCAACTCCAACTCACCTAAGGCCTAGGTGGGGCCCAAATGAGCTGGAAATTGGCTCAAAAATTATTTAAAACGTTTTAAACTCAAATAAATTTTCTTTGGCCGAAATTAATATAAAAATTAATTATTAAAAATATTATAAACTTTGTTAAAAATATAAAAGTGGTCAAATAAACTCCAAAATTTATAAAATAAATATCAGGGTGACCGTGATGACGAAAGTGAGCTAACTAAGAAGACGGATCTCAATTTTGACGTCGGACGACGAAACTAAAAATAGAAACGTCTCCCGTCAAAAGTGAAAATCACAACGTCTCTTCGAGTAAGATTAAATTGTGGGAAAACGACTCGAGAAACGTCGTTCCAAAATAGTGCCACTATTTAATACTCTCAGAGACGTTCACAACGGCATATCACAACAAAGTGTTCACAAACAAATAGAGTCTAAAATAAACACGTGCACGGCCAAAAGCACGTGCACGAACAACGTATAACGAAAAGTGGTCGTTACATCCTCCCCACCTTAGAATAAAGTCCGTCCTCGGACTTTCTAACATATCTAGTCGATCTACTAACTATCCCAATCATGTCACATATAATTCAAACAGGTATAGCCATTACAAGTGCTTATATATGCACTAGGTAGTCAAACATTAACACTACCAACATGTATATATATATATATATATTCACGTACGTTATACACTTATACCCAACATAGTCAGTCAAATTCATACACGTATTTCAATCTTATATATAAGCATACATCCCTTATATAACTACTACTTACCTAATCACAAATCAATATTTCAGATACTCATATAAGGATGGTCTCACACTTAGCAAATACAATCATTGCTCTACGTATAGATAGCTACCTATGCACAAACAACATGGGTATACAACTCCCTAATATTTCCTAGTGCACATCCAACCAACACATCAACTCATGTGGTCACACCACACCATTATTAATCAAGCTTCACTATATCTAATATACATTCACCCCTACTATAGTTTCACAATATATAGTCATTCAAATACATGCAAATAGTTCACCATATATTCACATCACGTACGGTCCTATAACTGTATTTACGACACGCCACATATACTATAGTCACCAATAACTATAACTAAGCACATACTTACCCGTGCATGGTGCACACCCATACACGCTAACATTTCATTTACATACACCAATCATACCATTATATGTCCAGTACATCTGCACACCTAGTTTAGCTAGCACATATACGTTCACACAGGCAAGTCCTTAGTAATTAACTATACCACAAGACCAACACCTATAAATATATACTGGTGTAGAGACCCACAATCATGTGTGTAACACAACCAGGCACAAACACTCCTATCACTATACATACATCAAACATTGCTATATTCAACTACAAACATACATTCAATATACTTAGAGTATACCCACTCAAGCTTGAGTGAGACTCAATACACATATCAGAATATTCTATATACGTAACACGGCATTCATACCTATACCAATACCACTCTAATATATATATATATATATATCTACCAATACAACCATATACATACCATAAGTCAATCACACTTAATATTAGTCAGGTAATACTCACATAGTTCAATCACTCTATGTACCATAATAATAATACAGACATCAGCACACGTATAATTATATTACACTCCTTAATACATACGCATTCATCGTATAGTCACACACATGTAACATATATATTCACACCCTAGCCTACTACCTCTAATTAGTATACTAACACATCTATACGTACACAATTAAGATGTGCAATAGTCGTGTATACCTCACGGTATGCACGCATGCAACATCCCGTAAGAGCAAGCAATACCAATCAAAATTATAATCCTACTCCATATGTATACCTCCTATATACTCATGCAACAAAACATAACTACTTACGTCTAAGCACAATACATACCTACATACGAGCACATACACATACATACTAATATACGGGTCACTCAATAGGCCTACTTACGTATCTATACGTTCACCTATTATTATCACACCTAGCATACACATAGCTTTACCAATCACTTATTTCAACCATTATAAGTATCTCTAATTACATACACCCCATTAGATATTCCCACACTAATTCTTATATACACAGGCATCCCTAGTATGGTATAGATAACCACACACAAATCTATAAATACTAACACATAAACATCTTAATACAATCACAAATAACTCCGAGTATATATATATATATATATATATATATATATATATATATATATATATATATATATATAACACAATAGGCAAGCATCAATATACTATGGGGGCAAACTCATTCAAGCCCACGTACACAACTTGGGTACGTGCACTACGACTACCTCACGAGGTCCAAGGCCCTACTAACAACTTAGAGTTGACACAGACATTGGCGGGCACTAAAGCCTAAGCAATAAAGGGAGGTCGGGGTCGAAAGCATGATGAGGGAAGGATCGATAAGCACGAGTTCAGATAGGACGAATACGAGGAGACAGCTTGGTTAGGGAAAACTGTGATTCACTGGTGAATGTTTAGGTAGAGGAAAGGGAGATGTAGTGGTACTTATATAGAATTGAGAAATGAAGTAACATAAGCTAAAATACGCGAAATTGAAAACTGTTGTACTTCAAAAGTTGGAATCCTCATCTGTATAAAATATTTGATGATCGATAAAGCGGGTTGTTCAAAATAAGTTTGAGTCGAATATTCATAAAAATGTTTTATTGACTTATCGAAAATCATTAAGGAAAGAAAGTAAATCATTCACACGAACATTAAGGACGTAGTTTTTAGGAAATATTATACGGCAGTAATTTAATATAATTTTGGCAAGAATTTTTGGAAATTCAAGAATGAAATAAAGTAACTGAAGAATTTAAGCTCGTGTTTTAAACGCTTTCAAAGTCTTTAGGGCAGGGAAAGAAAATTTAAAATGATCAACAGTGGAACTACTTTTAGAGGAACCAGGATGTGCAAAAATTAAAACTGGTTTACACAAAACTCTTAGCATACGAGCACAACGAACCTGGTACTGATAAAAATAATTGAAATTCATTTTAGTCTAGAAATTTTTCTGAAAGCACGTAGGGTGAGCGGAAAGATAATAATAATAACTTGGTAGTAGAATTATAAAAATTGATAGCAAAGCTTTAAAATCAAATCATGGAGGGTCTAAATCAGAAAGTAGTTATGAAATAATAATTTTACAAAAATCTGAAACAAGAAAACGATGAGCATAACATCGACTGGCTGAAAACTAAAATTCCAGGTGACTTGAAAAGTATATTAAAAGGAAGCGCGATGTGTCGTTTGAAAGGCATAATAAGAAAGGAAATTATAAATCGACTTGGGAAATATAAAAGTACGGTTCAGAATTAAATTAATATATGGAAGGAAAATTTATTTTCATAGGTACAAAAGTGTAGGCTGAGAAAATAACATAAGCTAGTATCCAAAATTTCGACAAAAGTTTTAAGAATTCAAGTCAACGAAGGAGTATGAAATATATAAGATATATATATTAAAAATTGAGCAAATTCAAACTTAGGGAAGAGGAAATCGAAAAAAATACTTTCAGAAGATTCAAGGTTTGAAATGGAGGGGTTCGAAGATTGACGTCGAGCGTCAAGAGACAATCTCGTGAATCGAGGCAAGGAAATTGGTCGGATGATCAAAACATACATACGCCTAGGATATGAATCAGGGGAATCTATGGGGAAAACCCCTACGGTTGACCAACCAAAGATTTAAGAAACTAAGCGCTAAGACTTTCTAAGGAGCTAGACGGTAATGAAATGCGCTCAGCTTGGCCCGAAATCGATGGACTCAAGCGAACGACAGAAAGAAATTCTAGAAGTCTAATATGGTCAGAGTTAGGCAAGAACCACTAAGGTAACTCCTACGATGATTAAATCAATTGCTGACAGGGAGTCTAACTAACAATCAGAGGCCTCTAACTAGCAAGCACAGACGTCTAACTAAGTCTTCTTATCACCTAGTGTCATAAGAAAATGACTGGACTCAGGGCTTATGACTCGGATGTTGCAATTTATTTAATGGACATTCTGTTATTATCGTTGTTTCGTTAATTCGCAATTGCAAGACGGACCTGCATGGGCCACCAACAAAACCTGTCACGTCCCGCTTCCCAAAAATATGGAGGCGAAGCGTGAGAAGGTCCGCTCAGACTTGAAGCTACAAAGCTGCAAGTCCGATAAGCGTCAATCAAATTTAAAACTGCAGGTCCTTGCAACGCGAACGAAACAAGATAATAATAATGAAATGAGACAAAAGAGATATATCAGAATATCCATAAAATAAGTTTCAACATCCCAGAAAAAGCCACCAGGCTAAAAGAAAAGAGTCTAAGGCCCACACAGGGCCAACAAAAGTACAACGTACAGAGAAAAGGTGCCACGCACCTACAACTAACAACAAAACCTAAAACAAAAGAAAGCTCAGCAAAGTCACCAAGAAAGGTCACCGGTGTCCACAAAACTCCTCCTGGGCAGACATGGACTCAGGCTTAGCGTCAGCAAAACACCACGTACTCAGCAACGGTCTCTGACTCAGGGTCTAACATGTGACACCCAAAAGAGCAAGGGACACATGTCAGCAAGTCTACAAGAGACTTGTGCAAGGAAACTGAAAGTAGAGCAACCTAGCAGTTCTAGCATGATGCAATGACATGGCAGTTAAAGTATGAATACAGCAGGTAAGGAAAAACAACAAGTAAACTAGCATGGCATGGCAAGTGTGGCAAGACTATAAACATTTACAAGGATTTCTCTAGTCACGTTTTCATGTCATGTGCAGAGTTTACGCCTTACAGCTGAAATGGCTTTCTTTCACACTGAGTGGCCGCTTAACTCCGCCCCAAACCCAGAGTTTACGCCTTACAGCTGTAGTTGCTAATCAGGCAGACTCCCAGCTGATTGACCGCTTAACTCTTACCCCTCCCACGTGTATCAAGCCACGGCCTTACCCCCGAACGGTAATGCTCGCTTCTGGAACACGAGCCAGGAAGTGTTTTTCATGATGGCATAGGGGTGCACCTAGCCAGGACAAGCAAGTACAAGTATGTAGCGGGTGCTACGAATGCAATATTCAATGCATGGATGACATGGCATGGCAAGTAGTAAAGCGTACAGGTAAGGAAAGTAAACATGACAGTTTAGTATGCATGATCAACAAGTTAAAGAGTTGGATCTAGCTTCGTTGTCAAGCTAGATCAATTAAGGTGACGGATCTAGTTTCGTTGTCAAACTAGATCAAGTAGGCGTCTAGCCAGCTATCATTTCACTGACTAGTCTCTTTTACGCTAAAAACAAGGAAGTGGCCTAAAAACATGGCCCTACACAAGAGTTGGCAAGTTTCACTTGCCTGCAAGTACGACGTCTGAGAAACACCGTCCAAGAGAGTCCAAGTCACAAATAACCTACGTGCACAAGTCCACCGGCCTAAAGTCCATATTATTAATCTTGATTAGTGAATTTAAAACATTTAAAATACTTTAAAAACATCAAGTTTAGTCTTGATTAACAGGCAATAGGTTGGGGGTCCTAGGGGTGCAAAGCGTTACCTCAACACGACGCAAAAGCTACACTGGCGTCGGGTAGCGACGCCAGGGGTTGCAATAAAAGAACGCGCTCCAAGTCCTGATTCCAATATAGATTCCTCGCTGGAAAGTTCAGAGCATCCACCGGAGCAACAGTTCCAGATTCCAAAGCTAGCCGTACGATGACGGGCTACAACGTGTCGCAACGTCGTACACGACAATTCCTTGAAGGGTAAGCACCTAGGTGGGGCCCACAATAGTCCTAGGGACCTATGGGGGTCCCACAATACCTCTGGAGAACTTGGGGGGCCCACGGTGGCAAGTGGTGCGACGGGAACGGGGTTGCGACGTTTGGCTCTCGGTCGTACAGCCTCGGTGCGGGGGATTCCATCGGTTGGTGCGAGGGAACGGGGCTTGTGTTGCGCTTGGGTAGGTCGCTGTGCGGGCGGGGGCTTGGTTCTCTCGGTCGGAGCGGGGGAGGCCATGGGTCGGGCGCCTTGGATGCGGGGGCTTGGGCGCTGCAACGTTGCAACTGTTGCAACGTTGCAGAGAGCGGGCGATGCGGGCGAGAGCGTCGGTCGGGCACGGAGCGATGCGGAGCGACAGAGCGGGGGCTTGCAGCGGTGCGGGTGCGGAGCGGAGCGGGGAATTCCCTCGGTCTGACCGAGAGAATCTCTCGGTCGGATACGGGGATGCGAGCGGGGCGATGCGGAGCGGCTGTACGAAGCTTGGTGCGGGCGGGGCAGCGGTCGGTGCGGGCAAAATGGGCCTGTTTCATCGGTCGGTGCGGGGGGAGTTCGTCGCAACGTTGCGACGATTCGTCGCAACGTCAAATTTGGGTTTTGGAAGAGGCTATGGTTATTTTCTTGCGAAAATAGATCTTCCTAGGGGTTGTTTATATAGTGTAGATGGGTTGACTAGGTCTAGGGCTAATCCTAATGGGATTAGGAGTTTGAGATAATTTAAAATCCAAATCTCACCAACTCTAACTCACCTAAGGCCTAGGTGGGGCCCAAATGAGCTGGAAATTGGCTCAAAAATTATTTAAAACGTTTTAAACTCAAATAAATTTTCTTTGGCCGAAATTAATATAAAAATTAATTATTAAAAATATTATAAACTTTGTTAAAAATATAAAAGTGGTCAAATAAACTCCAAAATTTATAAAATAAATATCAGGGTGACCGTGTTGACGAAAGTGAGCTAACTAAGAAGACGGATCTCAATTTTGACGTCGGACGACGAAACTAAAAATAGAAACGTTTTCCGTCAAAAGTGAAAATCACAACGTCTCTTCGAGTATTTTTAAATTGTGGGAAAACGACTCGAGAAACGTCGTTCCAAAATAGTGCCACTATTTAATACTCTCAGAGACGTTCACAACGGCATATCACAACAAAGTGTTCACAAATAAAATAGAGTCTAAAAAAAACACGTCCACGGCCAAAAGCACGTGCACGAACAACGTATAACGAAAAGTGGTCGTTACAGTTGTATGCTAGCTACGCGGATAATGTGGGTGGAAGTGTAGAAATAAAAGAAAGAAATAGAAAAAACACGAAATGAATCCCCGCGAACACGGGCTAGAGCATTCATGACACTTGGCATTTGACTTGACCCAGGGTGAGACATTGCCCCAAAAGGTGGTACCTAGCGTCAATGGGCCCAATATTCCGGTCGATGCCCAGTACGCTAGGTCTACCCGGTTTCGGACGGTGGGTATTCACATGTCCATTAACCCCTTCCGCAATCGGGAGCATTAAGGCCACAATGATAACTCACAACACTTCGTCCAAGCCGTTCCCACGCGCGAGGACTCAATGTCAACACTAGGGGTGTGAGCTGTGGCCAGTGAGTCAACTGCCAAGTTTATTCCCCCTTGGCTCGACGGTCAGAGGCGGTCTTTTTCCCGCCAATGCAATGAAACATCCCTACGTAACCCTAATGGCCAAATAGGTCGAATGTGATCTCTAGCAATACATCGAAGCGGATCTTGACTGGACAAGACACCGGACCCCAATCCCCAACACAACTAGTGTATTGCCAAACGAATTGGACTCGGATTACAGGAAATCCCCATTGACACATTTCATCAAACACATGCCATGCAACCAAGCCAAATGAAACAACCCAAGCATCAATCCTACTCTAACCCGTATTAGGGTTCATCAAGAGCTACTCAATGGTGAAGGACATAAAATAAAGCAATAAAAATGACAAACACACATTCACCATTGAGCAAAGTGAAAACAATACAAAACAATGAAAAATAAGAGAAAGAAATACTTATCTTGAGTTTGAATCTTCAATCAATAACAAGACTTATTGATCACAAGACCTAATCTAAACTTACCTAAGCCTCACAAGAGAAAGGGGCAAAAAGCCCTAAAAACTGAAGAAGATCCCCTTTCAGTCGGCCAACACTGTGTATTTATAGCCCCCCTTCGAAACCCTATTGGTTCGGGTCCAAACCCGCAGAAAAATCGCCACCCGATTGGTTGATGAGTCAACCTATCGGGTGAGCGCTTTGAAGATCTTCAATCGGGCGCTGAGGCGAGCGGGTGGCGTGACCGGGTCGTCGTTCGAGGAATTTCGACTACAGGTGAACCGATTGGGTGATATTTCACCCGATCGGTTGGAATTCAGTGCGGTTAGATAGAGAGTTCTGTCGGTTCACCCGAACGCCGAACCGACCGGGCGAGCTGCTGCTCTTCTTCAGTTGCCGTCCGGGTAGGATACACGTGTATCAACCGACCGGGTGGCTGTGTCCACCCGATCGGTTGAGGGCTAAAATATAGCAGTCTTCATCGTTTAACCCTCTGGATCAGGCGTTACTCCTCCCGTTGCTCCGGGGGCTCATGATATCTGCTTTAAACGTCCCCAACGCTGGCAATCTCCTGCATTTGCACAAAAACATGAAGAAAGCCAAAAGATACAAAAAACACGAAAGAACGGATATGAAACAATGGTAATCAACGAAAAATCACAAAGAAGACGTGCGTTAATATATAGAATATAAACGCTCGTCAGGAACCGGTTCACCCGATGGGTGAGCTAGCCCGAACGATCGGTGGGTTGTCACAAATGGAAATACGAAAGATGTAATATATAAAGGGAACCTTGGAATTTGGTTTTCACCCTATCATGTGCCCTCTCTATTACGACCGATGGTTAGGACTACGATTGGATTTTAGGGTTTAGTGGTGAGACGTTGCCTCTAAGAGTGATACCTGCGTCCCATGGGCATGATATTCCGGTCGATGCCCAGGATGATACGTTAGGACTACCTGGGTTCGGTCGATGGGCATTCCCATGTCCATTAATACTGATCGACTCCTGGAGAACTAAGCTCGCAACGATTACTCCCAACATCTCATCCTGCCGTTCCCACGCGCTAGGATTCAATGTCTACGCTAGGGGCGTGAGCTGTGGCTAGGGAGTCAAACGCCAATTTTATTCCCCCTTGGCCCGACGGTCAGAGGCGGTCTTTCTCCTGCCAATGACAATAAAACACCCCGCGTAACCATATAAATTCATAAACCCTATCGAAATCCTATTCCTATGGTCGTTCTAGGGAGAACCCACGAAGGGGTTTCCACCAAAATCCCAGATTTGGGAACTACTCACAATTCATGGAAAAAATACAATCTAAACGAAATTCAATGGTTGAAATCATAATCAGTCAATAGAAAATAGATGCTAGCAATGATATTAAGACAATACTAAAGTTTCAGAACAATCGGAACACTTACAAGATAAAATAAATTCTCAGCCGTCACAAATCCCAAAAAAGTCAGAAAATACAATGGGGCTCGTTTCTAGAAGACCTAGGTTGACTATATATAAAAAATGAGATCACCCGATCGGTTGATGCATCAACCGATCGGGTGAGCTGCTAGTCGTTTGGCGTTCAGTGCTTCAGACACATCAACCGGCCGATGTCCCAAGCGGTTGACGTGATAGGGTCATCATTTGGGAAATTTCAGCTCCAGATGAACCGATCGGGTGAGATGTCACCCAATCGGTTGGAATTCAGCTTAAAATAATAGAGAGATCTGTCGATCTCACCCGATCACCGAACCGATCGGGTGAGCTGCTCCTCACTTCAGCTCTTGTCCGGGTTGGATACGCTTTCATCAACCGATCAGGTGGCTGTGTCCAACCGATCGGTTGGGGGCTGATACATGGATTTGTTTGCCGTTTGGCCCACAGGATCGCGTGTGACACCTCCCGTTGCTCCGTGGACCCATGATATCTTCTTTGTATGTCCCCAATGCTGGAAACTCATGCATTTGCACAAAAACACGAAGAAAGTGAAAGGATACAAAAAACACAAAAGAACGGGTACGGAGTGACGGAAAACAACGGAAAATCACAAGGAAAACATGCGTGAATATATAAAATATAAACGCACGTCAATATCGCACACTGTCGGAGTCGATCTTTCATCGTCAACGAAGATAGGAAGCTGCATGCCCTAGTTTTCTAACGAAGGGATATACGACGCTGACGTTGAGAAGCCCACGTGAAGGAGGAAACATTCGAAACTCGCCCGCTGACGTGGAAACGAATTTAAAGGGGATTGCTATACGCACAGACCGCTTACAAATTAATATTGAACTGGGATTACTTAACACGCAGACCAGAGTGACTTTTGAGCCTGATTGAGATCCAGGAGTCGGATCGAGACACCGTTTGGGTCAGATTGGAGTTGACGACGTGCTGATTGACAGAGACCCCTACACGGACACGGACTGAGCATTTCTAAACCCTTTACTCTTTATTTTCTTGTATTAGTGTACCGTTCTCTGTACGGGGAACTTTACCTATTTTGTGACTATTTTTCACTTGTCTGGTTGGGGCTAGACAAGAGGGTCTTGACGTGTTGTTGCAGTCAAGATACGTATTTACTAGGTTGATAGAGTTCTGCACTTTGTTGAGTGTGGTACAGTCTAGGTGGGGATTGGTGCTAGGACCCCATTGTAGGTGTACAGAAGGAACTTATTAATGCTAGTATTTGCTCAGGGCAAGACGTAAGTCGTTGGTGCGACCGAACCAGGGTATATCTGTGAGTTCTCTGTAATTGTCTCTTATTTACTCTGGTTGTGGCTTTAACTGCGTGTGATTTCTCGTGGGTTACGCGAGAATTTTTTTATAAGCCTATTCACCCCCCTCTAGGCTAGGATCTAGATCCAACAAGTGGTATCAGAGCAGGTTTTAGGATCTAGCCTAGGATTGACCATGGATCACATTGATAGTGCTTTTGCTGAGGGTCAGTCTATTTCACGTCCACCAAGATTTAATGGAGTAGATTATACTTATTGGTAAAATCGTATAAGAATCCACTTGATTTCTATTGATTATAAAGCTTGGCAAATTGTTGAAAAAGGCTATAAACCACCTGTCATTAAAATTGAAAATGTTGATATGGTTAAACCTGATGATAAATGGGACGATAATGATTGGAGGCTTTATTCTCTTAATGCTAAAGCTATGAATGCTCTTATTTGCTCAGTAGATAAATATGAATTCAATCGTATCTCACATTGTCTAACTGCGCAGGAAATATGGCATACATTGGAGGTGACACACGAAGGAACGTCACAGGTGAAGGAGTCTAGACTTGCACTTCTGAGCACAAAGTACGAGGGATTTCGCATGCTACCATCAGAGACCATATCAGAGATGTTTGTGAGATTTACCAACATCGTCTACAAGTCTAGCTCGGTCTATAAGACATATTCTAGTCTTGAGCAGGTGACGAAATTACTAAGAGCGCTGCCAATCTCTTTCAGACCTAATGTCACCGCCATCCAAGAAGCGAAGGATCTATCTCAGATGAGGGTGGAGGACTTGATAGGTAATCTAATGTCCCACGAGCTTGAATTGCAAAATATTGAAGAAAGAGAGAACCTGAGGAAAAGGAGAAAGCTTCAAAGCCACTTGCTCTGAAAGCTAGCGAAGATGAAGATGATGATGAGGAGATGGCGCTAATGGTTTGAAATTTCAGAAAGTTCGTCAGAACTCCTCAAGGAAGATCAGAGATGCATAGAAGGTTCATTCGCTCTAACACTTTTATTTACGATAAAAATTCTTCTGAACAAGATTCTGCTAATAGAGTTGAATGCTTCAAATACAGGAAAAAGGGGCACTTCGCAAAGCAATGCCGACAAGATTCTGCTCAGGTTGCTAAAGATAAAGGAAAAGCCAAGATGCTAACTTGGTACATGGTCAGCGAAGCTGAGGATGCGGATGAAGAGGTGGTAGCCCACTCCGCTGTCGTCTACTTAATAGCAACGAGTGATGAGGTAAATTCGTTTACTAAAGCTGAATTGTTAGAAGTTTGTTAAGGAATGCAAAAAGAGATTAATGAGCTAGAACTCACGTTGAGTGATTATAGGAATGCTAGCATTAAATTACAAAAGGAAAATTGTGATATTTCTGAAGAAGTTGACATTCTTAAAGAAAAACTTGATGAACGTGACTCTACCATTGCTATAATGAAAAAGGAAAAATCATGCTTTAATGAAGAAGTTGTTTGTCTCTCTTGCCCTTCCTTATTGAATGAAATTAGCATGCTTAAACTAGATTTGACTAAGCTCGAAATTGAAAAAGACTATGTGATTAAAAAGGTTAATGATAAGTTGTGTATGTTAAATAACGAACTTAAAAAGAAAATGGATGAATTTGAAAAGAAGGAAGAGGAAAACAAGAGAGCTTTTATAAGTAAGTGTACTTTGCTTGTGGATGAAAATGTGCTATTAAAATCCAAAGTCTCTAGTCTTGAATTGTCCATTAAGAAGTTCTTTATAGGAAAACAATCGTTGGATACTGTTTTAGAGAAACAATTATATGGCAATAATAGACGAGGACTTGGATTTAACTCTAAAAATGTTGAAAAGCCAAAATACAAGAAATTCCACAATGTACCCTCTACTCCTAAAAATATGTATGCAAAGTGCTTTACTTGCGATAGTGTTGGTCACACATCCTATTATTGTAAGTTTAAGAACACGAACATAAAGTTCAAACAAGTGTGGGTTCCTAAAACTTTAATGGCTAACACTAGTGGACATTGTTGGATTCCAAGGTCACACTTAACATCTTTCATGTAGGTAATGTGGAGTGGTATCAAAGCATGTTGGCGAGGAGAAATGAACTGAATGTCGCATTCCTTTAGCTCCTTAGTCAAATAGCGACGCGAAGGTATATTTCTTTTCCCTCTTTGCATTCATTGCAAACCTTCATAGTGTTTGTGTGTGCTTGATTTAATCTTTGTTTGTGTATTTCTTTTTTGGTGTGTTTTAGCTCTTTATAAAAGAAAAACAAAAAAATTACAAAAAAAACCAAAAATAAAAAAAAATGGTGCTTAATGAATACCTCTTTATTAATCTTTATAAGTGGTATTATTGAATGTTCATTCATATCCCATGTAGAGATCAATTCATTATTGTTGTAGCTACATGGACATGTTGATATCTATTTTAGTAGCCATGTCATGACTCATGAATTATTAATATGACTTCTACACCTACATGTGCACTTTCACGAATATTAGTCCGTTAGTATTTTTGGAGATTCTTTTGAAGAATATTGGAAAGTGAATGTAGGTTGATTAAAATCTGAATTTTTCTAAGGGATATGAAGTGTATTGTCATGAATAAAAATTGAGCACAAAAAGAATTGTAAATGAAAAAAATACATGAAAATTGCTCAGTATGAAAAATGGATACAATTCATGGCAAATACACAACCCACGAGTATCCAACTTATGCTACATGGGTAATCATTAGTGTTGGTGTATATTACTCGTCAAGCAATGTCACCCAACATTTAAAAGTCCTTTTAGGCTATGTTTTGGGGCTTGGTAACTTGAACTCATCTTTGATGAGGTGGAAAATTCAATCCTAGCGATATTCATGAAAAATGGGAAATGTGGATTGATTTGGTTGATTGTTCTAAAATTGAATCTCCCTTAGTACTTTATTGTCTATATCATTACACTTACACAAAGGTGGAGAAGTCACTTATGAATCTCTATGAGCTTGAATTGTTTACTATTTAGAAGACACATGCACTTGCAAGTTACAATTTATAGTGGTTTATTTTTGAATGAGATATGTTCATGACTTCATTTAGCCCACTTTTGATGATAACAAAGGGGGAGAAAGGAAAAGATTTGTTGAAGGGGGAGTATTGTCATATAATAGTCATGGTAATGGTCCGTCATGGTAATGGTCATGGTATTACTTGTTGAAGGGGGAGCTTGGAAATAGGCGGATCATGCTAGCTTGGAAATAGGGGGAGCATGCGTTGCTTTCATTGGTATATTGTGCATGCTCGTAATACTTACATCTTATTGTATTGCTCATATGTGACATCCCCTAGATTTGAGCACACAAGTGCAATATGAACGGGGATACCAGATTTAAATATTTATACCGCAAGCGCACGGTGTTGTACTGTGGCTTGGGGGTCGAACTCAGGGAGGCATGTGTTGTGCTTGCTGTCAGAAAGGAACCAAATCATCCAATGGGTGAGCTAGCCCGAACGATCGGTAGGAATGTCACAGAATATGAATACGAAGGATAAACGATATAAAAGGAAACCTAGGACTTCGGTTTCCACCCTATCATGTGCTCTCACTATTACGACAGACGGATAGGAACACGATGGGATTTAGGGTTTAGTGGTGAGACGTTGCCTCAAAGAGTGATACCTAGCGTCCCATGGACCCGATATTCCGGTCGATGCCCAGGATGATACGCTAGGACTACCCGGGTTCGGTCGATGGACATTCCCATGTCCATTAAAACCGACCGACTGCGGGAGCACTAAGCTCGCAACGATTACTCCCAACATCTCATCATGTCGTTCCCACGTGCTAGGATTCAATGTCTATGCTAGGGGCGTGAGCTGTGGCAAAGGGGTCAACCGCCAAGTTTATTCCCCCTTGGCCCGACGGTCAGAGGCGATCTTTCTCCCGCTAATGAAAATGAAACATCCAGCGTAACCATCTAAATTCCTAAACCCAATCGAAATCCTAGTCCTATAGTCGTTCTAGGGAGAACCCCCGAAGGGGTTTCCACAGAAATCCCAGATTTGGGAACTACTCACAATTCATGGCAAAATCACAATCTAAACGAAATTCAGCGGTAGAAATCATGATCAGGCAATAGAAAATAGTTGCTAGCAATTGTATTAAGACAATATTAAAGTTTCAAAGTAATCGAAACACTTACAAAACAGAAGAATATTCCAACCGTCACAACCCAAAAAAAACAGAAAATAATAACGTCCGTTTCAGAAAACCCTAGGTCGGCTATATATAAAAAACGAGGTCACCCGATCGGTTGAAGCATAAACCGATCGGGTGAGCTTCTTGTCGTGATGGCCATCGGGCTTCAGAAGCTACAACCGGTCGCTGAGGAGAGCGGGTGGCATGACCGGGTCGTCACTTGGGAAGTTCAGCTTCAGATGAACCGATCGGTTGAGTTTTCAATCGATCGGTTGGAATTAAGCCCAAAAAGACAGAGAGCTCTGTCGATCTCACCCGATCAGCGAATCGATCGGGTGAGCTGCTCTTCTCTTCAGCTCCTGTCTGGGTCGGATACGCTTGCACCAACCGATGGGTTGGCTTTGTCCAACCGATTGGTTGGGGGCTGAAATATGGGTATCATCGTCGTTTGGCCATATGGATCGCGCGTGACTCCTCCCGTTGCACCGGGGACTCATGATATCTTCTGTGTATGTCCCCGACGTTGGAAATCTCCTGCATTTACACAAAAACACCGAGAAAGTGAAAAGATACAAAAAAACACAAAAGAACGGGTATGAAACAACGGAAAACGGCGGAAAATCACGAAGAAGACGTGCATGAATATATAAAATATAAACGCACTTCAAAATCCACCAAGATGAACCCTTCCTCGTCCTTGAGGAAGACGAGTGAGAGTAGGAGCTCGGAGGGAAAAATAGAAAGAGAGAAACAGGAAAGGAAAACAAAATCCTAAATCGCCCGTCAGAGCCAACAGAATCAAACACACCACACCAAGCAAGTATACGACAAAAACACAACACTAAACCAGGGAATATGAGTCCAAACAAGTGTCGTGGGCCCACGCGGTGAAGCACGAGTGAGTGTGTTCGTGTGCTAGCAAACGGTGTTACTATCTACATTGTGCAATAAAGCTCCATATACACACACCCAAGGAATGAACCAAATATCGATTCAATCCGAAATATCGGTGGAAAATAGCTCAAGCCTGCATGAGAATAAAATCAGAAATGAAACGTATCAGCGTTGGGGACTCCACAGGTAGGGACTAGGAAATCACCACACTATCGCCTAGATTACCGCTAGAAAGTTCATATGCCAAGTGTGTTCGAAAACGATGGAGGTTGAGAAGGTGTGAAGTAGAAGACTCGGTGCAAACTCTCGCCTTCCCTTTATTCTCGGTAGATAGGAAAAATAACTCACACGGGAATTTTTTTTGGGTTTTGGGTATTTGTATTTTTTTTGGATTTTTGGCTATACATATTTTTTCTTTCTTTTTTTCTTTTTTTCTTTTTTTGGGTTTTCTTTTCTCTCTCTCTTTTTTTTTTGAATTTTTGGATTTTGGTGTATATACATGTGTACTCTCCCAAGTGGGAGAACGTACACGACGAGGGGATTTGCACCAAGTAAAACAAAAAAGAAATCGGAATCTAAACACTTGGGCAAAGGAGATATTTCTCGCAAATCAGAGCATAGGCTAAATGGGCTATCCTCGTCCTATTTGTGGAATCCCAACACATGTAAATTGAAGCATATCATATATATCATGCACAAAGAAGCAGTCAGTAGAAGCAAATACCGCATTTTCGGAATTGAAAGATGATAATCTAGGGGTCAACCATAGATAGGTATATAAATCAAAATCACAAAGTAGAAGCACACTATAAGCTAGTCACGACAAACAACTCACACAAAAGCAAAGTGGACCCACGAAGCATGAAATGCAAGAGGACTAAGCTTCCTAGGGTTAGAGAATGTGATTGTCGTAGTCATGCTATATGTGTGTGTGTAGTTTTGTGGCAATTCATCACGTGGGGTCTTCTCTAGGAGAGGGAGATAAAAAGAGGAGAAGAAAAAAGAAAATACGAAGAAAAACGACTGAAAAAACGAAGAAAAAGACACGACTGGCGCACAAAGTGCGACTCCCCCAACCTGAAACTTGCATTGCCCTCAATGTAATAAAAGTAAATACGGGAGGGCAATGAAAATGGGGGGAATACGCACCGACACAAAAGTAATGAAAAACATGGGACACATACGAACGGAATAAAAAAATAAAAAGAATGAAAAAGAAACAAAGAAAATAAAAGATAGAAAAGCACACCCGCATGACAAATATAAACAAGCACAAAACGACGAAAATCACGCGACAACACGAACAAAAATCGACTTCTCCCAAGCTGAACATGACAATGCTAGCAATATGATATGATCATGGTGATGTAGAAATATGCTAGGGGGAGGATCGGAAAAGATAAAGGAAGAAGTCAAAATACAGGAGAGGAATTGTCCTCGTCATCCTCGGCAGAAGATGGAGGGGTGTGGGCGGGAGAGGTGATGGGTGTGCGGAGAAGTGGGGAGAGGGGTGGAGGAGGTGGGTGGATGTGTGCGGAGGTGTGAACAATGGGTGGTGTGGTAGTGATGATGGTAAGTGGGAGAGATACGGTGGCCAATGTGGTGGAGGATGGGTGGGATACGGCGATAGAAGAGGATGGTGAGGGGAGTGATCTCGAGTGCACCGGCAATTTCATGCGGCGAGTGTATGCGGTGACGGAAGTGGAGGGTGGTGGCTGTGGTGGGTCAAAAATAGTGTGTGGAGGTGTAGTGGAGGGAATGGAAGCGGTGGTGGTGGGAGGAGATGATCGTCGAGGAGGCGATGGAGGAGGTGAAGGGGGAGGAGTGGGTGGAGGCGGACCGTGGATGTGAGTAAGAATGCGTAGAATGGTGGACACGTTCCTCTCGAGTGCGAGGAAACGTAGGTGCAAAAAGATAGAAGAGGATGGGTCCGAGGAGGTAGTGGTGGATGCGCCAGTGCGCAGGGAGGCTAACTCAGTCTCTAGAGCGAGACGGGTGGAGGTGGCTCAACGAAAGGTAGAAGTAGTGGCCAGATGGATAGTAGAAGTGGTAACGGTGGTAGTGGTCGTGCCGGCACCTGAGGCGAGGCCAAAGAGGGCTGAAGTCAGAGCCTCAAAAGAAATAGGGACAGAAGCTGGGGTGGCACTACTAGGTCCAGCCTCGGGGTCTCCTCTAGACACAGGGATGTCCTTCTCGCCTAAGTGGGCGGCAGGGGATGGTGGTCATGGGGCGTCTGGGAAAGGGAACTGAAGATGTAACCCCCTAGGAACTCTAGGTCAGGAGGGAACGTCCAATTTGCCATAAGAACGATAGACATACGACGAGGGTTGGGTATGTTGGGGTTTTGGCGGACCCCCAGAGCTCGGATCTGTGTCCTTCCTAAGTCGGACGGACCACAGGGGCACAAAAGCGCAGCGGAAACCAAAAATCAAAATTTTCTAGACTAGCTACACTATTTAGCTAGGCTCTGAGGGAGCCAGAACCTAGCCCGATCTATGCCAACTTGGGGTGAATCTGACCACCCCAAGAGGGATCTACTCTAAAGTGACTAATTTAAATCTGCACTAAAATTACTTAACCACATACACGGAATCTTGGCCCTGGAGCAGGCAAGATGTACCGCACCGTCTTCAGAAGTTCCTCGTAGCCGAGCCGCCTTGCCTCGATCCACCTGAGCCGCCTCGCACCCTCGCACCGATCCGCCCGAGCTGACTTTCGCCTCCGAGCCGATCACACGCGGTAGAAAGTTTCACTTGAGAAGAACCCGCGTCTTAGACGTCCGGATCAAAATCCAAACCCCCTTCGTAGTATTGATAGGACTACTCCAAAGAATAGGAAGAGAGAGAGAGTAGTTTAGTCGCCGATCGAGCTTGCTCTAAAAGTCTGGAGCTACTCGATCGATGACTTGGTGTGTGTTTCAATGAAGAGAGTGCACCCTTATTTATATAGGGAGTCGGCACTCACTCTCTCGTTGCGAGCAATGTGGGACATTCGCAAATGGGAGAAAAATCAATTAAGCCAATTTGGCTGAGTTTCTAGTTTAAGTGAGCTTTTCATAAAAGCAAACTTTAACTAATTAATTCTCTTTGCTCATTAAACTTTAGACACCAAACAAGATATCAATCCGAAGAGCTTCGAATGGTGAACGCGTAGGAACTGACGGCGACAAATTTCGACTTTGTTTGACCCCTCAAACAATTGCCCAAAGTTGGGCAAATAATCGATTTTCGTAGCCGTCCTTTGGGGTTTCAAAAACCCCTAAATTGACTTAAGTTGCGGGCGTGCCCGCTAAGCTTAGCGGGCGTGCCCGCCCAAGGAGACAGGGCGGGAGCGGGCTTGGCCCGCTGCATGCAGCGGGCCAGTGCCTACTGCAGCCAGCAGTCTGCTCCTGCTTGCCTTTGTCAATGGGCTTATTAGCCCAGTGGGTCTAACCCACTTCGCCTTGGACTGTTTTCGCGTTTCCGGGCTCGTTTGAGCTCTGATTTGGACACGGTTCGAACCTGTGTTTAGACCGGGACGATCCCGTCATCAAGGTAATCCCTTCCAATATATTTGTTCCTACTAAATTTGTCGTAATCAATTTAAGACACGTTTAATCATAGTTTGCATCAAATGCAACGTTTGTCCCTATTGCTATTACGACTAACTTTCACAACAGGCTTTGTGAATATCATCAAATGATATCTCTCTCTATTTTATCTTCCTATTACTAAGACATGAACACTACTCAGTGTGAGACCCTACAGCCTGACCTTACTACAGGTTAGGGCTTGGAACCCCTAGACGACGGTCACTACGAGCAGTAGCTGTCGTCCCTGTTTCAGAATCATCATAACGTAATCGACCCTTTGACAAAAGCATCATAGGGTTTGTATTGGCTGTGTTAGTGACGAACTTCGTTAGCCATAGTCCCTTCATCAAGACTGTGTTCTTGTTGGCCTAGGGTATGGTTCACTGTCAACCCTATTAGACACCATTGGTCAGTATATGACGGTCTTTGTTGTACACATGTTGTACTTCTTACAACGTACCCCGGCCGAGGATTAACATAAAGACCGCACTGAGACTGTAACACTAACTTCCCTTTAACGGAAGTGATGAATCCCATCTTAGTCATCTACTCGCCTCGAGAGCTTCGGGTGCAGCTCAACCTAAGATCTTTAGCAGGCCTAGCCTCGAAGCTAGATCATGAGTCTAAGCTATACCGTTCACTCACAGGTTTGTGCAAATGACTTCAGGTCTTAAGGATCAGCTAACCTATCATCACCCTAGAGTTATTAAAGACAGTTCAGTTAAAGTTAACCATTTAATAACTCTTATGTGGTCGTTCAGTGAACTCATTCTCCAATGAGCACCTGTGTCTTGTCTCCGACTTCACCAAGTCGAATGACTATGAGATCATCTTTACCCCAAGGTAAGACTAAGACACAATGGTCTATCCGATGTGTCGATATCCAGTTCTCGACACATCTATGATCACGAACCGTTTAAGACTTACTTTTCTATTCGGTCACTTACTTACTCATAATCAAGATCTCATCTAGATACGTAAGGACCTAACTATAAGTCTATGGATATTATCTAAGTATATTAATACGAACGTTTTATACTTAGAATAATAGATACCATATACGGTATGAACAATACGTATACTTATGGATAAATGCCATATGGGCACATATCCTCCTACATCTCCCACTTGTACTTAGGCTATTTATCTCGGTATCTCATACCGTTATATCAATTCAGTCACATTGACATTTATATGACAAACCTAAGAGTGGTTTTACTAACGAGTATCTACAACGAATTTTACTGGATTAATTAATACATCTCTTGATCACACAGGGTTGATCATTCGGAAAAAAAGATCTGGATCAATTTTTCTTTGTACATCTAACAATTAGCTTATACATTCTAGATGTAGGGTCTAACATTATAATCTATGAGTCAGTCTCAGCTCATTCCACTTTTCTTGTGTCAATATGTCAAGTACATATTTGACATCCTGAATCTCTATATATTCGATTAAATTAAAACAATTTTGATTCAATGCTTTATATAGATGATATATAAGTTGAAAATCCTTTTTACTTAGTCCGAAAGACCGGAACTAAGTGTACGAGCTAGCTCCCACTGCCTTTGATAATTACCTAGTTGAATACTTCAATATTATATCTAAATCGTATTTAGATTATATATAAGAAGATATAACCATTTGATAAGTGCTTTACATGAAATGTACTAGTGTCAGGTTCGGTTTGATGAATGAGTCAAGTCAAGATCGGTTTAAGGAATCTTGACATTGACTCGAACAATCAAAACGTCCTACACTGTACCTTTCCCTTAACCAACATTTAATATTAAATCTTTAATAACTAAAAGCAGTTTATTAAGAATTAATCTTAATATACGTATAATTGTGATCACACACAATTTATACGCCCCTGGAACCTATACTTAACTACCAATTGACTATAACATTAAGTCAGCTCAAAAAATCAACATTTCCCGAATCTTCGCATCATCATTCGAGAATTTTTTGCAACCATCTCAGAAAGCCACAATCACAGAAAATTTAAGCCAATCAAATTTCAACTCAACAAAAACGCAATTTCCAAGACATTCATTAAAACAACGGATTCATTAAGATGAACCGTAATTTGTTTATCCCATAAACTTTTAGTGCAGAACACTCAATCATTGTTTTCAACTTTCAAGAAATGATACAATTTATTTAACTAAGATTAGTATCATCTTCTTCTTGATCATGTCTCTCGAAGTCGTTGAACGGCCCTAGCAGCAACGATTACTCAGATTGCCGACCGTCCTCCACACTTCTCCCAATCTCCGCTTCATATCAGCCACCTGTATACATTACACAGATGTCTTTTATTATCTCATACTATATGATTGGAAATAATTACGTTTTATTGAATTGAATTTATACCTGAGGTGTAGGCATCCGTATGCCCCTTCTTTTTCTCTGCAAGATAGATCTTACAGTTCCTCTTCCAGTGGCCAATCTTGTGGCAACGGATGCACTCAAATTTTGACGGGGCCCCTTTAGTCTTTTTCTTCCCTTTCTTCACCTTCGCAGGTTGCGGGACCTGCCTCTTCTTACCCTTGCCTTTCGGCTGGTCGGAAGAAGCAGAGCCAACAACCAATGCAGTCGGCTTCTTCTTAATCTCCTCAAATTGCATAAGCATATTGAGGAGACCAGGAAGATCCATTTCAAGACTGTTCATTATAAAACCAGTGATGAAAGGCTTAAACTCAGGAGTTAAAGACTTCAGGATAATGTCCACGGACATCTCATTATCCAGGACAAATCCGAACTGGGCGGCGTCCTCTACGTACCCGATCATCTTGATAACATGATCCTGTACGGGCCCTGCCCCCATCTTTGTGGCCCAGAGGTTGCTGGTGGCTTCGAACTTGGCAGCTCGAGATCGCTTGTCGTATAACTCTTGTGCAATGAGAAGCATACTTTGAACATCCATATGTTCATGCTTCCTCTGTAACTCATTACTCATCGAAGCCAGAGTAAGGCACCTGGCCTTCTTTGCATCCCTCTGGTACAATTTGTAGGCTTCCTTTTCCTCAAAGGTCGAGTCCTCATCGGGCTTATCCGGAGCGTCCTTGAACAGTACGTATCCTATCCCGGATAGGGAAAGGACCAACTTAATGTTCCTAAGCCAGTCTTTGTAGTTCGTTCCATCGAGCACGTTCTTTTCAACCATATATCTAAGACCCGAATCCATTCTGCATTTTATAGATACTTTAGTCAGTATATGTTCGTAGTATAGTTTTAATGGTTTTTGTAAAACTATATTCTCCCATTAAATTTTTAAAGCCATAATAATAAACAATTTATTATAAAATAACATTTGTGAGAGAGGGATCCGACTACCCTGAGTCTGACAACCTTGAGTGTGTCTCAACAAGTTGTCTGACTCTACAGTCGGTAGACGAACTCGTTGTCAATCATATCTATTATGACTCCCTATCAATTTTTACACCTAGTCATTTGTGATCATGAGTGTGCTCTACCAGATCATAATGGCTAGCCTAGACGGACCCTTGTTTTCGTGTCTAGATTGACTTGCCCCGCCGCTCGGTGTATGCACGACACATCAGTTTGGGTCAGGACTTAGACTACATTCTTGGTTAGACTTACGCCGATGCTCGAAGGATGAGACAACGGTTTTAGTCAGGTCAAGATGTCAATCAAGAAATCGGTTTCTATAAGATTGACATATCACGGCTTGAGTGTAGCTCAACAACCGTAACATGTTTCTTACAGTTGCCAACTCCTAAAACAAGGAGGGCTACGATTTATCTTGAACAAGATTATTATCGTATTGACTTAGGTATAGTCGATGGACTTTCATAGTCATGAATCGACTCCTTGCGGTCCAGCGGACGCGATCAGGGAATTGACTAAGCCAGGACCACTTGTTACCCAGTCTAGCTAGGTTGGTCCAGCAAACTTAGCCAAGCACATTGACCGACCTCATGATCTATTGAAGGAGTTTTCATCAATTCTATGTTTGTCCAAACAACTAAATGGCTTTTAGTTAAGAAAACTAGTTAATCGTTATCAACTAGTGGATCCTAAAATTTGAAATTTTATGGATTGGTTGAACAATTTTTATTAAGTCCTTATCAACTATAAGGTCTATTCGTTCAACGTGCTACCACAATCTAATTAGGATTTTATAAAACAATTCAACATTTGACTTTTACGAAAATCATCAATTAAACGTTTTAATGAAATGATTTACAAATCAAAGGACTACCCTAATCCGGTATTAGGTTTTGATGTTGTTTTGTTTTGTCAAACATAACATGTCACTTGTTAATTAAAATTTCATCTCATAAAATTTTAAACATTTAATGGCTAACCTAATAAGGTTTATGAATACATTATTCAATATGTCCATTTAGAAAAAAATGAAACAACTAATTTATCTGCATAAATGAAAGTTTCATATTTGTGACATATAACGAGTATTTGCAAGTTTAAAATTATCTACAAAATAAAAACACGCAAATCTAAAATTTAACAATTAAATTCGAAGATAAAATTTTTAAAGCTTCAAAACATTTTATCACATAAAACTAGGTATAAAATTATCAAATAATTCTAAAACCTAGGCTTTTTAAAAATTTTAATCAATTATTACGAAAATTAAAATATCGCATAAATAATTTTAGAAACTTATATGTAATTTTAAAAGAAACTAATTTATCTTTCATCTCATGAAAATAAAGTATTTCTATAGTTTACATATCCTTTAAAACACTTTTAAAACACTGTTAAAATCATTAGAAATCGATTTAAAAGCTTTCAAATAAAGTGTTTAAAATTTCTAATCTTTATGTAACTTAAGAAAAATTAAATTTCAAAAATAAAATATTTCTTAAAACTACATAAACATTTAAATGCTCGAAATTTATAAAGCATTTGAATATTCGAGTTCATTTAAAATTATCGCATAAAATTAAATCATCTCAAAAAAAGAATTTCCGTCTTGTAAAAACAATTTTTAAAACACAAAAACAATTTTAAACTAATTTAACATAAAGCTAAAATAGTTTGTATGTTTAAAATTAAGCAATTTAAAAGATTTAAAATGTTGCTATAATAGATCTATAGCATAACCGTGGCTCTGATACCACTGTTGGGGTTTTGGCGGACCCCCAGAGCTCGGATCTGTGTCTGTCCTAAGTCGGACGGACCACAGGGACACAAAAGCACAGCGGAAACCGATGTAACGCCCCGCTTCCCAAAAGACACCGGAAGCGAGGACGTTACGCGGTCCGCTTGAACTGGAGCGGTGAAGTTCAAGTTCAATAAGCGTTTGTGATAAAAACACAGATGATGTTCTTGCATTTGCGATTCAGAACAATCAGAAACATTTCAGAAAAGTAAAGCCACATCCAGAGATCATGTTCGTACACGAAATTAAACAAACAAGCCACAGCAGGGCTAAAGTAGTAACAAAAGAAACGTACATAACTACAGCAAGTGACTGAAAGTAAACTAAGAAAACTAATAGTAGAGGGGTCCTCTAGTCCTCTGCTGGAAGAGGCACTGCGTCAGGTGCAAACTCCTGACTCTCCAACTCTGGCGTCTCGTACTGGTCCTCCTGGTACTCAAGCTCTGAACCTGACATACATCCACAAACATGAATGTATGTCAGCTAGGGGTCTGCAAGAAAAGTTAGCATCCCAAGGCGAAGTATATGACAGATATATGAATTTTAGAAGCATTAATAATTTAAGAAAAGTGACTGCATCAATTTAACATTTAACAATTCATAGAAACAGAAACGAACAATCCTAGCAGGCAGTTCTAGACGATTGCAAGATTAAGGTTAAGATTTCTCGGAGTTCAATGGCATTTCAATTTTCAAGATGACCAAGTTAGCGTTGCAAGTTTTCATGTCAAGAGTTAGCATTCTAATCTAGGGTTCACGCCTGTAGGTCGTGATGAGAAGGTCGTTCCTCTCACGGGGCTTACCGTGATTGACGCTAACCCACCGCATGCGGGTGGTGCTCTTGAGGAGAGTACCTTTCATACGCCTAGTGGCCGCTCAACCCTAACCCCACCCAAAAGTTTGTCGGAACACGAGCCGGCCTAGTCGACTCACACGACATCACGATATCACGATACCGCCTTCAAGGCGCACGATTGTCACGATGTCAAAATTTGTTAAACATGTCAGGACTCACTGAATTTTACTGTTAATAATATCAAAGTTTTATGGTGACAGTTCTACAAAGCGGAAACGGGTCGAACGACCGTTACCGTCATTTTAAATAATGACAAATATGTCATGTTTGTTCAACTTGCTACAGAAATGATTTCTTTCTCTTATTGTTTGAAATGGGGATATATCGTATGATATACCGTTGGATCCCAAATTTCGTCCAGATTATCATGGCATCGTTTTCGTACGTCATTTCACGTCTAGTTTTCAAGTTACACATCCATAACTAAAAGTGACGCAAAAGTTCCGAAACTTCAAAAATTCATATAAAATCAAATACTCGCCTGTTTTCGACGTTCTTGGTGTCGTTGGAATCGTCACGACGTGTACTACGCTACGGTGATGACAGTTCACTGGTTTCAGGGGAACACGAATATATCTGCATCATTAAATACATGTTGATAAGCTAATTGTTCTCAAAACAACGTTTAAATCTAACCTATTAGTCAGAGTAACATACAGATTTCTAAACTTGTTATTACAACTATTCTACATTATAAATCTAGTTCTATACTAAGGCTAACAATCTGTTACACAACTAGTATATACTTCATCTAGTAAAATTTAACAAAACTAACTTACTATTTAAGAATAATAACTAATTTACATGGACTAACTAATGATATAATTTCTGATGCTATAGGTTGACATAGTATACAGATCTATAACACCCTAACTACTAGTTAAGTATTGCCACGTTAACTTGTTGATACTAACACTTACTGTTAACCTAACAACTAATATCATTCACATTTCCATGAATAACTTATACATGAGCCCACCCAGTTCAGCAAAGAAAACAAGTTATGATATTCCTATAATCACAAAAACACATCATTACAGTAATAAACTGTTACTGTAAACTACTTACAAGCGGCAGTTTCTCATGAGTTGCAGACGGGGCGACTAACGACGGCATTGGGCTGCGTCGGAGCTTGGCACTGCGGGCCAGGGGCAGCGGCACGGCCGTAGGGCGTCGCTCAGGCGGAGGAGTGATCTGTCGTGAGGGGTGTGCTGGGGTTGATCCGGGCACTGGAGGCGCCTGTTGCATCGTCGCGTTGGCGTGTGGGGGCTGCGAGGAGAGGAGGCTGTGGTTTGGTGTCGCTTACTGCGTGGAGATGAAATGATAGAAGGAGGCTCGGGCTTCGAGTTGAAGAAGGAGGAGAGGGAGAAGAAGACGTGGGTGGGTTGTCTCACGTGGAGGTCGGCGTGTGTAGCCATCGGCGTGGAGGTGGGAGGACGTGGCCTGGGGGAGGAGAAAAAGGCTGTGGGTTGTGCTCTTGGGTGTTGCGGCTGTGAGGAGTCGAGGCCTGTGGGAGGTTGCGGTTTGTGGAGAGGGGAAGAAGAGGAGGAGATCAGGGGTGGTTATGGATCTGTGGGAGTGTGTGGAGGCCGGCGCAGGGATTTGGTCGGCTGCCTGGAGCTTGCGCTGCTGTGGTTGCGAGATAAAAGAAGGAGGAGGTCGGTGTGATTGCGTGGAGAAGTTGATAACAGGGGCGGTTGCGGCTTGTAAAACCCCTAGGGTTAGGAGATATGGTTTTATAAGAATAGAAATAGGGTTTCTAAATGAAGAGTAGGCCTAGGTTACGTGGACAGTGATGTAGGGTGTATACAAGGACATGTTAGGCTGCGGCTGAGATGAAACTAGGTCTAAAAATTCCAGTAGGTTAAAAGTTAGCCTAGGTTGGAATATTAATAGGAAAAGAAGTAGGCTGCTACACTAGGGTTAGCTTGCACAGGGATAATAGGGAAGGCCTCGGGGTGATTGCGTGAAGCTGTGAAGGTTAGGTTAACTTAGTTTTTTTTAAAGAAATGTGTTGCTCCTAGCCTGTTTTGAAGAATATTAAATTGTGTATAGATACATATGGGCTTAAAATAGGAAGGGTTTGAAAGATAAGATTAAAAGGAATTATTGGTAATCAATTGGGTTTAATGGGTTTTTTTAGAGGAAGAATTTTGAATTTTGAATTTAAATTTTGTAAGTTGGAAATTTTTAAAATAGGAGATACAAAAATAATTATAGTAGTAATAATAAGGATTAGAAAGAAAACATTAGTGGGGAGTAATTTAGGAGTCAATAATGCTAATCAATTCAATTATAAGTTTAAAAAGGTTTTTATTAAGAAACCATCCCAAAACATTTGAATAATTCAAAAGTTGAATTATTTTAATAATAATAATAATAATTAGAAAGGATATTCCATAGAAGATTCAAAAATACTAATAATAATAAAAGCTAGTAACAAAAATGATGTCAAAGTTAATGATATTAGCAGTCCAAACGTAAATGGGCTAGAGGCTGGTATGGGTACGGGGTCTGATACATCTCAACTACGGACGCGAAAAGATAAACACGCGAGAGAAATACCGATATATCGTAACGATAAAAACCGGTCGTTACAACCGAAAATCAAAATTTTCTAGACTAGCTAAACTATTTAGCTAGGCTCTGAGGGAGCCAGAACCTAGCCCGATCTATGCCAACTTGGGGTGGATCTGACCACTCCAAGAGAGATCTACTCTAAAGCGACTAATTTAAATCTACACTAAAATTACTTAACCACATACCCGGAATCTTGGCCCTGGAGCAGGCAAGATGTACCGCACCGTCTTCAGAAGCTCCTCGTAGCTGAGCCGCCTTGACTCGATCCGCCTGAGCAGCCTCGCACCCTCGCACCGATCCGCCCGAGCCGACTTTCGCCTCCGAGCCGATCACATGCTGTAGAAAGTTTCACTTGAGAAGAACCCACGTCTTAGACATCCGGATCAAAATCCAAACCCCCTTTGTAGTCTTGCTAGGACTACTCCAGAGAATAGGAAGAGAGAGAGAGTAGTTTAGTCGCCGATCGAGCTTGCTCTAAAAGTCTGGAGCTACTCGATCGATGTCTTGGTGTGTGTTTCAAGGAAGAGAGTGCACCCATATTTATATAGGGAGTCGGCACTCACTCTCTCGTTGCGAGCAATGTGGGACATTCGCAAATGGGAGAAAAATCAATTAAGCCAATTTGGCTTAATTTCTAGTTTAAGTGATCTTTTCATAAAAGCAAACTTTAACTAATTAATTCTATTTGCTCATTAAACTTTAGACACCAAACAAGCTATCAATCCGAAGAGCTTCGAAAGGTGAATGCGTAGGAACCGACGGCGACAAATTTCGACTTTGTTTGACCCCTCAAACAATTGCCCAAAGTTGGGCAAATAATCGATTTTTGTAGCCATCATTTGGGGTTTCAAAAACCCTAAATTGACTTAAGTTGCGGGCGCATCCACTAAGCTTAGCGGGCGCGCCCGCCCAAGGAGACAGGGCGGGTTGCACGACTGCTGGGCAGCGGGCCTGCGCCCGCTGCCGCAGCGGGCGCCTGCCCGCTGCAGCCAGCGGGCTACCCCCGTTTGCCTTTGTCTATGGGCTTATTAGCCCAGTGGGTCTAACCCACTTCGCCTTGGACTGTTTTCGAGTTTCCGGTTTGAGCTCCGATTTAGACACGGTTCAAACCTGTGTTTAGACCGGGACGATCCCGTCATCCAGGTAACCCCTTCCAATATATTTGTTCCTACTAAATTTGTCGTAACCAATTTACGACACGTTTAATCATAGTTTGCATCAAATGCAACGTTTGTCCCTATTGCTATTGCGACTAACTTTCACAACAGGCTTTTTGAATATCATCAAATGATATCTCTCTCTATTCTATCTTCCTATTACTAAGACACGAACACTACTCGGTGTGAGACCCTACAGACTGACCTTACTACGGGTTGGGGCTCGGAACCTGTAACGGCCAGTATTTTTAGGCGTACTTTAGTTCCTGTGTACCGGTATTTTCGTCTGGTTGACTTTTCATCTGTACGTGTCGACGCGAGCGCGTCACTGTTTTCGTTTTTAACCGTATCGTCATTAATTAACCATCGAGTTTAAATTTTAAAAACTTAAAATTAATTATTTTACTAATGACTTATGTTAATTATATAATTACTTTTAACACCTAATTTATTACTCTTCATGCAACAAACACGTTTAGTTTTTTTTAGGCTGAGAATTATAGCACGCTACATTCCCTCGGTTTGTCAAACATCATTAAACCTAGTCTTAATCAACAACCTAACCGCATTAAAATTGTTCCCAGCTAAATTCTTCTTAAGGCGACTATCTTCCCTGTTAATCATGTGCAAACACACCCCTGCAATCTTCCTCCATCAACCTGCAAACAAACCCTCCATTAGACAAACCCATCTTCTTTGCCAATCTTCCATCGGACAAACCAAGAATCCATCTTCATTCCTACAAGTTTCATCCCCTCTCCAACCAGAAATCCACCTTCATCGTCTGTAAACAAACCCACCACACCAAATTTTCTCCAAGAACCACTTCCAAAAATCAAACACAAACAATCAAAATCCCAATCTGAAATCTAAAATTTCAGAATCAATTCCAAACCCAAATCCCTGCAAACAGTTCAACCAGCAACCAATTCTCCGAACCACTTCCCAAAAATCAAAAATCAAATCAGCCCCAAACTGAAAGCTAAAGAGATGAAATCTGAGATTCAAGTTCAGATTTTTACAAAAACCTACAAACCTTAGATCTGAAATTAGATCAACAAATCTGAAAAACAAACCTTCTTCTTCTTCTTTCTCCTTCCTCCTCTCCTCCATAAGCCACACCCCCTCACCCCTACGCACGCCGCCGTCGCCTTCAGCTGCGCGCGCCGCCCAGCAAGCAGCCGCCGCCGCCTGCGTCGTGGGCCGCCGCCGTCGTTGCCAGGAGCCGCCCGTCCGCCGGTCGCCATCTCCCCTACGTGCGTGAGTGAACTCTTCCATCCCTTGCGTGGATGCAGCTTGCTGCAAGTTTTTGAAATGAAAAAAAAGAAAACAAACGAACTGAAGAAGAGATGGCAGTAGGTAGAGAATAAGAGAGAGGGAAAGCCTGAGAGAAGATGGGGAGGGGTTAGTAGTTATAAAGATTATTAAATAAGGGGCCAGCCTTGAAGCCTGAGAATGAGCCTTGTAGCCTTAGGTAATATATTAAATATTATAGCCTTGTAGCTCTGTAGTCTTGTAGCCTTAGGAATAAATTGTTAATATATGAATAGACAGCCATGTGAAGAAGTTAAATAAGTAAATGGGTTTTATCAGACAGAGAGATAGGAGAGTGTCAGAGGCAAAAATTTGAATGGGAAGTGTCAGTCTTATCTATATGAAATGAAGGAGAGTTATTTTGGGTGTTAAGAAACTGTTAAGGTTATATTTTTAACATGCTAACTTTTACCCCAAGTCAAACTAGTAGGTGTAGTAGGTAAGATTATTAAACATGATGTACCATTAGCTATGTTAACCCTACCGTTAGCGTATTAATAGGTTGTTAGTGTTAATTGGTGTTAGTGTTAATTTAAATGGCGATTTGTTAAGATGTTATTTGATTTCACCATGTTAGTATAATTAACTAATGTTGGGATAATAATACTGGGCGTGCCCTGTTAGCGTAACACCGTATAAACATCACCTAGCTAGAGAACCCGATAAAATTAGACGGACCCGTTTTAGAGATTATTTTAATATTATGATTATTCACGAAAAATCTAATTCGGTGAATTGTTTAACCAAAACAGAGAGCCGGCAATACCGACACGTAGTACCCGTCCAGACGAACTCACGACAACCGATACCACCGGAAACAGGCAAGTGATACTTGCCAGTAATTATTTAGGCCACGTCTTAGGCCAATTTTTGTATTAGCGTAAAAGAGACTAGGCGGTGAAATGATAGTCGCCTAGACGCCCCTATTATATCTAGCTTGACCATGAAGCTAGATCCGACACCTTTACCATGCTATCATTTCATGATGTCATGTCACGTTTACCTTCAATTAACTGTACGCACTTTAACTGCTCATTACCATGTCATGTCATGCATCAAATTGTTCTGTCGTGATTGCGTAGCACACGCTACAATAATTGTGACTATTGAGGCTAGGCACCTGCTTTGCGGGCACAACCCTATGCCAATAACACTTCCTGGCTCGTGATCCAGAAGATGGGCGCCAGTCCATATACACGTGGAGGGGTAGGGTTAAACGATTGCTTGAGAGTAGAAGTGAGCCCGTACAGCCACTTCAGCCAAAAGACGGAAACTCTGTGCACAAAGTGATAAATCAGTAATTCGTGAATCGTGAAATAGTGAATTGTAGTTTTCTGCTACAACGTGCTTGATTGTTATTATTTTGTTCATTTAAATGTTGCATTCTTAAATGTCATGCCATTTCATCATGTTAGAACTGCTAGTCGCTTTTCTATATTTGTATCCTTGCACAAAAGTTCTCTGCCTTTCTAGTGAGACTTTTGCTGACATGTGCCCTTTTCTCTTTGGGTGTCACATGTCAGACTTTGAGACAGAGTAGGTAGTAGCGGACAACCAGTTCGTTGACGCTGAGTTTGAGGTCCCTGCAGAGACCGAGCTCGAGGACACTGGTGACCAGTCCTAGACTCGTTTGGAGTCTCCCCTTAGTTATTATCTTTTCTTAGTTGTTGTTAGGTTTCGGTGCGTAGCACCTATCTCTCGTTGTTTTGTTTGGCCATGCTTTAGGCCTATTGTTCAGACTTGTCCTTTTGTGACTATTCTGTGATGTTGTAATATTGTTGGATGTTGTTGGTGGATGTTCTTTAATCTGCTGTATTATTGTTGTTGTTGTTTCATCGCAATGCAAGGACATGCTACTTTTCGAAATTTTTACAGACGCTTATCAGACTGCAGCTTCACATCTCCACGTCTGAGCGGACCTCCTCACGTCTCGCCTTCCATATTAGGGAAGCGGGGCGTGACAGGTTTTAGTGGTGGCCCACGCAGGTCCTCCTCTTTGCATCTGCGAAATATCTGAAAAACAATGATGATAATAACATCCAATTAATTATTCATAACATTCGAGTCATGATTAAGTCTAATCTGAACATTTTCTTGTTTTAGATGGCCGGTAGACGCATTACTCGAGGAGCTGGTAGTGGACCTGGAGCTGGTGGTGGAGCAGGACGTGTTGCAGATGCTGATAGAGAACCCACCACGGCTGAGATGATGAGTATGATGCATCAGATGATGCAGGTTCAGCAGGGCATGCTTCAGAATGCCCCTCGCTTCGAGCCAGGAGCGAAGCAGTTTCGGGAACTGGGCCCGTCATATTTCACTGGGTCAGAAGGAGCATTAGCTGCGGATGAATGGATGAAGAACACAGAGGATAATCTGCTTCTCTCAAAGGTTAACCCGGCTGGATTGGTTGACTTAGTGAAGAAGCAACTGAAGGACAATGCCCGCAGTTGGTGGGAGTCAGAAGAGCAGATGTTGGTGAAGCCTATCCCCTGGGGCACTTTCAAGGCGAGATTTAATGAGGAGTATTTTCCTCAAGCTGCAAGGAGGGAGCTGATGCAGCAGTTCATCAATCTGAAGCAAGGAAATCTAACGGTGCATCAGTACCACCAAGAGTTCATGAGACTGAGTCGCTTTGCACCGAAGATGGTGGAGACTGCTGAGGATCGAGCTCAGAGATTCTTACAGGGTTTATCTTTGGAGCTGCAGAGTCTGATTTCCTCTTCGGACTTGGATTCTTACCAGAAGTTGTTGATCGTCGCCAAGAGGCAGGAGCTGATTGCCAATCAGAAGAGAGGGCCGTATCCAGGTGCTTCGAAGAGGCCTATGGAGCAGGCTAGAGCTGTGGTTAGGCCTGGGTTCAAGCCTAATCAGTCCGTGCAGTTTAAGAGGCCAGGTGGGCCTAGCCAGAAGACGTGCAGTCATTGCGGCAAGACTGGTCATGTGAAGGAGCAGTGCAGGATGCTTCTGGGCCAGTGCTTGGTTTGTGGCGATGCTTCGCATACTTTGAAGGATTGCCCGAGTGCTAAGAAACCATGGAAGGCACCAGTTGGAGTTCAGCAGTAAAGAGCTCCGGTAGTCGCTGGACGTGGAGCGCCTCTCATTCCCCAGAAGCAGGCGTTCCAGCAGGCTGTTCAGCCTAAGAGGCAAGCCTTCACGATGACTGCAGTGGAAGCCGAGACTGAGGACGGAGTTATTGCAGGTAACCTCTATACTAGTCCTCCTTATTTATGCATTATATTTGATTAGCTAGATCCATGTTAATCTAGTTGCATGTTACCCTTAGGTGTCATCTTAGTTTCATCTCACCCGGCCTTGACCCTGTTCGATTCTGGAGCTTCCATGTGCATCCTATCTCGGAAGTTCGTAGTCGAACACTCGATACCCACCTATACACTTCCCAAGTGTTGGAACATTACAACTGGGAATGGTGTAGTGAAGGTTGCACTGGGATGCAGACCATGCCTATTGGTGATTAGTGGGCACGAACTATATGCTGATTTCATTATCCACGACCTATCCAATTTCGATGCTATACTCGGTATTGACTGGTTAGGATCTTTTTATGCCACGATCGACTGCCACTGGAAGAAAGTGGTGTTCGAAATTCCTGACCACCCAGTATTTGAGTTTGTCGGTGGAGGACGTTCGCTTGGACCTGTGAAGTTCCGTGCCCAGCCTTACCGATTGACCCTTGCATCTATGATTGCTGAACCAGAGAAGCCTGCAGTAGTGAGAGATTTCGAAGACGTCTTCCCTGAAGACATTTCTGGACTACCGCCTGATCGAGCATTGGAGTTCGGCATCGATCTTATGCCAGGAGCGCAACCGATTTCGAAGGCGCCATACCGTATGGCTCTTGCAGAATTAGAAGAGTTGAGGAAGCAGTTGGATGAGCTACTACAGAAGGGTTTCATTCATCCCAGCGTATCTCCCTGGGGTGCACCTGTCTTGCTAGTAAAGAAGAAAGATGGCTCTAGAAGAATGTGCATTGATTATCGGGAGTTGAATCAGATCACAGTGAAGAACAAGTACCCGCTGCCCCGTATTGATGATATCTTCGATCAGCTTGGTGGATCGAGGGTATTTTCGAAGTTGGATCTCCGGAGCGGATACCATCAAGTCAGAGTCAAGAAGGAAGATGTGCTCAAGACCGCTTTTCGGACTAAGTACGGGCATTACGAGTTCGTTGTCATGCCATTCGGTGTGACCAACGCTCCTGCTGTGTTCATGAATCTCATGAACCTTATCTTTTACGACTTCCTTGACAAGTTCGTCGTGATATTCATAGACGACATCTTGGTGTACTCGAAGAGCGAGGAAGAGCATGCAGAACATCTAAAGATAGTGTTGGAGACGCTCCGTTACCATAAACTATATGCCAAGTACAGCAAATACGAATTTTGGCTGGATAGAATTTCATTTCTTGGGCATGTAGTATCGGGAGCTGGTATCTCAGTGGATCCGGAGAAGGTCAAAGCAGTCAGTGAATGGCCTACACCTCGATCGGCATCGGACATCAGGAGTTTCCTTGGGTTGGCTGGATACTACCGCAGATTTATCAAGGATTTCTCGAGGATAGCTGAGCCGATGAAGAGATTGACAAGGAAGGATGTTAAGTTCAGTTGGTCAGACTCTTGTGAGCAAGATTTTTCTACCTTAAAGGAGAGACTGACTACTGCACCAGTCTTAGCTATTCCGGACAGAAGCGGAGGCTTCGAGATTTTCTGCGACACATCGGGCAAGGGACTTGGATGTGTTCTGCATCAGCACAATCATGTGGTCGCATATGCTTCACGACAATTGAAGGTCCATGAGAAGAATTATCCGACCCACGACTTGGAGTTAGCCGCTGTCATCTTTGCTTTGAAGATTTGGCGACATTTCTTACTGAGTGAAAAAGTGAAAATCTTCACCGATCACAAAAATTTGAAATATATATTCACCCAGAAAGAGCTGAATATGAGACATCGTAGATGGTTGGAATTGATGGCGGACTACGACATCGATCTTCAGTATCATCCCGGGAAGGTGAATGTCGTACCAGATGCCTTGAGTCGACTGCCCGAAGTGATGATTCTCACAGCTCAGTTGAGATTGCAGCAGGATCTGCGAAGAATGGATGTTGAAGTTGTACTACCGGGAGTCACATCGTCGTTGATGAACATGCAGATTCAATCGACGATGGTGGATCGAATCAAGACTGCTCAAGCGGAAGATGCTAAATTGAAGAAGATTAGAGAGCAAGTTGAAGCAGGACTTCGGACAGATTTTTTGATTCACGCGGATGGATCATTGAGATATGGTAGTAGGATCTGCGTACCTGCAGGAAATATCAGAGAGGAGTTGATGAATGAGGCTCACAGTTCGCCTTATTCTATTCATCCGGGGGGTACTAAGATGTACAAGGATCTTCGACAAAATTTCTGGTGGCATGGGATGAAGAGAAGTGTGGCACGGAGCATTGCCAAGTGCCTCGTGTGTCAGCAAGTGAAGGCTGAACATCATCGCACTGCTGGACTACTACAACCTCTGCCGATTCCAGAGTGAAAGTGGCAGCACATCACGATGGACTTTGTGACTGGTTTACCTCGGAGCACCAAGCAGAATGACACGATCTGGGTCATTGTTGATCGATTGACCAAGTCTGCGCACTTTATACCTTTCCGAGTTGGGCAATCCACGGAAATATTAGCAAGGAAGTATATGGAGGTAATGACCTAATGCATACCTTAATAGTTTCCTTCTAGTACTAGTCATGATGTGAATTATGTCGTGTAGGAGATCGTGCACTTACATGGAGTCCCTGTGAGCATTGTATCAGATCGTGATACGAGATTCACATCTCAGTTCTGGAAGAGTCTACAGACCAATCTGGGTACCAGTCTGAAATTCAGTACTGCGTATCATCCACAGACTGATGGACAGTCGGAGCGCACTATCCAAATATTGGAGGATATGCTGAGAGCATGCATGTTGGATCTCAAGGGTTCATGGGAGGACCATCTGCACTTAGTGGAGTTTTCCTACAACAATAGCTATCAGGCGAGCATTGGCATTGCGCCTTTTGCTGCTCTCTACGGGAGAAAATGTCGATCACCACTGAGTTGGGATGACATCGGTGATAGAGAGCTCTTGGGGCCAGAGATGATAGTGGAAGCAGTTGATGTTGTGCGTGATATCAGGGACAAGATTCGGATCGCCCAGGACCGTTATAAGCATTGGGCAGATGCTAAACGGCGTCCTCTGGAGTTTCAGCCAGGAGATCATGTGTTTCTGAAGATCTCACCGAATCGAGGAGTGATTCGATTTGGGAAAAGAGGCAAGCTTAGTCCGAGATATATTGGACCATTCGATGTGCTAGAGCGAGTTGGAGAAGTAGCTTATCGCTTAGCTTTGACACCGTCCTTGGAGGGAGTTCATGACGTCTTTCATGTGTCCCAGCTCCCCGTTATATCAGCGACCCTTCTCATGCTGTGGACTACTCATAGATCACAGTTCGACCAGATCTGACATACGAACAACAACCAGTGGAGATCCTAGATCAACGTCAGAAAGTTTTCAGGAACAAGACTGTTGATCTAGTCAGAGTGATGTGGCGTCGTGACTCGCCAGGAGAATCTACCTGGGAGCGAGAAGATGAGATACGTGATCGTTATCCATATTTGTTTTCTGCTCCTTAGTTGATAACAATTCCGAGGACTGAATTTTTCCTAAGGTGGGTAGAATGTAACGGCCAGTATTTTTAGGCGTACTTTAGTTCGTGTGTACCGGTATTTTCGTCTGGTTGACGTTTCGTCCGTACGTGTCGACGCGAGCGCGTCACTGTTTTCGTTTTTAACCGTATCGTCATTAATTAACCACCGAGTTTAATTTTTAAAAACTTAAAATTAATTATTTTACTAATGACTTATGTTAATTATATAATTACTTTTAACACCTAATTTATTACTCTTCATGCAACAAACACGTTTAGTTTTTTTAGGCTGAGAAGTATAGCACGCTACATTCCCTCGGTTTGTCAAACATCATTAAACCTAGTCTTAATCAACAACCTAACCGCATTAAAATTGTTCCCAGCTAAATTCTTCTTAAGGCGACTATCTTCCCTGTTAATCATGTGCAAACACACCCCTGCAATCTTCCTCCATCAACCTGCAAACAAACCCTCCATTAGACAAACCCATCTTCTTTGCCAATCTTCCATCGGACAAAATCAAGAATCCATCTTCATTCCTACAAGTTTCCTCCCCTCTCCAACCAGAAATCCACCTTCATCGTCTGTAAACAAACCCACCACACCAAATTTTCTCCAAGAACCACTTCCAAAAATCAAACACAAACAATCAAAAACCCAATCTGAAATCTAAAATTTCAGAATCAATTCCAAACCCAAATCCATGCAAACAGTTCAACCAGCAACCAATTCTCCGAACCACTTCCCAAAAATCAAAAATCAAATCAGCCCCAAACTGAAAGCTAAAGAGATGAAATCTGAGATTCAAGTTCAGATTTTTACAAAAACCTACAAACCCTAGATCTGAAATTAGATCAAAAAATCTGAAAAACAAACCATCTTCTTCTTCTTTCTCCTTCCTCCTCTCCTCCATAAGCCACACCCCCTCACCCCTACGCACACCGCCGTCGCCTTCAGCCGCGCGCGTCGCCCAGCAAGCAGCCGCCGCCGCCTGCACCGTGGGCCGCCGCCGTCGCCGCCGGGAGCCGCCCGTCCGCCGGTCGCCATCTCCCCTGCGTGCATGAGTGAACTCTTCCCTCCCTTGCGTGGATGCAGCTTGCTGCAAGTTTTTGAAATTAAAAAAAAAGAAAAGAAACGAACTGAAGAAGAGATGGCAGTAGGTAGAGAATAAGAGAGAGGGAAAGCCTGAGAGAAGATGGGGAGCGGTTAGTAGTTATAAAGATTATTAAATAAGGGGCCAACCTTGAAGCTTGAGAATGAGCCTTGTAGCCTTAGGTAATATATTAAATATTATAGCCTTGTAGCTATGTAGTCTTGTAGCCTTAGGAATAAATTGTTAATATATGAATAGACAGCCATGTGAAGAAGTTAAATAAGTAAATGGGTTTTATCAGACAGAGAGATAGGAGAGTGTCAGAGGAAGAAATTTGAATGGGAAGTGTCAGTCTTATCTATATGAAATGAAGGAGAGTTATTTTGGGTGTTAAGAAACTGTTAAGGTTATATTTTTAACATGCTAACTTTTACCCCAATTCAAACTAGTAGGTGTAGTAGGTAAGATTATTAAACATGATGTACCATTAGCTATGTTAACCCTACCGTTAGCGTATTAATAGGTTGTTAGTGTTAATTGGTGTTAGTGTTAATTTAAATGGCGATTTGTTACGATGTTATTTGATTTCACCATGTTAGTATAATTAACTAATGTTGGAATAATAATACTGGGCGTGCCCTGTTAGCGTAACACCGTATAAACATCACCTAGCTAGAGAACCCGATAAAATTAGACGGACCCGTTTTAGAGATTATTTTAATATTATGATTATTCACGAAAAATCGAATTCGGTGAATTGTTTAACCAAAACAGAGAGCCAGCAGTACCGACACGTAGTACCCGTCCAGACGAACTCACGACAACCGATACCACCGGAAACAGGCAAGTGATACTTGCCAGTAATTATTTAGGCCACGTCTTAGGCCAATTTTTGTATTAGCGTAAAAGAGACTAGGCGGTGAAATGATAGTCGCCTAGACGCCCCTATTATATCTAGCTTGACCATGAAGCTAGATCCGACACCTTTACCATGCTATCATTTCATGATGTCATGTCACGTTTACCTTCAATTAACTGTACGCACTTTAACTGCTCATTACCATGTCATGTCATGCATCAAATTGTTCTGTCGTGATTGCGTAGCACACGCTACAATAATTGTGACTATTGAGGCTAGGCACCTGCTTTGCGGGCACAACCCTATGCCAATAACACTTCCTGGCTCGTGATCCAGAAGATGGGCGCCAGTCCATATACACGTGGAGGGGTAGGGTTAAACGATTGCTTGAGAGTAGAAGTGAGCCCGTACAGCCACTTCAGCCAAAAGACGGAAACTCTGTGCACAAAGTGATAAATCAGTGATTCGTGAATCGTGAAATAGTGAATTGTAGTTTTCTGCTACAACGTGCTTGATTGTTATTATTTTGTTCATTTAAATGTTGCATTCTTAAATGTCATGCCATTTCATCATGTTAGAACTGCTAGTCGCTTTTCTATATTTGTATCCTTGCACAAAAGTTCTCCGCCTTTCTAGTGAGACTTTTGTTGACATGTGCCCTTTTCTCTTTGGGTGTCACATGTCAGACTTCGAGACAGAGCAGGTAGTAGCGGACGACCAGTTCGTTGACGCTGAGTTTGAGGTCCCTGCAGAGACCGAGCTCGAGGACACTGGTGACCAGTCCTAGACTCGTTTGGAGTCTCCCCTTAGTTATTATCTTTTCTTAGTTGCTGTTAGGTTTCGGTGCGTAGCACCTATCTCTCGTTGTTTTGTTTGGCCATGCTTTAGGCCTATTGTTCAGACTTGTACTTTTGTGACTATTCTGTAATGTTGTAATATTGGTGGATGTTCTTTAATCTGCTTTATTATTGTTGTTGTTGTTTCATCGTAATGCAAAGACCTGCTACTTTTTGAAATTTTTACAGACGCTTATCAGACTGCAGCTTCACAGCTCCACGTCTGAGCAGACCTCCTCACGTCTCGCCTTCCATATTAGGGAAGCGGGGCGTGACAGAACCCCTAGACGACGGTCACTACGAGCAGTAGCTGTCGTCCCTGTTTCAGAATCATCTTAACAGGATCGACCCTTTGACAAAAGCATCATAGGGTTTGTATTGGCTGTGTTAGTGACGAACTCCATTAGCCATAGTCCCATCGTCAAGACTGTGTTCTTGTTGGCCTAGGGTATGGTTCACTGCCAACCCTATTAGACAACATTGGTCAGTATACGGCGGTCTTTGTTGTATACACGTTGTACTTCTTACAACGTACCCCGGCTGAGGATTAACATAAAGACCGTACTGAGACTGTAACACTAACTTCCCTTTAACGGAAGTGACGAATCCCATCTTAGTCATCTACTCGCCTCGAGAGCTTCAGGTGCAGCTCAACCTAAGATCTTTCAGCAGGCCTAGCCTCGAAGCAAGATCATGGGTCTAAGATACACCGTTCACTCACAGGTTTATACAAATGACTTCAGGTCTTAAGGACCAGCTAACCTATCATCACCCTAGAGTTATTAAAGACAGTTCAGTTAAATTTGACCATTTAATAACTCTTATGTGGTCGTTCAGTGAACTCATTCTCCAATGAGCAAATGTGTCTTGTCTCCGACTTCACCAAGTCGAATGACTATGAGATCATCTTTACCCCAAGGTAAGACTAAGACACAATGGTCTATCCAATGTGTCGATATCCAGTTCTCGACACATCTATGACCACGAACCATTTAAGACTTACGTTTCTATTCGGTCACTTACTTACTCATAATCGAGATCTCATCTAGATACGTAAGGACATAACTATAAGTCTATGGATATTATCTAAGTATATTAATACGAATGTTTTATACTTAGAATAATAGGTACCATATACGGTATGAACAAGACGTATACTTATGGATAAATGCCTTATGGGCACATATCCTCCTACAGGGCAGAATGGTGTAAGGAGCAGGGGGTGACCGTAGTAGAAGGTAAAACGACCGTTGCCACGAGGCTTGATCATATGAGTGTGCCGCAGGACTTCAATATCTAAACGTGTGGATCCTGCGGCATGTGGCAAATCTCGGGGGATAACGATATTGAATAGGGGATGTGAAGCAATGATGGTAATGAGGCCCCCGCAACAATACTTGCCCTTGCCGACGCGACTAATATCAAGTAATTTGTGAATAAGCCAAGCGCCAGCATTAATAGGTATGAGAGGGGCCTCAAAAACAATCTCGTCAGCATCGCGAATAAAATCGAAAGTAATAGCCCACAGGATAAAAAGGTCACGGATAGTCACGGTACCTGACTCATCCCTGGGAAAAAAGTGCTAGATAAGATGCGGTGGGCTAGACAAAATACTGGGTGAATGATCGAGGAGGCCTTGGCCTTGCCTCGAGGATATCGGGGGTGAGGTGACCCCAAAATATATCGACATCGAAGTCACGGTGATATTCATAGGGACGGATGCTGTCACCGCCTAGAATGGGGAAATCGAAAATGAGATTGATTTCATTCAGGTGTATGCGGATGTTTTGGTTTCGAACACGGAAAGCGACAATGGACCCCTCCTCACATTTGAGGGAAGATAGGAATTCTAGCATGAGGACAGGGTAAGATTGGGCGTGGGAGTTTAAGAAAGGCACCCATCCTAGGTTAGCGAAAAGAGTCTCGACCTCGGAGAAAACTCCGAGATCGAGCAGAGTTTGGACATGTGCAAACTTAGTGGATAGGTGTGAACGTTCGTTGAGTCTATTATAAAAATCTTTCTGATCACGACTCAGGAAACAGTATCCACGCGGTCCCATCAGTGGGTCCTCGGGAGGGATAATTGGTTGGGGAGGGGGTTCGGTAGGGGGAGGTGGAGGTGCACGTGTATGTGGACGTGTAGATTTATGTCTCTTGCGAGCCGGCTCTTCTTCCCTCATGATACCCTTACCCTTGTCCATGTCCTTAGCCATGAGTGTGTGGGTGTGTGATGAGAATGCAAAATGTTATGAATGCACACAGACAAACAACAATTTGAGCAAAAAAATAAATACTTGGGTAAAGTAAATTGCTAAGCTTAGGAACGAATTTACCCAATATCGAAGCGATTCGTTGCTCGCAAAGGATCTCCCACAACGTAATGGAGCTATTCGTGAAGCCTCAGCACATCGATCCAACAAAAAGAGAATTTTCGAAATGGGGGGAAAACGACTAGGGTTAGGGCGAAAATTAGGGTTGAATAAGAGTGGGAGAGGGATGATGATGAGAGAGGGAGATGGAGGAAGTGTGGGAGAGGACGTTTGAGAGAGAGTGGAGATCAGGCGAGGGAGTTGTGAGACCGTTTGGGAGAGGAGGAATGCGAAACAGCGGAGAGAGAGAGAGAGTTCGTGTGAAGAAATCAATCGAGAGTGGTCTGGGGATATTTATAGGGTTTAGGCGAACCGATCGGGTGAGATCTCACCCGATTGGTTGGTTATTTTTCGAAAAAAAATTGTTGAAATGCAGCTACAGGCGAACCGATCGGTTGACCGCTTCACGAATTTCCCGAGAGGACAGTCGATTTCACCCGGACGGCGACACGATCACACCTTCAGTGAACCGAACGGTTGATTTAATCCCAAATTTTTCCGAGAGCTCTGCTGTTCTCACACGATCTTCCACCCGGTCAGCCATTTTTTCTACCTGATCGGTTGGATGATATTCAGATACGGGCCATCTTCAGACCCAGCCCACCCGACCGGTTGATGCATGAACCGATTGGGTGGCGCTATTTCCCGCAAAAAACACAAAGTTCATCTACGTTCTTCCAACGAAAACCCCCATTGCTGAATTTATTCATCAAAAAATAAGAAAAATTATCCTAAAAATAACGACGAAGGTTTAGAACATGGGTTGCCTCCCATGAAGCGCTGTTGTTTAACGTCGTTTGCTCGACGCCCGGTATGTGATTCTCAAGGTGGTTGGTGCAGGTGATGCCCGATGATTGGAATCCCATCAGCTCTTGGAGCAGTAGTCCTCGTCAATGGTAGGGGTTGTAGGTAAACGCTCTCCACGGTCCTCCTGCTGGTGGTATCCGGGGGCTCCTCCATCACGTTGGCGTCTACCGCCACTCTTCGAAGTATCCGAACTTCCTCAACAGTGAGCCACATGGGCTCTTTTCCTTTTCTCCTCGTCGGAGCAGCCTTCTGGAATCAGGGAGGGGTTGTCACGGAGGGAAACACTTCTCCGGTAGCTTCTTCTTCTTCTAACCCAGCATGTTCCTCCAGGGTCCCCAAGCTATCAGGGGGATTCCTCGAGAGGATCTCCAACGCTCCAGCTTCTACTACTCTTTCCTCTACAACTTTCAGCACTTTGCAGCTTTCAGCTTTGCTCCTCAAACGGATACTTCATAGATAGTCCCAAATCAAATTTGACCTTCTGGTCGCCCACATTTAGGAACAGCTTCCCTTTCTTCACATCGATTAACACTCCAGCGGTCGCCATGAAAGGCCTCCTGAGGATGATCGTGGTATGATTGTCTTCTAGAATGTCCATCACTACAAAATCTACAGGCACATGCATGCCTCTGATGTTTACTGGCAGGTCATCCACAATCCCCACCAGATACTTGACTGATCTGTCTGCAAGTTGTAGCGTCATACCGGTGGGTTCAAGGTCTCCCATTCTGATCCTCTTGAATAAAGATAGAGGCATCAGACTGACGCTCGCACCCAAATCGACGAGCGCCTGATTTATCTTCACTTCTCCTATCGTGCATGGGATAGAGAAGCTACCTGGGTCCTTGAGCCTGGGTGGATTCTCTCGTTGAATCAGAGCGCTGCACTCCGCGGTCAGGACGACTTTTTCTTTCCTTGACCCTCTCGTGACCATCCTTCAAGAATTTTGCATAGGACGGGATAGTCTATATAGCCTCGAGGAAGGGGATCTACAAGTTCAAGTCTTTGACCATATCAAAGAACTTGCCATATTTCTCATCAATCTTTGCCTTGGCAAGTCGTTGGGGAAACGGCACAACGGGCTTGAAGACTCTCAAATCCCCCTCTTTGTTCTTCTTCTTCTCTTCCTGAGAGACTCCCTCCGGAGTCATGGTCTTTGATTACGAGCTCCATCGTCATTTACTTTTGCATTTGGTCGCCCACCGACCAATGGAGCTTCGGGTACCTTGGCGGGCTCCCTAGTTGGAATCTGAGTCCTGATTCTCAATACTATAGCAGACACGTTGGCATGATCATGTGTTAAGGCCAACGTTTGATTCGGCCCCCTAGGATTTACTTCCGGCTGACCCGGTAATTGGCTCTGCGCCCTCTGATGGTTCGCCACCTGCAAACCCAGTTGGGTTACTTGGTCGGTAAGGGCCTTCTATCCCATCTCCAGCCACAAGTTAATCTTCTCCTGGTTCGTAATGTATTGGGTCAAGAGACTCTCGACTGGAGAGATTACCTGCTGTTGGCCATATGGCTGCTACTGTGGCGGGGGCTGCTGATTCCTGGGGGGATACTGCTGGTACATTTGTTGGGGCTGCTGTTGTTGCTGGTACTGCTGCTGCTGCTGTCGAGGTGGCTGATACAGTTATTGTTGCGGTTGCTGGGGCTGCTGATATGGCGCCCTATAGCTCAGATTTGGGTGGTTCTGGTTATTGGGAGAATAAGCCTGATTTGAGCTAGTCCTTGGTGGATAGGGCATGTTGCCCATCGGGTTATAGAAAAGTGCACTAGCTTGATCCACCGGTGGTGAGATATCACCATCATCAAAGTCTCCCAGGACTTCTGCTTCCACCGCTGCTACTTGTTGGGTGTTGGCACCACCAGCTCCTACCATAAGTGCCGATATCTGAGTCGATATCAAATCGAATTTGCTAGATAATTTGTCGACCTCTTCGACTCTGTGCATTCCACCAGATTTGGGTGTGGCACGCTCATCACACAACCTCTCATTATTCGGTGCCATGTTCTCCAGAATTTTACCGGCATCTTCCTCGCTTCTCGACATAAAGGATCCCCCAGCCGCGACATCCATCGAAGATTTCAGGTCGTCCCTCAACCCATTGTAGAACAGATTTATGATCTGCCATTTTGGGAGCTCGTGGTGAGGGAATCTCCGCTGCATCTCCTTGTATCTCATCCATGCCTCGTGCAAGGATTCGTGTCTGGCTTAGGAGAAGGAGGAGATCTCGCTCCTTAACTTCATTGTCTTCCCCGGGGGAAAGAACTTTCTCAAGAAAGCGTGGGATAGCTTCTCCCAAGTCGTGAAGGTGTTGGGGTCCTTTCCCCTTAGCCATTGCTTGGCCTTATCCCGCAGAGAGAAGGGGAACAGTTTGAGCCGGATAGCTTCAGTTGTGACACCGTTGATTCTGAAGGTGTCACACTTCTAAAGGAAGGAGTCAAGATGCTCAAGTGTGCTATCCATGGGTGCCCCTGAAAATTGATCCTGTTAGATCCACGTCAATAATGACTGCTTTAGCTCGAAACTCTCGGCCGTAATAGCCGGAGGTTGGATGCTAGACTTGGACCCGATGGATGGCATCGAGTACTTCAGCAGGGACTTCTGGGGAGGAGTATTCTCTCCCATGGTTTCAGCTTCTTCCCTTCTTCTTCTTTCTGCGTTCAGACGCCTCACTGTGGCGTTAATCTCTGGGTCAAGAGGAATCAAGTCGTCAAGACTCCTTGTATTCATGTGTCAATAAACACCTGTGAAACAAGTATGGTATAGAAACAGATAAAAACAGAAAATAAAGAACAGAAAATAAAAATTGAAAAAGTAGAACGCGAAAATTATCGCGAGGTGAAGATGTGAACTAGAATCTAGGGTTCACAGTGTCCTAAAAGAAAACAAACACGTTGCCTCCCCGGCAACGGCGCCATAAAGCTTGACGTCCCCTAGATTTGAGCATACAAGTGCAATATGAACGGGGATACCAGATTTAAATATTTATACCGCAAGTGCACGGTGTTGTACTGAAGCTTAGGGGTCGAACTCAAGGAGGCGTGTGTTGTGCTTGCTGTCAGAAAGGAACCAGTTCACCCAATGGGTGAGCTAGCCCGAACGATCGGTAGGATTGTCACAGAATATGAATACGAAGGATAAACGATATAAAAAGAAACATAGGACTTCGATTTCCACCCTATCATGTGCTCTCACTATTACGACCGACGGATAGGAACACAATTGGATTTAGGGTTTGATGGTGAGACGTTGCCTCAAAAAGTGATACCTAGCGACCCATGGACCCGATATTCCGGTCGATGCCCAGGATGATACGCTAGGACTACCCGGGTTCGGTCGATGGGCATTCCCATGTCCATTAAAACCGACCGACTCCGGGAGCACTAAGCTCGCAACGATTACTCCCAACATCTCATCCTGTCGTTCCCACGCGCTAGGATTCAATGTCTACGCTAGGGGCATGAGCTGTGGCAAAGGGGTCAACCGCCAAGTTTATTCCCGCTTGGCTCGATGGTCAGAGGCGATCTTTCTCCTGCCAATGACAATGAAACATCCCGCATAACCATCTAAATTCCTGAACCCTATCGAAATCCTAGTCATATAGTCGTTCTAGGGAGAACCCACGCAGGGATTTCCACAGAAATCCCAGATTTCGGAACTACTCACAATTCATGGCAACATCACAATCTAAACGAAATTCAACAGTAGAAATCATAATCAGGCAATAGAAAATAGTTGCTAGCAATTGTATCAAGACAATACTAAAGTTTCAAAGTAATCGGAACACTTGCAAAACAGAAGAAAATTCCAGCCGTCACAACCCTAGAAAAAAACAGAAAATAATAACGTCTGTTTCAGAAAACCCTAGGTCAGCTATATATAAAAAACGAGGTGACCTGATTGGTTGAAGCATCAACCGATCGGGTGAGCTGCTTGCCGTGATGGCCATCGGGCTTTAGAAGCTACAACCGGGCGCTGAGGAGAGCGGGTGGCGTGACCGGGTCGTCGCATGGGAATTTCAGCTTTAGATGAACCGATCAATTGAGTTTTCAACCAATCGGTTGGAATTAAGCCTAAAAAGACAGAGAGCTCTGACGATCTTACCCGATCAGAAAACCGATCGGGTGAGCTGCTCTTCTCTTCAGCTCCTGTCCGGGTCGGATACGCGTGCCCCAATCGATCGGTTGGCTTTGTCCAACCCATCGGTTGGGGGCTGAAATATGGGTATCTTCGTCATTTGGCTCTCTGGATCGTGTGTAACTCCTCCTGTTGCTCCAGGGACTCATGATATCTTCTTTGTATGTCCCCGACCTGGAAATCTCCTACATTTACAAAAAAACACGGAGAAAGTGAAAATATACAAAAAACACAAAAGAACGGGTATGAAACAATGGAAAACGACGGAAAATCATGAAGAAGACGTGCGTGAATATATATAATATAAGCACACGTCAATATGCATAAAATCCATCAACACACTTCACATTCTATTTGCTCAAATCTTTCATTGGGTTGTCATCATCAAAAGGGGGAGATTGTTGGACGCAACGATCTAGGAACTCTAGTTTGATGATGACAAATGTGTGCGAACTATTTAACGTGTGTGCTAAGTGTGTTTCAGGAATGGCAAAGCGGTAAATTTTTCGAAGTGATGACTAAGGTAACCGGTAGAGGAACGGCTATCCACATAGCTAATGGACTTGGCCAAAGCGCTATACACCTAGCAATTTAACTTGGTCAATATGGAGAGAGATGGAAATCAATTAGCTAGATTTGCAAAGATTTTTCCATATCCAATTTGAATTGCAGATCAAATCCCATGGCTATTTTTATCATATTCAAACTCAAATAAAATTTAGCGTTTCCTTTGATCATATCTCCAATACAAATCAATTCCTTAACTCTAGGGATTCTTTTTTGATCATATCTGTTTCAAAAACCTTAGCTCTCCTCTTATAAAAATCCCTTTCATCTATTGCATCAAAAGAAAGTGCGGCATACATCAAAGAAAGTGGCATCAAACAAAAAAGGGGAGAGGCTACATTAAAAAGGGATAATACAATACCTAGCCCAAAATATAAGTCGGCCATATGAAAAACCCTAAGAGAGAAGGGCATTGTGGAAAAACTAAAAGGGAACTTCACGCAAGCTTTTCAAGCCTTAGCCCTAGCATCCACCAATATAAGCTCAAGGCAAAAACCAAGCGTTCCCAAGGAAAAGAGAACTGTCTAATAAAAGAGCCTCACGAACAATCCTTCATCATCATCTCTCGTTCCCAAAGAAACACACCCATGCAGAGTACATCAGCAATGATTCATCTTCAAGCTTGGAAGTGACGCATCCATACATCGAAGTCGTTCAAATACTGATCATCCAAGTCACCGCCGAACGAAAAAGCTGAAGCCACCGTCGTCGCTGTGTTGCTCGCTGAAGTTGCCTTCGAAGTTTGTCGGCACCATCATCTGCTTGCTATCGAAGAAGCGCCATCGTTGCCAGAGAGTCCTCGCTACAAGTCGAAACAGTCGAAGCTTGAGCGTTCACCGGAGGCCCAGTGCAAGTCGTCGTCGAGACAAGTTGAAACTGAAGGCCGCAGTCGCAAAGTCGAAACCCATCGTCGCAGAAGCCACTGTCAAGCTCAAGCACAGTAAGGTCTCCATCGTAATGCACCAAGATGTTGTGTCGAGTCGACGCCGTTCGTTGAGGAGCGATCGTCGCTTGCTGTCGGAAGAGAACACGCCATCACCGGAGGCCATTGATCGAAGTCGAAGTCACCGTACTCGCCACCGTGCGGATCCATTGGAGTCGAAAAGTTGAAGCATGCGGTCACCATCGAAGATCAAAGAAGCGTCCGTCATCGTTCACGAAGTCCTCGCCGTGAATCGTGTCTTCATCGTCGACGCTGCTCTGTTACGCCGCCTGCATGCCAAAAGTTGAAGACACTGTCGTCGTGCTCGCTGAGATATCGCACGCTGTCGGAGTCGATCTTCCACCATCGACGATATTTTTTATTTCATGAGATGATATTTAATTTCTTTTAGCTACATAAAGGTTGAAAGTTTTAAACTTTATCTGAAAGTTTTAAAATTAATTTCAAATGATTTTTATAATGTTTTAAAATTGTTCTAAAAGTATATGTAACATAAAGAAAAATTTTATTCCCATGATATGGAATTGTATATTTATTTCTTATAATTACATATAGGTTTCAAGATTATTTTATGCGATATTTTATTCTTAGATATGTTTTGTTAAATTTTTAAAAGCTTGGGTTTGATTTAAAATTATTTGATAATTTTATGAAACCAAATTTTATGTGATAAAAGTGCTTCAAGCTTTAAAATTTTAGATCTTTAAATTTAAATGTTAAAATTTTAGATTTGCAAGTTATTTAATTATGTTGTAGATAATTTTAACTTGCATGTTCTTATTGTATGTCACTTTAATTGAACCTTTAATTTATGTGATTAAATTAGTTGGTTTATGTTTTAATGGAATTGATGAAAAAGTATTCATGAACCCTTTAGATTAGCCATTAACTAATTAAAACTTTATAAGATAACATTTTAATGAGTAATGACAAGCTACGTTTTAAATAAACCAATAAACAAATACAACATCAAAACCTAATACCATATTAGAGTAGTCCCTTTGATTGACAATCATTATCATAAATTCTTTTAATAATGATTATCATTAAATGACTAATTTTGTAAAATGTTGTAATTGTTTTATTAAAATCCTAATAAGATTGGGGTAGCACGATGAACATATGAACCTTATAGTTGATAAGGATCTAATAAAAATTGCTCAACATATCCATAAAAATTTCGAATTTTAGGATCCACTAGTTGATAAGGATTAACTAGTATTAATTAAAAGCCATTTAGTTGATGGACGAACATAGAATTGATGAACCTCCTTCAATGGATCATGACGTCGGTCAATGTGCTTTGCTAAGTTTGCTGGACCACCCTAGCTAGTCTAGGGGCCAAGTGGTCCTGCCTTAGTCAATTATCTGGCCGCGTCCGCTGGACCGCAAGGAGTCAAATCATGACTTTGTAAGTCCATTGACTATGCATAAGTCAAATACGATAATAATCTTGTTCAAGATAAATCGTAGCCCTCCTTGTTTTAGGAGTTGGCAACTGTAAGACCCATGTGACGGTTGTTGAGCTGCACTCAAGCTGTGACATGGTATCCTTATAGAAACTGATTTCTTGATAACATCTTGACCTGACCCAAACCATCGTCTCGTGCATACATCGAGCGCCGGCGTAAGTCTAACCAAAGATGTAGTCTAAGACCTGACCCAAACCAACGTGTCGTGCATACACCATGCGCTAGGGACGAGTCAGGCAAGACACGAAAAAAGGGTCCTACTAGGCTAGCCATTGTGATTTGGATGAGCACACTCATGATCACAAATGACTAGGGATAAAAATCGAAAGGGAATCATATTTAATATGATTGACGATGAGTTCGTCTACTGACTGCAGAGTCAGACAACTTGTTGAGACACACTCAAGGTTGTCAGACTCGGGGTAGTCGGATCCCTCTCTCACAAATGATATTATATAATAAACTGTTTATTATTATTGCTTTAATAAATTTAGTTGGAGAATATAGTCTCATTAAAAACCATTGAAACTATACAACGAACATATACTGACTAAGTGTCTACTAAAATGCAGAATGGATTTAGGTCTAAAGTATATGATAGAGAAGAATATGTTCGATGGAACAAACTATAAGGATTGGCTTAGAAACATTAAATTAGTCCTTTCTCTAGCTGGGATTGGATACGTGCTGTTCGAGGACCCTCTGTAAAAGCCGGACGAAGATGTGACTCCCGAGGAAAAGGAAGCCTATAAGATGTACAAGAGGGATGCAGAGAAGGCCAGATGCCTTACTCTGGCTTCTATGACCAACAATCTGCAACAGAAGCATGAACATATGGATGTTCAGAGCATGCTTCTGAATGCAAAGGAGTTGTATGGCAAGCGGTCCAGAGCTGCCAAATTTGAAGCCACGAGCAACCTCTGGGGCACAAAGATGGAGACAGGGCCCGTATAAGATCATGTCATTAAGATGATCGGGTACGTGGAAGACGCCGCCCAGTTGTGTTTTGTCCTGGACAATGAGATGTCCGTGGACATCATCCTTAAGTCTTTAACCCCAGCCTTCAAGCCTTTCATTACTGGTTTCATTATGAACAGTATTAAAACGGATCTTCCTGGTCTCCTCAACATGCTTAGGCGGTTTGAGGAAATTGAGAAGAAACCGACTGCATTTGTTGTTGGCTCTGCTTCTTCAGACCAGTCGAAAGGCAAGGATAAGAAGAGGCAGGTCCCATAACCTGCCAAGGCGAAGAAGGGGAAGAAGAAGATGAAAGGGACCCCGTCGAAATCTGAGTGCTTCCACTGCCATAAGATGGGCCATTGGAAGAGGAACTGCAAGGTTTACCTTGCAGAAAAGAAGAAGGGGCATACTGATGCCTCTACCTCAGGTACAACAAATTAAATTCAATAAAGCATAATTAATTCCATACATGCTTTATCACATAGTATGACATACTAAGGCATATGTGTAATGTATACAGGCGGCTCATATAAAGCAAAGATTGGAAGAAGTTCCGAGGACGGTCGGCATCTGAGCAATCGTTGTTGCTAGGGCCGTGCGAGGACTTCAAGAGACATGAAGAAGAAGGAGACGATACTTATTTCCTTTTATGAATAAAATGTATCGTTCCTTAAAGTTAAAACAATGACTGAGTGTTTAACACTCAAAGTTTATTTGATAATCAAATTGTGATTCATTTTTATGAATCCGTTGTTTGAATAAATGTCTCAAGAAATTTGCTTTCTTTTGAAATTGTGATTTGTTGCGAATGGCTTAAATTTTTGTGAATGTGGCTATCTGAGTTGGTTGCATAAATTCTCGAACTATGATGCAGAGCTTCAGAAAATTTTAATTGTTTGGATCTGACATAATGTTATAGTTAGTCGATAATTAAGTATAAGTTCCAGGAGCGTATAAATTGTGTATGATCACAATTATACGTAGTTTAAGATTAATTCTTAATAAACTACATTTGATTCTTAAAGAGTTGTTATTAAATGTGGTTGAAGGGAAAGGTACAGTGTATGACGTTTGACTGAGTAAGTCAATGTCAAGATTCCTTAAACCGATCTTGATATGACTCATTCGTCAAACCCAACCTGACACTAGTACGTTCCATCTAAGCACATATCAAATGGTTATGCTCTTCATATTGATAGTCTAAATATGATTTAGATATATAATTGAAGTACTTAACCAGATAATTCTTAAAATCAGTGGGAGCTAGCTCATATACTTAGTTCCGGTTCCTTGGACTAAGTAAGAAGGTTTCCAAACTTATTTGAATCATCTATATAAAACATTGAATCAGAATAGTTTTGATTTAATCAAATATATAGAGACTTAGGGTGTCATGTATGTGCTGTACATATTGACACAGAAAGTTGGAATGAGCTAATACTGACCTATAGAAATGTTAGACCTTACATCTAGATTGTATGAGCTAATTGTTAGATATACAAAGAAAGGAAAATTGATCCAAATCATTTTTCAAAGGATCAACCTTGTGTGATCAAGAGATGTGTAAATAATAAATCCATTAAAATACATTATAGATACTCGTTAGTAAATCCACTATTAGGTTTGTCATATAAATGTCCAATGTGACTGATATGCTATAACGGTATGAGATACCGAGATAAATAGCCTAAGTACAAGTGGGAGACGTAGGAGGATATATGCCCATAAGATGATTTATCCTAAGTATACGTCTTGTTAATAGAATATATGGTTTCCATTATCCTAAGTATGAATTCGGTTGAATAATATATTTAGATAATGTACGTAGACTTATAGTTAGGTCCTTACGTATCCAGATAAGATCTCGATTATGAGTAGTAAGCGACCGAATAGAAACTTAAGTCTCAAACTGTTCGTGGTCATATATGTGTCGCGAACTGGATATCGACAAATCAGACAGACCACTGTGTCTTTGTCTTACCTTAGGGTAATGATGATCTCGTAGTCATTCGACTTGGTAAACTCGGAGACGAGACACAGGTGCTCATTAGAGAATGAGTTCACTGAACGACCAACTTAGAGTTTTTAAATGGTTAACTTTAACTAAAATGTTCATAATAACTCTAGGTGATGATAGGTATTCTGGTCCTTAAGACCTGAAGTCATTTGTACTAACCTATGAGTGAACAGTGTCGCTTAGACCTATGATCTAGCTTCGAGGCCAGGCCTGCTGAAATATCTTAGGTTGGGTTACACCTGAAGCTCTCGAGGCGAGTTGATGACTAAGAAGGGATTCGTCTCTTCCGTTTAAGGGAAGTTAGTGTCACAGGTTCAGTATGGTCTTTGTGTTAATCCTCGGCCGGGGTACGTTGTAAAATGTACAATGTGAATACAACAAAGACCGCCATATACTGACCAATGTTGTCAAATGGGGTTGACAGTAAACCATACCCTAGGCCAACAGAGACACAGTCTTGACGAAGGGACTTTAGCTAACGGTATTCATCACTGACACAGCCAAAGTAAACCCAACGATACTTTTGTCAATGGGTCGATCACGTTATGATGATTCTAAAACAGGGACGTCAACTACTACTCGTGGTGACCGTCATCTAGGGGTTTCGAGCCCCAACCTGTAGTAAGGTCAGGTTGTAGGGTGTCACACCGAGTAGCGTTCGTGTCCTAGTAATAGGAAGATTAATAAGAGATATACATTCGATGAAATGGAATAGTTAATGTTTACAAGCCAGTTGTGAGACTAAGTCGTAGATGCAATAGGGACATTGTTGCATTTGATGCAAACAAAGATTAAACGTGTCGTAAATTGGTTACGACAATATTTATAGGAACAAAAGCTTTGGAAAGGGTTACCTGGTTGACAGGATCGTCCCTGTCTAAACATAGGCTCAAACCGTGTCCAAATCAGAGCTCAAACGAGCCCAGAAACGCAAAAACAGTCAAAGGCAAAGTGGGTTAAACCCACTTGGGCTAACGGGTCCATCCGCAAGGGGCTAAGGGGTGCAGCCCATGAAACAGCGGGCCCATGGCCGCTGCTCAGTAGGCGTGGCCCACTGGTTGCAGCGGGCGTGGCCCGCTGGCAACAGCTGGCACGCCCGCTGTCCAGCGGGCCGGCGCGCCCGCCTGCCTTTGCCTTGGGCGGGAGCGCCCGTTAAGTCTAGCGGGCGCGCCCGCAACTTAAGTGAAAATAGGGTTTTTTGAAACCCCTTTTGACGGCTACGAAAATTGACTTTTTTCCCATCTTTGGGAAATTTTTTAAGGGGTCAAATGAAGTAGAAATTCATCGACGTTCGTTCATACACGTTCACTATTCGAAGCCCTTCGAATTGATAGCTTGTTTGGTGTCCAAAGTTTAATGGATAAAGATAATTAATTCGTTGAAGTTGGCCTTTATGAAAGGCTTACTAAAACTTCAATTAAGCTAAATTAGATTAATTAATTAATTCTCTTCTATTTTGGTTTGTCCCACATTGCTCGCAATGAAAAGAGAAGTGCCGAATTCCTATATAAATGGGGTGCACTCTCTTCGTTGAAAAATACACCAAGTCCTCGATCAAGTAGCTCCGGATTTTAGAGCAAGCTCGATCTACGACTAAACTATTCTCTCTCTCTCTCTCTTCTTCCTATTCTCCCAACTAGTCCTAGCAAGACTACAACGGGGGTTTGGATTCGGATCCAGACGTCTAAGATGCGGGTCTACTCTAGTGAAACCTTCTACTGCGTGTGATCGGCTTGGAGGCGGGTATCGGCTCGGGCAGATCGGTTCGAAGGTACGAGGTGGCTCGGGTGGATCAAGTCAAGGCGGTTCGACTACGATGAGCGTTTGAAGCCGGTGCGGTACATCTTGCCCACCCCAGTGTTGAGATTCCGGGTATGTTCTCTAAGTAATTTAGTGTAGTTTAATTTCGTCGCAGTAGGAGAGATCCCTCTTGGGGTGGTCAGATCCACCCCAAGTTGGCATAGATCTGGCTAGGTTCTGGCTCCCTCAAGGCCTAGCTAAATTGTTTAGCTAGCAAGTTTTAATTTTCCGCTGCGCTTTATGCCTCTGTGGTCCGTCCGACTTAGGACGGATACAGATCCGAGCTCTGCGTGTCCGCCAAAACCCCTTACAAGGTGAACGTGGTTCCTGATGCACTGAGCAGACTTCCAGCAGTTATGATGTTGACTTCATAGTGGAGGTTGCAGCAGGAGCTCTGTAAGTTAGGCATTGAGATTGTGCTTCCTGGAGAGGTTTTGTTGCTTATGTGTATGCAGATATAGTCGACGATCATGGATCGGATCAAGGCTGGTCAGGCTGGAGATCCGAAGCTGAAGAAGATCCATGAGCAGGTAGAAGCCGGTCTGCGGACTGCCTTTCTGATTCATGAGAATGGCTCGCTAACGTATGGAGCCAGAATTTGTGTGCCAGCTGGAGATGTTAGAGAAGAGCTAATTGTTGAGGCACATAGTTCGTCGTATTCCGTGCATCCTGGAGGCACGAAGATGTACAAGGACCTTCGTCTGAACTACTGTTGGCATGGCATGAAACGTAGTGTGGCACAGAGCATTGCCAAGTGTTTAGTATGCCAGTAGGTTAAGGCGAAGCATCATCGTATGACTGGGTTGCTACATCCACTTCCGATTCCGGAGTAGAAGTGGCAACACATCACTATGGATTTCGTGACTGGACTGCCTCGAACTCCGAAGCAGAATGACGTGATTTGGGTAATCATAGATCGATTGACCAAATCTACGCACTTCATCCCTTTCCGAGTTGGACAGTCGACGGAAACGCTATCAAGGAGATACATGGAGGTAAATTCTTTTACTCTCCATTTTTTCCTTTCCATAGTATAGATAGTGATGTATCGTGAATCGTGCAGGAGATCATGCAACTTCACGTAGTCCCCGTAAGTATCGTGTCAGACAGAGACACACGATTCACATCTCAGTTTTGGCAGAGTCTACAGAAGAGTCAGGGTACGAGTCTGAGTTTCAGCACCGCGTACCACCCGCAGACAGATGGCCAATCCGAGAGGACGATTCAGATTATGAAGGACATGCTGAGAGCATGCATGTTGGATTTCAAGGGATCATGGGAGGATCATCTTCATCATGTGGAGTTTGACGATAATAACAGCTACCAGGAGAGCATTGGCATGGCACCATTTGTCGTGCTTTATGGGAAGAAATGTCAATCGCCACTGAGCTGGGATGACATTGGCTACAGGGAGCCGTTAGGGACAGAGATGATTGTTGAGGCGGTGGATGTTGTAAGGAACATCATGGAGAAGCTAAGGATTGCTCAAGACCGTTTCAAGCATTGAGCTGATGCTAAACGGTGACCGTTGGAGTTTCAGCCTAGAGATCATGTATTCCTCAAGATCTCCCAGAATCGAGGAGTTATGCAATTTGGAAAGAGAGGCAAGTTGAGTCCGAGGTATATTGGACCCTTTGACGTCCTAGAGCGAGTTGGAGCAGTAACTTACCACTTGGCGTTGACGCCATCACTAGAGGGAGTTCACAACGTGTTTCACGTATCTCAGTTACGTCGATACGTCAGTGATCCATCTCATGCTGTGGATTTCTCGGAGATTACGGTCCAACTGGACCTTACCTGTGGGCAGTAACCAGTAGAGATTCTGGATCATCGGTAGAAGCAGTTGAGGAATAAGACCGTCGACCTGGTGAGAGTGATGTGGCATCACGGATCACCTGGAGAGTCCACTTGGGAGCGCGAGGAAGAGATGAGAGAGCGCTTCCCGCATTTATTTCCTGAGCAGTAGAAGATGTTGATTCCGAGGGTGGAAGCATTCCTTAAGGTGGGTAGGATGTCACGGTCACTTTTCGACTGTGTGTTTTTCGTGCGTGTACTTTCTTTTTCGTACGCGTATTTATTGTGACCACCTCTTGTATCCCAAACGTGCAAAGTTATGTATCGTTGTAACCCTCAAAGAGAGTATTTATTTGTGGAAATTTTTATGAACGTCATTTCACAGGTCATTCTTCCACAAATCAGCTTTGAATGAAGGGGTGTCTTAACTTTTAGACTTCGACATTTAGCTATTTATTTTTAGTATCGTTTTTCGTTAATCGAGCATGTGACCGATTATCGTATTCTAGATCCTCTCGTCGCCACGGTCGTCCCAATATTTTTCTTGTATTTTTCGGACACCGTTAGGTGACCCTTCACCTTAATTATCTTTAATCTATAATTAGCCCTAGACTAATTCAAATTCAAATCCTAATTGAAAATCTAATCTAATCTTTTGGATCATACGTATCATGCAATATTTCCTAGTCTATTGGCCACACTAAATCTACTCTCCCCCTCACATACTCTCTCTCCAATCTACCCTTAAACGCACTCCTTTTCAACCCCATATAGCAAATCTCTCCTATTAAAACATACACCAACCCTAGGGTTTCTATCTCCACGCGAACCCATCAGCCGCCATCCCTCCCACAAGCCACCGACCACCTTCCCCCTGTCACCGGCTCCTCTAGCAGCCCCCCAAACTGCCGGCCTGCCCTACCCGATCAGCCGCACTCTCTCTCCTCCCTGCAAACTACCTGCCACCGACCACCCTAGGCCGACAGCCCAGCCCGAGCCTTCCCTTGGCGGCAGTCCCCCTCTCTCCCTCTATATTGCCGGCCACCCTCCCATTTGCTGCCGGCCATCTCTCATCCCCTAGGCCGCACAGCTTAAACCGCAAGCCCCCTAGACCGCAGCATCCTAGCTGACCTCCCGCGGCCACCTTCGCCCCCGTACTCCCGCGGCCACCTTCACCGCTGTGCTACTGTCCCTCTAATTGTCGACATCTTTGCCGTAAGCCGACGCCATACCTTGCTCGCTGCCGGAATCCAACCCCTGACGTCGCTACTCGATGTCAGTGTAGCTTTCGCGGCGTGTTAAGGTAAGCCACGATCCGTAGGAACCAGCACATACGCATGTTTAACAAGATTAAAAGCCGAAATTTCCTTGCTTTGGGTAATAACTAATTGATGTTAATTAATATAGGACTGTAAGTTGGAAATTGGTTTGAGCACATAGGAAGATTCTGGAACTAATTGATGAACGTTATTTCAGGCAAGTGAAACTTGCTCAGTTGATGTTAAGCCATGTTTAGGCGATTCTGAGTTTTTGGGTAAAAGAGGCTATGCGATGAAATGATAGTCGGCTAGACACACATGCTTGATGTAGCTTGACAACGAAGCTAGATTCGACACCCTTGCCATCCATGTTCATGGATATCACATGTCACGTTTACTTCTGATATACTGTACGCATTCGTTATTTGCAATAACTGCCTTTTATATTATCAATGTTGCATACCACATGTCATTTCATGCATTTGATTGTCTTGCCATGAATGCGTAGCACACGCTATAGTGAATCATAAGCTGCGGTGAGTAGGATTCTGACTCCTATAGCATGTAAAGGCTAGGTACAACCCTATGCCATAACAACACTTCCTGGCTAGTGAACCAGAAGCTGAGCGCCAGTTCAAACACACGTGGAGAGGTATGGTTAAGCGGTCACTCAACGTAGAAGTGTGCCTCTACAGCAACTTCAGCTGAAAGACATAAACTCTGTGCACGACATGATTACTAGCTTTTCGTGAAATCGTGAAATATTGTTTAGTAGCTTTTTGCTATGACGTGACATGCATTGTTAACTATCATGTTCATTTCAGATTGCTGCATTCATCAAATATTATGCCATGTCATCATGCTTTAAACTGTTAGTTGCATTCATTACCCTTATGTTTCCTTGCACAAAAGTCTCTTCCTTTTTACCTTTTGGAGACTTTTGTTGACATGCGCCCTTTTCTCTTTGGGTGTCGCATGTTAGGCTTTGAGTCTGAGATAGTTACTGAGGACGACCAGTTTGCTGACGTCGAGCTTGAGGCTTCTGCTGACGTTCAGTTTGAGGATACCGGAGACCTATCCTAGTCTCAGCCGGAGGCTTTTTCGTAGTTGCTGTTTGTTTTCCTAATTGCCACTGTTAGGTTTTTCGGTGCGTAGCACCTTATCTATGTCTTAGTTTCGGCCATGCTTGGGGCCTTTCTTTTCAGACTCTTGTACTTCATTTATGACTATATCTCTGGATGTTTTGAATAAAGATTGGATGTTTGTTTTGAATGTGGGTTAATTATTGTCTGCTTTCTAAATTATTATTATTGTAGTTTCATTGCAATACAAGAATCTACGAATGGATGAACACATAGACGCTTATCAGACTGTAGCATCACAGCTTCAAGTCGGAGCAAACCTCTTCGCATCTCGCCTTCCATACTTGGGAAGCGGGGTGTAACAGTCTAACTCCAAACTTTTTGACTGTATGAGGTGTGATAGGTGGAGGAGCAGCAGGCTCGGCCGCCCTTCAAGGGTATTGCTGCCATGAAGATGAAACTGTGGTTTTTTAAGTCTGACATTTCGGTGCCATAGCATGTGAGTGTGGTATGACGTGAATGGTGTAACACACAAAGGTGGCAAGCAATATGCTGATGCAATATGATCAACAACAAAAATTGTACGCATATTTTCCACAAATTGAAAGAAAGAAAATAAATTCGAGGAGCAAGGAAAGAGTATACCCAAACGAGTCAGATGATCTCATCCGTGTGATGGATCCAGTAGTTGTTTTCCCCGTGGGAGCTCCCCCAAGCTTGAATCCTTGATAGATCGTTACCCGGCAAGATTTGGTGTGAAAATTGAGGTTAGGGCTTGGTGGAGGAAGGGGATTGTGAGAGAAAGGAGAGGGATTTATGGGAGGATTGAGAGTGGGAGATGATTTTGGCGGAGAAGGAAGAATTTTGGGAGGTGGGAGTTGGGGATTTTAGAGGGCTAGTTTTTGAAATGGAGAAACGAAGGAAAGAAAATCAGTGTGGGGTCGGCTTTATGTCTGTCGATTTTGGGGCGCACGGCCGTGCTAACGTGAGCTACTGTGCGACTATCAGTCCACTTAATTCACATGGTCATGCAAAATTTCACATGGTAGTGTCCATTTTATGGATGTTATCTTTTCTCCTTCTCACGACCGTGAAAATAGGGCGCACAGCCATGCTGTTTTCCTGAAACTTAGGCCTCTCCTACAAGGAATTGGCACGGTCGTGCCATAAGTGTCACGGTCGTGTCCAATTTGTGTATCTTGCCTTTTTCATCGACACAACAATGCAGTTGAAGTTGCACGGTCATGCTGCTATTCTTGCTTCTAAGCTTCTATCTCCTGGGTTTTGTCGCGGCCGTACGTGCACTTACATGGATGTACAGAACTCCGGCACTTAAAAGTAATGGGATGTAGCTCTAAAAAATTTTGGGACTCTCTAAAAATTTTCTTGTAAATATAAATATAAATAATCAAAAATTAAAATCAAGATACTTGGTTGCCTCCCAAGAGCGCTTGTTTAATGTTGTTAGCTCGACGACCTTAAAAATTAACCATTGAGTATGGAGGGTTTCGAGAATGTCCCTATAGCGTATCCCAACTGCCAGAACGGTGGGATGCCGACTCCCTTAATTTAAGTGGGCTTTCCTTTGTGCTCATTCCCATCATCAAAGTTTCTTGGCGTTCAATATCTTAGATTCTTTCTCTCTTGAGTCTTGCTCTTAAGGTTCTTCCTCGATGGGGGGCTTGTAGTGGAATCATGGCATTTTCCTTTGCCCTTAGAGCCACCTTGCAAAAAATAAATGGAGTGAGTTAGTAGACGAGGCAAGCAAACATGTAAGAATCCAACAAAGAAAGAATTGAAATTTTTGGAAGTGGAGGAGTTTAGTTTAGGAGAATCTCCCTTTGTTGCCTTCGGCGTCGGTGCTTCTTTAAAATCTTTGTGCATGTCCTTCTTGCTCATGCTTGGTGTAACAACTTTGAAGAAATTGTCAGTTGTGGGAGATGGCTTAGTGCACTTGCAAAACTGGTAGTCCATCTTTTGACCCCCCCCCCAGCGCTAAAGGATATCTTTCAATGCTTAACATCGATGACTGCACCAGCGGTCACTAAAAATGTTCTTCCAAGCATATTGGGGTCCGGGCATCTTCATCCATCTCCATGAATTCAAAGTTAAATGGGATGGTCAAGTCTCCAACCTGCACCGGGACATCATGAAGCATGCTAACAGGGTGCTTGATGGAGTAATTGGCCAACTGAAGTGTGATCATGGTAGGCTCCGGGTCTTCCATTTCTAGCTTTCTACATATTGATAAAGGGATTAGTTTTACGCTAGCTCCTAAATCACATAACTCTCTACTGATGGGTATATCATTAACAATTCAAGGCACAGAGGAACTCCATGGATCTTCTAGCTTTGTGCGGAGCTTGTTTTGCTATATGACGCTACACTCCTCTGAATGCACGACGGTCGCTTCCTTCTTCCTCTTTAGCTAATCCTTTATGAATTTTTTGAAAGAACGGATCTCGATGAGCACATCTAAGAAGGGGATGGTCAGATTTAGCTGCTTCAATGTCTCAGAGAACTTGCCATACTTCTCTTTCAGTTAGCCTTGGAAAGCCTTTGCGGGAAGGGAACCCGTGGTACATAGACTCTAGATGGCTCAGCGGCGGGTTCTTCCTTCTTCTCATCATCATTTCCCCTACATGTAGATGGCTCATCTTCAGCATTAGTGGTGACAGGTGCATCCTGGAGCTTCCGCCCGCTCCTTAGCATCACGACATTCATCTGTGCCTGTGGATTTGATTCTGGTTGACCTGGCAGCTACCCTTGAGTTTTTGACATCGGGTTTATTTGTTGAGCAAGTTACGCCATTTAGGTCTCCAACACCTTGTTATGCATGGTGATGGTGTCTAACTTTGTGTTTATTTGTAGAATCGAAGTTTAAAAGGACTCATTTCTTTGGCCCTATACCGTGATGAAGCTTTCCATCATATTTTCAAGCCATGGTTTTTGTGGAGGCAGCTGTGACGCATCGGTTGGAAGCCTTGGTTGAAATCCCGGTGGCTGATTTTGCAGCTGTTGGTAGTTACCGCCTTGGTAGGAGAAGTTTAGATGATTCCGCCATCCTGGGTTATAAGTATTGGAATATTGATTTCCCAATGGCATTGGATTGTTGTAGAGGTCATTAAATTGTTCTAAGGGAAGGCCTTGAGTTTATGAGGACATATATTGACAATCGATGGATGAGTGTTCTTGAACTCCATATAGCTCACAATTTCCCATCGTAGCTGAAGAAGAGGAAGATGCTTTCACTTTGCTCCGGATATGGGCAATTTGTCCCTAGAATTCCCCCAGTGATAATTGTTAGAGGCCATTTCTTCAAGCAATTACTTCGCTACCTTAGGGGTCTTGTCATTATTGCGCTGACAAATGAGGCGTCTATAGATATCTTGACATCATGCTTCAACCCGTTGTAAATGTTGGATCTCCTGTCATACCAAATACACTAGAGGGGGTGAATAGTATATACCACGACAAATTTGCCAAATTAAAAATAACTAAAAATTGCAATAAGTGTGCAAAAGTAAATAACACAATCCAGAAAATAGCAAGCGCAAACACAGATTATCCTGATTCGGATCCTTGTGATCCTACTTCAGTCCTCTAACCTGTAGAAATTTTCAATCCAGTATAACACTTTCTCCCTGCAAGCAATCAACATACAAAGATGCCAACACTCCCTGTGTTGCAAACTTGTAGAATCTCTTCAACAAGAGATTCACCAAATAAAGAAAAGAAAGAGTATGAAACAATATCACATATTGCCTTGATAATGTAGGAATTATATCGCAAGGTTGGTGATGGAATCTCTAAGGTTCTTGGTATGAACTTGTCGTAGAACACACTTGGAAATTGGACTTTCCAAAGAGGAAGAATTTTTGCAGAGTTTCCTCCAAAAAGTATGAAAATCACTCTTTTAGAGTGTGAAAGACAAAACTTATGACAAGAGAGAAAGAGTGAATTTTGTGTGTTTTAGACAGGGGTATTGGGGTCTTTTATAGCCCAAAAAGTTAGTTTTCGAACGTTTAACAACTATCTAAAATTTTAAAAATTTCTTAGCAGTTTTACAAAAATTAGTCAACAATGAAAAGCTGGTCGACTAATTCTGCTGCCAGACTTGAATATGACTGTTGAGGTGTCTTTTGACGAAAATATTCTTAAAAAGTCACAAAAACTGACACAAACGGGTAGAAATTCTATCCTTTGGAAGATAGTTCTAACTGCATTTAATTAATTAAAAGTTAATTAATAAAAATAGTTAAAACAACGTTAATATAACTATTTGAAAAATTGTTTGGTAGACCAGGAAAATCTATTGGCCGACTAGGATCAAAAACTTAGGAAAGTTTATATAAATGATCCTTATGACTAGAAAATATGTTTTGACCAAAAATTATTATATTTTTCTTTAAAAAATAAGGAAAAAATTAATTGGTCGACCAGAGGAAAGTATCGGTCTGCTAATTTTTCTCTGGGTTGGTTTTTTGAAGAGGGACCCTAAAGAACTAAGATAGAGTATCATCAAGGCTTTTACATTCTAAATATATGCAATGATAAAAAGAAAAGTTACATCATATTTCACAAGATAAAGATTCATCTTTTGAGCTTCGTCTTGCTTTTTGATGCTTCATCTTGCAATGTATATGTTGACGTGATGATTGTCTTATCTGAAATGTTGAACTTTGAAGTCTGCATCGATAGAGTTAGTATATTCACTTATATAAATTGTTGTATCAACAAAAACTTTATGAGAAGAAAACTTTATGTTTCCAACTTTCTCCTCCTTTTTTTGATGATTACAATATATCTAAATGAAAAATGAAGTATATGTCTTATATGTGAAATATTTAAAGCTCCCCCTAAACACATGTTACATAGGAATATATTTGATATGACAAATGCATATGATTTATGTAAAAAATGAACTTTATTGTGCAAATGATGTATTGTTTTAGCGTGGTCATTAATATATCTCCCTATGTGTAGTATTTCTATAAAGTCCATATCTTCTCCCCCTTTTGAAATTATCAAAAATGGGGTTAAATTCGACCAGTTAGGATTTTAGTCGACTAAAAGAATGTCCTGGTCGGCTAAAAAGTTGCAGAAAACAGAATAATGAACTGAATACTAAAAAAGGAGGTACATTGAAAGTGCATTAAACTAATACATAGAAGGATCATTACATATATAAAAACAGAGAACAAACTAGTCGGCAAACAACAAACCAAAGCAAACAACAAACATCGAAACTAAGCATACAACACAATCGAACTTTAGTCGACCAACTGATTTTCTTGGTCGACCAGAAACGGAACAGAACCAAATCTAATAAGGCAGAGGAGGCCTAGGAGGTTGCTAAGAAATTGATGGAGAGTATTGAGCCCATTGTTCAAGATAGATTAAAATTTGGGCTTGAGTCCCTTGCATAGTGTCCACGATTGTATTCATTCGATAATATATATATATATATATATATATATATATATATATATATATATATATATATATATATATATATATATATATAAATGGCGAGTGATTTTCGGAGGGGCGATTCTCGTAAGGGGGATTCCGGCGGCCATGTTAGGGTTGCTGATGGGAACGTAAGAGATAACTCCAACCCCTTTTTGAAGGGCGGATTCACTGGTGACCCTCCGGAAGAGGGAGAGGGTGAATGGCAATTTGTTGGGAAGAAGAGAGCCGCTCGTATCGGTACTGAAGGTGGGCAAAATGGCAGTAGACTTGAGGGCAGAAGGTCGGCGGTCAGATCCTTCAGGCAGGGAGTTCGGCATACCTCAAATAGGTCCTACCCACCCCACAAGGGAGAGGCTACGCTGCTAGGGAGATCCAGGCCACTCTCCTTGATCACAGATGGTGCTGCGAGTAAGATGTTTGATAAAATGCCTCCAAGGCCAACTCCACCAATTGTGTTTAACCCATCTGTTGCCAAGTTAACTTGGTCAGATGTATGTTCCAACAGGCGTACTTATGGAGAATCTGTGGCCATGGCGCTGGTGCCGCCAAAAATTGGTGAGAATGGTCGTTTTGTTGCTCGGGTTCCGAATTCTCTATTGGAGAAGGGGGGTGAAAATTGGAAATTTACATTAGTGGGATATGTGTTGGGGGATGTACCGTTCTTTGGGCAAATTCAAGCTTGGGTTGAGCGGCTCTGGAAACCCAGGAAACGATTACAAATTTACAGCAAGGAGAACGGGTTTTTCTATTTTAGATTCGAGGATAGGGAGGACTGTGAGAGGATTCTTCACGGTGGACCTTGGCTATTTGATGGCCGTCTTGTTGTCCTTAAGCAATGGAGCCCATCACTTCAGCATGATCGGGATATATTGACCTCTGTCCCAGTATGGGTGCAGTTGCATGGAGTCCCGCTTAATATGTGGAATATTCCTGTGTTAAATATTCTTGCATCAGTTATTGGAACCCCGCTTTGCTTGGACCGCGCAACCGCAAAGCTAGAACGCATAACCTATGCGAGGTGCTTGGTTGAGGTGGATGCCAAGGCGGCCCTGCCTAAGGTCGTTGATGTGGAACTTGATGATGGAACTTTACTCACTATTGAGGTCAAGTATGAAGTAGAACCTCCGCGGTGCAATCATTGCGTCTGCTTTGGCCATTCAGATTTACAATGCCCTGTCCGACATACTTCTAATGCCCATAATGTTCAGAGTAAGGGCAAGGAGGCTATCCAGGTCCCTACTTCCAATGTCATAGTTGCTGAAATGGGACAGAGCTCTAATCCTGGGCTTGGTGATGGGGGTTCAGCTGCAATAGTTGGGGAAAAAAGCAATTTCTGCTCCTGGTCAATACGCAAGCTGGGGCATCTGCTAACAGTCATCCAATTGCTGAAACCGCAATGCCCAGTTGCGATTTCAGATACACCCATTGATACAAACACTGCAGTTAAAGGGGTTTCTTTATCTCAGCCTACCAAAGTTCAGCCAACGCCTAATGTGAATTGTGAAACACATTCTGCTGACCCTGATCCTCGGGTGGCTTTGCATCAACCTGGAGATTCACCCTCAAATCCCGGCCAAGTAAATTCTAACACTTATGAATCAACTGCTGCAATTTTGCCAGATGAGCCAACTTATGACAATCCCGAGTGGATAGAGGAGCGATGTAATATACTTGCGGAGGTTGCAGCTGCAAAACAAAACAAGGAGTGTCCATCAGTTATGTCACATTCTATGGCAACTCGGAAGAGTAGTAGACTGAAAGAAGTCAGTCAGGTTCGCCAATCTAATCCCCTTTGATAATGACAATTTTAATCTGGAATGCAAGAGGTTTAAACAATGCTGTGAGGCGTAGGGATCTCAGGGATTTGATTACTAAGATCAAACCCTCTGCAATTATTCTTCTTGAGACTAAACTTAAATCAGAGTTGATTACATCTAGGGCTTGTTTTCATAAAAGCTGGAAGACTTTTGACAATTTCAGTTTCCATAAAGGTGGCCGGGTCCTTATGGGTTTTGACCCTCTTGTTTGGCACATGAGTCTATTTTCGGCCTCCTCCCAACATATAACTGTTCGAGGGTGTAATGCTGGGGGCCTTGAGCTTGCCATCTCTGGCATATATGGTTGTAATTCTGCTTTGGAAAGAAAGGATTTGTGGAAGAATTTGGAGCACGATTCTAAGCATCTTAATCAAAAGGCTTGGTTGGTGGGGGGAGATTTCAATTGTGTGCTTTATCAAAAAGATAAAATTGGGGGGCGTCATCTGGATGCTAACATGCTTATTGACTTCAACATGTGTATCACTCAGTGTCGGTTACAAGACCTAAAGAGTGCTGGACAACGGATGAGCTGGAGTAATAACCGGATGGGCAAGGCGCGCATATCTGCTACTCTGGATCGCGTTCTATGCAATGAAGTATGGCTGGACAAGCTTCCTGATTCGCTCATCACTTATTTGGATCCTCGTACTAGTGACCATTCCCCGATGATTGTTAATCTCCATACTCAGGTACAATCTGACCCTAAGCCATTTAAATTTTTCAACCATTGGGTTCGCTTGCCAGGGTACCAAGATTTGCTTTTAGGCGCCTGGAATTCTAGAGTAAATGGGACCCGCATGTTCTCGCTTACTAATAAGCTTCGGCAACTCAAATATGAGCTTCGTGCCTGGGCTCGTTCTCAACAAGCTAATAGTTCCATTTCATGTTGCCGCACTCTTCTTGAGGAGGTCAGGGATAATGTAGCCTACAATTTTGATAGCAGCCTGCAATTGAAGGAAAAAGAACTATCAAACGAACTTGCTAATCTGTTGGCGCTAGAGGAAGAGATGTACATGCAGAAAAGTAGACAAGACTGGTTGAATTTGGGAGACAGGAACACCAAATTTTTCTACAGTTCAATGAGAGCCCGTCAATGCCATAATAATTTAATGCATCTGGTTGATGAGAATGGTATTCAAAGCAAATCATATGAGGATATTAAATCAGAGGCGGTCATTTTCTATGATGAACTTTACAATCAAACCAATTATTGGTCAGTGTTCCCTAATCTTGTTCCAAAAAAGAAATTGAAACATGCTACTGCCAGGTGGTTGGAAAGGGATGTTGTACCAGATGAAATTAAGGAGGCGGTCTTCCAAATGAATCCTAACAAAGCACCAGGGCCAGATGGTTTTAATGGATTTTTCTATCAACACAATTGGGATTTTATTGAATCTGATGTTGTTGGGGCTGTGCAATCATTCTTCAGATCGGGATGTCTGCTTCGTGAATGTAACCACACCTTCTTAACTTTGGTTCCCAAAGGTACAAATGCTAGCACATTGAGTGATTACAGACCGATTGCATGCTGTAATGTTGTCTATAAGATAATTAGCAAAGTCATGTGCAACAGGCTTAAAAAAATTATCCATGAATTGATCTCCCCTAATCAATTGGCATTCTTGCAAGGAAGACTTCTCTCTGATTGCACCCTCTTGGCCCATGAGCAGATCAGGGACTTCAGCAATCCAATGGGTTCTAGAGCATGCTTAAAACTGGATTTAAGAAAGGCATTTGATAGTGTGAATAGGGAGTTTGTCTATTATATGCTGCATCAAATGGGGTTCGGTTACACTTTCATTATTTGGATAAAAGAGTGCATATCGACGCCCTCTTACTCTGTGATGGTGAATGGTTCCCCTGTGGGGTTTTTTGAAGGTAACAGAGGCCTCAGGCAGGGAGACCCTCTTTCCCCCTATTTATTTGTTATAGTTATGGAATCTTTTTCTCTTCTCCTTGAAAAAGCCATACTTAAAGGTCGCATCCAACCTATGAGGCGCTCGGGAACTATTTCGCATCTTTTATTTGCAGATGATTTGCTGGTTTTCAGTAGAGCAAATTACAAATCATTTCAGGGGCTTCTGGATCTACTTGAGGTTTTTAAGAATTATACTGGGCTTGAAATTAACTGGGCCAAAAGTATGGCAATGTTCAGTAAGGGGACTAATAGCCCTGGGGCACTTGCAGAATTCATGGGTGTCAAACAGGGGAGCACTATCACCACTTACCTGGGACTTCCTTTATCTACCAAATACCCTAAAAGTTGCATGTATAGCAGGCTTATTGATAAGTGTCGGAAGCGCCTCAGTGGCTGGACTTCTTCTGCCCTCTCCATATCTGGTCGGATTGAGTTGGTGAGAACGGTGATTTATGGTATGATTACCTTTTGGTCCCAAGTTTACAAAATTCCGTCTACTGTATTGCGCACTCTAACCTCTTTGTGCAGAAGGTTTATATGGGGCAATAATAAAACTTGGGCTTGGAACGACTCTTGCAAGCCCAAGAATGAGGGAGGTATTGGCTTAAGACGGCTAAAGGACATGAACATTGCTTCTGGTATAAAGTTGACCTGGAGATTGTTGACTTCTAGAAGTCTATGGGCTGAGAACATGCGTAGAAGATACAAGGACATAAATGCTTTCTATGATGCGACGGGATCGGTTGTCCAATCAGGAACCTGGAAGTTCCTACTCAAATGCAGAGAGCATTCTCAAAAGCTAATACTGAGGAAAGTTGGGGATGGAAATGATACTCTATTCTGGCACGACAATTGGCTTCCTTGTGGGCCTCTTAGCAATCTTTTCTCCATCCCTAATGGTGCTAGTAGAAAGCGAGTTAGTGAGTACTGGGGGGGCTCTACTTGGATTGATGATGCGGCAATACAAGATGTAAAACCTTTGCTACAGCATGTGACTTTGAGTGGTGGAGCTGATTCTTGGGCCTGGAAACTAGGCACTGTTTTAAAGTTTAAGGATGTGTGGGATGCAGTGCGTACTAAATCTGAGCCATTCAAGTTCTATAAGCTTATTTGGCATAGCAAGCATGTACCTAAGATGTCGCTAACGCTTCTAAGAGCATTCAAATCCAAACTTCCCACCAAAGACCTACTGGAAACCTGGAGCCCACAATTCTCGACCACCTGCGTGCTGTGTTCGGATGGCATTGCCGAATCTTGTGACCATTTATTCTTCACCTGTACATACTCGAATTACATCTTACGGCGGGCACTTCTGAAGCTTGGCACTTTTGGTCCCCAGGTGCTTATACTCCATGATGTTGGCGAATTTCTTATGAGTAAATTTGGAAATAGGAAAGCGTTAGGGCGGCTTTCTAAAACTATCCTTGCAGCAATCGTGTGGCATTTGTGGCGAGAGCGAAACCGGCGGGTATTTGACAATATAGTGAAGCCTAAGACAATTCTCTTCGAGGATATTGCTGCAGACGTTAGAATCGCTCTTCGGGATGAAGATGGTGATGGTGAAGGGCTTGATACGGTAGAAGCATTCACAAATTGGGACATTTTGGATAATGGTTGAGCTCGAGTTGCTTTGTTGCTGTGTTATTTTGTCCTGTTTTGGATTACTCCATATGTTTCTGGCGTAATCTCTGTGTTATGGTTTGTGTGGGCTCATAGAATCTGGAAATGTTAGTTGTGGGTGACGACGCTTGTGTCCTCTCCCCTCTCTAGTATTCCCAGCTTATATGTACCACACTTTGTAAAAATTTGTACATTCAAATAAAATTTAGCTTACCTTTCAAAAAAAAAAAAAAAATATATATATATATATATATACTAGTCATTACACGTGCCCATAGGGCACGGTTTATTTAATGGCTGAGTTTTTCTCTCCCACAAATTTCAAGTTCCCCCAAATTTCAAGTTTTCCCACAAAATTTCAAGTTTCCCCCCAAATTTAAGTTTTCCCCCAAAATTTAAGTCCCCCCAAAATTGTCATTACCACCTAGGACAAACTTGCTACGTAGGACAAAGCTTTGTCCTAGTAGGAAAAGATTCAAAATCTTCATAGAACTGGAAAAAAATGGTCGGAAGGGGTGAGAGTAAAAAGTGTGGGTGGGTGAGTGGGGAGGGTCCATGGGCAAAAATACAAAAACCGGGGTTGTATGTGCAAAATTCCCCACCTCCTCTTTTATCCCTCAAAATCTCATCTCTTATATTTTCTCTTATCCAATTTCCCTGTTTTATATAATAGATATCCAAATTCTCTTATCCAATTTCTCATGTCCAAATTCTCTTATCAATTTCTCTTGATAACATCCGTCTTTTATATAATAGATATCTCTTATCCAATTTCTCTTGTCCAATATCTCTTATCCAATTTATCTTGATAACATCTCTCGTTTGTAATATAGATATCTCTTATCTAATTTCACTTGATAACATCACTCTTATCCAATTTCTATTGTCCAATATCTCTTATTCCATTTCTCTTGATAACATCCCTCTTTTATAATATAGATATCTCTTATCCAATTTATCTTGTCCAATATCTCTTATCCAATTTCTCTTGATAACATCCCTCTTTTATAATATAGATATCTCTTATCCAATTTCTCATGTCCAATATCTCTTATCCAATTTCTCTTGATAACATCCCTCTTTTATAATATAGACTAGTCATAACCCGTGCCCACGGGCACGGTTCATTTAAGATTTTCCCTCACGAAATCTTTGTTCCCCCAAAAATTATTTCCATGGCCAAAATTTAAAAGAACAAATTAGCGTAAAAATATTTAGCGGTACATGCGCCTTAGGCACAGAACAACAAATTCGGTGTGGACGCCTTTGGCGTGGAACAACAATTTGGTTTAGAACAACAATTTCGGTGCGGAACAATAAATTAGCGTAAAATATTTAGCAGGCGCCTTCGGCCTTGAAAATGATCAATTTCAGACTATCTGTATTCTTTAAGACAGGTACATTATATATATGCTTTTTTTCTTCAAATTAATGGCTTTAAATAGTTTAGCCAAAACTGGAAAGTGTGTAAAATTTAAGAACTTTTAACTTATCTTATACTCTATCTTGGACAATGTTTTGCTTGCTGTTGAACATCTTAGAGTTTCTTCTGACTCTCTCCAGGACACTTGCTATGCCTGTTTGACATGTTTCGTAATTGCCAATATACCATTTGTACTATCACACTTCAATGTTGACTTTAGGCTTGTCCCACGATGAATAATGTAGCACCTATGAAAGACAACTCTATTTCAGCCATGTTTCTTGATTAAATATGTGAATAATGAGTGAGATGCTAAGTTTGTTAACTTCAAATTGCTATTTTAAAACATGTATAGCTATATGAACTTCTAAAATGTAAATTTACTCCATTAAAAATGCCGCATCTATGACTAATTGCTTGGTTAACAATGTTTGTGGAAGATATAGCATGAGATTTATGAATAGTAAATTTGCCCACATATATGTCCATAAAGATATCATATAATTAAATAGTCAACATCCTTGTCCTCTCTCTCTTTTTCTCTCAACTTTACGTATCTTCATTCTCTTGTCATTGTTAGCATGAAGGCCATTTCTGGAGCCCTGGCAGTCATTTCTTGCTTGCTCCTTGTTCTGCGCATGCCATGCTTTCCATCATCTCCACCCTTCGAAAGGACTCTGTTAGAAAAAGCATCCAACCGAGAAGACAACTTCAACCTTTGGATTCGGACTACTATAATAACCTGAATGGTGCTCTTCCAGCAGCTAAGAAGCCCGCGAAAGCTGCCACTGCAGAGTTAAGGAAGGTACCTGGAAGAACCCCAAATCCAAATCAGAATTGGCTGGGGAATCTCATTCCATGTTTTGTAGCAAATGCCATATAAATTTTTTTTAAGTAATTGCGACTAAAGGGGGAGATGGGACATTGGCTCATACATTCTATCGTTTTGTCATTGAGCTTGCTATATTGAAAGGAATATGGTGGTTAGTTTGTATTGCTAAAGAGACTGAATAAATTATGCTAGAATTATCTAGTTACTTTCCATGTTCTATTCTTAACTATATTCAATCATCGTTTCAATGGATATTGTTAGATTAAAATAATTATAATCCATATTTCTTCTCGCCTTCTTAGTATCAAGCTCTAGTTACATGAAATCAAATAATGTTATTTTTCGCTCAGAATTTGAGACCATCTTAAATGGAGTTTTTAAATCATCAGTTTCGTCATAGAGCTATTCAATAACTCATATATAGGATGGATATAAGAAAAAAATTCACATCATTTAGTTATTTTTTTCAATCATGTAGCAAACTGTCATTAATAAATCCATCCCTTTTAAATGATGTAGAATTATCTACACTACTGCAAAAAGTTGGAGGCAATTCTAAGTCGAACAAAAGTAGTTAATCAATGTATGTTGCAAATTGAGTCAAATGACATACTCAATCTCACAATATGTTTCAGTGAGTTGAGATAAATATTCTGATAATGTGAATAGGCAAATCAGTGCATTACGTGCAATGTCATGTTACAAAGTTGTTGCATGCAATGCTTGAAGATGGGCTTTTAAGTATATAAACCTGGAAGCTCCCATATTTTGAATTTGTTGCATATTGCTGATTTCATTAGTGCATATTGCTGATTTATAGACATGGGACATATGAAATCAAATATGAAGCTGGTTGCAAATATGATGCAATATGCACTGAATTCTTTCACTGCATATGAAATCAATATGCACTGATTTATCGACTTGGGACATATGAAATCAGTACATATTTAAAGTCTTTATGTTTCATATGCATATTGATTTGGGACTTAATGCTGATTTCATTAGTGCATATTGCTGATTTTTGAATTGGGACATGAATTAGTGCAAAACATATGAATTTTTGAATTGTTTGCATATTGCTGATTTCATTAGTGCATATTGCTGTTTTATAGACTTGGGACATATGAAATCAAATATGAAGCTGGTTTCAAATATGAAGCAATATGCACTGAATTCTTTCACTGCATATGAAATCAATTCTTTCTGATTCATATGCATATTGACTTAGGACTTAATGCTATTAAAGATTAGAAAATACATTGGGTAGCTACATGTTAGTCCTGAGTAGAGAGACTCCCCCACCTATAAGCATCTGGAACATCAACATATAAACTTGCAAATATAAACATGAACCCTAATCCGAGAGCTACTGAATTTTTTGATAAAAGAAGTATAGTTTGATTACCTGAAGTACCGTAAGATTTATAACATTCTTCTCTTGATGCCATCCACCTGGAATTTCAAAAGCTAGAGCAACATGTGTTTTATGTTTCCAAGAAGAGCATAAGCAAAAATAAGTTTACAGTAAATTATCCACAAAATCTAAGAGATGGAGATGATAATGAAATAGGTCTTCATATATCTGAATCTGCTTGGCAACGATAGTCACCTCCCACGTATATAGACTTTGGCTCCAAAGGACTGGGCCCATTGGGAAGGTCCGATAGAAGTGGCTCAGCAATTGATACAACAAACAATGACGATTAAGACCAAATCAAAAAAAACAAAAAGCTTTAGCCAAATTGCTATTGAGGGAACCTTAAAAACTTACTTGAGATACAACAAACACCAACGATTCAAAAACAGAGAGCTTTAGTCCAAATCAAAAAAAACAAAACCTGAAAAAACAGAAAAAAAATCCAACGATTCAACGATTATATGAAATACAGGTTCTATGCAAGCTACAAAGAACAGAACCTCAATTAACATTATATGAAAAACTGCATGAATTAACTGGTTTGCAGATAATGCATTGTTTCATTTGAGTATGTATTTCATCTGAAAACCTGTTAATTAACGTCAGAAAACCTGTATTTCAATTAGCAGTTTTGAGGTTCAATGAAAATGCTAATTGAGGTTCTATGAAATATAAGAGCAAGAGATATTTTTGAGGTTATATGAAAAGGCTAATTGAGGTTCAATGAAATATGAGAGAAAGAGATATTTTTTAGGTTCTATGCAAAGGCTAATGGAGGTTCTATGAAATATGAGAGCAAGAGATATCTCTTGATCTATGAAATGCAGGTTCTATGAACTACATTTTTGAGCTTCTATGAAATAACCTGTATTTCAATTATCATCTGAATATGCTAATTGAGGTTCTATGAACTAACAGGTACTACGAAATGCTTGAATTAACAGGTTCTATGAAATGTTCATTTCATCGACTTCTAAAATTTGCATTTCATCAACATATTGTTTGAGAGCCTTTCATATTTTTTTTCTTCATATTGTTAACATTCCAAGACATAAAAAATGTAAACTTGATTACATGCACAATTTCACTTTATTACACTCACAAAACATCCCCAACATATGTTTAGAAAGGTTTTTTCATAAAAATTGCATTCCAAGACTTTTTTCATAAAAAACAATGTTTAGACAGGCACATAACTATGAACTGAAATAAACAGGCACATAAAAATTACATGCATTGCAAAAAATAAAGAAGCATAAAAATTTTATTTATACATAAAAACTATGCATAATGAATAATACATGATGTATCATGCATAAAAATAATGCATTAAGCACATTGTCATTCATTAGAAATTACATGCTCATAAATTTTTTCGGTGTCTTTCTCATTCCCCCACAACAGGAATATAGAAGTTAACTTGCATAATGCATAAAACTGTTAAAGTTTGTTAAAATTGTGCATGTATTAATTAACTTGCATAAGTTATGAGGTTGAGGAAACATTGCAACTTCACAATAATGCAGGTTTCAGAAAAACATAAATTAACAACACAGCGTTTAACATCCTGTATTATGCATAATGCATAATTTAACAACACCGTACCTGCAAACAAAAAAGTGCACCCAAGCAAACACTGGATGTGCCGTAATATGCAACTCATTTATTTAACTGGATGATACTTCAAATTAAGTAACAGGTTGTTTAGTCAAGCTCGACATATACATAAAGCCAGTGTAAATTGCACATATCAGTAAAACCAGTGTAAATTGCACATATACATAAAGCCAATGTAAAATGGTTGCGGACCGATGAGCCCCCAGATGACAGACATGATGTAGAAGACCTGGTCACCGGGGTAAGTCCACTCGGGCAGCAGCTCAGGGCTGCAGATGTTCTCGACGGTCGTAAGCAGATACCATCTGATCGCAAAGTACACAGTGGATGCAACAGTCGTTCTTACTAACTGACAGGTTATGCGACAAAAAATTGCACATATTAGTAAAACCATACACAGAGCATATCAATAATCTATGACTCGAATAATGAAAATGTCTGTTCGTGAAAAAAAAGAAGAGGGTTACCAGGGCAAAGAACATCGATTTTGGGGGGATCTTCATGTAGTGTCCAAGCTTGAAGTCTGAAAGAAGCACGATCACCCGACATGCTAATGTAGCCATAAGTCTTGAATGTCACATTGGCCAAAGGCTTTCCTGGCAGTAGATATCTAATGATGATCTTTATGATGACATTGAGCCCAGGTTACTGATTTGTCGTCGCCATAATCAGCAATGTGGAAAAATGAATCACATGATCCTTTTTAGGGTTGAAAATTGGATTTAAACAAGCATCAACATAATCAAGAAAGTCAATTGCAAACAACCAAAAAGCAGTGCTTTACAATTCCATGACGAATTTCAAAACTACCAGAAATTTCAACTCTACATAAATCTCGAAAATTGAATTCAATAATGAATTGTAAACCCAACATGGAATAGTTTTTAATTGATGAATAAATTGATTTGAGAGATCAGTAGTTGACTCAATACTACAAAAGAAACTGTCTCTTTAACAGTTGAGTAAGCAGGCATCCACATAGAAAACTCAGAAGTCTAGCTTGTACTAACAACATCGGCAATTTTGATGTGGAAATCAAATAAGTATTCATCCTTATGATCACATTGATCTGAGAGATATAATTTATTGCAATTACGATGGGGATGGAGACTAATTAATTGTATTAGTGCATGTTACATTGTTAAATGAGCCGAGCATTTCTAGGCCTTGGGAGGCTGCGATTTTACAAAGAACTCAAAGCCGTGACCAAATTCTGAAACTCTCAGCTCAGAGCACAATTTTGGGGGGATCTTCATGTAGTGTCCAAGCTTGAAGTTTGAAAGAAGCGTGATTGTTTGCGACATGCTAATGTAGCCATAGGTCTTGAATGTCACATTGGCCAAAGGCTTTCCTGGCAGTAGATATCCAATGATGAACTCTGTGATGACATTGAGCCCGGATGGCCAAAGGCTTTCCTAGCAGTAGTATCTCTAGCTGCTGTTTGCCAAAACTTCACCAGATCAACCATATATAAAGTACTGGTGGAAATTGAAAAGATTAGATATTATACTACTAAGTTCAATTCAATAGACATCAAGCAGCTAACTACCTTATATGATATGGTCTTCCTCGTAAATGATCCTTCCAAAAGCCCTTACATAGCACATACATGACCATATTAAAACACAACAGATAATAACTATGCCCCACAATAATGAAAAGGTTTGAATGCATTCTTAATAGAAAATTTGAAAAACTTAATGATGAAACGAAAAAGGGAACTTACTTGTCTCCAGAAACGATATCCATCCATATCCCTGTTGTTGTCACAAAAGGGAATGTATGCAAGGGGCTTTCCTTGTATATCCATGTCATACAGTTCTCCCATGTCTGAGCTTATGACTTGGTCCCATTAACAAATATTACCTGCGTACAAATATCATACGATGATCAAATAGCATTGAAACTATCAGGCTTAGTGGATCTTCTTGTTCCACCGGAAAGAACCATCAAGATAAAATAACAACGAAAAATTTAAGCGAAAGCATTTTATCTGTATAATAACAGTAATGTACCTTCTCAAGGGAAAGAGGTAACATAACATCAAGAAATAGCATTTCATAAGCCCAGATTATTCGATGTTTTTCCTTCTGTTTATGCAACCATGTCAGCCACTTGTAGGTGATTAGCTGATACTCAAATCCATACTCTTCTTCTATGTGAGGTATGACATCCTGCACAAACTATAAAATATATCAAGTGAGATGGACTAAGAATTCTAAAGATGGAAAAATAAGGATATAATGTATTCTAAAGATGGAAACATAAGGATATAATGTATCTTGAAGTGAGGGGAAAGGTAGTATTTTATGAACCAAAATTTTTCTAGTCTTCGAGTGTTCTTAAGAACGGTTAGTACCATGATTTTCAGAAAATGTTCATAACTTTGGTCATATTTTTGTTATTTGTTAACATGATACTTACTTGATTAAAACAAAAGATTCATGGAATAAGTCTCATCAAACTCTTATCATAAAGAATAGTAATTTTCAGGTATACATTCAAGTAAATTTTTGAGTCGTTAAATTGTAAAAATTATAATGTAGGAAATCAAGCAAAAATAAAGCGTTTGTTATATTTACCGGAACCGCAGCCTATTTCAGATCCTCTCCCCCGACAGTAACTATCATGGGCAGTCGTCTCGTGTAGTAAATATCTATGTATCTTCTTTTACTCGGTGATCTTGCTTCATGTGAAACCCTAACCTCAACAGGTAGCATTTCAGGAACATTATACACATTCTTCACAAATGCATCCCACTCTTTTTGAAAGGCTACAATGTTTTATGGAATACGCTAAATATCACCTCAAATGGAAAAAAATTCTTTATGAATGTAAATCTTTAAAAAAAAACTAAACTTGTGTATATAAAATCAGCTGGCTCACTGACCATTGTGCTACTTGGAGGTGCAACTTCCTCAAACGTGTTATCTTCAACTTTCAGCCTGCACAAAATCGTTACAGAATACACAAACCTTGCATATTATCAAAATTTCAGTCATAAAATATTAAATTAGACCATGGCTTTCTATGTTACGTACTCCTCGTGCTCAACAACAATGGGCTTTCGGGGCATGAGTATATTCATGAGCCATGAGCAGTAAGTATATACAATTTAAGCCGTGCTCAACAACAATGGGCTTTTGTGGCATGAGTATATTCGTGAGCCATGAGCCGTAAGTATATACAATCTAATCCAATCCAATCCAATTAAATCATAAGCCTTGTAATCAAAGAGTCGTGGACACATGAATATATACAAAGATCCGTGAATTTCTTTTCACCACCAAATACTTTCAACCGTTTCTCTTAGAAATAATTTCAAAAAAAGAAAACAATGCCTGAAATAACACTACGTCAAATATTCAAAACACGGGATTATCAAAAGAAAACAATGCCTCAAAGAAAAAGAAAGAAAACAGTGCTTACACCTTACCCATTTTCGGTTAACGCATACTCATTGGTGTGGTGACTCGATGCCATGCTCAGTTGAGTTCTTTTAAAGAAACTCAAATCTATCAAAAAAAAGAAATAGATGTAAGCAAAATTAAATGGTTTTGTGCATGCAATGTTATTATGTCCATTCAAGTGACCAAATTAATGTCCACAGTACATATTGTTCATCTAAATATGTTCAAAATCAAAATTTGTTTTTCGCTTAGAAAATATTTCAAACCTGATGTGTAAATTGGGCACCTTCAATATGTCTTGTGTATCTCGTCTAATGGTCTTCCGACTGACAAAGTGGAAAAGGCAAAGCATGCAACTACAGATTAATAAATTAACCAAAAATAAAAGAATGCAAGCACTTTGCTCAAGTCAAGGCTTTCATTGCAAGATCTCAGACTCTATGGTAAAGACTGGTTCCAGGACTTCTAGTGTGCTTACAAAGTGAACAAACCTAAATAGAATAATTCATTTCGATATCAATTACTTGAACACAATCAATTATGGCTATAAAAAACAAAGAGAAGACATTTAGACAGTACCCTTGGTGAACCAGAATGAATCAGTTGTAGGGTCAGGTCCAAGAGTAAAAGAATATCCTCCCTTTGCAATCTGATCATGGGCAGTATTCAGTTGGTCAAGGAAAGGGTTTAATAATCCATAAGCAAGATTTTGTCTTCCCATCTGCTATGATCACCAAATCACACCTAATAACAAATCAATAGTCAATCATAAACTTCTAGCTGAAACCAATCCAGCAGTAATTGATAATACCAAGCTTGCAACATGCCACAACAAATAGTGCAGCTAATTTTTGAATTAATATGACAATCTTCCCTCTAAATGAATGACTCCCAAAATATTAATAAAAACTACCATCTTGCAGAAAAAAGAGATAATCAATCAATAATCTAAAACGTTAACACGGTGATGTCCACTGAAGATCTAGTTTTGGTCATTGAGATAGAGTGAAAATGGTACCAAAGAATCCAACTTTGTCATAAGATAATGACAATTAATCAGCACCACCATGCTGGCATGCTCTTCATCAGTATACCTCCCCTATAAATGAAAAACATAATAATTAATGCTAACAATGCATAGCAAAAACCAAATTTTGTTTAAAACGCCATGCTCATACCTACACATACCCCTCCCACTCTCCCCTGCGTTTCTGCTGTTGCAGAGAAGAGATCAGACTGCTCTCTTCTCTGTATTTCAATGATTTTTGGACTTTTATGTAATTCATATATACGAAAAAGAAATTCTTGCCTCTGAGGAAATTTAGTTATAAGAATATAAAGTCAATAAGATTCAGTTACATATCCATTATTCAAGTTGTACAACAAACTAAGATGATGACATTTTAAGATATTGAAATTAAAAAAGGGAAGCATCCAACACACAAATGATCAACTAATGCTACTACCTTGTTCCATCTCAAACTTTGGATATATAGTAGCTCAATCATGTTCCAGGATATATAGTTTTAACATTCGCTTAATTAAAAAAACTGAAGATTGATGAAAAACTTCAAAAAATCAAAACATAGTTGGAAATGCTAACAAACAGAAGAAACCCATTATATAAAGAAGCTCAATTATATGAAATAAGTGATCCATTTGATGCTAATGAAGATATCCTGAAACTTAAAATGAAGAAACCCATTATATAAAGTTCAAGGAAATTCCGGGTTATTTTTAATATGCAAAGTTCAAGGATATTCCAGGATAGCTCAAGGATAAACCCATTATATCTGAAATAAGTGATCCATTATATATACCCCTCACCATGTTGCACGGATACGGACACACCATCACATGGACGACACAACATGACATATGACACTTATGCAAATTCTAAAGAGTACTAAAAATAGGAGTAGCATGAGGGATACATTTATCCGATATTGAGTGCCTGACATATGCTTGACATTATACAGTTTCAATGTTAAAGTGTTCTTGTTACCCTAGCTGCATTATGATTCATTAATGCAACCCATTGTTTTAGAATAATGTTGACAGATTATTTCAACCGTTCTAATTTCATCCTTTTCTTTGGACCATTTTATTGTCCAAATAAATTATATCTGTTTTCCCACTTGGCATATATGTTAACAATGTTAGCCGGATGTTAGTTGTGAAATTATAAAATCATACAGCTAACGATGTTCAAGTTGGAAACATTCCCAAAGATATAACTCTAGGATATAATCAGATTGTATAGATGTAATACATTGATATATTTTCATATATGCATATGGGATAAAAAGATAGAGAGAACATTGATAGTTTATCAATGTTCTCTAGACCTTCAGCTGAGGTGCTCGAGATTGTATTATTTTGTAAGGACCAAAGGATTAATACATGTGGGTTTATAGTTCTTACGATCTTGGAACCGCGGAAGCAGCAGATGGCCTCATCGTTGTGGAAGCTCCTATTGTGGGTACCAACGCTCTTAGGAGGGGAAGAGCTAGTGTTTGGGGAGCCTTGAGTAGGTGGAATCCGAACCCTGCCAAACCCCGATGAAATCAGATTGCCTAGTGTAAATAAAATAATTCAAGCTAATATTAGTTGATAATAAACTAAGTGCACCTAAACAAAAAACAGCAAATAAAAAATTCATAAAATGACATATGAGAGAATTTCGTAAAGTTACAGCTTCCCATTAAAAAAATTCCAACTTCAAGAGGTGTTTCTGTTAATTTCATATTTCAGGCGTATTTATCATGCACACTTGCCATAGAACATGAGGTGTTAGTGGAATTTACCTAAGTCCAAATATTAAATCTAAAACAAAATCTATCCAAAGAGGGGGAGCAGCAGGATATTTATGATGTAAGACTCTAGTTGCCATACCTGACACTCATAAACCCCTAGAGCCTCATGGCTGCCAGCTAGGAAACTGCCCATCATGACAGTGGAGGCTCCCAGTACCAAAGCTATAACAATATGTCCAGAATTACTGATCCCATCATCAGTAATTAAAGGAACACCATAATCGTTAGCCAAAGAAGCAACCTTGTATACTACTGAAGCCTATATCAATGAAAATAATGACACAAAATGAGAACACACACAAATGAACAAACTGAAATAAAATAAATTGAAATAATGCTATACCCAATAATACAATAAAATTACAGTCACAATTGAAATAAAATAAAACAATTATCTTAATCGGAACACCAGATTTACTACCATGAAAATATCGCATATCAGAGATTGAAGACATTTATGAAGAATTTTGTAAAAAACCCATTTTGAAACTGCTCACCTTCTTATTTTCTTCATTTATGCTCACATTGTTCCATTTGAAACCACAGACATCAGCTGTACAGATATATGACATTGCATACATTGGCATCAAAGGAACTTCTGCAAGAGAGCACGCGATAAAATTTGCTTGCAGTGACAGGTTCCCATGCGAAGACATACATCTAGAGTATGTTCAGTTGTCTTTAGATTCTAGAGGGGATCCAGCTGCATTTTGTTGGAGGGCATCGGGTTTCAGTTCAGGCGTCGTGTATCTCCCTTCTTGTCTTTTAGGCCCTGATACTCTCATTTGATACTCTCATGAGACAGAAGATCATCACTGACATGACACTTCGTTCCATGTTGAGATGAATATTCACACCTCAATAGCTCTGCTTCTGAAAGCTGTTTGTCATGTAAATAGCCACAATTCCATCACAATATGATTAGTTCTTCAAAGATTGTGATTCCAAAACAATATGATTAGTTCTTCAAAGATTCCGAGTCATGGTTTCTGTTTTTTTCTGATTATGCAAGAATTGGAGACATATACCAAGCAAAATGTCTGCCATTTATATCACAGATCAACCAAGCCTCAACAAATTTGAACTCTGTCATTTCCAATTTGTGTTCGAGTCCTCCACAAACAACCATGTAGCTTGGATCAACATCTTGAAAGAACATAATATTACTGATAAATATAAAATTTACCTGAATATGAGCAAAAATGCATAAATTTTTCCTACCGCATTTGTTTTTCATCCGTACCATCATAATATATGCACCATTGCGAGCTGCTTTCCAAAATTTTTAATCAATTTTCTAATTTTTCAGAAAATTGCATGCCACAAACTGAGAGCCATTCCAATCCAATATTTCAATATATGTTCATTGTGAGACAGATGCATGTTCTTGATACAATAATGGATATACATCAAGCAACATCAGCTACTCCCTCCATTCAAGATATCAACTCAGAATTAGAGCAACTCATTTGTGCATATATGTTTGATACCATATATTTTATTTACCATTGGCGCATGCTGGATAAAAAGATATTAAAAATCATAAATCCATATATCCCGGATACCATATATATTGTATATCATAATCGCATTTGTGCATATATGTTGGATACCATATATTCTATTTATTATTGGAGCATGCTGGATAAAAGGATACTAAAGATGTCTAAATATTTAAGCATACTCGATAAATCTAGCATATGAATTTTTATTTTTTTATTTGTGAAAAAGATGTCTAAATGGAATAAGATGCTTAGACAACAATAAACCAAATTCAACATATTTCTCTTATGGAATAAGATGCTAAAACAATCCACATATCCAGCATATATGGTATACTATGTAAATCCAGCATAACAAACATACATTTAGACATCATAAACCTGGTATAATCCAGCATTTGCGCATGCTGAATTTTTTTATTTATCTAGCATATATGGATTTATCACGCATATATGGTATACATGAAATATGGATTTATCCCGTAATTATGGGCTTACGTTCCTATTCTAATTTTATAAACTTCTATTCAATAGCATTGGCAAGCTCATTACTACAATTGACATGAAAAATTAAATCAGTAGGAAATTTGGTTCCAAAAGGAAAGAGATGTTATATTATCTACAACATTTGTTCCAATAATCAAAACTATAATTCCTTTTGAACTTCAAATACCAAAGAAGAATCATATTTAATATATTAACCTCTATGACTGAAAATCTTTTTCGACTTGCTTTTTGCAACCTCCAAATTCATTAAGATCCCCAAATCCTTATTCAACAAAGAAAAAACACAATTAATGTAATCTAAAAGTAAGAACAACTAAAATAATTATGGTCAAACCTTTAGTGTGTGTGCGCACGTGTAATATCATACTTCAAATTTTAGAGTTTTGGGCTTGTAAAAGGATGTTGAGGATGGAAAAAAAATCTCACCTTTGAGCTTGCGAATTGCAGATCAAGAGCGCTCCTCCCAGTACGATGAAGTGCAGCACTCAATTAACCGATCTCACGCTGACCATGGAAAAGAGCAATTTCCAAAATTTAACCAGTAAACATAAAGAATCAACAGATCTCACGCCTAAATGAACAAATACCATCAAGTATCTAAATCCCTTACTTGCAGGTACAATCCAATCCATAGAGCAAGAGGGCAACTGCGGGCGAGTTCCTAAAGTCGTCAACGTTGAGGAACATGAGCTCTACTTGGAAGATGACATCCGGCCTGCAACATGGACTTGGAAGATGACAGCCGGCCTAACATTGGAAAGAGGAGGGCCGTACCAAATGGTGATTACAACTTAGGTTTTGAGGGTTCGACTAAAATGGTGATTACAACAAATAAAACACAGATTCATTCAGATTCAAGCAAAACAAAGGAAAGAGGAAGGCCGTACCAGATGCACTGCTAACTTAGGGTTTGAGGGTTTGCGTGATCCAGAGTTGAGGAGGGTTTGAGGGTTCGAGGGTTCGAGGGCCGTACCAAATTGAGGTTGTGAGTGATTCAGGGTTGATGGGTTGAGGATGAAGACGCTGGAGGGCTGGGGTTTGAGGATGAAGACGCTGGAGGTCTGTGCGTCCCCCTCATTTTGAGTTCCCCCCAATTTTACACGTCTTTTGGAGAACGCGATTTGAAAATTTTTGAATTTTTCTCTCATTCTCTTGCCTGTGGGACCCATGTGCGTACTTGGCTTCTTAGTGACTGGGACAAACAAAATATGACTGGACATATGACTGGGACAAAATTCAAAAAAGGTTGTGTTTTATAGAATAGATATCTCTTATACAATTTCTCTTTTCCAATATCTCTTATCCAATTTCTCTTGATAACATCCCTCTTTTATAATATAGATATCTCTTATCCAATTTATCTTGTCCAATATCTCTTATCCAATTTCTCTTGATAACATCCCTCTTTTATAATATAGATATCTCTTATCCAATTTCTCATGTCCAATATCTCTTATCCAATTTCTCTCGATAACATCCCTCTTTTATAATATAGATATCTCTTATCCAATTTCTCATGACCAATATCTCTTATCCAATTTCTCTTGATAACATCACTCCTTTATAATATAGATATCTCTTATCCAATTTCTCTTGATAACATCCCTCTCTTATATTATAGATATCTCTTATCCAATTTCTCTTGTCCAATATCTCTTATCCAATTTCTCTTGATAACATCCCTTTTTTATAATATAGATCTCTCTTATCAAATTTCTCATGTCCAATATCTCTTATCCAATTTCTCTTGATAACATCCCTCCTTTATAATAAAGATATCTCTTATCCAATTTCTCATATCCAATATCTCTTATCCAATTTCTCTTGATAAGATCCCTCTTTTATAATATAGATATATATATATATATATAATTATACCTAGCGGATTGGTCGAGCAGAACTTTGTGCTAATCGACTAATAAAAATATGAAATAATTTAGAAAAATCCAGAAAAAATATATAATGATAATTATATAACATTTAATAGTAATATAACATTAAAACTCCGATTAACTAATATTACCAAGTTATCTTCTAAGTCTAAGAAATGTTTCTTCTTTTAGTGGCATAGTTAATATATCTGCTATTTGATCTTTAGTAGCTATATATTTTAAAATAATATAACCATTTTGGACGTGATCGTCTAAAAAATGATGACGTGTACTGGATTTTTAGATTAATTGATTGCACTAGTGTTATCACACATAATAGGGCATGTGTTACACTTAATGACATAATCCAAAATGATTTGTTTCATCCATAAAATCTGTGCACATGCTAAACTTGCAGCAATTTACTCTGCTTCTGTGGTTGATAAAGAAACTTAATTTTGTTACTTACTAAACCAAGAGACTAATGATTGACCTACAAAGTGACAAGTTCCACTTGTACTTTTGCAATCAGATTTGCATCCCGTAAAATCTACATCACTATCAGACATTAAATCAAAGGAATTTGATTTTGAATAAAATAGACCAAAATTAGATGTATGTTTAATATACCTATTTATCCTTTTAACAGCGTCAAATGTGATACCTTAGGATCAGAATTATATCTAGCGCATAAACATATAGAAAACATAAAATCTGGCCTACTAGCAGTAAGGTAAAGTAATGATCTGATCATACCTTGATACAGTCGTTAATCAACATTTTTACCAGTAATATCTTTGTCAAGAGTTGATGATGTACCCATTGGAGTATGTTTTGTTGCAGAATTCTCAAGTTCAAATCGTTTGATGAGCTCATTTGTATATTTATTCTGATGAATAATTATACCTACCTTTATTTGTTTAATTTGAAGTCCAAGGAAATAGGTAAGTTCACCCATGTGACTCATATTGAATTCATTCGGCATTTCCTTAAAAAATTCTTGACATAAAATATCATTCGTAGAACCAAATATTATATCAACAACATATATTTGAATGATTATAACAACCGAATCTATATATTTGGTAAATAAAGTAGAATCTATCTTTCCAATAGAATAACCAGATTTAATTAGAAAATTCTTTAAGTCTTTCATACCAAACATGTGGTGCTTGTTTTAAACCATATAATGCTTTCTTTAACTTGAAAACATGATTTTCTAAAGTTTTATGTTGAAATCCAGGTGTTTGTTCTACATAGACTTATTCCTTAATAATACCATTTAGAAATGCGCTTTTTGCATCCATTTGATATAACTTAAAGTCTTTATAGCAAGCGTATGCTAGTAACATTTTAATAGATTCTAATCGTACAACTGGTGCATACATCTCATCATATCATATACCTTCTTCTTGGTTATACCCTTATGCAACTAATCTGGTCTTATTTCTAACTACCTGACGAGATTCCTCTAATTTATTCTTAAATACTCATTTAGTTCATATAACACGATGATCTGAAGGTCTTGGTACTAATTCCCATACATCATTCCTTTTGAATTGATTTAGTTATTCCTGCATTGCTATTATCCGTGAACTATCTTTACATGCTTCATTAACATTCTTCGGTTCAATGGATAAAATAAATGCACAATGAATCATTTGTTCTATTTCTGATCTAGTTCTTAAACCATCAGTTATATCTCCATTAACTAAATCATGTGGATGGTTAGATACTTCAACAAATGTCTTAGGAAGACTTGTTTCAGGGATGGAATTAATAGTATCATCATTGTCATCTACCTTAACATTTTCTAGTAAATTAGTGATATGTATTGAATCATCTTCTTCTATAGGAATGTTAGAAGAATAATTTTCATAACATAAAGTGATTCTTCAATACATAGGGTTCTTTTATTATAAATCCTATAGGCTTTACTACGTATACAAAAACCTACAAATATACATTGAACAGATTTTGATTCAAACTTATCTAATGCATCCTTAGTATTAAAAATAAAATATTAACTACCGAAAACTTCAAAATAGGATGTGGTATTCTATCATAGAATAATTCAAACATGTTTTATTAAGTTGTGATCTTACCAAAATTCTATTTAATACATAACATGCAGTTGCAACAGCTTCTGTCCAAAAATATTTTGGAAAGACACAATCACATAACATGATTCTAACACATTCTTATAAAGTTCTAGTTTTCCTTTCAACTGCACTATTTTGTGCTGCAGCTCTGGGAAAAGAAAAATTATATGTTATGCCATGTTTATCACAAAATTTTGTAAATAATTTATTTTCGAATTATCCACCATGATCACTACGAATAGTAATAATGGAGGAAGATTTTAACTTTTGAATTCTTTTACAAAATATTATAAATTCTTCAAATGCATCATTTTTATGTTTGAAAAATAATACCCAAGTATATCTTGAATAATCATCCACAATTATAAATGCATATCTACTTCCATTTAAAGAGGCTATTCTAGATGGACCAAACAAATCCAAATATAAAAGTTCATGCAGTCTTTTGTAGAAATAGCATCTTTTGATTTAAAAGAAGATTTATTCATCTTACCTTGTTGACATGCATCACAAAATTGTGTATGACTAAAATATATATTATGCATTCTTGAAACTAACTTCTGTTTGGAAATACGTGCCAAATGTTTGTAATTAGTGTGTCCAAAACGTTTGTGCCACAAAAGTGTGTCTTCTGTATATGCTAATAAACAATGATCATTTGAAATTATCCTTATGCATTATATATATATATATATATATATATATATATATATATATATATATATATATATATATATATATATATAAGTGTGTCCAAAACGTTTGTGCCACAAAAGTGTGTCTTCTGTTCGCAGATGACTTGCTAGTTTTTTGCAGAGCCAACAAAACCACCTTCTTGGGTTTCAAAAATTTGCTGAAAGATTTTGCAGATTATACTGGGCTCCATATAAACTGGGATAAGAGTTCTGGATTGTTTAGTAAGGGGGGCAAAAACAAAGAGTACCTTGCTGACTTGTTGGGGATCAAAATTGCTACTACAATCACTACCTACCTGGGGCTACCTCTGTCGTTGAAGTATCCAACGGCCATTAATTATAAGAAGTTAATAGATAAGTGTAAGAAGAGGATGGGGGGTTGGGCTGAGCCGCTTTCTGCGGAAGACTAGGGCCTTCGTCACTGCTTGAGTTTTAGTTTAGTTCCTTGTAGTAGGATTAGTGTGTTGTTGTAGTTCTTTTTGGCCCCGCTGTGGCTGGTCTTGTAATTTAGTGTACGCATTATATATCTGGATGTGGCATTTACCTTTGAATGTTCTGATTGTTCTGATACGCAAATGCAAGGACTTCTTCTGTGTTTTTATCACAGACGCTTATTGGACTTGAGCTTCACCGCTCCAGTTCAAGCGGGCCGTGTAACGCTCTCGCTTCCGGTGTCTTTTGGGAAGCGGGGCGTTACAGGTTTTAGTGGTGGCCCATGCAGGTCTCTTGCAACTGCGAAAATTCGGAACAATGAGAACACCTTTCATTAGCCAAAAACATCCAGAATAGTTCGTACGTGAAATTATTCGAATATCTTGTCTCAGCACGATAGGAAACCGATACCAGGATGATAGGAATAGATAGACGCTTGTGCTCGTTAGTTAGACACCCTTGTCACGACTTGGTATTATTGTCTTAGGAGACATCCCGTCGATTGATCAACCAGCTCTGACCTTATTAGACATTTTGTGTTCGTTAGTCGTTCGCTCAGGTTTATCAAATCTAAGGCCCAACCGAACGTAGAGATCCTCGCATCCGTATAATATCGAACCTGAGACGCCCACAACCAATAGACTTTGAAGCGTAGGATATTCTAGAATCTATAGATAAGAGCTCAATCTCGATACTCAACGGACCCTTACCTCGGCCTTCCTAACGAATTCCAATTCGTTGGAGAACCCTAGTGCTAAACCTTAGTCGACCCAATGATTTATTTTCCCCAGAAGTTTACTATATCCTAGTTATTGCACTTCCATGTTAGTGAATCGTAGAAGCCATCGTAGCGTATTCAAAGAGTTACTTCTTAGTCGTCCTTACGTTTCAATCGTCGAACCTGATTCTTGTCCTCGATTCACATAAACTCTTCAGATCCTCCAGCTTTAACCTTGAACCTCCCCTTCTAAAAAGTATTTCCGATGTTTCATCCTTTGCTAAGTTTAAAACTCTTTCGAAAACTTTTACTTAGATTCTCTACACATCAGTCAACTTAAACACAATCTTGATTGTGAAACTCTCCTGATGCGATCTTTAATTACGATCTTATAACGATTTCCTCACATACATCTTTTGCACTTCTATTTCACATAACTACTCTATTCTCCTCATGCAATGGACTTTTAAAACCTTATTTCTACTTCACTTGTCCAAATGTCACCTCCCTTTTCTTACTGATGAATTTCGAAACGGTCATTGATATATACTTTTAATACTTTCCTAAGTTAAATAGAACTTCAAAGTCCTGTGTGTCAGTTTTATAATCATTGTCTTCAAATATTTTAAAAAAAAATCTTTTTACAAACCTATTTTCCATTTGTGAAAGAAGCACTGCATCGCTAGGCCCATTTACTCTTCACTCATTATTCGACTAATCACATCTTACATTTTAACTTATTCCATATGATCACTATTTTATGATGTTATTATTTTACACATATCATTATCTTCTTAACTATTTAATTATTCTTAAATATTCTATGTCGCCCAACCAAACTACTCTCCTAACCATACCACCTCCGGAGGTGGCCGTGCGCGGGCGGCGAAGTTCAGCTTCCAGATCTATGAAAAACAGCCGATACGGCGTGTTCCGACGAGGATTCCAGGAGCTACAGGTAGGCTATGAGCGTGAGTGAAGATGCAGTTGGTAGGGGGTTTCGATAGGAAACCAACGGCAGTAGGGTGGTCATCGTAGATGGCCGGATGGCCGGTGGGCGTGAGTTTTCCCGGAGGTGATGCAGATCTGTAAAACTGCGGCTAGATCTGAGTTCCACGGGGTTTTCGAGGAGATCGAGAAGTGGAAAAAGGGTAAGGGGTGTTGGAGATGCTGGGGGGGAGGTCAGAGAGGAGTTCGATGGTGGTGGAGATCGTCGGAGGGGGTGGCCGGAGGTGGGCGTGAGCCGGCGTGGAAGTTCAGCTTCCAGATCTGTGAAAAACAGCCGATACGGCGTGTTCCGACGAGGATTCCGGGAGCTACAGGTGGGCTATGAGCATGAGGGAAGTTGCAGAGCGGAGAGGGGTCAAAGGGGAACAAAGTGGCAGGGGTGGTGGCCAGTGGCGACGGCCAGTGGTGGCTGGCCGTGAACAGTAAATCCGGCGGGTCAAAATTGGGTTCTTGCGGCTATGGGGAGTTTTAGAGAGAGAAAACGGAGGAGAGAGAAGGGTGGCCGGAGGGGAGAGGTGGCCGGCGGCCAGGGGGAGTCGGGGGTGAGGTTGGGTGGCCGGAGGAGAAGAAGAAAAATGCAGGAGATGGGTTTGCGTGGAGGTTTCTTGCGGCTAGGGCTGGTGCCATATGAAGAGGGAGGGTTTTGCTAGGTGGCTTTTCGGATTTGGTTAATTGGGAGAGAGAGATAGAGATAGGGAGAGTGGAATTAGGGAAAAGAGGAGGTGCCAATAGTGGCTGATGCATGATTTCCTCTTACGTTGGATAGAATTGAGGGATTGATTAGGATTTGAAATTCAAATTGATTAGCGGCTAATCAACGGTTGCAAATTGATTAGGGGATATCTTCCACTACGGGCATCGGAAAAATAATCCGAAAATACCGGGACGATCGTGGAGATGAGAAGTACGGGGCTATGGTGTCCGATTGTGTGTTACACCTATCAGAAATTATTGTAAAATCGGGAACCGCGTATTGGTGCCAAAAGACCAAAACGCCCTTCCATTCAAAGCTGTTTTGCTAGAAGACGAGCCGTGAGATGATGTTCCCAAAAAACTACCATAAAATTCTACATTTCTATACGGTTACAACGTCATATCACATCGTATATACCGAAACCAAGAAAGAGCCAAATAAGATACGTGCACGAAAAAGTACGTGCACGTAGAAAATACGAACGGTCGGAAAGCGGCCGTTACATTCTACCCACCTTAGAAATGATTCCGTCCTCGGAATCACTATAAAAATAATAATAATATCTATATACACGTATGCCTCATTTCCGTCCTCGGAATCACTATAATAATAATAATAATATCTATATACACTTATGCCTATAACTTCCATATCTACACATAATGATCGCTAATCCCATAACTTCCAACATTGTTCCTCAAATAATCCATCACAACGCGTCTCTTCATTGGATAATGCTACAACAAGAATCACGCCCTAGCATCTGACTATAGATCCATATTACCGTCCACAATTCAACAATCATCATGTCCCCAATACATCATCCGTCACCTTAACTCATAATTCTATTCCCCAAAATCAATGAACCAGAAACTACATCTATCCTTACTCTTAACATCTAACCTCCTAATAATACTAAAATCCATCTTCATAACATCTCATTCATCTCAACATGTCGTATTACGTCCAATGTCTTCTCACGTCAACTTAATAATCGAACTTGATGCTTTAAATATTCTACTCATTCTCATGATCACTCCAAATCATACTATCCCGTCCTAGCTACTCTTATCTATCACTCGTCCAAGTTCCAGATCGATTAAGTACTCATCTCCCTATACATAATTTCATCCAATTAGAGTTCTCCATTGGGTCCTTCACACATCGGTATTATAAATAAGTCTTGGACAGCTCATTCTTTTCATCCAATGATTCCAATCTCCATATCTTGGTGTCTCAAAATTAATTAATCATCGCTGTTACATATCTCACCACACGCTATACCTACCTGCACACAAGATCCTAAAAATAACAATAGCTAGTCCCAATAACAACAATAAGCATAACATCTCGAAGGGAGAAAGAAGAGAGAAGAGAAAGGAAAACTTAAGGCCAATAACATATTTTAAAACATTTGAAAAAACCGTGTCGAGTTGTGGTAATGGTTGAGGTAGAATAAGGGGTCGTGATCATGTGAGCTAGTTTCAAACTTTAAGGATTTGATTTAAAAAGAAGACAAAAGTTTGATATAGTCACATGCAACCCAAGATAAGCTATACAATAGTACAAAAAGACTAAGTCTAAGAAATTGCCTGCTATGACGATGTCCACACAAATGTGAATGCCATCATTCAGACAACTCCATATGTATGTCATGGACCACACTGAGTATGCATACAAGACACAAGAGACGATCACCAAGATCCTAAAGGTAACACACTTATACAGGTCTACGCACTATACCTATATATATACATCACGACGACATCACAAACCAAAGGGCCCACTACTAACTAGAGATGACATAGGCAACTACAGGCACTGATGTCTACATAAAATAAGGAGACCGAAACCAAAAGCGACACGAAACAAGATCGAAAGAACGAAGTCAGATAAGGCGAGGATAAGAAGATAGCCGGATGGACGGGACAAAAATATTGCTTAAAAATGATTGAACGATGAAAGAAGGATTTTGTGCAAAATATGGTGTCATATACTTTTATACTTATAAAAAAAATTTATATATATACACTTAAAAAGTGAGCAGATGTAGAAAATTAAAATTTTGGAAAAAGTAAGACGAAGGAAGGATGGGTAGGGTGAGAAACGATTGGTTTACAAATGAAGATAGGTTTACACAAAGATCTTGAAATGTGAGTACGAAGAACATAGAACTGATATAATAATAATAAATAAATAAATAAATAAAAAATTGGAGCTCTCTCTCGTTTAGAAAATATTCTAAAAGTATGTACGGTAAGTGGTTAAAATAAATTTCAAAGTTTAGAAAAAAGTGATATATTGAATTTTCAAAATGGTAACAAGTTTTAAAAACTGAAATATGAAAGATACTGATTCGAAAATAAGTACGAGATAGTAACTTAAAGATTACGGCCAAGAATGTTTCAAAATCAGTGAAAGAATTTTAACTCTACCGAAGGTAAGAAATTTAAATATTTAATAAAGGTTTTCAAGAATTTAAACTGAGCAAAGAATTTAATAATGAATTTCAAAAATACTTTTAAATGAAGCAGGATTTGCAATGGAGGGGTTCAAAGACTTATCGATAAGAGTCATGAAACGATCACGTGAATCGAAACATGATCGTATGAAGAAAACGCCTAAGATATGATTCATGAAAGCTACGCTAGAACTCTACGGCCGATAACACAAAAGTGTAATGATTGCAAGATGCTAGAAATCCAAGATTCCTAATTATCGTGCTGTCTAAAGATCAGGGCAAGCTCAAAACTAAAACTTCCTAGTGAACTAGACTGTAATAGAGAAATCTCAGGGAAGGGCCCTAAGCGAATCAAGGTCACGTTCTGTTGGGCCCGAAGTCGATGGACTTGAGCAAACGACTAAAAGAAGGATTCTAGAACTCTAACATGGCCCGAGCCGGGAGAGAGACTACTAGGGTATCCTAAGACGAGAATTACTAAATCTTAACCAAGGCGTCTGACTATCAAACTGGGACGTCTACCAAAGTCTTCATACTACGTAAGACTGGGAAAACCTAATTCAGACTCGTACATGGATATTAAATGAATGCGGTACTCTATTGTTCCGAACTTTTTGCATGACCTGCATGTAGAGGAATATGCCCTCGGATCATTTGTATTTGATGTAAATGATAATTTAAGCTTAGATAGGGACTATTTTGCATTTGATGCAAAAGAGATTAAATGTGTTTTAAATAGTTTAAGATAATATTTAATAATATAAACGTAAGGAAAAGTTCACGGGTAAGACGGGAATGTCCCGGTCTAGACCCAGGTTCGAACGGCGTCGAAATCGGATACCAGATGCCCAAGTTACGCCCAAAACAGCCCAACGGGTCAGACCAGGCAGACCCAGACCAGACCAGGTCTGGTCTGGTCTGCTGGTCAAGACCAAGAAAGACCAGGGCCTGGGCAAAAGCCCAGGCAGCCTGGGCAAGCTCAGGCGCGCCTTGGCTCTGCCTAGGCTTGCGCCTGGGCTAGCCGAGGCCGCCAGGGTAGAGCCCAGGCGCGGCCTGGGCTAATCTGGGCGCGCTGGACGCGTGGGGCCCACCTGTGGGCCCCAGTTTTAGGGTTTTGAACCCTTGATAGGTGCAGAATTTTGACGGCTCAGTTTTTGCGAAAAACTAGCCGTGGGCTGATCTTTGGACACTCAATTGGAGGGTCAAACGAACTCTGATTGACGAACAGTTTTTTCCTATGCGTTCACCGTTGAACACCCTTCGAATTGATAGGTTGTATCAATCATGAAGCTCAACGGTGAGTGAGTTTAAATTCACGGAAGTTTGTACTTTGTGAAGTGCAAACTAACTTGATTTTAATTAACCCAATTAATAGTCCCACATCGGATTTTGAAAGAAGGGGAGCAGTCAGCCGCCTATATAAATAGGGGTCTGCTCTCTTCCTCAAAACTCGTCCCAAGCTCTAGATCTGAGCGGCTCTCGTAAATGTTGGAGCACGCTCGGATCTAAGCTTAAATTAATATTTCTCCTCTCCCTATAAATTTCTGCCTTGCTCCTGAGGCTCTAGCAAAGCCGCAAAGGAGTTCAAATTCAGATCCGAAATCTAGGCAGAGGTTTCAATTGCGTGAAACTTTCTTCGGTGCGTGGTTGGCTCGGCGACATGGGATTGATCGCCTCAGGATACGGAGCGGTTCGAGGAGCGGTTCGGGGAGCGGTTCAAGGAGCAGCTCGGCGTGGGACGGGGAGCGGCTCGGAAGACGGTGCGAAACATCTCGCCTGCCCCAGGGCTGAGATTCCGGGTATGTGTTTAATTAAGCATTAGTTTAATTTAATCGCAGTAGGCTAGATCCTTCTTGGGATGGTCAGACCCATCCCAAGTCGGTATAGATCTTGGATTAGGGTCTTGGACCTTAGGGTTAAATGTTAATTAGATTAACATGATTTTTTTCCGCTGCTTATCTGTCTATGTTCCGTCCGACTTAGGACGGACATAGAGTTTTTGTGCCCTAAGGGTCCCAGAAATCCCTTCAGTGGTATGAGAGCGTAGGTCTGTGTAACGATCTAGCCTACGATTATTATTAAACTTTAAAATGCTTTTAAATGCTTTTTAAAAAGTTTTTAAAGTTATGAGATAATTTTCAAAAATGTTTTAGATGTTCAAATATTCTATTTGATAAATTTTGAACATGGAAATGTTTAAATGACGTTTTAAAATTTATGTGATAATTTTTTAAACTAAATTTAAATCTTTTAAAATTTATGTGATAAGTTTAAAGTGCCTAAAATTTTATATGATAAATTTTTAAGCATGTAAGTTTTTTTTAAAATGATGTTTTAATTTTATGAGATATTTTAAAACTAATTTTAAAGGTTAAAATTTTTATGCGATAAATTTTTTTAAAGTAGCATGCAAATTTGTGTTTTTAAAAACAAGTTTTTATGAGATAAAAATAAAAGATTTTAAAATCATATTTTAAATTTAAATGTTAAATTTATGTATGCATGCTAAAATTGTTTATGCGATAAACTTAATCTATTTAATTGTTAAATAGTTGTGCACTATCTTTATGCGATAAATTAGTGTAGCTTTATTTTAATGGCTAGTTCTTCTTGTCCCTTATTTGATAACACAAGACAACCCTTTAGGTTAGCCATTAAAAATGATTAAAATTTATTACTTGAATTTTAATGACATTCTATGTTTTAATAAAACTTTTAACAACCCTTTAAGACCTAATTCATGATTAGGGTAGTCCTTTTAATGAATCTTAATTCTAATTGTTATAATTAATTCTCATTAAAGGACTTCGCTTTTGGCGTTGTTAATAAAGTTTATTAAAAATCCTAATAACGATTAGGATAGCACGTGAACCTTATAGTTGATAAGGTCTTAATAAAAGTTATTAAACAAATCCTAAAATTTTGAATTTAAGGATGCAACTAGTTGATAGGACTAATTAGTTGTTAATAAAAACTGTTTAGTCTATGGCACACATACAAAAATGACAAGTTTCATTCAATGGACCATGATCTAGTCAATGTGCTTGGCTAAGAGTTCTGGATAAACCCTTACTAGTCTAAGGGGTAGTGATCCTGGCTTAGTCAATTCCCTGGCTGTGTTCCGCTGGACCGCAATGTCGCGAATCATGATTGTATGACACCCTGGACTATATCTAGTCAATGCGTTATAAATCTTATTAAAGAATAATCCATATCCCTCCTTGATTTTGGAGCTTGGTAACTCAAAGAAGACAATTATAGTTGTTGAGTCTACTCAAGCTATGACATGTTTATCTTTAAGGAACAAACTCCAACATACATGTGATGTAGTCTAGACTTGACCCAAATCGATACGTCGGGTCCCCTCGAGCATCGATCTAAGTCAAATCTGGACACAAAATCAAGGTTTTGACTAGACCAGTCATTATGATTTGTTGAGTCTCCTCAAGATCATAAGTGATTGTGGGTAAAAAGCGATATGGAGTCACATGTGATGTGATTGACTAAGAGTTAGTCTACCAATCATGGAACCAATCAACTTGTTGAGTCTCCTCAAGGTTGTGAGGTTCAGGATGATTGGATCCCTCTTTCACTAAATTTTAAATATTTTAATTCGATTAAATCGTTCGTTATTATGCTTTGAAACGATCGTAAAAATAGTGGGAGGATATATATAGATGAATGCCCTATATTTAATATTGAACATATGCTAAACTAGGGCAAGACTATGTTTACCGAAGGAATCGAAATATAATATTTTAATGGAATAAGTTAACTGGTCAAATAGGTTGATTACTTGAATATCAAGCTAAATTCTAATTGATAGAATCAAAACTATATTCTCGTTGACATTAAAATGACCTTCTAAAGAACAGACTTAAGACATATGATTTCATTTAGTTCTGTGTCCAACAAATAAATTCATGCAACATGTCACTCGTCTCTATTTGAGGCATCTTGAACATATAGGATATTCAAAGTATGTTTCTCCCTACAACTTGTCGAGCTACCCTCAAGGTTGTATGGACAAACAATTCTGATCCGTAAAGTTCGAGAATTCGATCAAACCGTTTGAGTCGAATACGAGTGCATGAGCGGTGCACGACTATGTATTCCAACCGGATCTTGAGACAAGCAACTTCTTGAGCTACACTCAAGATTGCAACTCTTAGGCGTTTCGATACATGAGATGCTTGCATAGCTATTTATTTATGTTGGGCTATTTAATATCTAAATGTGATTTAGAAAAGGAAGAAGGCACTCCGGAAAGTCAATTGAGAAAGTTAGTTTAATTTGTCATTAGTAAAGGCATAAGTAGGAGGAAACGAAAATGTGACATATTTTGATGTTACGACTTCGTAATTATTGTTATACAAAAGGTTAACACATTTTGACGAATGTCGTCACATTGCTTCTGAAGCAATGAGTAATATGTATAACGATAATATATATATTAAATGTTAATATATATAAATACACAAGATAGTAGCAAACTTATATGGCAAAATAGACTAGGCCGTATCGAGAGACTAAGCTTCACAAGTCACATAAAGAGGGGTCTGACCTCTCGTATTATGAAGTCTACGGACACTTGTGAGTCTTATCCTCTTAGATAAAATGGCCGAAACCCATCTGTAAGACAGTGGGAGAATGATTTGTCGAACTCAGTCTCGTACATACTGATGTACCCGAGTCTAGATTAACTGAAATAAGTTATTCGTATATTTTATTAAGACACGTGTTCTTGATGAAACACAAATCTGATAAAATAAAGAACGAAATGACTAAAGTATTTAAACTGATTCGATTAGATCGAATGGTCAAATACTTAGCTACATAAAATCTTGCGTAATTAAAAGAAAATGTGATTTTCTTTCAGGTCAAGTCTGTTAACACATCGGTGTGTTAAAAGGTATGAATCACACTTAGTTAGACTTGGTGTGATCCGTTGTTAGTGACTCTGAGTTAAGTCCTCCTTCTGGGTCAAGTCCCAGATAGTAATGCCTAGGTTTTGATAAATGTTCTATGAGGACATATCAATAAGATATTCATTAAATCGATCATTAGAAAGTTGTGTAATTACTCGAATCTCGTGAGACGAATTGTCGAGTTAAACATCATAACTGATGATGACTTAATCAACTTCCGGGATGAAATTCGGAGTAGTAACTCCGATTTAAAACTTGATGCAATCAGAATAGGTCCGTGTGCGTAAATAAATTTTGGAATTTAGTTTACGTGCCCAAGGAAAATGTTTCCTCTCATTTTCTGCAAGTAAATCTTTAAGTTGAAAGATTAGGAGCAGAAAGGAAATAGTGAAGTACAATCATATTGGTCGAGAACGGTTTTCATCTTAATTCCTATAAAACGGATTATAATGAAACCGTTTTTTCGCCAGCAGATGTGTACAGAACTACTCGGACAAAACTCGATGTAAATGCTTAAGTTGACCATGAAAATTGGAGCATTCACTTATAAGTTCGTTTTTCTAAATATGATTTAGATGGACCAACTTATATGAATTAGCCAGATAGTTTTCAAGGTCAGTGGGAGCGTATAAATTACATGCGAGACATCAAAGGGATGGAACATATAATTTTGACAAAGTGATCAAAAGAGTTTGATACTTTATCAGAAATAAATATGAGCCATTTGAAATGACCATTAACTAATTTAAATGATTATCGTAAGGTACGATGAACTGGATGAGATCCAAGGAAATAAAATATTATAGATTCCAAAAGACCAAGTGAATTATTTGAATGAGATTCAAATGGTTGGTCTAACATGAACATAGAAACCCCTTAAGTCTATAGTGTAGACGGTTTTAACAGATCCACTCACGAAGGCTCTACCACATGAAGTCAGGAAAACTTATGTGTAAAAACGGTATTAGATACCGAGATAAATGGGTCTGAGTGCAAGTGGGAGATGTTGAGAGAAGATGCCTTCGAGGCAATCTATCTCTGTGTGTGAATAACACAAACATCTTGTTCGAAATAACAGTAAGCTGTTTGGTAAAAATTTATCTAAGTTATGTTATAATGTAGTTAACATTAGATATTAACTTAGGTAAAGTCCTGAGACTTTATGCGAGGTCAAACAGGTATCGAGATGAGTATCTCGATCATGGAGAAATGTTTGACCGTCTGTAGTATAAGTCTAAAAGGGTTCGTGGTCGTAGATGTTTCGAGACAAGGATATCGAAACATCGGGTAGACCATTGTGTCTTAGTCTTCACCGTTTAGCGGTGACGATGATCTCATGATCGCTTGACTTGGCGAAGTCGTAGACGAGACACATGTGCTCATTAGAGAATGAGTTCACTAAACGATCCACAAGAGTTATCATATGGTTATATTGACCAATCTGTCTATGAAGACTCTGAGTGATGATAGGCTAGTTGGTCTTTTGACTTGAGGTCATTTTGACGAACCTGTGCGTGAACGGTGCCACTTAGATCAAATGACCTAGCTTCGAGGCAAGGCCTGTCGAAAGGTCTTTGATTGGGTGACACTTGAAGCGTATGAGGAGAGTAATGACCAAGAGAGGATTCGTCTCTCCCGGTCAATGGGAGTTTGTGTCGTAGGGTTAGTTCGGTCTTTAGTAAAAACTCTGGCCAGAGTATGTTGGAAGAAGTCCAACATTTTTTGACTAAAAGATCGATAGAAACTAACCGGAGTCAAGTTATTGGGGTTGACAGTTTGACTGTACCCTAGACTTGATCTACACGACATAGTTTAGACGAAGAGACTATAACTACGGAATTCATCACGGAAACAGTCAGGGTGGTCCAGACAATTCTCATGTCAATGAGTCAACCACATAATGATGATTCCTGAAGCAGGGACGACAACCACTGCTCGTGGTCACTGCCGTATAGGGCTTCAAGCTCAACCTGTTGTAAGGGTCAGGCTGTAGGGTTTCACACAGAGTGCGATCTTCGTCTAGTAATAGGTAGAAATTAGTTAGGGAGAATAATTTGCATTTGATGCAAGGGATAAAATATTGCAAAAAATGTTTGCAATCATCTCCTGCATTCGGGATAAATGATCCTGAGTGCAAGTGGAAGATGTAGAGGAATATGCCCTCGGATCATTTGTATTTGATGCAAATGATAATTTAAGCTTAGATAGGGACTATTTTGCATTTGATGCAAAAGAGATTAAATGTGTTTTAAATAGTTTAAGACAATATTTAATAATATAAACGCAAGGAAAAGTTCACGGGTAAGACGAGAATGTCCCGGTCTAGACCCAGGTTCAAACGACATCGAAATCGGATACCAGATGCCCAAGTTACGCCCAAAATAGCCCAACGGGTTAGACCAGGCAGACCCAGACCAGACCAGGTCTGGTCTGGTCTGCTGGTCAAGACCAAGAAAGACCAGGGCCTGGGCAAAAGCCCAGGCGCAAGCCTGGGCAGAGCCCAGGCGCGGCCTGGACTAATCTGCGCGCGCTGGACTCGTGGGGCCCACCTGTGGGCCCCAGTTTTAGGGTTTTAAACCCTTGATAGGTGCAAAATTTTAACGGCTCAGTTTTTGCGAAAAACTAGCCGTGGGCTGATCTTTGGACACTCAATTGGAGGGTCAAACGAACTTCGATTGACGAACGGTTTTTTCCTATGCGTTCACCGTTGAACACCCTTCGAATTAATAGGTTGTATCAATCATGAAGCTCAACGGTGAGTGAGTTAAAATTCACGGAAGTTTGCACTTTGTGAAGTGCAAACTAACTTGATTTTAATTAACCCAATTAATAGTCCCACATCGGATTTTGAGAGAAGCGGAGCAATCAGCCGCCTATATAAATAGGGGTCTGCTCTCTTCCTCAAAACTCGTCCCAAGCTCTAGATCTGAGCGGCTCTCGTAAATGTTGGAGCATGCTCGGATCTAAGCTTAAATTAATATTTCTCCTATCCCTATAAATTTCTGCCTTGCTCCTGAGGGCTCTAGCAAAGCCGCAAAGGAGTTCTGATTCAGATCCGAAATCTAGGCGGAGGTTTCACTCGCGTGAAACTTTCTTCGGCGCGTGGTTGGCTCGGCGACACGGGATTGATCGCCTCGGGATACGGAGCGGTTCGAGGAGCGGTTCAAGGAGCAGCTCGACGTGGGACGGGGAGCGGCTCGGAAGACGGTGCGGAACATCTCGCCTGCCACAGGGCTGAGATTCAGGGTATATGTTTAATTAAGCATTAGATTAATTTAATCGCAGTAGGCTAAATCCTTCTTGGGATGGTCAGACCCATCCCAAGTCGGCATAGATCTTGGATTAAGGTCTTGGACCTTAGGGTTAAATGTTAATTAGATTAACATGATTTTTTTCCGCTGCTTATCTGTCTATGTTCCGTCCGACTTAGGACGGACATAGAGTTTTTGTGCCCTAAGGGTCCCAGAAATCCCTTCACTGCATGGGCCATCACTAAAACCTGTCACGCCCCGCTTCCCAAAAATACGGAGGCGAAGCGTGACAAGGCCCGCTTAGGCCGGATGTAACGGTCGGTTTCCGATCATACTTTCTTTGTGCACGTGCTCTTGATTGTGTACGTGTTTATTTTTGACCTTATTTGATTTTGAATATTATTGAGTGATATGTTGACGTGATCGTCTCTGGAAGTATTAGATTGTGGAACAACTTTGTAACGACATATCTCGAGTCGTTCTTCAGCGATACTATCTTAATTGACGTGACGTCGTGACTTTCTGTTTTGACACGAGACGTTTCGAATTTTAGTTTCGTCTCTCGACGTCGAAATTTAGATCCGTCTTCTCCACTCTCTTTCTTTAGTCGTCCCGAACACCCCATAATTATTTTACAATTTTTGAACTTAATTTGACCTATTTTTCATTTTTTTGAAAGTTTTAAATAATTTTAAAACCTATTTTTATAAGAGTTTTAATTACAATAAAATTCCTATATTATAATAACATATTAAATAATTTTTAGGCAAAATTTTAGAATTTTTGGCCGCACCCATTTTGCGTGAGGGAGAGGAGAGTAATTTTAAACTAAATTAATTATTTTTAATTATTTTAATTACATTTTTCCGAACCCTAACCCTAACCCTAGCTCTAACCTACTTATATTAGCCCTAGGCTAAGTTATTTGAGCATTACACAAAACCCTAGCCGCCGTTTCCTCTCCCAAAGCTTTGTCGCAACATTGCGACGATCGCCCAGTGCACGACCGGAGCTCACCCCCGCAAATCCTAGCGCACGACCGGAGCAGCCCCCCCGTCGCCGCTTGCAGTGCACCGCTGCATCACACCTCGCTGTCGCCCCGCTCCGACTAAGGCCGTCCCTCGGTCTGACCGAGAGACTTTCCTCGCACCGTCGCTTCGCCCGCATGCTGCAGCGCTCCGCAACGCCCTAGCGCCTGACCGACCCGCCTTGTCAGTCTGACCGAGAGGCCGCCCCGCTTTCCCCAAGCGTCGCTTCACCCGCACCTGCAGCGCCCGACCGACGGGATCCGTCGGTCTGACCGAGGATTCCCCTCGCACCGACGCTGTGCCCGACCTCGCCGCATCGCAACTCGCACGACCGAGATCCCCTCTCAGTCTGACCGAGAGGAACCACCGCACCGACCAAGCCCGACCGACAGAACTTCGTCGCAAGTTGGTTTCTCCCACACCAACTCCTGTGGTGGGCCCCCCAAGTTCTCCAGAGGTGTTGTGGGCCCCCTTGGACCCCTAGCACTGCTGTGGGCCCCACTTGGACGTGCTACTTTGCGGATTTGCTGTCTACGACGTTGCGACACGTCGTAGGCCTTCGTCGCAAGTTCGAACTATTGGGGAATCATACGAGGACCAGATCTGAAGCTGAGGAGTTCTCCGATCAGACCCGACATCCAATCTACAGCAAACTCCGGTTCAGGTTGGTTCCCCGAAACTCGTAGAAACCCCCACAATAGCTGACTGAACCCTAAACTAAAAACCGTCAACTTGAACTAAATTTACTTTCCAACTCCTGTAAAACGTTGTACGAACATAGAAAATCGATGAACGGACTTTGTTGACTGTGCACATAGGATAGATCGTCGATTAGGCTGAAACATCAAAAAGTGACTTTTGACAAATAGGATAGTCCCGAAAACCTAGAAACGAAACCTAATAGGATTTGATGAATTTGAGACCTGACATCGTCGCTGTGGCGATATTTCAGACGGACTTCCGCGGACGAGACGCTTGGACGAGACGCTTCCAGGGGACGACACACTCGCCATCGCAGGCAAGTGTATCCACTTGCACTTTTGGCCGTGCTTAGGCCTTAGTTGGTTAGAATTGTTAACTGTGAACAAATAGAACCGGACGTGAAATGATAGCGTCCGGGACGACTCCTGACGGCTCAGACTTGACGACGAAGTCTGAGCCCGACAACAACAACTTTTGACATCATAGGGCTAACATGTGTGTCCGTGTGTTTAGACACCCTAGAATAACCCTTCCCGTCTTGTCACGTCCCGTCCCGTCTTGCACAGCCCGCTGGGCAATAGGGCACTCTCCGAGTGATCCCTTGTACTGATTCACAGCCTGCGGGCAATAGGGCACTCTCCAAGTTAGAGAGAGTGATCTCTTGTATTGATACACAGCCCGAGGGCAATAGGGCACTCTCCAAGCTAGAGAGAGTGATCCCTTGTATTGATTCTCAGCCTGCGGGCAATAGGGCACTCGCCAAGCTAGAGCGAGTGATCCCTTGTACTGGTGTCATGTCTTGTCTTGTCTTGGGGTTTGGGGTTGGGTTGAGCGTGCGCACGGCAAGAGGGTCTGATCCCCCTCGAACCGTAAGGCGTGAACCCTTTCGTGTCTCACTTGTCTTGTCTTGCCTTGTTTTCGTCACGTCCCGTCTTGTCTTGGCACCTGTAGGTTAGCCCCGTAGTTGGTAGCACACGCTACAACTACTACTTGTTGCGCTTTACTTTCCTGCTGCGTTACTTCTGTTTGTTACTCAGTTATAACCCCAGCATGCTAATCAACCAGTAAAACGTTGTCTAAAAGTTGATACACTTGTAGTTGGGTCTAACCCTTTTTGTAGACCTGACCTGACGTACAGTTCCTTCTTTTGGTGCTGTACGTCAGGTGTTGAGCCAGAGTACGTCGACGAGGCGGACTTGCCAGCTGACGGAGAGCCGGAGGACGTTGATCCGGAGTACGACCCGGATGAGGACCTGAGTTAGAGGTCTCTAGTTGCTGATCCAGATTTCTGTTACAGTTTAGATCGGGTGGGTAGCATCTGTTGCTTTTCTTGTCTAGGTTGGGTGCTTGCACCAGTAGCTTTCTTTTCTGCAGTTGTAGCCTTCGGGCGTTTTAGACTCTCAGTACTTTTGGATGTTTTATTTGGAATAAAATGAAATGATATCTCTTTTCAGTACTTTGTTGTTTCCGTACTAACTTGTAGGGACCTGTTTCCTTCGTTTGGAATATCACAGACGCTTATTGGGTCTGGGCTCTTAGCCCTGGCCTAAGCGGGCCTTAGTCACGCTTCGCCTCCGACCTTTTTGGGAAGCGGGGCGTGACAGGTTTTAGTGGTGGCCCATGCAGGTCCCCTCTTTCTGCGAATACGGAACAATCGAAGTATTGAAATTCATTTTATTATCATCCAATAATTGTACGAGTCTAACCTCTGTGTTTCTGTCAATAGGATGGCCGGACGACGTGTTACCCGATCGGGGAACTTAGGCGATGGAGTTCCGGAGGACCAGAGAGGAGACTTCCGTCAGTTTCTGGGTGTGATGAGGGAGATACTGGATGTTCTGCATCAGTTGGTTCAGCAGTCCCAGCGTGCTGCCCAAGCTGTTCCAGTTGCACCACCACCACCACCACCTGCCCCTCGAGCTGCTCCAGGAGTGAAGCAGTTCAACGAGCTCCAACCAAGGACATTTTCGGGGAAGGAGGGACCCCTAGCTGCTGACGAGTGGATCCAGAGCACGGAGGAGAAGTTAGTTGCTGCGAAGATTCCTGATGATACCCGTGTGGAAATAGCAAAGATGCAACTGACGGAGAATGCGAGGAATTGGTGGCGCATCGAGGAGAGGCGTCTTGAGAAGCCAGTGGGATGGAAGACCTTCATGTCTATGTTCAAGGATAAGTATTTCACCAAGTCTGCTAGGAGGGAGCTGCTGAGCAAGTTTATAGACCTGAAGCAGGAAGGTATGACTGTCGAGGAGTATGAAGCTGAGTTTGAGATGTTGAGCCGTTTTGCCCCGCATATGGTGAAGAAGGAGGAGAAGCGAGCTGATCGCTTTCGTCAGGGACTGCGTCCAAAGATTCAGGCTTCGATGTCTTCGATGAGTTTCTCGACTATGAGCGAGGTGCTTGATGCTGCGAAGAATCATGAGCTCATAGCTCTTTTGCCTGACCCTCCAGCTGATAAGGGGAAGCGTCCCATGGAGCAGTACCGGTCACCTGCTAGGCCGACGATGAGGCCAATTCAGACAGTACCATTCAAGAGGCCTGGAGCACCAGTTCAGATTCAGGGCAAGGGCCCGTGCCACTTCTGCGGAAAGCCTGGACATGTTTAGGCCACCTGCAGGAAGAGGATGGGGGCTATGCTTAATTTGTGGAGATGCTTCGCATGCTGCGAAGGATTGCCCGAGAGCTCGTCATGCCGTAGTTGGAGCGCCCCGCCCCGTTGCAGATGAGAGCGCCTGCTCCAGTTCAGAGAGGACCTGCTGCTCGTGGACCACCTTTGCCGCCTCAGAGGCAGATGTACCAGAGAGCAGCACAGCCCCAGAGGCCGGCGTATACCATGACTGCTGTTGAGACTGAGGAGCTGGATGGAGTTATAGCAGGTAACTCTTGATCCTAGTTTTCATTTCATAGTTTAGATCTTATTATTTGTGTTGCTTGTTTGACTTGTTGATAGAATAGTTTGATTTGACCATAGTCCCCTTATATCTTAGGCACCATTCTAGTGTCCTCTCACCCAGCCTTGGCTTTGTTCGACTCCGGTGCATCTATGTGCATCATATCCTGGAGGTTTGTAACAAAGCACTCTATCCCCACCCATACACTCCCTTAGTGTTGGGACATTACCACAGGGAACGGAGTGGTGACGTTAAATTTGGGATGTCGATCGATTTCTTTAGTGATCAGTGGACACGAGCTCTTTGCAGATTTCATTGTCCACGATCTGCCACATTTTGATGTCGTTCTTGGCATCGATTGGTTGGGAGATTTCCACGCCTCGATCGACTGTCACAGCAAGAGGGTGGTGTTCCGGATTCCAGGTCATCCGGAGTTCGAGTTCCGCAGCAGAGATGAGTCGCTTAGGCCCATCAGATTTCAGGCCAGACTGGAGGTGCCGATTGTTACAGCCATGCAGATGGAGATGGAGATCGAGCGACCAGCAGTCGTCAGAGACTTTGACGACGTCTTCCCGGAGGATATCTCAGGTTTGCCACCCGACAGAGCTTTAGAGTTTGGAATTGATCTTATGCCGGGAGCACAACCGATATCGAAGGCGCCGTACCGTATGGCCCCCGCTGAGCTCGAGGAGCTGCGGAAGCAGTTGGATGAGTTGCTGCAGAAGGGTTTCATCCACCCTAGTGTGTCACCGTGGGGTGCACCTGTTTTGCTTGTAAAGAAGAAGGATGGGTCCCGCAGGATGTGCGTGGACTATCGAGGATTGAATGCTGTCACCGTAAAGAATAAGTATCCGCTACCGCGCATCGACGATATCTTTGACCAGCTTGGAGGTTCGAGAGTCTTCTCGAAGTTGGACTTGAGGAGTGGATACCATCAGTTGAAGGTAAAGAAGGACGATGTTCAGAAGACGGATTTCCGGACGAAGTACGGACATTACGAGTTCGTGGTCATGCCGTTTGGTGTGACCAATGCTCCAGCTGTGTTCATGAATTTGATGAACTTAATATTCTACGACTTCCTGGACAAGTTTGTTGTCATATTCATTGATGACATTCTTATTTATTCGAAGTCTGAGGAGGAGCACAGCTGCCATCTGAGGACCGTGCTGGAGACGCTGAGGAGACATAAGCTTTATGCCAAGTATAGCAAGTGCGAGTTCTGGCTGGATAGAGTCGCATTCCTGGGACACGTGGTGTCCGGTGATGGCATATCTGTGGATCCGGAGAAGGTTAGAGCAGTCAGAGATTGGCCGACTCCGCAGTCAGCGTCCGACATCAGGAGCTTCCTTGGTTTAGCAGGCTATTATCGGCGGTTCATCAAAGATTTCTCGAAGATTGCTGAGCCGATGACGAAGCTGACGAGGAAGGACGAGGAGTTTCTTTGGTCAGATGCTTGTGAGGAGGCCTTCAGTATCTTGAAGGCGAGATTGACCATGGCACCGGTGTTGGCAGTACCGGATCGAAGCGGAGGCTTCGAAGTTTATTGTGATGCATCAGGGAAGGGCCTAGGATGCGTCTTGCATCAGCATGGCCACGTGGTCGCGTACGCTTCTCGTCAGTTGAGGACTCATGAGAAGAATTACCCGACACACGATCTGGAGTTGGCAGCAGTGATTTTTGCACTGAAGATTTGGAGGCACTTCTTGCTATGTGAGAGTGTGAAGATTTTCACCGATCACAAGAGCTTAAAGTACATCTTTACGCAGAAGGGGCTTAACATGCGTCAGAGGCAATCGTTAGAGCTCATGGCTGACTATGAGATTGATTTGCAGTATCATCCGGGGAAGGTGAACGTAGTGCCGGATGCCTTGAGTAGACTTCCTACTGTGATGATGCTTGCAGCCGACTGGAGGATTCAGCAGGAGCTGAGGGAGATGTATTTGGAGGTTGTCCTACCTGGTGTGGTCCATTCGTTCATGAATTTGCAGATTCAGTCCACGGTCGTGGATCGGATCAATGCAGCACAGGCAGGAGATCCGAAGCTGCAGAGGATCAGGAGGCAGGTCGAAGCAGGACTACGGACGGAGTTCGTGATTCATGAGGATGGTTCACTGCGGTACGGTAGTAGACTCTGTGTACCTGCAGGTGATGTTCGCGAGGAGCTGTTGAGCGAGGCTCATAGCTCGCCATATTCTATACATCCTGGAGGCACCAAGATGTATAAGGACCTCCGTCTGAATTATTGGTGGATTGGCATGAAGAGGAGTGTGGCACGGAGCGTTGCCAAGTGTTTGATATGCCAACAGGTGAAGGCTGAGCACCATCGAACTGCTGGGTTGCTGCAACCGCTTCCCATTCCGGAGTGGAAGTGGCAACATATTACGATGGACTTCGTGACTGGTTTACCTCGGACCCCGAGGCAGAACGACGCAGTTTGGGTGATCGTGGATCGGTTGACCAAGTCTGCGCACTTTATTCCTTTCCGAGTGGGCCAGTCTACGGAAGCTTTGGCGAGGAAATATCTGGAGGTAAAGTTCCGTTCTACTTTTACTTCTATTTTGATTTTCTCTTTGAAATAGTCGTGACGTAGACCGTGTACGTGCAGGAGATTGTACGCTTACATGGAGTCCCCGTGAGCATTATGTCTGACCGAGACACGAGGTTCACATCTCAGTTCTGGAGAAGTCTGCATGAGCATTTGGGTACGAGTCTGAGTTTCAGCACGGCGTACCACCCGCAGACTGATGGCCAGTCTGAGAGGACTATTCAGATTTTGGAGGATATGCTGCGAGCTTGTACGCTCGATTTGAAGGGATCATGGGAGGACCATCTTCACTTGGTGGAGTTTTCATATAACAACAGCTACCAGGCGAGCATTGGCATGGCGCAGTTTGCTGCCTTATATGGAAGAAAATGTCGATCGCCACTGAGCTGGGATGACATCGGAGATCGGGAGCTGTTGGGTCCGGAGATGATAGTTGAAGCTGTGGATGTCGTGAGGGACATCAGGGAGAAGCTTAGAGTTGCATAGGATCGCTTCAAGCATTGGGCAGATGCCAAGAGGAGACCTTTAGAGTTCCAGCCTGGAGATCACGTCTTCCTGAAGATTTCTCCGAACCGCGGAGTTATTCACTTTGGGAAGAAGGGAAAGCTGAGTCCGAGGTATATTGGGCCATTTGATGTGCTAGAGCGTGTGGGAGCAGTGGCCTATCGCCTTGCTCTGCCACCATCTTTGGAGGGTGTTCACGACGTATTCCACGTATCTAAGCTACGTCGGTACGTCAGTGATCCGTCACACACGGTCGATTTCTCGGAGATTACGGTTCGACCGGACCTGACATATGACCAGCAGCCTGTGCAGATCTTGGACCGTCGATAGAAGTAGTTGAGAAATAAGATAGTCGACCTGGTGAGAGTGATGTGGCGTCACGGATCGCCTGGAGAGTCCACCTGGGAACGTGAGGATGATATGAGAGAGCGCTTCCCGCATCTTTTTCCTAGCAATGCTTGATGTTGATTCCGATGACGGAATCATTTCTAAGTTGGGGAGGATGTAACGGTCGGTTTCCGATCGTACTTTCTTTGTGCACGTGCTCTTGATTGTGCACGTGTTTATTTTTGACCTTATTTGATTTTGAATAGTATTGAGTGATATGTTGACGTGATCGTCTCTGGAAGTATTAGATTGTGGAACAACTTTGTAACGACATATCTCGAGTCGTTCTTCAGCGATACTATCTTAATTGACGTGACGTCGCGACTTTCTGTTTTGACGTGAGACGTTTCAAATTTTAGTTTCGTCTCTCGACGTCGAAATTTAGATCTGTCTTCTCCAATCTCTTTCTTTAGTCGTCCCGAACACCCCATAATTATTTTACAATTTTTGAACTTAATTTGACCCATTTTCTATTTTTTTGAAAGTTTTCAATAATTTTAAAACCTATTTTTATAAGAGTTTTAATTACAATAAAATTCCTATATTATAATAACGTATTAAAGAATTTTTAGGCAAAATTTTAGAATTTTTGGCCGCACCCATTTTGCGTGAGGGAGAGGAGAGTAATTTTAAACTAAATTAATTATTTTTAATTATTTTAATTACGTTTTCCGAACCCTAACCCTAACCCTAGCTCAAACCTATTTATATTAGCCCTAGGCTAAGTTATTTGAGCATTACACAAAACCCTAGCCGCCGTTTCCTCTCCCAAAGCTTCGTCGCAACGTTGCGACGATCGCCCAGTGCATGACCGGAGCTCACCCCCGCAAATCCTAGCGCACGACCGGAGCAGCCCCCGCATCGCCGCTTGCAGCGCACCGCTGCATCGCACCCTGCTGTCACCTCGCTCCGACCGAGGCCGTCCATCGGTCTGACCGAGAGACTTTCCTCGCACCGCCGCTTCGCCCGCACGCTGCAGCGCTCCGCAACGCCCTAGCGCCTGACCGACCCGCCTTGTCGGTCTGACCGAGAGGCCGCCCCGCTTTCCCCAAGCGCCGCTTCGCCCGCACCCGCAGCGCCCGACCGACGGGATCCGTCGTTCTGACCGAGGATTCCCCTCGCACCGACGCTGTGACCGACCTCGCCGCATCGCAACTCGCACGACCGAGAGCCCCTCTCGGTCTGACCGAGAGGAACCACCGCACCGACCAAGCCCGACCGACAGAACTTTGTCGCAAGTTGGTTTCTCCCACACCAACTCTTGTGGTGGGCCCCCCAAGTTCTCCAGAGGTGTTGTGGGCCCCCTTGGACCCCTAGCACTGCTGTGGGCCCCACTTGGACGTGCTACTTCGCGGATTTGCTGTCTACGACGTTGCGACACATCGTAGGCCTTCGTAGCAAGTTCAAACTATTGGGGAATCGTATGAGGACCAGATCTGAAGCTGAGGAGTTCTCCGATCAGACCCGACATCCAATCTACAACAAACTCCGGTTCAGGTTGGTTCCCCGAAACTCGTAGAAACCCCCACAATAGCTGACTGAACCCTAAACTCAAAACCGTCAACTTGAACTAAATTTACTTTCCAGCTCCTGTAAAACGTTGTACGAACATAGAAAATCGATGAACAGACTTTGTTGACTGTGCACATAGGATAGATCGTCGATTAGGCTGAAACATCAAAAAGTGACTTTTGACAAATAGGATAGTCCCGAAAACCTAGAAACGAAACCTAATAGGATTTGATGAATTTGAGACCTGACATCGTCGCCGTGGCGATATTTCAGACAGACTTCCACGGACGAGACGCTTGGACGAGACGCTTCGAGGGGACGACACACTCGCCAACGCAGGCAAGTGTATCCACTTGCACTTTTGGCCGTGCTTAGGCCTTAGTTGGTTAGAATTGTTAACTATGAGCAAATAGAACCGGACGTGAAATGATAGCATCCGGGACGACTCCTGACGGCTCAGACTTGACGACGAAGTCTGAGCCCGACAAGAAAAACTTTTGACATCATAGGGCTAACATGTGTGTGCGTGTGTGTGGACACCCTAGAATAACCCTTCCCGTCTTGTCACGTCCCGTCCCGTCTTGCACAGCCCGCTGGGCAATAGGGCACTCTCCGAGTGATCCCTTGTACTGATTCACAGCCTGCGGGCAATAGGGCACTCTCCAAGTTAGAGAGAGTGATCCCTTGTATTGATACACAGCCCGAGGGCAATAGGGCACTCTCCAAGCTAGAGAGAGTGATCCCTTGTACTGATTCTCAGCCTGCGGGCAATAGGGCACTCGCCAAGCTAGAGCGAGTGATCCCTTGTACTGGTGTCATGTCTTGTCTTGTCTTGGGGTTTGGGGTTGGGTTGAGTGTGCGCACGGCAAGAGGGTCTGATCCCCCTCGAATCGTAAGGCGTGAAACCTTTCGTGTCTCACTTGTCTTGTCTTGCCTTGTTTCCGTCACGTCCCGTCTTGTCTTGACACCTGTAGGTTAGTCCCGTAGTTGGTAGCACACGCTAAAACTACTACTTGTTGCGCTTTACTTTCCTGCTGCATTACTTCTGTTTGTTACTCAGTTATAACCCCAGCATGCTAATCAACCAGTAAAACGTTGTCTAAAAGTTGATACACTTGTAGTTTGGTCTAACCCTTTTTGTAGACCTGACCTGACGTACAGTTCCTTCTTTTGGTGTTGTACGTCAGGTGTTGAGCCAGAGTACGTCGACGAGGCGGACTTGCCAGCTGACGGAGAGCCGGAGGACGTTGATCCGGAGTACGACCCGGAGGAGGACCAGAGTTAGAGGCCTCTAGTTGCTGATTCAGATTTCTGTTCCAGTTTAGATTGGGTGGGTAGCACCTGTTGCTTTTCTTGTCTAGGTTGGGTGCTTGCACCAGTAGCTTTCTTTTCTGCAGTTGTAGCCTTCGGGCATTTTAGACTCTCAGTACTTTTGGATGTTTTATTTGGAATAAAATGAAATGATATCTCTTTTCAGTACTTTGTTATTTCCGTACTAACTTGCAGGGACCTGTTTCCTTCGTTTGGAATATCACAGACGCTTATTGGGTCTGGGCTCTTAGCCCTGGCCTAAGCGGGCCTAAGTCACGCTTCGCCTCCGACCTTTTTGGGAAGCGGGGCGTGACACCGGAGTTGAGAAGGTCGGACGCAATAAGCGTCTGTAGGGGTACCATTTTAAAATTTTCAGGTTCTTGCATTTATAAAGCTCGAAACAACAGAAAGTACAGAAGGAAGGTTGCATTCATTAATATAATTTAATATCCAGCGAGTACAAAAGTCTAAAGAGAGGAAAGCCTAAGCATGGCTACAAACTATCGAAAGAACGAACTAAAAGTAGTAACCTCTGAAGGTGGCGACCGAAAAGTCCTCAAGGTCTGGTCCTCGTCAGCACGTACTCTATGGTGACGTCCTCGGGCTCCACGTACTCCGGTAAGTCTGCCGTGTCCACGAAATCTGGCTCGACATCTGACGTACAGCACCCAAAAGAAAGGAACTGTACGTCAGGTAAAGTCTACAAAAGTGGGTTAGACTCTACTGCAAGTGTACCGACTATTTAACAATGGTTTACTGGTTGATTAGCATGCTGAGGTTATAACAGAGGAACAAAAGAGAGTAAATGCAGCAGGAAAGTAAAACGTGACAAGTAGTTGTCGTAGCGTGTGCTACCAACTACGAGACTAGCCTAACAGGTGTCAAGACAAAGCGGGACATGGCGGGACAAGACAAGACAAGTGTCACACAAAAGGGTTCACGCCTTACGGGTCGAGGGGGATCAGACCCTCTTCCCGTGCGCACGCTCAACCCTACCCCAACCCCAAGTATTCAAGACACGACAAGACAAGGGATCACTCGCTCTAGCTTGGAGAGTGCCCTATTGCCCTCTGGGCTGTGTATCACGACAAGGGATCACTCGGAGAGTGCCCTATTGCCCTCTAGGCTGTGTATCAAGACAAGGGATCACTCGGAGAGTGCCCTATTGCCCTCTGAGCTGTGTATCAAGACAAGGGATCACTCGGAGAGTGCCCTATTTCCCTCTGGGCTGTGTATCAAGACAAGGGATCACTCGGAGAGTGCCCTATTGCCCTCTGGGCTGTGCAAGACGGGACGGGATGTGACAAGACATGAAAGGTTATTCTAGGGTGTCCACGCACACACAAGATAGTCCTACGATGTCAAAAGTTATTGTTAGGCTCAGACTTCGTCGTCAAGTCTGAGCCGTCAAGGGACGTCCCGGACGCTATCATTTCACGTCCGGTTCTCTTTGTTCACAGTTAATAGTTCTAACAAACTAAGGCCTAAGCACGGCCAAAATTGTAAGTGGATACACTTGCCTGCGGTGGCGAGTGTGTCGTCCTCCCAGAGCGTCTCGTCCAAGCGTCTCGTCAGTGGTAGTCCGTCTGAAATAGTGTCACGTCGACGGTGTCAGGTCTCGTTTTCAGTAATTCTTATTAGGGTTCGTGTCTAGGTTATCGGGACTATCCTATTCGTCAGAAATCACATTTTTGGTGTTTCGTTCAACCTAGATCGACTTCTACCCTATGTGCACAGAAAAATTGTCCGATCGTCGATCTTTCCTACGGTGGGCAACGTTTTACAGATGCTGAAAATTAATTTGGTTCAAGTTGACCAATTTTAGTTTAGGTTTTGGTTAGCTACGGTGTGGGTTTTACTACTCGCTAGGGAAACTAACCTCGTGATGTCGTCCAACAAGCGTAAGTCGGGTCTGAACGGCGAAACGTCGACGTCGTCTGGAACTCCTCGGCCGCGGGTAGCGCAGCGAGGTACCTTTGAACAGCGGGGTGGTGGCATGAAATCAGCGAGCTAATCAGCGATCCTCCTCCCGTTGCGAGTAGCGCAACGGTTCTTCACGGTAACGACGACGTCGGCTAAAAGTACGTGCGTGCGGAAACGCATGTGAAATCCGAGAGTTCAAGGGGGCTGTTGGTAGATGAAGTGGGACCAAAGAAAGATGCTCGGCCCAGTGGATGGCCGACGGCGCGAGCGCACGGTGGTGGGCGGCCGTGAGAAGCCGGGGAGGACAGATTCGCGCCACGTCCGTTGTCGCGCGTCTCAGTGAAATTTCAGAGACGAACAGCGGAAACGGGAAGTTGCAGTGCGTAAAGGACTTCAAGATGAAGCCAACTGTAGTGGAGTTGTCACCGGAGGTGGTCGGAGGTGGCCGTGCGCAGGTGGCGAAGTTCAGCTTCCAGATCTGTGACAAACAGCCGATACGGCGGGTTCCGACGAGTATTCCAGGAGCTACAAGTGGGCTATGAACGTGAGGGAAGTTGCAGTTGGTAGGGGGTTTCGATAGCAATCCAACGGCTGTAGGGTGGTAGTCGTAGGTGGCCGGATGGCTGGTGGGTGTGAGTTTTCCCTGAGGTGAAGCAGATCTGTAAAACTGCGGCTAGATCTGAGTTCCACGGCGTTTTCGAGGAGATCGAGACGTGGAAAAAGGGTAAGGGGAGTTGGAGATGCTCAGGGGGTCAGAGAGGAGTTCGATGGTGGTGGAGATCGTCGGAGGGGGTGGCCGGAGGCAGGCGTGAGCCGTCGTGGAAGTTCAGCTTCCAGATCTGTGAAAAACAGCCGATACGGCGTGTTCCGACGAGGATTCCGGGAGCTACAGGTGGGCTATGAGCGTGAGGGAAGTTATAGAGAGGAGATGGGTCAAAGGGGAACAAAGTGGCGGGGGTGGTGGCTGGCGGCGGTGGCCGGTGGTGGTTGGCCATGAACAGTAAATCCGACGGGTCAAAACTGGGTTCTTGCGGCTATGGGGAGTTTTAGAGAGAGAAAACGGAGGAGAGAGAAGGGTGGCCGGAGGGGAGAGGTGGCCGACGGCCAGGGGGAGTCGGGGGTGAGGTTGGGTGGCCGGAGGAGAAGAAGAAAAACACAGAAGATGGGTTTGCGTGGAGGTTTCTTACGGCTAGGACTGGTTGCCATATGAAGAGGGAGGGTTTTGCTAGGTGGCTTTTGGGATTTGGTTAATTGGGAGAGAGAGGTAGAGATAGGGAGAGTGGAATTAGGGAAAGAGGAGGTGCCAATAGTGACTGCTGCATGATTTCCTCTTACGTTGGAGAGAATTGAGGGATTGATTAGGATTTGAAATTCAAATTGATTAGCGGCTAATCAATGGTTGCAAATTGATTAGGGGATATCTTCCACTACGGGCATCTGAAAAATAATCCGAAAATACCGGGATGATCGTGGAGATGAGAAGTATGGGGCTATGGTGTCCGATCACGTGTTACACCTACCATAAATTATCGTAAAATCAGGAACCGCGTATTGGTGCCTAAAGACCAAAACGCCCTTCCATTCAAAGTTGTTTTGCGAGAAGACGAGCTGTGAGATGATGTTCCCAAAAAACTACCATAAAATTATACATTTCTATACAGTCACAACGGCATATCACATCGTATATATCGAAACCAAGAAAGAGCCAAATAAGATACGTGCACGAAAAAGTACGTGCACGTAGAAAATACAAACGGTCGGAAAGCAGCCGTTACAATTTCTCTCACGGCATGTTCAGGTATACTCGTTCCATTATTTTGAACGTCGCATTACTTATTTGGGTGAGCACGTCTCGCGACACATATGCCGCCGCGCACTAGGCCACGTACACGGGGAGCCGCTTCGAAGCGGAAGAGGACCGATGATCCTGGTCCCTCTTCCGATAGGGAGGACTCCCCTCCACTTAGCCCACCACCACCTACACAGTCGATTCCTGCTGATCCCGTTCCACCACCCGCTCCCGCCGTCGGGCCGATGGGGATTATGTTTCGAAATGACGCACACCGCGCCAGATTCGAGCGTATCTGCCATCGCTCGATAGTACCCTCTAGGTTTGCACACCTAGCCGACCTAAACCGCCTAGGGGTACTTGAGGGGCTTCTCACGTTGTATGACAACGTGGGATGGCGTGATTTTCTGTCGGTGTCGGCGGATACGTACATCCGTCCGACACTAGAGGTCCTTAGTTCCATTGACCGGACCCCTGGAGGATGCTCCTTCCGTTTGATGGATCGAGAGTGCGAGATCGCTCTCGACATGCTTAGAGAATTTTCCAGTGGCCCGCTGTCCCTGACCCAGACCGTGCTTACGCTCCCACGTACATCCCACCCCTGTCGTTCGACACCCACACCTTCTGGACACATATCATGGGATCCCCACTCGCCTTTGACCCTAGTAGGGCCAAGGTCTCAGCTATCCTCCACCCCTGCCTCCGCATTGCACATCTCCTTATGGCGACTACTTTTCTCGTGAGGTACGAGCCCGTGACGTTATCTACGCCAGAGCTCTACATGCTCTATGCGATGACACGCCCTAGGGTTCTAGAAAGGGGTAGTGACGATTTGGTCCCTGCCGTCGAGATCGATATTGCCAGTTGGTTTTTGGACCACATTATTATTTCTGTGGGTGCTCGTACGCCTATTTGTTGCGGCGGCCTAGTCACCATCTTGGCCCTTATGACCTGACGACTTACGTCGACCTCCCGGCCCCACTACACTTTCTATAGATGTTATGGCCCAGATGAAGATGCTTCGTCCCCACAGTCGTCAGCACTGGGTGTGGTTACACTGTCCCTTCAGCACTGATTACATGGTTCTCCCGAGCCCCGCTCGGACACATATTGGACCGGTTCACGGGAACTGGATTCCAGCGATGGATATCCTTATCCCCGCCGCCTACAAGCTTGAGCCCGAGGATGCTGAGCAGGCACCCGCTGCACCACCTGTCGACCCCGTGATCCCTCAGCCTGCACCTGCACTGTCTGCACCTCCCGACACCTCTGTCCACACGTCTGTTAGTGTCGGGAGCACTTTAGCTGAGTCGTCCACCACCACCACCACTGCGCTTATTTCTATCGAGCCCATTACCACACTGAGCCCCGAGCGTCCACCCACCATTCTTGAGAGCGGCGAGTCTTCCTTTACCGCTGCCGTGGAGACCCTCTCCCGATTGCTGTTCTCGACTCCTGGGGAGTCATCTTTTGTGCCCTTCACGGCATCCCCAGTCATCGACCTTTCGGTCTCCACCACCCCTATCTTTACCGAGAGCGTCGTGACTTCTGTCCCAACGTCTGCGTCACTGAACTCTCCCGCCGCCTCGTCGTCTGTTTTCACTTCCTCTTCTGCTGCTACTGCTTCTGCTTCGACACAGCCTGCGTCCCAGCCTCACACCGAGGCTATGCATCACTTAGTGAGCACAGCACCACTACCCCACTTCCCTGCCAGACCCGTCCTCTACACTGCCCGCGTGAGACAGCCCCGCACTTCACCTTTTAGACCTGTGCGTCCCTCTGCTCCATCACCACCCCGACACTCTAGTTCAAAGCATTCATGCTCTTGAGGGGGCTGTTAGTGGACTTAGAGGTGACTTTAGGGCTCTCTCCGCCACTGTTAGTTCCGTGCAGACCCGCGTCGCCATCCTTCCCAGTATTCAGGCTTACCTGAACCAGATTCTGGCGCGTCTTCCCCCACCACTGACACCCACCCAGCAGCTACCACGCCCACCACCTCCACCACCTCCTCCGCCACAGGACGGTGCCGGTGCACCACCACCAGCCTAGGCAGATACTGGATGCCTTCTATATTTCTGCTGTTTTGCTGGTCGATTTTGGAGCCTGATGATTTTTGATCCCCTCCTCCACATTTTGTTTTGGTACCTTTTTGATCATATATTTTTATATCACTTTGGGAGTGAGGGAGCTTCTTTTGGGGACACTTTTATCTCCATCATTCTGATCTCTGCATGCATCATCTACATTCACATCATATTTTCTTTTCCTTTTTCTTTCTTTTTCATCATGCATGCATCCTCACCCACCCTACCCATTTCACGTCTCTCGGTGTGCCACACTTCGCACATTGAGGACACTGTGCACTTTAGCTTGGGGGAGTAAGTTCTCACACTTTTTGCTTTTCGTCACCTTTTATTTTTATTCTTTTCCACCCTTTCTTTGTTTTTACACCATTTTCACTCACTTTTTCGTTTTTTATCATGCATCACGTTTTCTTATCTTTTTGAGTGTGCTGCATTGTACATAGTAGTTTCTATTTTCTTTTATCCTTGTTTCTTTCATCTTTTGCTAGAGATGACTTTTCTGTGATGATGATGGCGTGGTGTTAGCTTAGCTCTGTATGCGTGCTATTTTTTCATGTCCTAGATTTTGTTTCAGATATCATATGATATGCCCTGCTTTGCATTTGAAATAGTAACCCACTCTTTTTCTATATGAATATGGATGAAATTCTGTTATTAGCTGATGTTTGATGATTCGTATGTATGCTTTTCGTAGAAAACACACCAAGCTTCACGCATTTATTGCTTATATCTGGAGTACTGCTTTCCTTTCTTATATCACTTCTTATTGCATGAAAAATGTATGCCTCACTTTCAGGTTGAATGAATGAATGTTAGGTTGATATAACTGGACTAGTTTACTTTATGAGATTAAACTGAGTAGATTACATTACTCTGCTGAAATTGTTGTGCACATCTTATAGAGTCAACCGAGTGATACATTTATTTCTTTCTCCACATATCTTGAGCATTATTTCTCTACTTAAAATTCATTGGTGAATCTCCCTTCAGCAAGTCTATTATTGGCATTTCCACCGCTATTAATTTTCATGCTCCAATTCCCCAAAATCAAAATATATATATATATATATACCTGTATATCCTTCTCTCTTTTGATTTGGGATCGCTTTTGTATATATGTTTATTGCAATGAAAAAAAGAAAAAGAAAAAAAGGAGGAAAGAAAAAAAGATGTTTATATATGATCCCATCTCACATTCTTTCTCTCTTTCTTCTTTCTTTTGTTTTTATTCTATCATGGAGCTTCAAAAATGGGGAATATGTTTATTGATTTATCTTATGCCACCACGCTTATAAATAAGCTTGGGGGAGAGGATCCAATGATGTGTGAGAGAGTGACTACCTGACTGTGCATGACAACCTAGGCTAGGTAATTTTCTATACTTGGTAAGATCACTAAAAGTTTTACGAAATCCAGGAATTGACACTTAGCATACATTTCATGAAAACCATGCTTTTCTATTCTTACTACTCCATACTGAGTGATACCTCTTATACTCCTTATAGAAAGCATTCAATTGAAAAGTGTGTGATCTATGATTATGTATATCGCTTTAGATGCTTCAGACGATGTTAATCTTAGAATGATTCCATATTTCATGCTGTTTTGATATACTTGGGTTTTCTATTTCGAATGCATCATTATACTATGATATTGGGATAAAAGTCTTTGGCATGTGTTCTATATTCGATGTATGCTATATGAGTAAGCAAAACCCACGTCCTGAGAAAAATGATCTAGCACCTCCTTCTTCGCTTTCTATTCCATTTTTTCATTTTGTTTCGTTTTCCTTCTTTTCCATGGTTTTACCCGTCGGCTTTACTTTTTACTCATCTTCCTCGAGGACGAGTAAGAGGTAAGCTTGGGAGATTTTGATCACTCCATATTTTACACCTTTTTTCTGCATGATTGCATGCCGTTTTGATCGCTCATATCGCGTTTTTCACGATTATTCGACAATATTGCGATGCTTTTCACTATTTCTTGTTTTTGTCGTATTTCAGGAGATATGGAGCGATTTGGAGTGATTTTAAGATCAAGAGGATTTGCACCCACTCCGGAGTGTCACCCACAGCTCTTTTGAGGGCCATTCAGCAATGGAAGACGAGTGGAAGAAGAAGGAACTTCGTAGGAGCGACAAGGAGGAGAAACGAAGAAGATTGGGCATCTACAGCATGTCACTCGGTCGAGTAGAGCACTCACTCGGCCGAGCAGAGAAGCTCACTCGGCCGACCAGACCGGACACGCACAACAAAAGAATATTGGCGTGCCCTCGGTCGAGTGAGGATAGACCACTCGGCCGAGTATGGAGATCCACTCGCCTGAGTGGCACGGGAAAATCCATCCAAAAAGAGGCCGACTTACTGGAAATCTACAGTGGACCTGAGAGTTCCCACTCGGCTGAGCTTGGAATGCCCCACGGCCGAGTGAGTAAAGCCACTCGGCCGAGTCACCTCTGAAGACAGACCCCCGAAAATCCCCGACTTACTGGAAATGTACAGGGTTTGTCACTCGACCGAGTGACATTTGTCACTCGGCCGAGTGAGCCGTTCCGATTGCTGCGTAAGTTGCGATTTCTGGGCTGCGCAGGGGCATTTTGGTCACGATTTTCTGGGCGATTTTGAAGGGTATTTAAACCCAGTTTTTGCCCGAGTTAGGAGGAATTTTTAGAGCTTTTTGGCAGCCTTTTTGAGAGCTTTTTTAGATCATTAGATTTAGCTTTTCTTTTGGAGATTAAAAGGCTACTTTTGTTGAATGCTATTGGATTCTCATTGGTTTGTCTATTCTCTTATCAAAACACCGATTTTTGTTAACAATTTCTCTATTGCAATGAATTGTGTTGTTTTTATTATTGATTTTCTTAAGTATTGCATGATGATTAGTGAGTAGTGCCTTCGTCTTAGGGCGTAGGGATGAACCCTATAGACCCTATTTCTAAATTGTGATGAATTGGTGAAATTCTTGCCAGAATTGATTAGGGTTAGGTTGGGATTGATTAATTACGGATAGCTAGGGATTCATATCGATTGGGATTTGAAAGAGATTGGGTCCCATTTGATATGAAGCCCTAGAAATTCGATTTAGATTTACGATTGGACTTCTCTAGAATTGGTTTGCAAGAGATTGGACCAAAGCTAGGATTTTTAATCGTATTTCTATAACAATATCCGTTTGCAAGAGATTGGACGGGTAGGAACTATCTGAACCTAGGTCGTAGCTTGAGTTTGCACGAGAGTGGGCTCGAGATACGATTGAACGATGATGTCGTTCTTCACGCTAGCAGCCTAGGTTAGGGTGTGCAAGAGATTGGGCCCTCCCCTATGTTTGCTATAGACCGGCAATAGCGCGAGAGCGTGAGCATGGTTCTACAGTTAGTTGTGACTAGTTCACCTAAGATTCAAGTCTAGCAATGACGAAACCTATGAATCACAACGATGAGATACGGTCCGTAGCAGGGATTCCCTATCCCTAGGCGCTTTATTTTATTGATATTTCTATCGACATTTGAACGATTGTGACCATTTTACCTCAAATTATTCTCGACCATTTTGTTAGCTAGGTGATTGGAAGGAGACACGGTCATTAGTCCTCCCTGAGTTCGATACCCGCTCGCCGCTACACCGTGCGCTTGCGGTAAGACTACGAGTCGCTTGTCTCAGGTTTGTGTACTCCCGGGGCGCGATCACATACATTATTATAGTTCAAATTTAAAGTACAAAAACAAGCTTCACTATCTCACCATATACATAAAGGAAATACAGAAAGGAAATGTGGAAAGGAAATACATAATATAGTACGCACAACAACACAAGCAGCTAGAAGTCTGTATTCTCCGGGTCGAACTCTGGCTCCTAAAACTCAGGGCCAGTTCCTCGATTTGATCGTCATCTGCTGGAGCAATAAATGGAACCGTAGGTAAGTCACAACAATTCTAAACATAGAAAAGAAGCAATGCACAAATATTACAAAAAGTAACTGTGTACAAGCAAACCAGAGTGAAAAGAAAAGTATTGAGCAGCAACTGTACACAACTGAGTAGTAAAGGTTGACGTGCGTCTATATTTCATATATGCACGCACGTTTTCTTTTGTGTTTCTCCGTGTTTTCCGCCGTCTCTTGTTCGTTTTCGTATGTTTTCCCGTTTTCTTTCACTTTTCTTTGTTTGTCCATGATTGCAGGAGTTCGACCACGTAGGGGACCTTTTACGATGATATCCCAAGTCCCCGGAGCAACGGGAGAAGTCACGCGTGATCCAGGGGGTCAAACGGCGAAGTACTCATCTTTCTGCCCCTCACCCGGTCGGTTGGTCATCTCCAACCGATCGGGTGATGCACGCGTGCACCAACCGACCGCTACCGTAGCTCACGAAGAAGTCACCCGACCGGTTCACAGACCGGTTCTGCGGGCGGCTGTTCTCTGTCTTTTCGAGCAGAATTCCAACCGATCGGGTGACTCTCACCCGATCGGTTCATCTGTAGCTGAGAAAAAGAGCTGAAGACACGGGCGTCGAACCGACCGGTTCACCCGACTCCTCCAAGATCCAACCGGTCGCTCAAGAACTCACCCGATCGGTTCGTGAGATCGGGTGAAAACTCGCCGTTTTCTGTGATTTATCTGTAACGGATCAACCGATCGGTTGACATGTCACCCGATCGGTTGATCCGAAAATCTATATATATGACCCCTAGGGTTCCAGAAACGGGAGAGTTGTATTTTTTTACTGTTTTATTTCCTTGTGACGGCTGTAATTGTTACTCTTAAGTAAGTTTTCAGATCTTTCTAATTTTTTAGTATTGTCTTTACTACTCCTTTACTTCCGCATTGCAATTGTCGGATTATGATTCTAACGGTTAAATTTCATTTAGATTGCTTTTTCATGAATTTTTGTGAGTAGTTCCCAAATCTGGGATTTTGGTGGAAGCCCCTTTGGGGGCTCTTCCCGATGCGTCCATAGGGTTAGGAAATCGATAGGGAGTAGGAATCTAACGGTTACGCGGGGTGTTTCATTGTCATCGGCGGGAAAAAGACCGCCTTTGACCGTCGGGCCAAGGGGGAATAAACTTGGGGGTTGACTCCCTAGCCAAAGCTCACGCCTTTAGCGTAGACGCCGAATCCTAGCACGCGGGAGCGGCAGGATGAGACGTCGGGAGATATCGTTGCGGACTTAGTGCTCCCGGGATCGATCAGTGTTTATGGACACGGGAGTGCCCACTGATCGAATCCGGGAAGTCCGGTGTATCATCCTGGGCACCGACCGGAATATCGGGCCCATGGGACGCCGGTACCACTTTCAGAGGCAACGTCTCACCATTAGACCCTAATCCCGATCGCTATCCATACCCGTAGGCCGTAGCGGCGAGAGTCTCTCGTCGGGTCGGAAACCAAAGTCCCGGGTTTACTTTCTTTTTGTTCATACGCTTTCATTTCCTTTCGTGACAACCAACCACCGATTCGGGCTAGCTCGCCCCTCGGGGTGATTTAGGTCCTACCTGACCCAAGCACAACCTCGCCTCCCTGAGTTCGATATTCCCGCACCCTACACTAACCGTGAAACTTGCGGTAAACGACACCGCGCCGCCGCGCACATCACGCGGGGTGCCGGTCAAGTTTATGGCGCCGCTGCCGGGGAACGCAACGTGCTTGATATCTTAGGATCTCTTGAACCCTCGTGTCTAGCTCACATCCCTACCTCGCGATAATTTTCGCATTCTTGTTTTTCTTTTTCTTATTTGTTTTTCTTATTTTTATTTCTTATTTTATCTGTTTCTTTCCCACTTGTCGCTTCACGGGTGTCTGTTGTTTTTCATGCGCAGGAGTTCAAGGAGTCTTGACGACTTGATCCCCCGCAATCCAGAGATTAACGCCACCCTTAGGCGTTTGGCCGCCGAGAAGCGAAGAAGGGAAGATCCCGAATCCATGGAGGAGAACACCCCACCTCACAAGTCTCTGCTGGAGTACTCGATGCCATCCATCGAGTCGACTTCTGCCATCCGATCTCCAGCTATTGCGGCCCAAAGCTTTGAGCTGAAGCCGTCTCTAGTGACATGGATCCAGCAGGACCAGTTTGCGGGTGCGCCCATGGAGAGCCCGATAGAGCACTTAGACTCCTTCTTGGAGAAGTGTGACACCTTCAGAATTAATGGTGTCACTACAGAGGCTATCCGTCTGAAGCTGTTCCCTTTCTCTTTGCGGGACAAGGCCAAGCAGTGGTTAAGGGGGAAGGACCCCAATACTTTCAACACCTGGGAGAAACTCTCCAATGCTTTTCTGACGAAGTTCTTTCCTCCGGGGAAGACCATGAAGTTGAGGAGTGAGATCTCCTCCTTCTCCCAGGCCAGCCACGAGTCCTTGCATGAGGCTTGGACGAGATATAAAGAGATGCAAAGAAGATGCCCTCATCATGAGCTTCCGAAGTGACAGATTATCAATCTGTTCTACAATGGGCTGAGGGATGACCTTAAATCTTCTATGGACGCCGCGGCTGGGGGTTCCTTCATGTCCCGAAGCGAGGAAGATGCCGGGAATATTCTGGAAAACATGGCATCAAACAATGAGCGGTGGTGTGACGAGAGAGCCACACCAAGAACTGGGGGTATACACAGAGTCGAGGACGTCGACAAACTTTCGAGCAAGTTTGACTTGCTTTCGACCCAGATCTCCGCACTGATGGTTGGAGCCGGTGGAGCCGGTACACAGCAAGTTTCTGCAGTAGAGTCCGAATTCCTTGGGGAATTCGACGGTGGTGACATCTCACCACCGTTGGATCAGGCGAGCGCACTATTTTACAACCCCACGGGGAATGCGCCATATCCGCCAAGGACAAATTCCAACCCGGCCTACTCTCCCAACAACCGGAACCACCCGAATTTCAGTTACCAGCCACCATTTCAGCCCTCGCCGCCTCAGCAGCCGCAGCAACAAATCTATCAGCCGGCTAGACCACCGTAGAATCAGGGTCAGCTGCAACCATTTCAGCAGCAACCTCAGTAACAAACGTACGCTCCCAGGAATCAGCAGCCGTTCCAGCAGCAGCAGTATGGCCAGCAGAGGGCCGTCTCTCCGGTTGAGTCTCTCTTGACTCAATATATTACCAACCTGGAGAGGATCAACCAAAAGCTGGAAATGGGCCAGCGGACCCTCACGGACCAAGTAACCCAGCTGGGGTTACAGGTGGCGAACCTCGCAAGGTCACAAAACCAATTGCCGCCACAACCGGAGGTGAACCCTCGAGGAGCAACACAAACATCGGCACTCGTGCACGAGCACGCGAATGTGTCCGCTATCATTCTGAGAAGCGGGACACAAATTCCTACTAGAGTGCCCCCTAGCATCCCGGAAGCACCATTGGTCGTTGAGAGACCGACTGAAAAATTAAACGACATCGGTGCTTCGTCATCAAATCCCACGACTCCGGAGGGAGTGTCCGAAGAAGAGAAGAAGAAGGAGGAAGAGAGCCCAAGAGTATATAAACCCGTTGTGCCATTTCCACAATGGTTGGCTCAGGTGAAAATTGATGAGAAATATGGGAAGTTCTTCGCCATGGTCAAAGACCTAAGCCTGCAGATCCCCTTCTTGGAGGCAATCGAGACAATCCCCTCCTATGCAAAATTCTTGAAAGATTTGGTGACCAAAGGGTCAAGAAAAGAGAAAGTGGTGCTGACGGCAGAATGTAGCGCTCTTATCCAGAGGGATAACCCGCCAAAGCTCAAGGACCCGGGGAGCTTCTCTATCCCTTGCACGATCGGGGCTGTGAAGATTAATCGTGCACTCGTCGATCTAGGAGCGAGTGTTAGCTTGATGCCCTTGTCGATGTACAGAAGGATAGGAATGGGTGATTTGGAGCCCACCGGGATGACCCTACAACTAGCTGACCGGTCGGTCAAATATCCGGTGGGAATTGTTGATGATCTCCCCGTGAATGTGAGAGGGGTGCATGTGCCTGTGGACTTTGTAGTCATGGATATGCCCGAAGACGCACACACCCCCATTATCCTGGGACGGCCTTTCATGGCCACTGCTGGCGTTCTTATAGATGTGAAGAACGGAAAACTCTCCTTGAACGTCAGCGGAGAGAAAGTTGAGTTTGACCTGGGACTATCTATGAAGCACCCCGACCCTCCTGATGACCTCCGGTGTAATCTACTTGAGATAGAAGAAGAAAAAGCTGTAGAGGAGAACTCCTGGGAGATTCTCCTGAGAAACCCCCCCCGATGAATTGGGGAATTCTGAAGATGAAGAAGGCCCCGAAGACGAAGAAGCTGCTGGAAAACCAAGTGCAGCGAGAACGACCCCTCCCGGGTTCCCCAAGTTTCCTCCTGTGAAGAGAACGGGGAAAGAGCTCACGGACCTCACTAAAGACGTGGTCCGAATCCTGAAGAAGATGGCGGGAAGCGCCAACACCAAGGAAAAGCCCCCGGATCTCAAGAACAAAGGGAGGGTGGTCGAGCAAGTATATTTCCAGCCGCTGACTACCCCGAGCGCCTTCAGCTCCAACAAGGAAGAGATGCCTAAGTTTGGGCATCACCCGTATCAGCCACCATGAGCATCTCTTGCGGGCGTCGAGCCAACGACGTTAAACAAGTGCGCTTCATGGGAGGCAACCCATGTTCTAAACTTTTTCTCTAATTTTTAGCATTATTTTTTACTTTACTTTATCTATTTCTATAAATAAAGTCAGCCGCGGGAACATCCGTTAGGGGACTTAATCAAATTTCTTGGTTTTTGCAGGAAACAAGCCCCAACCGATCGGGTGATAACTCACCCGATCGGTTGGGATGTATCAGATACATGCCGAGATCTGTCCCCAAATGAACCGATCGGTTGAGTAATGAAGAGACCGGGTGGCAGACCGGGTGAGCTGGGGAGAAGTCTCGGAAAATTTTGGGGAATATCAACCGATCGGTTGAGTTTGAGCGCGTTCGGTTGACCTGACCGGGTGAGAAGCCCTAAGTTCTCGGGAAATTTAGTGGAGCGGCCAACCGATCGGTTGACAAGTCAACCGATCGGTTCGCCTGTAGCATTCCTTCGGCAAAATTTTCGACCTAACCGTCAACCGACCGGGTGACATGTCACCCGATCGGTTCGACTTAAAACCCTATATAACCCCCCCCCGACACCCGTTCGTTTTCTTCATCGCCCGATCGCCCGAACCTCTGCCGTTTCGTCTCCCGTCGTGCGCCTTCCTGCTTTCTTCCCCAAGATCAGCCTCGATCTTCTTCCCCAACCATTTCCCTACCCATCCACCATCATTTCTCTCCATTCCCCCGCCATCTCCCTACACACAAACCCTAGATTTCCCCCATTCCCCCCCGTTTCGGAACTTGTCGAAGAGATCGTTGTGGCTTCCAATCGAGCAGCATCGGGGCATCCACGAGCAGCTATCTTCATCTAATTTTGGGTAACCTCGCTCCTTTACTTAATTTTAATCTTTTCCCAAATATTCTGTCTGCTTGTTGTTCGTATTTTGTGTTTGTGTTGAATTCGCTGTATTCTCACACACCCACGCGCACAAACAACACCGACACAATGCCTCCCCGCCGTATTAAACCCACCGACGCTAGCTCTTCGAACCCTAGGCCCACCCGTCGTACCCGTCGCACACAACCTACCACCTCCAACCCATCCACCACACCACGCACCACTTCCCCACATCCAGATTACGATCCCGAATATGGGATGCAATTCCAATCTGATGACCATGCCGACCGATTCACGGCCATGGTCCTCCTTGCTGGTCAGGGTGGTAGGATAACCCAAGAATCAGTCGACCGTGACCTCCCCTTCCTTCAAAGCTTCGTTCGCCACATCCGCGAAGACCCACCCGACGTCTCCGAGCTCCACATTCCACCCCCCACGACCCCTGGTCCCCAGCGCAGGCCCCCGTCACCACCCCCAGAGGGTGGTACCCCTGCTTGATTTTTCTCTCCCGCTTTTGCCCCCCCCCCACTTTTGTGCCCATCTGTCTTTTCAGGGCCCTACTTTGTCTCTATCGGAGGGAGGGGACTATTTGCGTGATTGTTTTCTTGATTTACCTTTTTCTTTGTTTTGTTTTTGACATCCCCCTTGCACTTATCTGGATTTCATTGATCATATAATTTCGCTAGCACTTTCTGGTCTAGCTTGGGGGACGTCTGTTTTGGTGTGCTGTCGTGTTTTGTTTGTTTTTCTCATTTTTGTGTGTGTGCTTGTTTTTCACTTTTTGAGTGTCGTGTCGTGTGATTTTATCTTTACTTTTCTTTTCGTATTGTTTGATTTTGTTCTCAATTTTTCTCTCTTTTTCATTTTCATCTATGTTTTTTCCTGGTTTTCATTTCTTTTCGTGTCTGTGCGTATTCCCCCCCCTATTTTCATTGCCCTCCCGTACTCACTCTTATTGCATTGAGGGCAATGCAAGTTTCAGCTTGGGGGAGTCGCACTTCGTACGTCATTTGTGTTGTTTTTCTACGTTATTTGAGTCGTTTTCCATCGTGTTTTTCTTTTTTCTTTTTCCTTCTTTCTTTAGCTCTTTCTTCTAGAAATGAATCCTATGATGAATCGCCACAAAATCACACACACCTAGCATTGCATCGATAATCACACTCACTAACCATAGGATTTCGAGTCCTCTTGCATTTCACGCATCGTGGGTCCACTTAGCTTTTTGTGAGTCGTGTGTCGTGACTAGCAATTGGTGCGCTTCTGCCTTGTGATTTTACTTTATATACCTGTCCAGGAATGACCCCTTGATTATCATGCTCCGATATTGAATATGCGGTATTTGCTTCTATATGCATGCTATATATATATCGTATACTTCATTTCACATGCGTCGGGATTCCACAACTAAGGACTAGGATAACCCAATTAGCCTGAGCTCTATTTAGCGAGAATAGTTCCCTTTGCCCAAGTGTTTAGATTTCGACTTCTTTTTTGTTTTACTTGGTGCAAATCCCCTCGTCGTGTACCGTTCTCCCACTTGGGAGAGTACACAAGTGTATAGCCAAAAACCCAAAAATCCAAAAAAAATGGGAGAAAAGAAATGAAAAACCCAAAAAGAAAAGAAAAAGATTGTATAGCCAACAAGCCAAAAAAATATATGCAAATACCCAAAACCCGAAAAAAATTCCCGTGTGAATATTTTCATATTTGCCAAGAATAAAGGGAAGGCGAGAATTTGCACAGAGTGTTCTTCTCCACATCATCTCAACCCCCGTCGTTATCAAAGACACTTGGCTTAGGAGCTATTTAGCTAGTATCTAGGCTATAGTGGCGTGATTTCCTTAACCCTAGTTGTGGAGTCCCCGATGCATGATACGCTCATATTCTCTCTATTCTCATGCATGCTCGAACTTATATTCGCCGCTTAATACAATTAGATTCGATATTTGGGTCATATCTTGGATTTGTGTATATCGAGCCTCGCAGCACATCGTAGAAAGCATCACCATTTGCTAGCACACGACCACGCTCACTCGCGCTTCACTGCATGGACCCACGACACTTATTTGGACTCGCTTTCCTAGGTTTAGTGGTGTGATTTGGCGTTTGCTTGCTGGGTGTGTCGTTTTTGATTTTGATGGCTCTGATGGACGATCTAGGGCTTAGAGTTTTCTTTTTCTTTCTTCCTCTCTATATTTCCCTTCCGAGCTCCCACTCTCACTCATCTTCCTCGAGGACGAGGAAGAGTTCAGCTTGGGGGATTTTGACGTGCGTCTATATTTCATATATGCACGCACGTTTTCTTTTGTGTTTCTCCGTGTTTTCCGCCGTCTCTTGTTCGTTTTCGTATGTTTTCCCGTTTTCTTTCACTTTTCTTTGTTTGTCCATGATTGCAGGAGTTCGACCACGTAGGGGACCTTTTACGATGATATCCCAAGTCCCCGGAGCAACGGGAGAAGTCACGCGTGATCCAGGGGGTCAAACGGCGAAGTACTCATCTTTCTGCCCCTCACCCGGTCGGTTGGTCATCTCCAACCGATCGGGTGATGCACGCGTGCACCAACCGACCGCTACCGCAGCTCACGAAGAAGTCACCCGACCGGTTCACAGACCGGTTCTGCGGGCGGCTGTTCTCTGTCTTTTCGAGCAGAATTCCAACCGATCGGGTGACTCTCACCCGATCGGTTCATCTGTAGCTGAGAAAAAGAGCTGAAGACACGGGCGTCGAACCGACCGGTTCACCGGACTCCTCCAAGATCCAACCGGTCGCTCAAGAACTCACCCGATCGGTTCGTGAGATCGGGTGAAAACTCGCTGTTTTCTGTGATTTATCTGTAACGGATCAACCGATCGGTTGACATGTCACCCGATCGGTTGATCCGAAAATCTATATATAGGACCCCTAGGGTTCCAGAAACGGGAGAGTTGTATTTTTTTACTGTTTTATTTCCTTGTGACGGCTGTAATTGTTACTCTTAAGTAAGTTTTCAGATCTTTCTAATTTTTTAGTATTGTCTTTACTACTCCTTTACTTCCGCATTGCAATTGTCGGATTATGATTCTAACGGTTAAATTTCATTTAGATTGCTTTTTCATGAATTTTTGTGAGTAGTTCCCAAATCTGGGATTTTGGTGGAAGCCCCTTCGGGGGCTCTTCCCGATGCGTCCATAGGGTTAGGAAATCGATAGGGAGTAGGAATCTAACGGTTACGCGGGGTGTTTCATTGTCATCGGCGGGAAAAAGACCGCCTTTGACCGTCGGGCCAAGGGGGAATAAACTTGGCGGTTGACTCCCTAGCCAAAGCTCACGCCTTTAGCGTAGACGCCGAATCCTAGCACGCGGGAGCGGCAGGATGAGACGTCGGGAGATATCGTTGCGGACTTAGTGCTCCCGGGATCGATCAGTGTTTATGGACACGGGAGTGCCCACTGATCGAATCCGGGAAGTCCGGTGTATCATCCTGGGCACCGACCGGAATATCGGGCCCATGGGACGCCGGTACCACTTTCAGAGGCAACGTCTCACCATTAGACCCTAATCCCGATCGCTATCCATACCCGTAGGCCGTAGCGGCGAGAGTCTCTCGTCGGGTCGGAAACCAAAGTCCCGGGTTTACTTTCTTTTTGTTCATACGCTTTCATTTCCTTTCGTGACAACCAACCACCGATTCGGGCTAGCTCGCCCCTCGGGGTGATTTAGGTCCTACCTGACCCAAGCACAACCTCGCCTCCCTGAGTTCGATATTCCCGCACCCTACACTAACCGTGAAACTTGCGGTAAACGACACCGCGCTGCCGCGCACATCACGCGGGGCGCCGGTCAAAGGTAAACAGAACTGAAAGGAGAGAACAACTGTACTGTGGTAGTGCAAGTGTAAAACAGGCTAAGTAAGTGAAACATGCTACTGCTGTTGCTAAAAGTACGACAAGTAAGGTACTGGTGACTGCACAGGTGTGGTAGGTAAAGTGCATGTAATGCAAAAAGTAGAGGTGATCGTGCAAGCTACACTAGAACTACGTGTCTCAAGTCAGAGAGTATAATATGTGACCATCGAGTTCATCTCTTGTCTGGGTGCGCTTACCCAAACGAATGTCGGAACATAGGCAGCGGTACATGTATGTTGCCGAAACAAAGGCAGCAGGACGGGATGTCGAAACACAGGCAGCGGTACGGGAAGATGAACTCCAGTCACTCACACACCCTTTCAAACTATGAGTTACCCCAAAATCCCAGTGAAGTGTCAGCTGTGATACAGGATATTACACAAGGAGTTCCATACGATGTATCACATGATGATAGACAAACCAAGAGCATTGGTTGACTTTCTTATTGAAAACCAGAAATGTAGGAAATCATTTCAAAGCAAAATGTGCCAAAGCACAGTGGATGCTAAGAAATTAAACATCCGAGATATTGATTCCATGATTTGAGCATGTGGTGGTTTTGTTAGCACACAATTTTCCCTAAATTGATGGTTGTGTGTTACAACCACCAAAGTTGAAAGTTGGAAAAGTAATCTGTAGTTGATTACTTTCCTATTAGGTTAGGTCTCTAGTTTTGGTTCAAGTCAAATAGCCGTTCTGAGGCTATAAGTGGTGTTCTATGTTCGTACGAGTACACTTAACTAATTTTCTAAATCTAGAATTTATCGTTACTTACGAATTTCGAGATTGTCGTAATGAGCTAAGACTAGATCTAGAGCTTCCACAGAAATTGGTACATAATAATTGGTACCTGCAAACACAAGAAATAATCAGTTAAGAACACAACATTTTCTATCTGTTTAACTTGATCGTTTTGATTTTATAATCGATCGAAATGGTGACGAAAAGCGTTTTAAATTTTTATATAGTCTAGATAAGAGGAAAATAATTTTATTGAAGGAGAAAATATTTTTCTGAAGCTTCTGGTAATTTTTATAATTTTTAAAAGCTCAAAATGGGTTTAAAAAACTAATTTTAATTAGTTATCGTATTTATCCAATAATTTCTTTTGGGTGCAAAATCTATCAGAATGTTTCAAGTGAGCTGTCAAAACGACCGTCTCAAAAAGTACTACAACATATTTTTTTCATATATCAGTTTATGTGAAAACATTGGGTTATGAATTTTTAAATGAAAACAATGTATTTAACTTTTAGGCTAAAAAATTATTGTGGAAAATCTACTCGTCTGATTGAGATGAAACTAGCGCCATTGGATCTAGAACGTCATTTTTGATTTTTTGGAGCTGGCCTTGTAATTTTCTGACTCTTATATTATTAGTTATGAATTTTAGACTATTAAACCAAGTAATAATTATAATTATACATGTATATACGGATTTTTAATATGTATACGTATATATAATTATATATACGTTTTTACGTTCGTTCTTTCGTTCCTCGCATGTAGCATCGGGGGTGGGGGGGAGGTACTAACATTCGAGGTGACGGCGGCAAGGCTCGGAGCGGTGGCAAGGACGTAGTGGCGAACTGAGGCGGCGATGACGATGGAACGAGAGGCAGGGCTCAAGGGAGGTGGCTGCATTGAAGCTTGGAGAGGTGGATGCTTCGTGGTGTGTGGCGAGGCACTGGGCGAGGGGAGGCAGAGCGGTGCTCCGGTGTGGTGCCACGACATCGACGACAGGGAGAGGGTGTCGACGGCGGGGAGGGCTGGTGGCGGCGGCCTCGAGGGAGGTGAACTAGGGGAGGAGAGATGGATATCGAAGGTGGGGGGCTTTCGGGATGCTCGACATCAGAGTGGGAGGGTGGCATTGGAACGCGGCAGCGGGCGTCAGTCGACGTAGGGAGAGAGTGAGTGGGGTTGAGGGGCTTGGGAGAGCAAACGAGAGTGGGAGGGGGAGAGAGTTTGAGAGAGGGGGTTTTGATTGGGCGTGGGGGTGCTTTTGAATGGAGAACGAAAGAGAGAGGGGGCTGTGAGAGAGAGAGAGAGGGATTAGGGGGTGTAATTTATAGTTAAGTTTAATTAGTAAACTATTAGGTTACTTAGTCAACCTTATTTAATACATTAGGTAAGTATTAAATGTCATTAGGTATAATTTTAGACTAAGTTTAGAAAAAGTTTTTGAAACATGGAGACGTGTTAAGCATTTTGGGTTAAAGTAATTGACTAAGGTAATTGGTAATTAGGTAATTGTTAACCATTTTCTTTATGCAAACGACTCCGAAAAATTACGAAAAAATAGCCTCGGGATCATATCTGTATGAGGATCATGAATATGAAGTCAAATTTAAGGTTTGAGTGACGAAAAAAATAGAGAAAATTCATTTGCTCATTTTGAACGTATTTGTTACTTTCGTGAATATGAAAAATTGTGCACGTTGAAACCAGACAGTTACATTTTGTTTGCATCCCTTGCTTACCCTGATTTTCCTCTCTTTTGCAGAGATGGTGGGTTGGGAGTTCAGTTGTGACATCTGCCAACTCATCTGTCGAGGGGCTCTGGGCACTCGGGGGAGTAAATCTGGCCATGTACTGCGTCGCACTGTGGAGGAGGAGAACCGTGCGGCTGACCCATCGATTGGGACACTGAGACCGACAGGCGTTCCCCTCCCCTGCCTTTGGTTATTGACGAACCGCCTGAAGGGTTTTGGTGGACCCTCAGGGCTAAAATCCATGCCCGTCCTAAGTCGGACGGAACACGGAAGCAAAAATATGCAGCAGAAAAATAAACAAGTTAATCTAATTAACATGCAGTTAAACATTTTAACTTAGCCCTAAGGTACAAGACCCTTAGCCAAGATCTTTGTCGACTCATGATGGATCTGACCATCCCAAGAAGGATCTAACCTACTACTATTAAATTAAACTAATGCTTATAAAACACATACCTAGAACCTTGCCCTGGGGCAGGCAAGGTGTACCGCACCGTCTTCAAAGCCGCTCCCCGTCCCACGCCGAGCCGCTCCTCGAACCGCTCAGCATCTCGAGGCGAGCAATCCTCGTGTCGCCAAGCCAACCACGCACCAAAGAAAGTTTCACATGTGTGAAAGCCTTCGCCAAGATTTCGGATCTGAATCCGAACCCCTTCGTGGCTTTGCTTGAGCCCTTCAGGAGTAAGGCAGAAATTTAGGGAGAAGTGGAATTAATTTAAGCTTTGATCCGAGCGTGCTCCAATGTTTTTAGGAGACGCTCAGATCTTGAGCTTGGGACAAGTTTGGAGGAAGGGGGAGGCCCCTATTTATATAGGCGGCTGACTCTCCCCTTTTCTCCACAACCGAAGTGGGACTAAAGTTTGGAGTTAGTAAATTCAATTTTGTTTGCCTTTCACAAAGGCCAAACTTCCGTGAATTTTAACTCCCTCACCATTGAGCTTCATAATTGATACAACATATCAATTCGAAGGGTGTTCAGCGGTGAACGCATAAGAAAAAACGGTGAGTCAATCGGAGTCCGTTTGACCCTCCAATTGATCGCCCAAAGTTCAGCCCAAACATGATTTTTGCTTACAAGATTAGACGTCAACCAAAAACTGCACATTGGGTTCAGAACCCTAGCTGTGGGGCCCACAGAGTGGGCCCCACAGAGCAGTACACGCGCGCAACGTGAAGTGGGGCCCGCCGTCTAGTGCCTGGGCTTGTGCCCAGGTGCTGGCCGCCTGGGCCCGCTTGGGCCCAGCGAGCCAGGGGCCTGGGTCCCGCCGCAAATAGACCAGCGCCTGGGCATTTTGCCCAGGCGCAAAAGGGCGGCAGTTGCCCCCCTTTTCCTTTTTTATAAATTGTTTCAAAAAAAAATTGCTTTAACTTTTTAAAGATTTGGGCTTTTCTTCTTGGGCTGCCATCTGGGCTTTCTATTTAAACGCCTTTAAATAGGATTATTGGGCTCGTTTGAACTCCGTTTTTGACGCGGTTTGAACCTGTCTTTAGACTGGGACGTTCCCGTCACACAGGCAACCTTTTGGATGTGTTAATTTAATTAAATATATTCTTAAATAATTTAAGACATTTTAATCTCTTTTTGCATCATATGCAAATTAGTCCCTATCTAAGCTTAAATGTTCATTTACATCAAATACAAATGATCTGAGGTCATATCCCCTAACATCTCCCACTTGCACTCAGGATCATTAATCCCGAATGCAGGAGATAATTGCAAACACTTTTGCAATATTTTATCTCTTGCATCAAATGCAATTTTCTATCACTTGGATCAAATGCAAATTATTCTCCCTAATGTTTCTACCTATTACTAGACGAAGGTCGCACTCTGCGTGAGACCCTACAGCCTGACCCTTACTACAGGTTGGGCTCGAAACCATATACGACAGAGACCACGAGCAGTGGTTGCTGTCCCTGTTTCAGAATCATAATTATGTGGATGACTCATCAACATGAGTATTGTCGAGACCACCCTGATTTTGACCGTGATGAATCCTACAGTTTTAGTCTCTTCGTCTAAACTATGTCGTTTAATTCAAGTCTAGGGTACGGTCAAACCGTCAACCCCAATAACATGAATTCGGTTAGTTTCTATCGATCTTTAGTCAACTAATATTGGACTTCTTCCAACATACTCTGATCAAAGATTTTACTAAAGACCGAACTAACTCAACGACACTAACTCCCATTGACCGGGAGAGACGAATCCCCTCTTGGTCATTACTCTCCTCGTACGCTTCAAGTGACACCCAATCAAAGACCTTTCGACAGGCCTAGCCTCGAAGCTAGGTCAGTGATCTAAGTGGTACCGTTCACGCACAGGTTCACAAAATGACCTCAAGTCAAAAGACCAACTTGCCCATCATCACTAAGAGTTATCATTGACATATTGGTCAATATAACCATATGATAACTCTTGTGGATCGTTCAATGAACTCATTCTCTAATGAGCACATGTGTCTCGTCTTCAACTTTGCCAAGTCAAAACGACCATGAGATCATCGTCGCCGCTATACGGTGAAGACTAAAACACAATGATCTATCCGATGTTTCGATATCCTTGTCTCGAAACATCTACGACTTGTCTCGAAACATCTACGACCACAAACCCTTTTAGACTTATGCTACAGACTGTCAAACATTTCTCCATGATCGAGATACTCATCTCGATACATGTTTGACCTTGCATAAAGTCTCAGGACTTTACCTAAGTTAATATCTAATGTTTACTACATTATAATATAACTTAGATAAATTATTACCAAACAGCTTATTGTAATTTTGAACAAGACGTTTGTATTGTTTACACATAGATATATTTCCTCGAGGGTATACATCTCTCTACATCTCCCACTTGCACTCAGGCCCATTTATCTCGATATCTCATATTGTTTTAACACATAAGTTTTTTCGACTTCATGTGGTAGAGTATTTGTGAGTGGATCTGCTAAAACCGTCTACAGTATAGACTTAAGGAGTTTCTATGTTCTTATTGGACCAACCATTTGAATTTTATTCAAATAATTCTCTTGGTCTGTTGGAATCCATAATATTTTATGTCCCTTGATCTTATCCAGTTCATCGCACCTTACGATAATAATTTTAAATTAGTTACTTGTTAATTTCAGATGGTTCATAATCATTTTTTGATAAAGTGTCAAACTCTTTGATTACTTTGTCAAAACATATGTTCCATCCTGTTGATGCCTCACAAGTAATTTTTTTGCTCCCACTGACCTTGAAAACTCTCTAGCTAATTTATATAATTTGGTTCTTTAAATCAGATTTAGAAAAACGAACATATAAGTGAATGCTCCGGTTTTCACGGTCAACATGAGCGTTTACATTGAGTTGGGTCCAAGTAGATCTGTACACATCTGCTGGCGAAAACGGTTTCTTCATAATCCATTTATAAGAATTAGGATAAAAACTGTTCTCGACCAACTTGATTGTACTTAACTATTTTCTTTCAGCACCAATATTTTTAACTTAAAGATTTACTTGCAGAAAGTGAGGAAACAGTTTCCTTGGGCACGTAAACTAAATTCCAAAATTTATTTACGCACACGGACCTATTCTGATTGCATCAAGTTATAAATCGGAGTTACTACTCTGAATTTCATCCTAGAAGTTGACTAAGTCATCATCAATTATGATGTCTAACTCGACTCTTCATCTCACGAGATTTGAGTAATTTTACAACTTTTTAATGATCGATTTAATGAATATCTTATTGATAATGTCCGCATTGAACATTATCAAAACCTAGGCATTACTATCTGTGACTTAACCCAGATGGAGGACTTAACTCAGAGTCACTTGCTATGGATCGCACCAAGTCTAACTAAGTGTGATTCATATCTTTTAACACACCGATGTGTTAACAGACTTGACCTGAGAGAAAATCATATTTTCTTTTAATTACATAAGATTTTATATAACTAAGTATTTGACCATTAGATCTAATCGAATCAGTTTAAATACTTTTGTCATTTCGTTCTTTATTTTATCAGATTTGTGTTTCACCAAAAACAGGTGTCTTAATAAAATATAAGAATAACTTATTTTGGTTAATCTAAACTCGGGTACATCAGTATGTACGAGACTGAGTTCGAAAACTCATTCTCCCACTGTCTTACAGATGGGTTTCGACTATTATATCTAAGAGGATAAGATTCACAAGTGTCCGTAGACTTCATAATACGAGAGGTCAGACACCTCTTTATGTGACTTGTGAAGCTTAGTTTCTCGATACGGCCTAGTCTATTTTCCATATAAGTTTGCTACTATCTTGTGTATTTATATATTAACATTTAATATATATATTATCGTTATACATATTACTCATTGCTTCAGAATCAATGTGACGACATTCGTCAAAATGTGTTAACCTTTTGTATAACAATAATTATGAAAACGTGACATCAGAATATGTCACATTTTCATTCCCTCCTACTTATGCCTTTATTAATGATAAATTAAACTATTTAACTCGATTGACTTTCTGGAGTGCCTTCTTCTTCTTCTAAATCACATTTAGATATCAAATAGCACAACATAAATGAATAGCTATGCAAGCATCTTATGTATCCAAACACCTGAGCTTTGCAACCTTGAGTGTAGCTCAACAAGTTGCTTGTCTTAAGATCATGTTGGGATACATAGCCTTGCATCGTTCATGCACTCGTATTCGACTCAAACAGTTTAATCGAATTCTTGAACTTTGCGGATCAAAATTGTTTTTCCGTACAACCTTGAGTGTAGCTCAACAAATTGTAGGGAGAAAAATACTTCGAATATCCTATATGTTCAAGCTGCCCCATATAGAGGCGAGTGACATGTAGCGTGAATTTATTTGTTGGACCCAGAACTTAATGAAATCACATTTCTTAAGTCTGTTCTTTAGAAGGTCATTTTAATGTCAACAAGAATATTGTTTAATTCTATCAATTAGAATTTAACTTGATATTCAATTAATCAACCTATTTGACCAGTTAACTTATTTCATTAAAATATTATATGTTGATTCCATTTGTAAACTTAGAACTTACCCTAGTTAAGCATATGTTCAATATTAAATATAGGTAGATTGGCTTTTATCTATCTATACCCTTCCACTAATTTTGCGATCATTCTAAGCTTTAATAATGAACGATTTAATCAAATTAAATTAATGGGTAAGATGTCCAATTACCCTGAGCCTAACAACCTAGGTGTATGCACGACAAATTGCTTGACTCTGTAATCGGAAGATGACTCTTTATCGATCATATCAGATATGACTCTCTTATCGGTTTTTACCCTTAGTCATTTGTGATCATGAGTGTACTCATCCAAATCACAATGACCCTTGTTTTCGTGTCTAGTCTGACTTGCCCCGGCGCTCGATGTATTCACGACACGTCGGTTTGGGTCAAGTCTTAGACTACATCATATGTGTTTAAGAGATTGGTTTCTATAAGATTGACATGTCATATCTTGAGTGTAGCTCAACAACTGGAACACGGGTCCTACAGTTGCCAACTCCTAAAACAAGGAGGGCTACGGCTAATCTTGAAGAAGATTATTAACGTATTTGACTTAGATATAGTCCAGGGTGTCATATAATCATGATTCGCATCATTGCGGTCCAGCGAAACTGAGCCAGGGAATTGCCTAAGCCAGGATCACTTATCCCTTAGACTAGCTAGGGTGATCCAACAAACTTAGCCAATCACATTGACTGGATCAAGGTCCATTGAATGAGGCTTGTCATTTTTATATGCGTGCCATAGACTAAAAGGCTTTTATTAACAACTAATTAATCCTATCAACTAGTTGAATCCTTAAATTCAAAATTTTAGGATTTGTTTAATAACTTTTATTAAATTCTTATCAACTATAAGGTTCACGTGCTATCCTAATCGTTATTAGGATTTTAATAAATTTATTAACAACGCTAAAAGTGAAGTCCTTTAATAAGAATTAATTTTATAACAATTAGAATTAACATATTCATTAAAGGGACTACCCTAATCAGGAATTTGGTCTTAAAGTGTTATTAATGTTTTATTAAAACATAGCAAGTCATTAGAATTTATCTCATAAATTTTAACGAGTTCTTAATGGCCAACCTAAGAGGTTTGTCTTGTGTTTTAAAATAAGTGACAATAGCCATTAACATAAAGTTACACTAATTTTATTGCATAAAAGAGTGTACAACTATTAAACAATTAAATAGAATAATGTTTATCAAATAAACAATTTTAGCATGCATACTTAAATTTAACATTTAAATTTAAAATTAGGATTTTTAATACATTTTATTTTATCTCATAAAAATAAAAAACTTGTTTTAAAAGATCACAAAATTTACATGCTACTTAAAATATTTATCGCATAAAAATTTTAGGCTTTTAAAATCATCATTGAAAAACATTTTAAAAATTATCTCATAACTTTAAAACATTTCAAAAGTATTTTAAAAGCATTTCAATGTTTAATAAAATCGTTATGTGACGTGCGTTTATATTTTATGTATTCACGCGCGTCTTCTTCGTGATTTTTCGTTGTTTTTGCATTGTTTCATACCCGTTCTTTAGTGTTTTTTGTATCTTTTCACTTTCTCCGTGTTTTGTGCAAATGCAGGAGTTTCCAGCATTGGGGACGTACAAAGAAGATATCATGAGTCCCCGGAGCAACGGAAGGTGTCATGCACGATCCCGGGGGCCAAACGGCGAAGAAATCCATGTATCAGCCCCCAACCGATCGGTTTGACAGAGCCAACCGATCGGTTGGTGCATGCGTATCCGACCTGGACAAGAGCTGAAGAGAAGAGCAGCTCACCCGATCGGTTCAGTGATCGGGTGAGATCGACAGAGCTATCTGTTATTTTGAGCTGAGTTCCAACCGATCGGGTGACATCTCACCCGATCGGTTCATCTATAGCCGCATTTACCCAATTCACGACCCGGTGATGCCAACCGCTCAGCTCAGCGACCGGTTGGTGCTTCTGAAGCCCGATGTCCAAAGCGATTAGCAGCTCAACCGATCGGTTGATGCTTCAACCGATCGGTTGATGCTTCAACCGATTGAGTGGCCTCATTTTCTATATATAGTGACCTAGGTTTTCCAAAATGCGGATCACCATTTTTTTTCTGTCTTTTTGAGATTTGTGACGGCTGGAATTTTATTTTATCATGTAAGTGTTCTGATCATTCTGTAACTTTGATATATTGTTCTTAATACTATTTGCTACTCTTTTCTATTGCTTGATTATGGTTTCAACGGTTGAATTTGTTTGTGATGCTATTTTCGCCATGAATTGTGAGTAGTTTTCCAATCTAGGGCATTGGTGGAAACCCCTTCGTGGGTTCTCCCTAGAAGGACCATAGGAATAGGATTTCGATAGGGTTTAGAAATTTAGATGGTTACACTGGGTGTTTTATTGTCACTGGCGGGAGAAAGAGCGCCTTTGACCATCGGGCCAAGGGGAAATAAAACTGGCGTTTGATCCCCTAGCCACAGCTCACACCCCTAGCGTAGACATTGAATCCTAGCGCGTGGGAACGTCAGGATGAAATGTTGGGAGCAATCGTTGCGAGCTTAGTGCTCCCGGAGTCGTGTTAATGTACATGGGAATGCCCACTAACCGAACCCGGGTAGTCCTAGCGTATCATCCTGGGCATCTACCGAAATATCGGGCCCATGGGACGCTAGGTACCACTCTTAGAGGCAACGTCTCACCACTAAACCGTAAAATCCAATCGTAATCCTATCCGTCGGTCGTAATAGAGAGGGCACATGATAGGGTGGAAACCAAAGTCCTAGGTTTCCTTTTATATCTTACATCCACCGTATCTCTATTCTGTGACAACCTACCGATTGATTGGGCTAGCTCACCCATCGGGTGAACCGGTTCCTTCTTGACAACAAGCATAACACACGCCTCCCTAAGTTCGACCCCCAAGCCACACTACAACACCGTGCACTTGCGGTTATAAATATTTAAATCTGGTATCCCCGATCCTATTGCCAATATTGCTAAATCTAGGGGATGTCAAGCTTTGTGGCACAGTTGGCGGGGAGGCGTTCGGTTTGATATTAACGTAGCTTGAGTTCGTTAGACTACGAAAAAAAATAACCAATATATTTTCCCCCACCATTATATTATCCTTTTGTTATTCTCTTGTACTATTGACGCTCCTCTCTAGTTTTCTTATTTCTGTTGTCCAGGTATCTTTGGTATAACCATGTGGAGATCAAATTTCGATGCTCAGATGGGAGGCTATGATCCTTATTCATTTGTGGTTTGTGAGATTCGTGGGATGGCAGGGCACATGCATAATGATTGCCCATTTATGCCTGAGAGTCTCATTCTGAACTAAGGCCAAACATTTTCCCACAACCTTAGCCAAACACCTCCCATCTATTTCCTCAACCTTGTATCCCTCCACAAACACAAGAAAAGTCAAGCCTTGAGTCTCTCCTTGAAGCTGACATGTTTAACCAAGGCCAAATATTGCAGAACTTTATGGTACCAATCACCGAGCTTACACTGAGGAGAGGGGATGGAGGAGAGAATATACACACTTTCATGATTAAGACCACCATGCCATCGGCCACCATAGACACATCTCATGCCGATGCCCCATTTTTCCAACACTACAACTTGGATGACAATGCATTTTTTGATGATGATAGTGAGGATGTGGTGACTTCTCAAGGATCTGTGGGAGAGGCTTCTCATCTTAATTTGGATACCCCACATGAGTCCTACGAGAGCACCGAGGAGGCAACAGAGCTTATGCATACCGGCGAGGAGGATGTGCGTGAGGACGAGGACACCACAACCACATACGAGTGGTCCGCTTCACATCCACCTCTATAGCCATCTCTGTCGATGCTTCTTCCTTGGTCTGTGGTCAACCACAATGATGTCATTTAGGACATCGGGCCGATGGTGGAGCATGAGCATATCGTCGAGGAGAATGTGTATGAGGGCTTGGATACGATCGTCCACTTCATGGAGCACGAGCCACATCTACCTCTACCATCACTCTCCACTTCTCCTGCGGCTGAGCATCTACTTGAGCATATTGCCCCTATTCAGGGAGATTTTCATACTCACTCTCACTCCACATTTAAGTCTCGCTTTTCACGTCCTATTTCTTTAGACTTAAATGTTTTTGACACACCAAATCTCTCGCAGGACACATGATCAACTTCCCCTGAGGTATGCTGCGGTGTGTCACCAACTGGAGAGCCACTTCTCTTGGAAAGCGAGGATTTGGTCGTCACTAGTAAAGAGGATAGCGACCCATTCTCACGGAGTATTCGTCACCCCTTTATTATTTTTCCATCTTATGTTGATGATTATCTCTGGGATATATTTATTTTGGGAAATAATTTCTTGCCATGGACTAATGCACCTCGTCCTTTGCAGGTCACAGGTGGTCACCTACTAAGGATGCTTGTAGGTGCATTGCTTGGGTCCATTGGCACATGTGGCACAACGCTTCTAGCGGAGCCACAACAGGAGCAGTTAGAGCAACTACCTGACCCACTCGAGATTCTGGATCCGCCTATGCTCAGGTGTATCCTAATCTAGTAGTGTAGAAATTTACAGCTTTCTAGTTTAGATTAGAATAATCTCGTCTCCTCTCATTATCAAGGGGAGCGTATCTAGGGTGTGCTTTTGCATCATAATAACCCATCATGTTGTGCCCTTCTATCATTTCACCCCAATCACCCTATCCTTGGTCTTTTGGCATTTTTCTTGGCCCCGTTATCATTTTTCTCCATGAGATACCAACCACCTCCAAAGGGTGGTTATGCCTGTTTTACCTATTGTTCACTATCCCCTTTATCTTTTATGCCCCGTATCGGATTTTCATATCTTTGGGGGATAGCTTATATTAGCTTGGGAGAGAGTATCACCCATAGTCATTTTTGTTATTTTTGATGCATTTCCCCTCCCATTTTATCTTTGCCATCTCATGAGTGATATTATTGCATTGAGGGCAATGCAAGCTTTAGCTTGGGGGAGTTGCATTTCATGCATGTTTCCTTTGTTTTCTGCCATTTTCACCATTTTCATGCATCAAAATTTTTCTTTTCATTTTTATGCATCATTCCCAACATGCATTTTTCTTTCTCCATTTCATTCTTGCCTCTTTCTAGAGATGAACCCTCAATGATATTTTGCCACTCATGCTTCGCTTTTCGCATTTGAGCACCTTTCTCCATCACGCTATTTCTTTGATTATTCAATGCTCATATATGTGTTTTGCCACCTTTTGGATTTATTTGCTATATTTCGAGATTGTTGGTTGTGATTGTGTTTAAGGCATGCTTCTAGCTATATATCATATTTTAATATGCCCCTCTATTTGAAGTTCCTAGATTTTCACGCTTCATTTCCAAAGAACGGTTATTTTACCATCCTACCCCCGTGCTTCTAACTCCTGCATGAAATACTATATGTGTACTCTTATCACATGTGTTAGCTACCTTTCAACGGGATTAGGATAACCACACATTTGTTCCGTGCATTAATTCATAGAGGATTTTCTTGCCATGCTTGGGTTTCTCAAAAATTCTCTTTTATTTTACTTTGTACATTTCCCCTCGTCGTGCATCGTTCTCCCATTTGGGAGAGTGCACACTTTCGTACATATTTTTGTATAATGGTCCTTTGGGGTTCTTCATAAACCGATGCCCTAACGCCATCTGGCTTAGGATGCGTAGGCCGCCCTTGCATTCCATTGCGATCCCGCAAGTTTGCAAGACAAACATATTAAAATCAAAACAAAAACAACAAAAAATCAAAAAAATCAAAAAAACATATAAACCATGTATATAGGGAAGGTGAGAGTTTGTACATAGTGATCTTTCTACATCTTCTCCGTCTCCTTTTGAAAATACAAGCAAGGCAAGAAAGTGTTTCAATAATCAATAACGACAAGTGTGTGTGGTGATTCCTTACATCCTAGAGATTGATAGTTATTCCCATGATTCGTATCTATTCTTTCTTACTTCTTCATGCATGTATTGGTATCTCGTATTCACCGTTTGGAAGATTTGATTTGAATTTTGAGCTTCCTCATATTCGGGCATATTATCTACTATAACGTGCTATGATAGCTATGCCTTTGCCAATGTCACGACACTATCTCTTTTGTGCTCTATTGATATAAACCCATGATGCTATACTATGAGATTGAATTCTTGATTTAGATTGTGATATGCTTTTCTCTTGTACTTAATTGTGTTGGTGATTACATTTGTGGTTTGGAGAGGGTGGTCAAGGATTCTTCACTTTCCTTTCTTGCTCTCGCACCCGATCTTCATTCCAACTCGTCTTCCTCGGGACGAGGAAGAGTTTAGCTTGGGGGCTTGACGCGTGTTCATATTTCATATTTTGTACACGCTTTTCATCGTGTTTTCATATGCATTTCATCTCATTCCATGTTGTATATATCACTTTTTTTGGTTCATATTGACTACTGTATGTATTCTTTGTATTTCAGGCAAAAGTCAGCATTTTGGTGTCTTTTGGGATCAACCTCGCATGTCAGGACCAAGGCGCACTTATATGGTGAAGATCCAATTCCCAAAGATGAGGATTCGTTGTTCTGGAGCTTCAACCGATCGGGTGGATAGACCCACCCGATCAGTTCATGCACAAATATCCGACTCGGACAGAAGCTGAAATGAAGAAGACCCACCCGATCGGTTCAGTGATCGGGTGGACACGTCAGTGCTCTCAGTTTTGTGTGCCAAAGCCACCCGATCGGTTGACTTCCCAACCGATCGGGTCATCTATTCGGGTCATTTTGGGGAAGAACCCACCCGATCGGTTGAAACTTCAACCGATCTAGTAGCCATTTCTTCCCTTTCGTGCATCGATGCTCATTCATTGAAGATCTGCTATCATTCCAGTAGGAGTTTGGGTGATCTCTTATTTTTCTACATCGGCATCGTCGTTAGCTTTCCAACGATAGGTCGCATGCCCAAATCCGATTTTTCTACATTTTTCTGGAATTTTCTGAGCGTAGCGGGGTGCTGAAATTGGCTCCTGTCTGAAATTTAACTTCAACAGATCGGTTGGGAGTCCAACCGATCGGTTGGAGTCAATTTCAGAAGCTGTGCATCTCTGTTTGCTTCCACCCGTTCGGTTGGCACTTCAACCGATCGGGTGGTCCTGTTTTGGCAGTTTTATTGGGTTTTTGGACCCGAACCGTTAGGGTTTTGAGGGGGCTTATAAAGGTAAGTGTGTGCACGACTTGGGGGCATTTCTTCCCTATTTTTTCCAGCAATTTTTGCCCCTTTCATGGGAGCTTTAGGTTAGGTTAGATTAGGTTTCTATTTGAATGAGTCTTGTAAAGGATTGGTAATTCAATTGCAAGATAAGTATCTTTTCTCTCATTTTCATTGTTTTGTGCTATTTTCATTTTGCTTGATGATGATGTTTGTTTGGATTTATTGATTGCTATCATGTTCTTCATCATTAAGTAGTTCTTGATGAACCCTAATATGGGTTAGAGTAGGATTAATGCTTGGGATTTTACATTTGACTTGATTGCATGTCATGTGTTTGATGGAATGCGTCAATGTGGATTTCTAGCAATCTGAGTCCAATTCGTTTGGCGACACACTAGATGTGTTGGGGGTTGGGGTCCGGATGCTTGTCCTGTCAAGATCCGCTTTGATGCATTGCTAGAAATCACATTCGATCTATTTGGCCATTAGTGTTACGCGTGGGTGTTTTATTGTCATTGGCGGGAGAAAGACCGCCTCTGACCTTCGGGCCAAGTGGAAATAAAGCAGGAGTTGAATCCCCTAGCCACAGCTCACATCCTTAGCATTGACATCGAGTCCTCACACATGGGAACGGCTTGGATGAAATATTGGTAGTTATCATTATGGCCTTAAATGCTCCTGGTTGAGGAGTGTGTTGGATATGGGAATGCCCACCGTCTGAAATCGGATAGACCTAGCGTATCATCCTGGGCACCGACCGGAATATCGGGGCAATGGGGTACTAGGAGAGGTCAAGTCGAATGCCAAGTGTCATGAGTTCTCTAGCCTGTGTTAGCGGGGATTCATTTCTTGTCTTTTTTATTTCTTTCTTTTATTTCTTCACTACTCACTCTTATTATCTGCGTAGCTCTCACACAACCTAGGAGAGGTTAGTAGCCATTCAAGCCATACACCTCCCTGTATTTGATAAACCCGCACCCTATACTAAACGTGCACTTACGATAAAACGACACCGCGCCCAAACCGTAAACGGGGCGCTGGTCAAGTTTTATCAGCCACCTCAGCAACAATTGTATCAGCCACCTCGACAGCAGCAGCAGTTGTATCAGCAGCAACAACAGCCCCAGTAGATGTACCAGCAATACCCCGAGAGGAATCAGCAGCCTCCACCACCACAGCATCAACCATATGGCCAACAACGGGTAATCTCTCCAGTCGAGAGTGTCTTGACCCAATATATAACAAACCATGAGAAGATAAACCTGCAGCTGTAGATGGGACAGAAGACATTGACAGATCAAGTAACCCAGCTGGGGTTACAAGTGGAAAATCTTCAGAGGGTGCAGAGCCAATTGCCGGGTCAGCCGGAAGTCAATCCTAGGGGGCCAAATCAAACATTGGCATTGACGCATGACCATACAAATGTGTCTACGATTTTATTGAGAAGAGACACTCTGATTCCAACTAGGGTGCCTGCAAAATAACCCGAGGCTCCGTTGGTCGATGGGCGACCAAATGCAAAGGCAAATGACGACGGAGCTTCGTCATCAAGACCATGACTCCGGAGGGAGTCTCTGAGGAAGAAATGAAGAAGAATGAGGAGGGAAACTTCAGAGTCTACAAGCCCGCAGTGCCATTTCCTCAAAGACTTGCCAAGGCAAAGATAGTCGACATGGTCAAAGATTTGAGTTTGAAAATTCCCTTCCTGGAGGCCATAGAGACTATCCCTTCTTATGCTAAATTTCTGAAGGATTTGGTGACGAAAGGTACGAGGAAAGAAAAATTCGTCCTGACAGTGGAGTGCAGCGCTCTGATTCAACGAGCAAACCCGCCAAAACTCAAGGACCCAGGTAGCTTCTCTATCCCATGCTCGATAGGAGAAGTGAAGATCAATCGGATGCTCGTCGATTTGGGTACGAGAGTGAGTCTTATGCCTCTGTCATTATATAAGAGTATAAGAATAGGCGACCTTGAGCCCATCGGAATGACACTACAACTTGCAGACAGGTCTGTGAAATACCTGATTGGGGTTGTGAACGACTTACCGGTGAATGTCAGCGGCGTACACGTGCCTGTAGATTTTGATGTGATGGACATGCCGAAAGACAACCACACCTCGATAATCCTCGGGAGGCCCTTCATGGCGACAACTGGTGTGCTCATTGATGTGAAAAAGAGGAAGCTATCCCTAAATGTGGGTGACCAGAAAGTCGAGTTCGATTTGGGATTGTCTATGAAGCATCCTCAGGAGAAGCAAAATTGCAATGTGCTGGAGGCTGAAGAAGAAAGAATAGTTAAAGCTGGAGCCTGGGAGATTCTCTCGAGGAACCCCCCAGATAGCTTGGGGGGCCTTGAAGAGCACATTGGGGCGACAGAAGAAAAAATAGCTGGAGAAGTGTGTGTCTCACTGACGACTCCTCCCGGATTCAAGAAGGTTGCTCCGATGAGGAGCAAGGTAAAAGAGCCTAAGGGGCTCACTGCTGAGTAAGTCTGGATCCTATGAAAAGTGGCGGTTGACGCCAACGAGAGGGAGAAGCCCCCGGACACCACCAGTGGGAGGATCGTTGAGAGCGTCTACTTGTCACCCCTACCACCGACAAGGACCGCTGCTCCAAAAGCTGATGTGATGCCAATCATTGAGCATCACCTGCACCAACCACCTTGAAGATCATATACCGGGAGTCGAACAAACGACTTTAAATAATAGCGCTTCATGGGAGGCAACCCATGTTCTAAACCTTCGTCGTTATTTTTAGGATTAGTTTTCTTATTTTTGGTGAATAAACACTGCTATGGGGATAATCATTGGGAGACTTAGACGAATTTTGTGTTTTTACAGAAAATTGCCCTCAACCGATCGGGTGATGCTTCAACCGATCGGTTGAGCCGTATCTGAAGATGGCCGTATCAAGCAATCTGCCAACCGATCAGGTGGCATATGAGGCTGATCGGGTGAAGGATCGGTTGAAAACGACAGAACTCTCGGGAAAAATTTGGATTTAAATCAACAGATCGGGGGAGCTGAAGCTGTGATCGGTTGGAAGACCGGGTGAAGTCAGCATTGCTCTCGGGAAAATTGTGAAGCGGCCAACCGATCGGTTGAAAACTCAACCGATCGATTCGCCTATAGCTGCCTTCCAACAACATTTTTTCGAAAATAACCCAACCGATCGGGTGAGATCTCACACAATCGGTTTGCCTAAATCCTATAAATAACCCCCTCCAACCGATTCATTTCTCACCCGACTCTCTCTCTCCTCTGATCGTTTCACCTTCCCTCTCCCTCAATCGGCCATCTCTCTCACTCTCAACACTCCTTAATCCACTCCCTACTTCCTCCATCTCTCTCTCTCTCACATCATCAATCCTCTCTCTACCACCATTCAACCCTAATTTCCGCCCTAACCCTAGCCCTATTTCCCCCATTTCAAAAAATTCTCTTTTTGTTGGATTGAAGTGCTGCGGCTTCACGAATCTCTCCCTTGCGATGCGTGGAATCCTTAGCAAGCAAAGAATCACTTCGATATTGGGTAAACTTGTTCCTACGCTTAGCTTTTTTACTTTATGACCGGCGCCCCGTTTACGGTTTGGGCGCGGTGTCGTTTTACCGCAAGTGCACGGTTAGTGTATGTTGCGGGTTTATCGAACTCAGGGAGGTGGATGGCTTGAATGGCTACTAGCCTCGCCTAGGTCGTGTGCTAGCTACGCGGATGATATAGGTGGAAGTGTAGAAATAAAGAGAAGAAATAAAAAGACACGAAATGATACCCGCTAAAACGGGCTAGAGCACTCATGACACTTGGCATTTGACTTGGCCCAGGGTGAGACATTGCCCCAAAAGGTGGTACCTAGCGTCCATGGCCCGATATTCCGGTCGGTGCCTAGTGCGCTAGGTCTACCCGGTTTCAGACGGTGGGCATTCCCATGTCCATTAACACCTTCCGCAACCGGGAGCATTAAGGCCACAATGATTACTCCCAACATTTTGTCCAAGCCGTTCCCATGCGCGAGGACTCAATATCTACACTAGGGGCATGAGCTATGGCTAGGGAGTCAACCGTCAAGTTTATTCCCCCTTGGCCCGACGGTCAGAGGTGGTCTTTCTCCCGCCAATGACAATGAAACACCCCCACGTAACCCTAATGGCCAAATAGGTCGAATATGATTTCTAGCAATACATCGAAGCGGATCTTGACTGGACAAGCACCGGACCCCAATGCCCAACACATCTAGTGTGTTGCCATACGAATTGGACTCAGATTGCTAGAAATCCCCATTGACACATTTCATCGAACACATGCCATGCAACCAAGTAAAATGAAACAACCAAGCATCAATCATACCCTAACCCGTATTAGGGTTCATCAATACTACTCCATGATGAAAAACATATAAACAAACAACACCAAAGACATACAAACATTCATCATGAAGCAAAACAAATACAACACAAAATAATGGAAAACAAGAGAAAGAAATACTTATCTTGAGTTTGAACCTTCAATCCAATACATGACTCATTGAACAAAAGACCTAAACTAAACTTCCCTAAGCCTCCCAACAAAGGGGCAGAAAAAGCCCTAAAAATCGAGGAGGATTCCCATCAAGTCGGCCAGCCTCGTGTATTTATAGCCCCACTTCGAAACCCTAATAGTTCGGGTCCAAGCCTGTAGAAAAACCGCCACCCGATCGGTTGATGAGTCAACCGATCGGGTGAGAGCTTCGAAAATATTCGACCGGGCGCTGAGGCGAGCGGGTGGCTCTGTCGGTTCGCTAAATGAGGAATTGCAGCTACAGATGAACCGATCGGGTGATATGTCACCCGATCGGTTGGAATTACGCTCCATTTGGCCGAGAGCTCTGTCGGATTCAAACGGTCGACGAACCGGTCGGTTGAGCTGTCCAGGTCGTCTCTTGGAAAATTCCGCTACAGGTGAACTGATCGGGTGATAAGTCACCCGATCGGTTGGAATTCAGCCCAAATGACAGAGAGCTCCGTCGGTTCACCCGATCGCTAAACCGATCGGGTGAGCTGCTATTCTTCTTCAGCTGCCGCCCGGGTAGGATACGCGTGCATCAACCGATCGGGTGACTGATCCACCCGATCGGTTGAGGGCTGAGGAATATCAATCTTCATCGCTTTGACCCTCTGGATCACGTGTGACTCCTCCCGTTGCTCTGGGGACTCATTATATCATCGTTTTATGTCCCCTATACCGGTAAATTCCTACAAATTGCAAAAAACACGGAAAAGGGAAAGAAAACAAGAAAACACGAGAAAACGAATATAAGACGGCGGTAAAATACGGAAAAACACGGAAGAAAACGTGCGCAAATATATGAAATATAAACGCACGTCAAAATCCCCCAAGCTGAACTCTTCCTCGTCCTCGAGGAAGACGAGTGAGAGTAGGAGCTCGGGGAGGAAAAATAGAGAGAAAGAGAGAAAAAGAAAACTTTAAATCCTTGATCGCCCGTCAGGGCCAACAAAATCAAAAATGACACACCAAGCAAGCAAACACCAAATCACATCACTAAACCAAGGAGTATGAGTCCAGACAAGTGCCGTGGGCCCACGCGGTGAATCGCGAGTGAGTGTGGTCGTGCGCTAGCAGTCCGTGTCACTATCTACTATGTGCAATAAAGCTCGATATACATAAATCCAGGAAATGACCCAAATATCGATTCGAATGGAATAAAGCGGTGAATATATAGTTCAAGCATGCATGAGAATAGAGAGAGAATCGAAACATATCATGCGTCAGGGGCTCCACAACTAGGGTTAAGGAAATCACCACACTAAAGCCTAGATAATAGCTAAAAAGTTCCTAAGCCAAGTGTTTTCGAAACCGATGGGGATTGAGATGATGTGGAGAAGAACACTCGGTGCAAATTCTCGCCTTCCCTTTATTCTCGGCAAGTAGGAAAATATATTCACACGGGAATTTTTTTTGGGTTTTGGGTATTTGTAAATTTTTTGGATTTTTGGCTATACAATTTTTCTTTCTGTTCTTTTCTCTTCTTTTTGGGTTTTTCTTTTCTTTTCTCCTTTTTTGGATTTTTGGGTTTTTGGCTATACACATGTGTACTCTCCCAAGTGGGAGAACGGTACACGACGAGGGGATTTGCACTAAGTAAAATAAAAGAGAAATCGGAATCAAAACACTTGGGCAAAGGAAACTATTTTCGCTAATTAGAGCATGGGCTAAATGGGTTATCCTAGTCCTTAATTGTGGAATCCCGACACATGCGAAATGAAGCGTACGATTTGTATATAATCATGAATACAGAAACGGACAAGAGAAGCAAATACCGCATTATTCATATCGAAGCGTGATAAACTAGGGGTCATTCCTGGACATGTATATAAAGTAAAATCACAAAGCAGAAGCACACCAAACAGCTAGGCACGACGCACAACTCACAAAAAGCTAAGTGGACCCACGATGCGTGAAATGCAAGAGGACTCGATATCCTAAGGTTAGTGAGTGTGATTATCGATGCTATGCCAGGTGTGTGTGATTTTGTGGCAATTCATCATAGGGTTCATCTCTAGGAGAAAGAGATAAAAAGAAGAAAAGAAAAATTAAAAACACGATGAAAACGACACAAAAACGAAAAAGAAAGACTCAAACGACGCACAAAGTGCGACTCCCCCAAGCTGAAGCTTGCATTGCCCTCAATGCAATAAGAGTGAGTACGGGAGGGCTATGAAAATGGGTGGAATACGTACCGACACAAAAAAGGAAATGAAAGACATGGAAAACACAGATACGAAACTGAAAATAAAGAAAAAAAATGAAAATCAAACCACACGACAGAAAAATAGAAAAAGAAAGAAAAAGAGAAAGATGGCACGACATACAAAAATAAAACAAGCACACACACAAAAACAAAACACGACAACACAGCAAAATAGACTTCCCCCAAGCTAGGCATGACAATGCTAGCAAAGAAATATGAACGTGAGAGTGCAGAGATATGCAAGGGGGATGTCAAAAAAACAAAGTGAAATCAAAAATCAGGAGAAGGCGAATCCTCGCCCTCCTCGGAAGAGAGAGTGGATGAGTGGCCGGGGGAGACTGGGGGTGTGTGGAGAAGTAGAGAAAGAGGTGGAGGAATAGGTGCAGTGGTGGTGTGAATTATGGGTGGAGTGTCGGTGGTGGTGGATGGTAGTGGAAGTACGACGATCGAAGCTGTGGTAGAAGGGATAGAAATGGGGGGAGAAGACGTGATGGTAACGGTACTGGATGGCGGTGGAAGCGATCTGGAGCGCACCTGCAATTTCTTGCGACGCACATAACCAGTGACGGTGGAGGAGGGAGGAGGTGGTGGAGGGGCGAGAGAAGTGGTCGTGAGAGGAGAAGTGGATACGGGGATGTGAATAGATGTGGGAGGGGGGGAAGATCGTCTAGGTGGAGGTGAAGGTGGAGGGGATGGGTGGGATGGTGGAGGAGAAGAATGTGACGGGGGAGGTGATGGAGGTGGGGATGTGTGGGAGGTTGGAGGAGAAGATCGTCGAGGTGGTGAAGGTGGTGGTGAGGGTGGTGGTGTGGGTGGTGGTGGTCCGTGGAGGTGAGTGAGGAGGCGAAGAATGGCGGCCACGTTCCTCTCAAGTGTGAGGAAGCGTGGGTGAGTGAGAAAGGAGGATGGTGATGGGTCCGAGGGGGCAGAGGACATGGCAAGATCACGGAGGGCAGTGACCTCCCTCTCGAGAGCAAGACGGGCAGAGACCTGTTGGCGACCAAAGGAAGTGGACTAACGTGAGGCAGAAGTGGTGCCGGAAAGTGAAGTGGAAGTAGTGCCGGCGGCAGTGGTCATGCCGGCACTGGACATAAGGCCAGAGATGGCCGCAAAGAGGTGCTCAGAAGTGATGGGGCCAGGAGCGGAAACAGGGTGACTCGGGCCAGCCCCAATATCTCCCCGGGACGCAGGAATATCCTGCTCGCCTAAGTGGGCGGCAGGGGAAGGTGGTCTGCGTGCGTCCGGGGGAAAGAAAGGAAGGTGCAACCCCACAAGAAACTCGGGATCGGGCGGAAAAGTCCAATCCGCCACGATAGCAACAGTCATGCGAGCGGGGTTGGGGAGAATGGTGTATGGGCAAGGGGGGTGGCCGTAATTGAATTCAAAACGACCATCGAAGCGGGGTTTAATCATATGAATGTGCCGTAGGACGTCAAGATCTAGACGTGAGGGTCCTGCGACAGTAGGAAGATCACGGGGGATATGGATATTAAACAGGGGGTAAGAAGCAATAATAGTGATAATGCCCCCACAACAGATCTTGCCCTTCCCGGCTGCTAATCTCGAGAAGCTTGTAAACAAGCCAATCACCAGCATGGACAGGGACAGTCGGGGCCCTAAAGCTAACTCCATCATCATCACGAAAAAAGGGGAAATTCATGGCCCAGAGAATAAAAAGATCGGGGATAGTCACGGTGCCTGACTCATCCTGCAGGAAAAATGCAGAGGATATGATCCTATGGGCCAGATGAAATATGGGATGGATGATGGAGGAGGCCTTGGCCTTACCATGGGGATAGCGACGGAGTATGGTGAGGCGGAACCAAAAGTTATCGACGTCAAATTCCGGGGGATATCCGTAGTGTCGGATAGAGTCATTCCCAAGAATAGGGAAACCAAATATATCATAGATGGTATTTAGGTTTGTGCGGATGGTTTGGTTACGCACCCGGAAAGTGACGGTCGATCCCGACTCACAAACGAGGGAGGAAAGGAATTCTAGGGTGAGTGACGGGTAGGACACCGCAGAGGCATTCATGAAGGCCAACCAACCTAGGTTAGCAAAAAGAGTCTCGACCTCGGTGAAGACACCGAGGTCGACGAGTGATTGGGTGTGGGCAAACTTGGTTGATAGATGCCCCGAGTATCTAGTCTGTGGTAGAAGTCTTTCTGCTCTTGGTTCCTAAATAGGTACCCATGCAGGCCCAACATGGGGTCCACAGGGGGAAGAACAGGAGGGGGAGGGGCTAGTGTCAGCTCACGTGTGCGGGGAGGAGGACGTGTATGTTTACGTTTCTTTCGGGACGGTTCCTCCTCCCGCATTATACCCTTTCCTTTATCTCTCTCTCGGGCCATGTGTGCGTGTGAGTGGTGCAAATAAGTGCAAAATACTATCAAAGTGCACACACACGAACAACCAAGAAAATTAAATATTTAGGGTAAAAATTGAAATTTGAGAAGTGGAGCGAAGTTACCCCGTAGAAATTCGAGTTCCTCGCTTGTAGATGACCCAATGCCGTGCAATGGGAGAAGTGTGGAGCCGCGGCACTCTTTTTCAGCAAAAATACGAAAGTGGGGGGTGGATGTTGGGGATTAGGGTTAGAAGAATGCGAAATAGGAGAGAGAGAGAGAAATAGATGGAGAGATGCAAGGGGAAGGTGGAGAGAGAGGCTAATGGAGGAGTGGAGGAAGTGGGAGGGGAGTTTTTGGCCATTCGGAGGAGTTGGAAGGCGAAACGACGGTGGAGGAGGCGATCGGGCGAGGGGCTGTGAACGGGTGGATCGGGGGTTATATATAGGGTTTAAGTTGAACCGATCGGGTGAGAAGTCACCCGATCGGTTGACTTTAGGTCGTAATTTTTGGCTGAAAAAGTGCTACAGGCGAACCGATCGGGTGATAACTTACCCGATCGGGTGGCCGCTCCACAGATTTTCAAGAAAGCTTAGGGTTTCTCACCCGGTCCCTTAACCGGTCTCGCTTATTGTCACCCGATCGGGTGACAAATCCCTGAAATTTTCCCGAGAGTTTCCCCAGGTCACCCGGTCTGTTCACCCGGTCTCTTCTTTCTTCACCCGGTCTGTTCACCCGGTCTCTTCTTTCTTCACCCGGTCGGTTAATTCAGTGGCAGACACGGCCGTTAGCTGATGCATCCCAACCGATCGGGTGAGTTATCACCCGATCGGTTGAGGCCTTGTTTTCTGCAAAAACCCCAAAAATCGCCTAAGTTCCATCACCGAAGTTGTTTCGACTGGATTTATTTATAAAAATAGACAAAATAAAGTTAAGAAAAAGTCCTAAAAGGTGAAGCAAAAGTTTAGAACATGGGTTGCCTCCCATGAAGCGCTTTTGTTTAACGTCGTTTAGCTCGACGCCTGTCGATGATGTTCAAGGCGGACGATAGGGGTGATGCCCGAAGTGCGGCATCGCTTCAGATTCTCCCTTTGGCGTAGTCGGCGGCGATAAAAGGACTTGCTCGACTACCCTCCCTTTGTTGATAGGATCCGGGGGCTTCTCCCTCAAATTGACGTCTACTGCCATCTTTTTCAGGATCCGGACCTCATCACCGGTGAGGTCCATGGGTTCTTTCCCCTTTCTCCTCGTAGGAGGAGCCTTAGAGAATCCAGGAGGGATCACAGGTCACGCGACCGCCTCATCAGCAACTTCCTTCGTTGGTAAGCCAACTTGCTCTCCAAGGTCCCCCAAGCTATCGGGAGGATTCCTCGAGAGCACTTCACAGGCACTTGTTTCAACAGCTCTATCTTCTTTGTTCTCCAGCATACTGATACTAGGATCGTCCGGGAGATTTGGATGCTTCATCGACAAGCCTACGTCAAATTCGACTCTTTCTTGGACCACATTGAGGGAAATCTTCCCATTCTTCACGTCTATCAAAACTCCGGCGATAGCCATAAAGGGCCATCCAAGGATAATTGGGGTATGCTTGTCTTCCGGCATGTCCATCACCACAAAATCAACCGGTACTTGTACTCCTCTCACATCGACGGGAAGGTCGTCCACTACTCCCACCGGATACTTCACCGAACGGTCAGCAAGTTGTAATGTCATGCCGGTGGGCTCTAAGTCTCCCATCCCTATTCTCTTGTACAGCGATAGGGGCATTAAGCTGACGCTCGCTCCTAGATCGACGATCGCCCTCTGAATTCGCACTTCCTCAATAGAGCAATGGATGGAGAAACTTCCTGGGTCCTTGAACTTGGACGGATTTGCGCGCTGAATGAGGGCACTGCACTCCGCCGTTAACACGACCTTTTCTTTTCTAGATCCCCGTGTCACCAAGTCTTTCAAGAATTTTGCATAGGAGGGGATCGTCTCTATAGCTTCTAGGAAGGGGATTTGAAGGCTTAAATCCTTGACCATGGCAAAAAATTTGCCATACTTCTCGTTGATTTTCGCTTGTGCCAAACGTTGTGGAAAGGGCACAATGGGCTTGAATACCCTCAAATTCCCTTCTTCTTTCTTCTTCTCTTCTTCGGGGGCTCCCTCCGGAGCCACAATTTTTGGCGACGGGGCACCGTCGTCATTAGCTTTTTCAATTGGCCGCTCAACGGCCAGTGGTGCTTCCGGTTCCCTGGGTGGCACTCTAGTAGAAATTTGTGTCCCGCTCCTCAAGACGATGGCGGACACGTTTTCATGTTCATGCGTGAGCGCCAAGGTCTGATTTACCCCCCTAGGGTTCACCTCAGGCTGTGGCGATAATAAATTCTGCGGTCTCTGAAGGTTCGCCACTTGCAACCCCAGCTGGGTCACCTGATCAGTGAGCACTCTTTGTCCCATCTCCAGCTTCAGATTGATCTTCTCCTAGTTGGCCATGTATTGAATCAAGAGGGACTCAACCGGAGAAATGGCCCTCTACTGGCCGTATTGCTGCTGGGTGGGCTGCTGATTCCTAGGAGCATACTATTGATACTGTTGTGGAGGTTGTTACTGCTAAAATTGCTGCTGCTAAAACTGCTGCTGGGGCCTAGTCGGCTGATATATCTGCTGTTGTTGCTGAGCCGGCTGTTGATAAGGCGCTCGATAGCTAAGGTTAGGATGATTCCGGTTGTTGGGAGAGTAGGCCGGGTTGGAGTTGGTTCGTGGTGGAAAAGGCGCATTCCCTGTAGGATTGTAAAATAATGCGCTCGCCTGATCCAACGGCGGTGAGATGTCACCACCGTTGAACTCTCCAAAAACTTCAGATTCTACCGCAGCAATCTGTTGTGAACCGGCGCATCAGGTGCCTACCATCAATGCTGAGATCTGGGTCGATAGCAAATCAAACTTGCTTGACAATTTGTCGACTTTCTCGACTCTATAGATGCCCCCAGATCTAGGTGTGGCCCTCTCGTCACACCACCGCTCATTGTTAGATGCCATATTTTCCAGAATATGTCCGGCATCTTCCTCGCTTCTCGACATAAAGGACCCTCCAGCCGCAGCATCCATGGAAGATTTTAAATCGTCCCTCAACCCATTATAAAACAGATTTATGATCTGCCACTTGGGGAGCTCATGGTGGGGACATCTTCTCTGCATCTCCTTGTATCTCGTCCAAGCTTCATGCAAGGACTCGTGGCTGGCCTGGGAAAAAGTGGAGATCTCACTCCTAAGCTTCATGGTCTTCCCCGGGGGAAAGAACTTCTTCAGGAAAGCATTTGAGAGCTTCTCCCAGGTGTTGAATGTATTCGGGTCCTTCCCCCTAAGCCACAGCTTGGCCTTATCTCTCAAGGAGAAGGGGAACAGCTTCAGTCGGATCGCCTCAGTTGTGACACCGTTTATTCGGAAGGTGTCACATATCTCCAAAAAGGAGTCTAAATGCTCAATCGGGCTCTCCATGGGTGAACCCAAAAATTGATCCTGCTGGATCAACGTCACCAAAGATGGCTTAAGCTCGAAGCTTTGGGCTGTAATAGCTGGAGGACGGATGGCGGAGGTGGACTCGATAGATGGCATCGAGTACTCCAGCAGGGATTTGTGAGGCGGGGTGTTCTCCCCCATTGTTTCAGGATCCTCTCTTCTTCGCTTCTCGGCAGCCAAACGCCTTAGGGTGGCGTTTATCTCTGGATCAACGGGAATCAAGTCGTCGAGACTTCTTGAACTCCTGCACATTAAAAACAACAAACATCCGTGAAGCGAAAAGTGGGAATGAAACAGATAAGGTTAGAAATAAAAATAAAAATAAAAATAAGAATAAGAAAATAAAAAGGAAAAAGAAGAATGCGAAAATTATCACGAGGTAGGGATGAGAGCTAGACACTAGGGTTCATGAAATCCTAAAATAACAAGCACGTTGCCTCCCCGACAACGGCGCCATAAAGCTTGACAGGCGCCCCGTTTACGGTTTGGGCACGGTGTCGTTTTACCGCAAGTGCACGGTTAGTGTAGGTTGCGGGTTTATCGAACTCAGGGAGGTGGATGGCTTGAATGGCTACTAGCCTCGCCTAGGTCGTGTGCTAGCTACGCGGATGATATGGTTGGAAGTGTAGAAATAAAGAGAAGAAATAAAAAGACACGAAATGATCCCCGCTAACACGGGCTAGAGCACTCATGACACTTGGCATTTGACTTGGCCCAGGGTGAGACATTGCCCCAAAAGGTGGTACCTAGCGTTCATGGCCCGATATTCCGGTCGGTGCCTAGTGCGCTAGGTCTACTCGGTTTCGGATGGTGGGCATTCCCATGTCCATTAACACCTTCCGCAACCAGGAGCATTAAGGCCACAATGATTACTCCCAACATTTTGTCCAAGCCATTCCCATGCGCGAGGACTCAATGTCTACACTAGGGGCGTGAGCTATGGCTAGGGAGTCAACCGCCAAGTTTATTCCCCCTTGGCCCGACGGTCAGAGTCTGTCTTTCTCCCGCCAATGACAATGAAACATCCCCGCGTAACCCTAATGGCCAAATAGGCCGAATGTGATTTCTAGCAATACATCGAAGTGGATCTTGACTGGACAAGCACCGGACCCCAATCCCCAACACATCTAGTGTGTTGCCATACGAATTGGACTCAGATTGCTAGAAATCCCCATTGACACATTTCATCGAACACATGCCATGCAACCAATTCAAATGAAACAACCAAGCATCAATCCTACCCTAACCCGTATTAGGGTTCATCAATACTACTCCATGATGAAAAACATATAAACAGACAACACCAAAGACATACAAACATTCATCATGAAGCAAAACAAATACAACAAAAAATAATGGAAAACAAGAGAAAGAAGTACTTATCTTGAGTTTGAACCTTCAATCCAATACAAGACTTATTGAACAAAAGACCTAAACTAAACTCCCCTAAGCCTACCAACAAAGGGGCAGAAAAAGCCCTGAAAATCGAGGAGGATTCCCATCAAGTCGGCCAGCCTCGTGTATTTATAGCCCAACTTCGAAACCCTAATGGTTCGTGTCCAAGCCCGCAGAAAAACCACCACCTGATCGGTTGATGAGTCAACCGATCGGGTGAGAGCTTCGAAAATATTCGACCGGGCGCTGAGGCGAGCAGGTGGCTCTGTCGGTTCGCTAAATGAGGAATTGCAGCTACAGATGAACCGATCAGGTGATATGTCACCCGATCGGTTGGAATTACGCTACATTTGGTCGAGAGCTCTGTCGGATTCAAACGGTCGACGAACCGGTTGGTTGAGCTGTCCGGGTCGTCTCTTGGAAAATTCCGCTACAGGTGAACCGATCGGGTGATAAGTCACCCGATCGGTTTGAATTCAGCCCAAATGACAGAGAGCTCCGTCGGTTCACCCGATCGCTGAAAAGATCGGGTGAGCTGCTATTCTTCTTCAGCTGCCGCCCGGGTAGGATACGCGTGCATCAACCGATCGGGTGACTGATCCACTCGATCGGTTGAGGGCTGAGGAATATCAATCTTCATCGCTTTGACCCTCTGGATCACGCGTGACTCCTCCCGTTGCTCTGGGGACTCATTATATCATCGTTTTATGTCCCATATACCGGTAAATTCCTGCAAAATGCAAAAAACACGGAAAAGTGAAAGAAAACAAGAAAACACGAGAAAACGAATATAAGACGGCGGTAAAATACGGAAAAACACGGAAGAAAACGTGCGCAAATATATGAAATATAAACGCACGTCACTTTACCCAAGTATTTGCATTTTGCTCAATTTGCCGTTGTTTGTGTGCATTTATACCATCTTGCATTTTCATCACACCCACACACTCATGGCCAAGGACAAGGGTAAGGGAATCATGAGGGAAGAGGGGCCGTCTTGCAAGAGGCACAAATCTACACGTTATCCACATGCACGTGCTCCTCAACCTCCCCTACCCAACCCCCACCCCAACCAATCATTCCTCCTGAGGACCCACTGATAGGACCACGAGGATACCGTTTCTTTAGTCTTGAACATAAATATTTTTATAATAGACTCAACCAACGGTCCCACCTAGCCACTAAGTTTGCTCATAGTCAAACCCTGATCGATCTCGGAGTTTTCTACGGTGTCGAGTCTTTATTTGCAAACCTTGGTTTGCTAAGCTTTCTAAACGCCCATGCCCAATCATACCTCGCCCTCACACTCGAATTCCTTTCGTCCCTCAAAACTAAGGCGGGGTCCATTATCGATTTCCATGTCCGAAACTGAAACATCTGCAACAATGTGAACACAATCAATAACATCTTCGGTTTCCCCATTCTAGGCGATGAGGTCCGTCCCTATGAATATCATCCTGACTTCAATGTCAATTATTTTTGGGGTCGCCTCACCCTCCACGATCAATATCCTCGAGGCAAGGCCAAGGCCTCCTCCATCATCCACCCTGTATTTCGTCTCACCCACCGCATCTTATTGAGCACATTCTTTCCCCGGGATGAGTCAGGGACCGTGACCATCCTTGAAATTTTTATCCTTTGGGCTATGACCTACGATTTCATTCGAGGTGATGACGGGATAGCTTTTGAGGCCCCTCGCATACCTATTAACGGCAGTGCATGGATTATTCAAAAATTACTTGATATTACCCGCGCCGGAAAGGGCAAGTATTGCTACGGTGGAATTATTACCATCATTGCTTCACATCCCATATTCAATATCGCTATCCCTCGAGATTTGCCACACGCCGCTGGATCCACCTATCTAGATATTGATGTCCTGCGACACACCCATATGATCAAGTCTCGTGGCGACGGTCAGTTTACCTTTTACTACGGCCACCCCATGCTCCTTATACCATTCTGCCCAACCCAGGCCGTATGTCTATACATCTTGAGGTAGATTGGACGTTCCCCCCTGACCCAGAGTTTTTAGGGGGGTTATATCTTCAGTTTCATATCCATGACGCACCACGACCACCGTCCCCTGCCGTCCACTTAGGCGAGCAGGACATCCCTACGTCCAGAGGAGACACCGGGGCTGGATCTAGTGGTGCCACCCCGGCTTCTGTCCCTATTTCATCAGAGGCTCTCACTTCGGCCCTCTTAGGCCTTGCATACGGTGCCATCACGACCACTGCCGCTGGCACCTCTTCTGCTTTTCGTTAGGCCACCTTCGCTCGTCTCGCTCTAGAGTCTGAGTTAGCTTCTCTGCGTGCTGGCGCATCTACCTCTACCTCCACGGACCCATCCTCTTCTATCTTCTCTCACCCACGTTTCCTCGCACTCGAGCGAAACGTGGCCACCATTCTCCGTATGCACACACACGTCCACTGCCTTCCTCCACCCACTCTACCACCATCATCACCTCATTCGCCTCCTCATCGATCATCACCTCCTCCATCACGATCTTCACCTCCTCCACCCCTAGGTGATCATCCACCTCCATCCACTTCCATCACCACATACACGTGCCGTAAGAAATTACCGGTGCGCTCATGTGTAGGTTCCTGTCAAAACGACGATGTTAGGATCGAATAATAACATAGACTTACGCTTGCGTATGTGGCACCGTAGTCTCTGAACTTCACCCTCAGATTCGCCACAACGGTCAGTACTTCGTCACGGAGGATCGAAGCAGCGTTTCACCACCTAAATCTCTATTTAGAAGAGGATTTTAATGGAAGGTAGAAGAAGAACACAAGTTGCCTTATGCAAACTTATGGCATGTTTAGATTAGTGTAAATGCCTTACCCTTGGGTCCTATTTATAGGCTTTAGGGGTAGTTATTGTAGGAAATAACTAAATATAAGCTTATAAGCCTATATTAGCACATTTACTTATCCTCTTCTTCATTCACTTATCAAGTGCCTTTATGCACTTATAAAGTGACTTTTTCCACTTATCGAGTGGTCCTTTTCACACGAGAAAAGGTTCCCTTCGTGCACGCGACATCTGAGGTCCGTATACCCTCATACATCCCCTCATGGGTGTATTCATGTCGTCCATATCCAACATCTCCCACTCACACTTGAGGGGATTGTAAGGAAACATCTTTTCCTTTAACTCTTCTGTTTGTCATACCGAGAAATAGGCCGTGTGACCGTCATGCGCATAGAGTCCGCTGTTTGTGCACTTGTTAGAGATACACAACACTCCTCGAGGTGCAAAGTTGAGTAGATCAACGCATGCTTTACCCTAGATTATTTCTTCACATTTCTTATACTTTATATTCAATAATTGAATCCCATCTGGATTACAATTGGCTGGCCAGATTTGAATCTTTAAAGTCCAAATGTGAATATGAAATTAATCTTCCTCTTCTTGTGATCCTTTCGATCTTGACTTGACTTGCTTTCCTAACATGTCCCGCCGGACCGAATATACCATAGTCCATAAGCAACATGATAAGATAGCAATCACCTAGTCAAATCTAAAGGAACCAATTAGAGTCCATAAGGGTAATGAGTTAAGACCCATGTGGTCTTTGGGTCTCACATAATAGTAAATACAATTACTATTCTAACCCAATGGTCAAATGCATACGTAGTATGAATACATATTACTACATCACTCCTTTCCCAGTGATCGTATGTCTTAATGATGTTGTAAGGATGATGATCAGACACCACAATGTCTGATTTTGAGTCCCTTTTACTACTCAAATGATCTTCTGGACCCACATCCCGCATAAGACAGATAGGATTTAAGAATCCTCTTAGATCTTTTGTAAGCATCCATATGATGCAGATCTTTCATACGACCATTTTGTTTAAGTCATGACTCTAAATTATCCGTCTGACGATTTTGACTTTAAACAGGTCTCATCTTTATTTTATCCGTCTGATATAATAAAGGCGATTGCTCATGTGAGAGAGCCAACCTCAATCTGTCCGACATACTAGAAAATATAGCTGAGATTTTAAAATGTACACAAACATTTTCTAGAAACTCATATGCAATGTTGAAAAGAACTTATTCTTTTATTAAATTTGATCTTTTACAGACATGGAAATTTACATTGGTACAACTCAGCTCTTACGCAATCCTTGAGATGATAAGTGTTTGTAAAACACATCTCTGGGGATTGCCTTCGTAAGCGGATCCGCTATCATCTCATGCATAGATATGTACCTTATGTCTACCTTCTTGGTCTTATCATAGTCTTTTGCAAATTTGTAGCGGATATCAATGTGTTTGGTCTTACAATGGAATTTTGGATCTTTGATATAGGCTATAGATGCTTGACTGTCGCTATGTATTGGTACATCACCTGAGTCACTTGCATCAATTAGCCTGTCTAAGAATGTTCTAAGCCAAACAGCCTCTTGGACTACCATGCTAAATGCTACAAACTCGGCTTCCATAGTTGAAAGTGCGATGCAGGATTGTTTCTTGCTACTCCAGGATATTGCACCAGATTCGAGTAGAAAAACATATCCTGAGGTCGATCGTCGCTCATCGAGATCACCCGCCCAATCAGCATTAGTGTAGCCTTCGAGCCTCAAGGCATCTCCTTGATAGCATAAAGCATAGTCCGCAGTTCCTTTAAGATACTGCATTATCCTCTTAACTGATTTCCAGTGTACTTGCCCTGGATTGGATTAGTAACGACTTACCATTCCAACGGCAAAACAGATGTCCGGTCTTGTACACATCATAGCGTACATAAGACTACCAACTGCACTGGAATATGGAACTTTTTCCATAATTTCCTTTTCCTTTTGGTTCTTTGGACACGATTTCAGACATAAATTATTGCATTTGCTTATAGGAGTATCAATGGACTTGCAGTCCTGCATATTAAAACGTTCTAGAACCTTCTTTATATAAGTCTCTTGTGAAAGAGAAAGAAGTTTCTTCGAACGATTCCTTGAAATCTTAACTCCAAGGATATATGCGGCTTCTCCCATGTCTTTCATCTCAAAAACTGATGAAAGCCAAGCCTTGATATCCATTACAAAGCCCTTGTCATTTCCGGCTATTAAAATGTCATCTACGTATAGAGACATAATAACATACTTGCTTTTAATCCTTTTGATATATACACAGTTATCTTCATCAAGCATGGAAAACCCATTTGATAAGACAACTTCTTGAAATCGTATCTACCATTGCCTCGAGGATTGTTTAAGACCATATATGGACTTACGAAGTTTACAAACCTTATGTTCGTTTCCTTCTTTTACAAACCCTGTTGGTTGTTCCATATAGATCTCCTCGTCGAATTCTCCATTGAGAAAGGCAGTCTTTACATCCATCTGATGTAATTCGAGGTCTAAGCAAGCTACCATAGCCAGAATCAAGCGAATCGAGGTAAAACACACAACAGGTGAGAATGTCTCTTCGTAGTCTATCCCTTCCTGTTGCGTAAAACATTTCGCGACAAGGCGAGCTTTATATCTGTCTATAGAGCCATCAGCCTTATGGTTGATCTTGAGAACCCATTTGTTCCAAATGGCTCTACGTCCTCTGGGTAAGTCAACTAAGTCACAAACTTGGTTAACTTTCATGGATTCCAACTCCTCCTTCATCGCTTCCATCCATTTGTCTTTTGCAGGGCATGATACGGCCTGTTTGAAAGTAGCAGGCTCGTCATCATCTTGTAGTAAAGTCATAAAGGTTTGCGGAAATTCATCCTCAAATCTTAGAGGAGCCAACCTTGTACGACTACTACGTCGTATTTGAGATTCTTCAAGTCCTTGTTGACTTGAATTTAGATCAATTCTAATATCACTCCCACTTAGAATGTTGTTAGAAATGCTCCCACTTGGATCATTATTCCCATATGGAATAGGATTCGCGTCATTCGTATCATCCATTGGTGAAGTGTGAAACGTATTTTCGTCTTCACCAAGAATTCTCCCACTTGAATGAGGTAATCCTTCTTGATCATTAATCTCAAATAGAGATAAGTCCTGACTTATCTCGCCCTGTCTTGGAAACTCATTTTTCAAGAAAGTGACATCCCTCGACTCAAATTCAATTAGACCTCCATTGTCTTCCTGACCAATGAAAACATAACCTTTGGAGTTTTCTGCGTATCGTATAAAGATACATTTCCTCCCCCTTGGCCCTAATTTACCATACTTATGGGAGGAAATATGTGCGTAGGATGCACATCCCCAAGGTTTTAAAATGTTTAAGTCAGGAGACCTTTGGTTCCACAACTCATAAGGAGTGGAGCTAACTGATTTTGAGGGTACGCGGTTTAAAATGAAAGTGGCCGTCAATAATGCATCACCCCAAAAGGTGATTGGCAAGTTAGCTTGCGCCATCATTGAACGGACCATTTCCATTAAAGTCATATTCCTCCTTTCTGCAACACCATTTTGTTGCAGAGTATAAGGCATAGTTACCTGAAGAACTATGACTTTTTCATCACAAAGTTCCTTAAAACTTACGGATTGATATTCACCGCCTCTATCGGTTCGTAAGACCTTGATCTTGTGATCTAATTGATTTTCCACCAAACTCATTTAGTTTTTAAATCAGGTTAATGCTTCACTTTTGTGGGATATCAAATAGATATGACCGAATCGGGTGAAGTCATCAAAAAAGTGATGAAATAGGACTTCCCGTGTCTTGTCTTGACATTCATCGGACCACATATGTCCGAATGGATAAGTTGTAATGGAACCTCGGCCCTTGTGCCGGTTCCAAACGGCTTGCGACAAGATTTCCCTACAAGGCAATGTTCGCAGGTCGACATATCGACCTTTGAAACATTGAATAGAAGGCCACGTTTGGCAAGTCTATCCATACGCGTTGGTCCAATGTGACCAAGCCTTGCGTGCCAAAAAATTATATCTGACTCATAAGTCGAAGAATTTGTAACAAGGAAATTTTCATTACAAAATGAGGAGTCATACATTGTATTTAATACAATAAATCCTTTGAAAACATATCCAGAACCAATTAGAGTATTATTACAAGACAAGTCCACTTTACAATTATGAAAAAACCAGCTATAACCAAGACCCATTAACACGACCACAAATATAATATTCCTTCGAATATCCGGAGCGAAGAGGACATCATGTAGTAAGATAGTGCGGCCGTTGTCCAAGACGAGCTTGCAAGTCCCAATGCCTTTCACTTCAACACGTGTGTTGTTTCCTACATATATCCACTTTGTTCCTTGGGGTATCCGGTGATACTCCACGAAGGACCGTCTGTCCCTTACTATGTGGTCGGTGACACCTGAATTAATTATCCAAAATGGATTAGATTCTACAAGAAATATTGAACTGGAAACACATATGTAACTAGTATTACAAGTTGCCTTGTCACCTCCATCCGTACAAGAACGGGCATAGTGAACTAATGATCGCTCTGGAATGTAACCCAAAAGTGCGACCGTGTAGTTTTACCGCAAGCGCACGGTGTAGCGATGAGCGGGTTATCGAACACAGGGAGGACGAATGAAAGTGCTTGCTCCGAACAACCTGGCTATTAAGAACAGAAAAGATGGAATTTGCCTTTGGCGGTCCTGTCACAATCGTCAGACAAAGTGTAGAGATATCAAATCAAATAAAGACGCCTATGGAATGGGGAATCCCCGCTACTCACCATCTCTCGTCAATGTAATTCATTGGTGTCAAAATTGCTAGGATAGAATTTCAGATGAACTAGTTGCAACTGAATGTAAAACCTAGCTCACGCTCTCGCGCTGTTACCGGTCTATAGCTAACCTAGGGTTGGGTCCAATCTCTTGCAAACCCTAACCTAGGCAAGCTAGCATTAGGATCAACATCATCGTTCAATCGCGCCCTGAGCCCACTCTCGTGCAAACTCGGTCCGCGACCTAGGTTAGGATAGTTCTTACCCGTCCAATCTCTTGCAAACGGGTATCGGCACGGAATTGCAACCGAGAACCCTAGTAACGGTCCAATCTCTTGCAAACCGATACTACAGAAATTCGATTTTACTCCAATTCGGATTTCTAGGGTTTCCTATCGAATTGGGATCCAATCTCTTGCAAATCCCAATCGATATGAATACCTAGCTATCCGTAGTAAATCGATCCCAATCTAACCCTTATAGCAACTCTAGCAATATTTCTACCAATTCATCACAAATCTGAAATTGGGCTCATAGGGTTCATCCCCACGCCCCAAGGCGTATAGACTACTCACAATTCATAGCACAAATGCAAAAATAATCAATGGAAATCACAAGAGAATTCATCACAATATTCGAATGAGCAATAAAAATAGTATTTTTAAAGGAGAGAGAGACAAACCAATAGAGTTCTCCAAGAATCCAACAAAAATAATCAATGAATCTCCTCTCCAATCACAATAATCTAAAGCTAAAAAGTTAATCTAAAAAGCTGCAAAAAGTAAAGAGAAAAGCTCTCTAACCTAGGGTAAAAACAGGGGTTAAATACCCCCCAAAATCGTCCAAAAAACTGTGACCAAAATGCCCCTGCGCAGCCTGAAAACCGCAATTTTCGCTACAGGCAGCGCGTCGCACTCGGCCGAGTGACAAAAGTCGCTCGACCGAGTGACAAACCCCGAAAATTTCCAGTAAGTCTTGGTCTTCGGGGGTCTTCACTTCGGGGGCGGCTCGGCCGAGTGAGTTGTCGTCACTCGGCCGATGGCTTCTATACACTCGGGCGGTCGGCATTTTCCACTCGGCCGAGTGGGTCTTCTGAAGCTCAGGCAGACGAAAAACAGTAAGTTGGCGATTTTTGATGGGCTTCGTCTGAGTGCCACTCAGGCGGACGGGGTCTCGTCACTCGGCCGATGTGGCTTCCGTCGCTCGGACGAGTGCACACATAAAACATGTCCGATCTGGTCGGCCGAGCGGTGTCTCGCTGGTCGGCTGAGTGACTCCTTCACTCGGCCGAGTGAGACACCAAAAATGCCTAAACAGCTTGTTTTGGCCTCCTCGTCGCTCATGCGACGTTCTTTCTTCTTCCGCTCCTCTCCAATGACAAAATACCCCTCGGGGAGGTCGTCGGTGACACTCTGGAGTAGGCATATCTCGAGATCACTCCAAATCTCTCCAAATCACCTGAAATACGACAAAAACAACAAATCGTGAAAAGCATCGCAATTTCGTCGATATATCGTGGAAAACATGATTTGAGCGATCTAAATGGCATACAAACATGCGGGAAAAAGTGTAAAATAAGGAGTGATCAAAATCCCCCAAGCTTACCTCTTACTCGTCCTCGAGGAAGATAAGTAAGAGGCGAACCCGGTGGATTCCGAAAACGAAAACGGCGGAAAAATGGAAAATGAAAAACGAAGAAAAACGAAAAACGAAATAAAAACGAAGAAGAAAGAAGAAAGCGAAGAGGGAAGCTGCTAGATCATTTTCTCAGGACGTGGGTTTGGCTCAATCATATAGCATGCACCGAATGTAAAACACATGTCAAAGAATTATATTTCGATATCATAGTATAAAGGTGCAAATAGTAATAGATAACCCAAGAATGATGATATAACATGAAAAACGGAATAGTTTTAGAATTAACATCGTCTGAATCATCTAAAGCGGTATACAATATCGCAGATCACACACTTTTCAATTGAACGCTTTCTAAGAGGAGTATAAGAATATCACACCGTAGAATAGAAAGAATAGAAAAGTGTGGATTTCATGAAATGAGTGCTAGGCATAGATTTCTGGACTTCGTAAAGCTAAAAATAATCTCACCGAGTATAGAATATTACTTAGCCTAGGTTGTCGTGCAACGTCAAGTAGTCACTCTCTCACACATCAATGGATTCTCTCCCCCAAGCTTATCTATAAGCGTGGTGGCATAAAAAATATTTACATCCCCATTTCTATAAAGCTCCAAAAGTGATAAAAATAAAAATAAAAATAAAAGAAGTAAAGAAGGAGAGAACATGAGATGGGATCTTTCATTGAGGTTTTTCTCTTTTCTTTTCTTTTTCTTTTCTCTACCTTTTTTTTGAATTCATATATACACAATGATCCCAATCAAAGAGAAATAAGGATATACAAGAATTTTTTCTTTCTTTTTTTTTGTTTTGGGAAATTTGGAGCTAGGAATTAATAGCGGCGGAAATGCCATATAATAGAATCGCTTAAGGGGAGATTCACCAATGATTTTAAAGTAGAGAAATGATGTTCAAGATATGTGGAGAAAGAAATAAATATGTCTCTCGGTTCACTCTATAGGACGTGCACGACAACTTCAGCAGGGTAATCTAATCTACTCAGTTTCGATCACAAAAAAACTACCTAATCCAGATTTATTATAGCTAACATCATTCAATTATCCTGAAGTGAAATGTACAAATCATGCATATAGAAGTGATATAGGAAAAGAAAACGGTACTCCAGATATAAGCATTCAATGCGTGAATCTTGGTGTGTTTTCTGCGATAGCATACATATGAATATTCAGACTCAGCTAATAATAAAATTTCATCCAGTTTCATGCGGAGAAAGTGTGGGTTACTATCTCTAAATGCAAAGCGAGTCATAGCATATGATATCAGAAATAAGATCTAAGACATGACAAATATATCATGCATATATAGAGAAAGCTAACTCCACGTCATCATCATCACAGAAAAGTCATCTCTAGCATGAGATGAAAAAGAAATAAAGATAAAGGGAAAATGAAACTCATTACAATGCAACACACAAAGAAAATAAGAAAAACGTGATGCATGGTAAAAAGAAGAAAAAGTGATGAAGATGAGTGCAAATGCGGAAAATGGCGCGAAAAACTTAAATAACTGTGGTAAATCGAAAAGAACGTGAGAACTCACTCCCCCAAGCTAAATGGCACAGTGTCCTCAATGTGCGAAGTGTGGCACACCGAGAGACTAGTAATGTGAGGGGTAAGTGAGGATGCATGCATGGGGAAAAAGAAAATAAAATAACAAAAGAAAAATAAGAAATAAAAATATGATGCGGACATGATGCATGCAGATATACGAGTGAATCAGATATATAGTAGTGACACCAAAAACTCTCCCTCGCTCCCAAAAAAGAGATATAAAGATATGATCAAGATGTGTATCCAAAAATAGTGAGGGGAGGGTGGGGTGGGCAAAAGTCATCAGGACCCAGCAGAGACGGGCAGCACAACGGCAAAAAGAACGATGGCATCAATGGTGCCTAAGAAGGTGGTGCTGCACCGTCTCCGTCCTGAGGCGGAGGAGGAGGTGGTGGTGGAACAGACTGCTGAGAGGGTGTGGGTGTGGGTGTGGTAGCAGGCTGGGTGTGGGTGTGGGTTGGGGTGGGTACCTGCGGAGAGGGTGTGGGTGTGGGTACGCGGGGGAGCCGATCTAGGACCTGGGTAAGGCAGTAGTGAATGTGCGGAAGCAGGTCGAAGCGGCCAGCCAACACGGAGACGGTGGAGGACAGGGTCCTAAGGTCGCCTCTGAGGCCACTCACCGCCCCCTCGAGAGCACGAATGCTCTGAAGTACAGTGTCGGGGGGAGGTGGTGCAGAGGGACGCACCGGTCTGTGCTGTGCAGGTCGGGGCTGGCGTACTCTGGTGGCGTAGGTGAAGGGCTCAGCAGGCATGTGGAGGTAGGGTGATGTGCTCGCAAATGTGGGCCTGGCCTCAGTGTGAGGCCGGGCAGCAGGCTGGCGTGAAGTGGAAGTAACAACAGCGGAAGTGGAGTATAAGAGTGGCAACGAGGCGGCCAGAGAGGTCGGTGACACAGAAGTGTGGATAGACGCCACGACACTCTCAGAGAATACAGCAGCGGTGGAGACAGAGGTGGAGACCACGGTCTCTACGGCGGTGGCAAAAGAGGGCTCTCCGCACTCAACTATAGTCGACGGGCGCTCGGGTAGGGCAGAGGAAACGGGCTCGGCAGACAGGGGGCCAGTGGTGGTGGTGGGCGTGGAAGCAGTGGAAGTGGGCTCAGCGAGGGTACTCCCGACACCGACAGAAGTGTGGACATAGGTGTCAGGAGCAGCAGAAATATCAGGGATAGGCTGAGGGGCCACGGGGTCAACAGGGGCAGCAGGCTTAGCAGGGGCGACAGGGTCTACATGGCGACAGGGTCTACGGAATCTAAACACGTGAGCCTGGCCATGGCCTGGCCATAGCCCCTTGGCCATGGCCGGCTTTGGCACATATGGCCATGGCCGGCCTCCCCCTTGCATGGGGTTGGCCGCACACCCCCCACCGGAGGAGTGGCCGTGGTAGTTATTGGCCATAGCCAACCCCCTCCGCATGGGGAGAGGGGATGCATTACCTCCATAGCTGACGTGCCCCCGGTTTGCGAGCCGCAAATGGCCGGGGGACCGGTGGAGGTTTAGAAATTTGTAACCGCAAGCGCACGGTGTTGTAGTGTGGCTTGGGGGTCGAACACAGGGAGGCTATGATGTGCTTGTGTCAAAGAGGACCAAAATCACCCCATGGGCGAGCTAGCCCGGATCGAAAGTGGGTTGTCACGGTAAAAGAATGCAAGGTATAGACAATATGAAAGTAAAACCCGGGACTTTGGTTTCCGCCCCAACGAGCAACTCTCGCCGATACGGCCTACGGGTAGGATGGCGATCGGAATTAGGGTCTAATGATGAGACGTTGCCTCTAAAAGTGGTACCGGCATCCCATGGGCCCGATATTCCAGTCGGTGCCCAGGATGATACGCCGGACTTCCCGGTTTCGATCAGTGGGCACTCCCGTGTCCATTAACACTGATCGACTCCGGGAGCACTAAGCTCGCAACGATAACTCCCAATGTCTCATCCTGCCGCTCCCGCGCGCTAGGATTCGGCGTCTACGCTAAGGGCGTGAGCTATGGCTAGGGAGTCAACCGCCAAGTTTATTCCCCCTTGGACCGACGGTCAAAGGCGGTCTTTTTCCCGCCGATGATAATAAAACACCCCGCGTAACCATTAGATTCCTAATCCCTATCGATTTCCTAACCCTATGGACGTATCGAGAAGAGCCCCGAAGGGGTTTCCGCCAAAATCCCGGATTAGGGAACTACTCACAAATATTCATTAAAAAGCGATCTACATGAAAATGGACCGTCAAAATCATAATCAGGCAATAGGAATGCAAAGGTAGTAAAGCAATTAAGATAATACTAAAGTTTTACAAAGATCCGAAAACTTACAAAAACTGGGAAATTACAGCCGTCACAAAATGAAGAAAACAGTAAAAAATAACCAACTCCCAAATCTGGGAAACCTAGGGTTCTATTTATAGAAAACGACATCACCCGACCGGTTGACAAGTCAACCGGTCGGGTGAGTGGCTTCACAAAATCACAGCGCAAAGCGGGGGTTTCACCCGGTCAGTATGAACCGGTCGGTTGGAACTTGGTGCGGTCGGTTGGATCTTGGTGCCGACCGGTTGGATCTTTGTGTGGAGCGGGTGAGGAGACCGGTTGGAACTTCGAGTCTTGGCTGTTGAAATTCAGCTACAGGTGAACCGATCAGGTGAAGGTCACCCGATCGGTTGGCAATCAGCTCCGAATTCCAGAGACTTTGAGCTGTTGACCCGGTCACTGAACCGACCGGGTGACTTCTCGTGAGCTCCAAGCTGCGTCCGGGTGGTGCACGTGTGCATCACCCGATCGGTTGGAGATGACCAACCGACCGGGTGAGGGGCTGAAAGATGCAATCTTTGTCGTTTGACCCCCTGGATCACGCGTGACTCTTCCCGTTGCTCCGGGGACACATGATATCATCGTTTTATGCCCTAAATGCCAGCAAACTCCTGCAAAACACGGAAAACATGGAAAAGAGAAAGAAAACAAGAAAACACAAGAAAACACGAGAAAACGAATAAAAGACGGCGGTAAAATACGGAGAAACACGGAAGAAAACGTGCGTAAATGTATGAAATATAAACGCACGTCAAAATCCCCCAAGCTGAACTCTTCCTCGTCCTCGAGGAAGACGAGTGAGATAGGAGCTCGGAGGGGAAAAATAGAGAGAAAGAGAGAAAATGAAAACTATATATCCTAGATCGCCCGTCAGGGCCAACAAAATCAAAAACGACACACCAAGCAAGCAAACGCCAAATCACATCACTAAACCTAGGAGTACGAGTCCAGACAAGTGCCATGGGTCCACGCGGTGAAGCGCGAGTGATTGTGGTCGTGCGCTAGCAGTCAGTGTCACTATCTACGATGTGCAATAAAGCTCAATATACACAAATCCAGGAAACGACCCAAATACCGATTCGAATTTGAAATTGCGATGAATATTAGCTCAAGCATGCATGAGAAGAGTATAAGAATAGAAGCATATCATGCATCGGGGACTCCACAACTAGGGTTAAGGAAATCACCACACTATAGCCTAGATAATAGCTAAAAAGTTCCTAAGCCAAGTGTTTTCGAAAACGATGGGGGTTGAGATGATGTGGAGTAGATCACTCGGTGCAAATTCTCACCCTCCCTTTATTCACGGCAAGTATGAAAAAATATTCACACGGGAATTTTTTTGGGTTTTGGGTATTTGTATTTTTTTTGGATTTTTGGCTATACAATTTTTTTTATTCATTTCTTTCTTTTTGGGATTTTCTTTTCTTTTCTCCTTTTTTTGGATTTTTGGATATTGGGGTATATACATGTTTAGTCTCCCAAGTGGGAGAACGGTACACGACAAGGGGATTTGCACCAAGTAAAACAAAAAAGAAGTCGGAATCTAAACACTTGGGCGAGTAATATTCAATACGTATGGGGCATTAGGGGTATAATAGATAGAAATTGAAATTAATTTGGGTTTGGGGTTCGTTTAACGCATGGATCGTCGAAAAATACACAAAAGAGGAGAAATAGGCGAAAATCGGCGTTACCGAAGGTGGCCGGAGGCGTGGCCGCCGGCGGCGACTCGGGCGAGGTGCGGCGGAGGTCGGCCGGAGTTTGGGTGGCCGAGCGTCGGCGCGGGCGAGCGATCGGGCGAGCGAGGGGGCAGAATCGGGGGCTGGGAGTCGAAGGGTCGGGCTGTTGCGATTTGGTTCGTTTCGAAAAACGAGCCCGACTCCCGCCCCTATTTATAGTAAAAGTTACGACTCGGCCGAGTGACTGGGTCGCTCGGCCGAGTGAACTTAAAGGAAAAATTCCTCCCTGCTACGCTTCAGCCGAGTGGCCTTGCCACCCTCGGCCGAATGGAGTAAGTCCATTCGGCCGAGTGGCTCAAGCTACTCGGCAAGACTCGCCCTAGGAGCGTATCAGTTTTACTCGGCCGAGTGAATATATATACTCGGCCGAGTAGCAGTTATACTGAAATCAAGAAAAGAAACAGAGATTTGGGTACATCAGACTTCCCTCATTCGTGAGCGGCTCGGCCGGACGAACTTGTGTGCTCGGCCGAGTGACTAGTATGCTCGGCCGAGTGAGCCTTGTTTTCTGCTGTTTGTCTTCGTTAGGGCTCTAAACTCCGTTTTTCTTCCTCCAGTCGATTTCATCTTCCTCCTAAGCATCGAGCGCCTTCCTGGGGCGCTCCTCGTCGCCTTGTTCATCCTCCAAATGATGGATACATCGTTCTCCTCTCCTGTCAGGAAAAATAAGACCCGTTATCACGAAATTTTTTGGGCGAACGACTCAAAACACTAAAAATTTCTAAAACAAAAATAAAAGAAAAGTAAAAATAAAGCAATAACCATCGGGTTGCCTCCCGACAAGCGCTTGTTTAAGGTCGTGAGCTCGACCCCCTATGATTTTCAATTAATGCGGGATGTTTGGTGCATATGAGATGCACCCGTCAAACTTTCCGGGGAGAACGCTTGGATTCGGAAGTTGCGACGGCGTGTTCTCCCTCGGTGGTCTATCGTCTCGAATAGTGTTGGGGGGAGGCTCCCCCAAGCTAGCGTTTGCTCCGGTCCTCGGCTTCACCGGTGACGCCGATTTCTGTATCGGCGGAGCTTTCTTCGGAGACTTCATCTTCGAGAGCTTGCAGAGCTCTCGGATCCTTGCGACATCAGCGTCGCCTTCATCAATTTCAGCGGAGAAGTCGGGGGAATCATTTATCCTCTCATCTTGGCCTAAATCCGGCTCTTCCTCGAAATCTTCTTTGAATAGAGCACCGATCGAATGTGGGATCGCCTCTTCAATAACCTCGTCAAGGAGGTCTGAAAGATCATCCGGCCGTCCCTTGAGAAGATATATTCTATTGGTTTCTCCCGTTGGGACTCCCTCGGAATAATGTTTGAGCCTCTGACCATTTACCTTGAATGTGGCTCCGTCCTTGCTTTCCAACTCAAAAGCCCCTCCCGGTTGTATGTGCATGATGGTGAAAGGTCCGGACCAACGTGACCTCAACTTACAAGGGAATAATCGGAGCCAGGAATTATATAGCAAGACCTTGTCTCCTACTTTGAAGTCTGTGACGGTTATGCATGCATCGTGGAGAATCTTGGTCCTTTCTTTGTAAATTCTCGAGCTCTCGTATGCGTCTCTCCTTATCTCATCAAGCTCGTTGATGTCTAAGAGTCGCCTCACCGCCGCACTCTTGTAATCATAATTAAAGGTCTTGATGGCCCAATATGCGCGGTGTTCCAACTCTACCGGCAAGTGGCAAGCTTTCCCGTAAACAAGTCGGAACGGTGTGGTGCCGATGGGAGTGCGAAAGGCCGTGCGATATGCCCATGAAGCATCGTTTAACTTCATTGACCAATCCTTTCTAGATCGATCCACGGTCTTCTCGAGGATTTGCTTGATCTCTCTATTTGAGACTTCCACTTGGCCGCTTGTCTGGGGGTGATATGCCATGCCAACTCTATGGTTTACCCCGTACTTCTTTAGCATGGCATCAAACTTGTTTTCTATGAAATGGATCCCCCCGTCGCTTATCAAGGTATGAGGCACTCCGAAGCGTGGGAAGATATTCTGCTTGAAGAACTTAGAGACGACCCTTGCATCATTAGTAGGGGTGGCGATTGCTTCCACCCATTTGGAGACATAGTCAACGACCAATAGGATGTATTTGTTACCATTGCTCGACGGAAATGGTCCCATGAAGTCTACTCCCCAACAATCAAAAAGCTCAATTTCTTGGATGGGCCTCATTGGCATCTCATTGCGTTTGGAGATATTCCCGGTCCGTTGGCATCTATCGCACCCCTTTACAAAGGCGTGGGTGTCTCTGAACATTGTTGGCCAGAAGAATCCGCTCTGCAAGATCTTAGCGGTTGTCTTAGAGGCAGCGTGATGTCCCCCGCAAGGCATGCCGTGGCAATGCAAAATGATAGATGTTTCCTCCTCCTTAGAAACACACCTCCGAATAATGCTATCTTTGCATATCTTGAAGAGGTATGGATCTTCCCAAAAATAGCTACGGACCTCATGCAAAAATTTACTCTTTTTGTGCGCGGGCATCCCATGCGGTTTAATTCCACAAGCCAAGTAATTGACGAAGTCCGCGTACCAAGGTACTTCTCCGGTCCTTACGGCGTATAGCCTCTCATCCACGAATGTGTCGTCGATAGGCAAACTCTCATCCTCCTTGTCGCGAATAAGCCTAGACAAATGGTCCGCCACGACATTGTCCGTACCCTTTTTGTCTCTGATCTCCAAATCGAACTCTTGCAGCAAGAGTATCCACCTAATTAACCGAGGCTTGGCCTCCTTCTTGTTCAAGAGATATTTCAACGTCGCATGGTCGGTGTGGACAATCACCTTGGAACCAAGGAGGTAGGTGCGAAACTTCTTGATGGAATAGACGACCGCTAGAAGCTCTTTTTCGGTAGTTGTGTAGTTTTTCTACGCGTCATCCAATGTCTTGCTCGCATAGTATATCGCATGAAGCTTCCTATCTTTCCTTTGTCCCAATACCGCTCCAATGGCTTGGTCGCTAGCATCGCACATTAACTCAAAGGGAAGGCTCCAATCCTGTGGTTGTATGATGGGCGCGGAAACTAGTGCTTCCTTCAAGGTGTTGAAGGCTTGCAAGCATTCCCCTGAAAAAATAAAAGGAGTATCTTTAGCGAGCAAGGAAGTAAGTGGTCGGGCAATCGAGGCGAAATCCTTGATGAAGCGGCGGTAAAACCCCGCATGACCAAGAAAGCATCTAATGCCCTTGACATTAATAGGAGGAGGGAGTTTCTTGATTACCTCAATCTTTGCTTTATCTACCTCAATTCCTCTCGAGGAGACAAGGTGCCCGAGAACTATACCTTCCGTGACCATGAAGTGACACTTGTCCCAATTTAGAGTGAGATTGTTTTGTTGGCACCTTTTAAGGACTTTAGTAAGATTGGCCAAACAAGAGTCAAACTCACTTCCATAAACCGAAAAATCATCCATAAAAACTTCCATAATGTTTTCAATGTAGTCGGAAAATATGGATGTCATACACCTCTGAAAGGTGGCGGGAGCATTACAAAGACCAAACGGCATCCTACGGTAGGCATAGGTACCATAGGGACAAGTAAAAGTGGTCTTTTCTTGGTCATCTTCGTGCAAAGGGATTTGGAAGAATCCCGAATACCCATCTAGATAGCAAAAGTTTTTATGTTTAGCTAGGCGTTCAAGCATTTGATCAATGAAGGGCAATGGGTAATGGTCCTTTCGGGTAGCTTTATTTAGTTTCCTATAATCAATGCACATTCGCCATCCCGTGACGGTGCGTGTAGATATGGGCTCACCTTTTTCATGTTTTATGACAGTCATCCCCCCTTTCTTAGGGACGACGTGAATGGGGCTAACCCATCTACTGTCAGAGATGGGATAAATAATACCGGCGTCGAGCAATTTTAGGATTTTCTTTTTAACCACCTCTTTCATGTTCGGGTTTAACCGCCTTTGAGGCTCTATGGAGGTGGCGTCGGTATCCTCCAAATGGATCCTATGTGTGCAAAGCCTAGGGCTTATCCCTTTTAGATCGGAGATAGTGTAGCCAAGGACATCTTTGTGGCTCCTAAGAACGTCTAGAAGTTTTTCAAGTTGATCTTGCGTGAGGTGGGAATTGACTATCACCGGGAAAGTTAATTTATTACCCAAAAAGGCATACCTTAGATTCGGAGGTAATTGTTTAAGTTCTACCTCAAGAGGTGCTGCTCCTTCTACTTCATCAGCTCGCATGATTTTGGCTTCTTCTTTGTCATCCGGGTTTAGCTCATGTTCAGGTGGCGCGCTGTCTTGCGAAGACTCAGACTCACTACTTAGTTAGGACGATGCATCGAAATAGGCGCTCTCCGATTCTGTGCAAGCATCGTCAAAACCTTCACTCTGCTCTGGTTCGTTCCTGGAATCAAGAAACACATCAGACGATTCATAAAAGCAAGAGTGAGCGTCAATGAGTGTAGCTCCCTGAACATCGGTTTGCTCGAAAGATTCTTTGGGAGCATAGTGTTCTTCGACATTTGTTCTACCGTCTTCAAAATATAACTTGTCGTCGATCACATCAACTCTGACATTGCCCCCGATAGTCCCATCCGGGGAGACTTGGTCCATCACAAAACTAGCAAACAGTTGTTCGTCGGGGTCCTTGATATCGATAGCAAAAGTTCCGGTAGCGTGGACCTCATCGACAAGCTCCTTAAGGAGGTCTGTGAAGGCGTCATAATCTTCCTGACTGAGTTCTAATGTTGACATTGCATCCTCCATTGTCCCCGGCAACGGCGCCAAAAACTTGATCGCTCCGGAATGTAACCCAAAAGTGCGACCGTGTAGTTTTACCGCAAGCGCACGGTGTAGCGGCGAGCGGGTTATCGAACACAGGGAGGACGAATGAAAGTGCTTGCTCCGAACAACCTGGCTATTAAGAACGGAAAAGATGGAATTTGCCTTTGGCGATCCTGTCACAATCGTCAGACAAAGTGTAGAGATATCAAATCAAATAAAGACGCCTAGGGAATGGGAAATCCCCGCTACTCACCGTCTCTCGTCAATGTAATTCATTGGTGTCAACATTGCTAGGATAGAATTTCGGATGAACTAGTTGCAACTGAATGTAAAACCTAGCTCACGCTCTCTCGCTGTTGCCGGTCTATAGCTAACCTAGGGTTGGGTCCAATCTCTTGCAAACCCTAACCTAGACAAGCTAGCATTAGGATCAACATCATCGTTCAATCGCGCCCCGAGCCCACTCTCATGCAAACTCGGTCCACGACCTATGTTGGGATAGTTCTTACCCGTCCAATCTCTTGCTAACGGGTATCGGCACTGAATTGCAACCGAGAACCCTAGTATCGGTCCAATCTCTTGCAAACCGATACTACGGAAATTCGATTTCACTCCAATTCGGATTTCTAGGGTTTCCTATCGAATTGGGATCCAACCTCTTGCAAATCCCAATCGATATGAATACCTAGCTATCCGTAGTAAATCGATCCCAATCTAACCCTTATAGCAATTCTAGCAATATTTCTACCAATTCATCACAAATCTGAAATTGGGCTCGTAGGGTTCATCTCCACGCCCCAAGGCGTATAGACTACTCACAATTCATAGCACAAATGCAAAAATAATCAATGGAAATCACAAGAGAATTCATCACAATATTCAAATGAGCAATAAAAATAGTATTTTTAAAGGAGAGAGAGACAAACCACTAAAGTTCTCCAAGAATCCAACAAAAATAATCAATGAATCTCCTCTCCAATCACAATAATCTAAAGCTAAAAAGTTAATCTAAAAAGCTGCAAAAAGTAAAGAGAAAAGCTCTCTAACCTAGGGTAAAAACAGGGGTTAAATACCCCCAAAATCGTCCAAAAAACTGTGACCAATATGCCCCTGCGCAGCCTGAAAACCGCAATTTTCGCTACAGGCAGCGCGTCGCACTCAGCCGAGTGACAAAAGTCGCTCGGCTTAGTGACAAACCCTGAAAATTTCCAGGAAGTCTTGGTCTTCGGGGGTCTTCACTTCGGGGGCGGCTCGGCCGAGTGAGTTGTCGTCACTCGACCGATGGCTTCTATACACTCAGGCGGTCGGCATTTTCCACTCGGCCGAGTGGGTCTTCTGAAGCTCAGGCAGACGAAAAACAGTAAGTTGGCGATTTTTGATGGGCTTCGTCTGAGTGCCACTCGGGCGGACGGGGTCTCGTTACTCGGCCGATGTGGCTTCCGTCGCTCGGACGAGTGCACACATAAAACGTGTCCGATCTGGTCGGCCGAGCGGTGTCTCGCTGGTCGGCCGAGTGACTCCTTCACTCGGCCGAGTGAGACACCAAAAATGCCTAAACAGCTTGTTTTGGCCTCCTCGTTATGAGTGAAATACCCCTTTGGAGCGGAAGAGTGAAATGCTCTCATTATGAGTGAAATGCATCTTCATTTGGTCCCACCCATTTGGTAGGGAACGTATGACTGCTTAGATTTGTTGCTCATCAGTGAGCACATGACCTGCATCCTTTAACTCTGAGATTAGATTCGCCATATGTTGCAGATGTTTCCCTATGGAATGATCTGGATGTTTCTTGTATGAATCAAATCTTATAGTTAAAGAACGAAGTTTGGACACCGAGGTGCCACCAAACTTCTCCTCAAGCTTGGACCATATGTCCATGGCTAGGTCATGCTCTCGGAAGATGTGCATTATGTCATCGGCCATACTGGACAATAACGTAATGCGAGCTATCTTGTTCTTCCGAGACAAAGCATCAAAAGCTTCCTTGTCTCGTCTGTGTTGGTCCGTAGTGCCCAACTCGGGTTCAATCATTACGTTCTTTAGAGTTTCGAGCACGTCTTGCTCCTCTAGAACGTATTGTATCTTGATGGACCATAATTTGTAATTATCGCCGTTGAGTTTTTCACCTTTGTTCAACTCAGCGACGATGTTCTTAGCGGCAGAAGACATTTTAGCTTTAAAATCCTGCAAAAGACATGAAAAGAAGGTTCGATCAAAAACATTGCATTAATTTCATATACATAGTCATCACATTGTTACATTTTCATGATTCATTAGTCTCGGCCAGCGGACCGACCAGGGAAATGGCTAGTCCATGGTTCACTACCCCCAGACAGAGCTGAGGTGTCCCACAAACTAGTCCAAAAGACCACTGGTCGAATCATGATCCATTGAGATACTGAATCAATCGAATGTGGAAATTTTCAGACTAGTTTAATATCACTCCCACTTGGAAAAAATCCCACTTGAAATGATATTATTAGACTTGATAAGTTACTTTCGAAAAATATTGAAGATGTTGCTCGAGAATCGGAAAAGTCTCTACAATTCCAATCACCATCTAGAACAACTTTCAATATTTCCCCCTCACTTATCAAACGATAGTACTCTTATAGCACTTTGCAGCGGAAAAGCGTTTTTGAAAAACGTATTTTGAAAACATATTTTTCAAATGCATTTTGCAATCGTATTTTTCAGGGCCTACACCCCATTACAGAGTGACATAGCCGAAATATTTCGACAATTCCCTGGCCATTGCCGGGGTCGTGTCGTGGCCGTGCCAAGGCCGAATTCTTCTTCCTTCCGAAGTGAGAGTTGCCATCGCAACTTGGCCAAGGCCGAACACCTTTTGAGGGGAGTTTTCTGCAAGCCAACGCCGCCGGCTCCCGTATGGATCCAAGCGCTTCCCCACATAGGAGAAGTTTACCGCAGACAACTGTCGCCGGCTCCGTAGAGACCGGCCATGCAAGTCACCCCCTCCTGGTCATGCAAGCCCCCCCTTCCGCATGAAAAATAGGGCCAACCGGGGCTTGGCCCTGGCCAAGGCCAAGGGCCGACAATGACAGTGGCCCTGCCAGGGCCGGTCGTGGCCCTGGCAGCGGCCAGGGCCGGCGTCGGCCAGGCCCTGGCCTCTGCCAGGGCCGGCCGTGGCCCTGGCAGAGGTAGGGCCGGCCAGGGCACCGGCCCTGGCCTCTGCCAGGGCCCCGGCCAGGCCCCTGGCCTGGCCCTGGCCCCGGCCAGGGCTGGCCAGGCCCTGGCCTGAGGCCAGGGCGCCGGCCCTGGCCTCTGCCAGGGCAGGCAGGGCCCTGGCCTGGCCCTGGCCCCCGGCCAGTGCCAGCCCGGCGCCGGCCCTGGCCTGAGGCCAGGGCGCCGCCCTGGCCCCTGCCAGGGCCGGCAGGGCCCTGGCCTGAGGCCAGGGCGCCGGCCCTGGCCCCTGCCAGGGCCGGCCCGGCCGGCCCCTGGCTCTGGCTGAGGCCGGCCAGGGCCTCCTGGCCCTGGCCTGGCCTCGGCCAGGCCTGGCTCTGGCCACGGCCAGGGCCCCCTGGCCCTGGCCGAGGCCGGCCAGAGCCTGGCCATGGCCTGGCGATGGCCCCTTGGCCATGGCCGGCTTTGGCACATATGGCCATGGCCGGCCTCCCCCTTGCATGGGGTTGGCCGCACACCCCCCACCGGAGGAGTGGCCGTGGTAGTTATTGGCCATAGCCAACCCCCTCCGCATGGGGAGAGGGGATGCATTACCTCCATAGCTGACGTGCCCCCGGTTTGCGAGCCGCAAATGGCCGGGGGACCCGGTGGAGGTTTAGAAATTTGTAACCGCAAGCGCACGGTGTTGTAGTGTGGCTTGGGAGTCGAACACAGGGAGGCTAGGATGTGCTTGTGTCAAAGAGGACCAAAATCACCCCATGGGCGAGCTAGCCCGGATCGAAAGTGGGTTGTCACGGTAAAAGAATGCAAGGTATAGACAATATGAAAGTAAAACCCGGGACTTTGGTTTCCGCCCCAACGAGCAACTCTCACCGATACGGCCTACGGATAGGATGGCGATCGGAATTAGGGTCTAATGGTGAGACGTTGCCTCTAAAAGTGGTACCGGCATCCCATAGGCCTGATATTCCGGTCGGTGCCCAGGATGATACGCCGGACTTCCCGGTTTCGATCAGTGGGCACTCCCGTGTCCATTAACACTGATCGACTCCGGGAGCACTAAGCTCGCAACGATAACTCCCAATGTCTCATCCTGCCGCTCCCGCGCGCTAGGATTCGGCGTCTACGCTAAGGGCGTGAGCTATGGCTAAGGAGTCAACCGCCAAGTTTATTCCCCCTTGGACCGATGGTCAAAGGCGGTCTTTTTCCCGCCGATGACAATAAAACACCCCGCGTAACCATTAGATTCCTAATCCATATCGATTTCCTAACCCTATGGACGTATCGAGAAGAACCCCAAAGGGGTTTCCGCCAAAATCCCGGATTAGGGAACTACTCACAAATATTCATTAAAAAGCGATCTACATGAAAATGGACCGTCAAAATCATAATCAGGCAATAGGAATGCAAAGGTAGTAAAGCAATTAAGATAATACTAAAGTTTTACAAAGATCCGAAAACTTACAAAAACTGGGAAATTACAGCCGTCACAAAATGAAGAAAACAGTAAATAATAACCAACTCCCAAATCTGGGAAACCTAGGGTTCTATTTATAGAAAACGACATCACCCGACCGGTTGACAAGTCAACCGGTCGGGTGAGTGGCTTCACAAAATCACAGCGCAAAGCGGGGGTTTCACCCGGTCAGTATGAACCGGTCGGTTGGAACTTGGTGCGGTCGGTTGGATCTTGGTGCCGACCGGTTGGATCTTTGTGTGGAGCGGGTGAGGAGACCGGTTGGAACTTCGAGTCTTGGCTGTTGAAATTCAGCTACAGGTGAACCGATCGGGTGAAGGTCACCCGATCGGTTGGCAATCAGCTCCGAATTCCAGAGACTTTGAGCTGTTGACCCGGTCACTGAACCGACCGGGTGACTTCTCGTAAGCTCCAAGCTGCGTCCGGGTGGTGCACACGTGCATCACCCGATCGGTTGGAGATGACCAACCGACCGGGTGAGGGGTTGAAAGATGCAATCTTCGTCGTTTGACCCCCTGGATCACGCGTGACTCTTCTCGTTGCTCCGGGGACACATGATATCATCGTTTTATGCCCCAAATGCCAGCAAACTCCTGCAAAACACGGAAAACACGGAAAAGAGAAAGAAAACAAGAAAACACAAGAAAACACGAGAAAACGAATAAAAGACGGCGGTAAAATACGGAGAAACACGGAAGAAAACGTGCGTAAATGTATGAAATATAAACGCACGTCAAAATCCCCCAAGCTGAACTCTTACTCGTCCTCAAGGAAGACGAGTGAGATAGGAGCTCGGAGGGGAAAAATAGAGAGAAAGAGAGAAAAAGAAAACTATATATCCTAGATCGCCCGTCAGGGCCAACAAAATCAAAAACGACACACCAAGCAAGCAAACGCCAAATCACATCACTAAACCTAGGAGTACGAGTCCAGACAAGTGCCATGGGTCCACGCGGTGAAGCGCGAGTGATTGTGGTCGTGCGCTAGCAGTCGGTGTCACTATCTACGATGTGCAATAAAGCTCGATATACACAAATCCAGGAAACGACCCAAATACCGATTCGAATTTGAAATTGCGGTGAATATTAGCTCAAGCATGCATGAGAAGAGTATAAGAATAGAAGCATATCATGCATCGGGGACTCCACAACTAGGGTTAAGGAAATCACCACACTATAGCCTAGATAATAGCTAAAAAGTTCCTAAGCCAAGTGTTTTCGAAAACGATGGGGGTTGAGATGATGTGGAGTAGATCACTCGGTGCAAATTCTCACCCTCCCTTTATTCACGGCAAGTATGAAAAAATATTCACACGGGAATTTTTTTGGGTTTAGGGTATTTGTATTTTTTTGGATTTTTGGCTATACAATTTTTTTTATTCATTTCTTTCTTTTTGGGTTTTTCTTTTCTTTTCTCCTTTTTTTGGATTTTTGGATATTGGGGTATATACATGTTTACTCTCCCAAGTGGGAGAACGGTACACGACAAGGGGATTTGCACCAAGTAAAACCAAAAAGAAGTCGGAATCTAAACACAAGGGGATTTGCACTCTCTGTTATTTTGAGCTGAATTCCAACCGATCGGGTGACACCTCACCCGATCGGTTCATCTGTAGCCGTATTTCCCCAATTCACGACTCTGTGACGCCAACCGCTCAGCTCAGCGACCGGTTGGTGCTTCTGAAGCCCGATGGCTAAAGCGATTAGCATCTCACCCGATCGGTTGATGCTTCAACCGATCGGGTGGCCTCATTTTCTATATATAGTGACCTAGGTTTTCCAAAACACGGATCCCCATTGGTTTTCGTCTTTTTGGGATTTGTCACGTTTGGAATTTTATTTTATCTTGTAAGTGTTCTGATCATTCTGTAACTTTGATATATTGTTCTTAATACTATTTGCTACTCTTTTCTATTGCTTGATTATGGTTTCAACGGTTGAATTTGTTTGTGATGCTATTTTCTCCATGAATTGTGAGTAGTTTTCCAATCTAGGGCATTGGTGGAAACCCCTGTGTGGGTTTTCCCTAGAACGACTATAGGAATATGATTTCGATAGGGTTTAGGAATTTAGATGGCTACGCGGGGCGTTTTATTGTCACTGGCGGGAGAAAGACCGCCTTTGACCGTCGGACCAAGGGAAAATAAAACTGGCGTTTGATCCCCTAGCCACAGATCACACCCCTAGCATAGACATTGAATCCTAGAGCATGGGAACGGCATGATGAAATGTTGGGAGTAATCGTTGCGAGCTTAGTGCTCCCGGAGTCGGTCGGTGTTAATGTACATGGGAAAGCCCACCGACCGAACCTGGGTAGTCCTAGCGTATCATCTTGGGCATCGACCGGAATATCGGGCCCATGGGACGCTGGGTACCACTCTTAACGGCAACGTCTCACCGCTAAACCATAAAATCCAATCATTATCATATCCGTCGGCCGTAATTGAGAGGGCATATGATAGGGTGGAAACCAAAGTCCTAGGTTTCCTTTTATATCTTACATCCACCGTATTTCTATTCTGTGACAACCTACCGATTGATCGGGCTAGCTCACCCATCGAGTGAACCGGTTCCTTCTTGACAACAAGCACAACACACGCCTCCCTGAGTTCGACCCCCAAGCCACACTAGAACACCGTGTGCTTGTGGTTATAAATATTTAAATCTGGTATCCCCGATCCTATTGCCAATATTGCTAAATCTAGGGGACTTCATTACGCAATCCTAGGCTCTGATACCACTGAAGGGTTTTGGCGGACCCTCAGGGCTAAAATCCGTGCACGTTCTAAGTCGGACGGAACACGGAAGCAAAAATATGCAACAGAAAAATAAACAGGTTAATCTAATTAACATGCAGTTAAACATTTTAACTTAGCCCTATGGTACAAGACCCTTAGCCAAGATCTTTACTGACTCGGGATGGATCTGACTATGCCAAGAAGGATCTAACCTATGGCGATTAAATTAAATTAATGCTTATAAAACACAAACCTGGAACCTTGCCCTGGGGCCGGCAAGGTACACCGCGCCGTCTTCCGAGTCGCTCCCCGTCCCACGTCGAGTCGCTCTTCAAACCGCTCCTCGAACCACTCAGCATCCTGACGTGCGTTTATATTTCATATATTCACGCACGTTTTCTTTTGTGTTTCTCCGTGTTTTTTCGTCGTCTCTTATTCGTTTTCGTATATTTTCCCGTTTTCTTTCACTTTTCTTTGTTTGTCCATGATTGCAGGAGTTCGACCACGTAGGGGACGTTTAATGATGATATCCCAAGTCCCCGGAGCAACGGGAGAAGTCACGCGTGATCCAGGGGGTCAAACGTCGAAGAATTCATCTTTCAGCCCCTCACCCGGTCGGTTGGTCATCTTCAACCGATCGGGTGATGCACGCGTGCACCACCCGGTCTCTGCCGCAGCTCACAAAGAAGTCACCCGACCGGTTCACAGACCGGTTCTGCGGGCAGCTGTTCTCTGTTTTTTTGAGCAGAATTCCAACCGATCGGGTGACTCTCACCCGATCGGTTCATCTGTAGCTGAGGAAAAAGAGCTGAAGACACGGGCGTCGAACCGACCGGTTCACCCGACTGCTCCAAGATCCAACCGATCGCCCAAGAACTCACCCGATCGGTTCATGAGATCGGGTGAAAACCCGCTGTTTTCTGTGATTTATCTGTAACGGATCAACCGACCGGTTGACTTGTCAACCGATCGGTTGATGCGTAAGTCTATATATAGAGCCCCTAGGGTTCCAGAAACGGGAGTTGCTGTTTTTCTACTGTTTTATTTCCTTGTGACGGCTGTAATTGTTACTCTTTAGTAAGTTTTCAGATCTTTCTAAAATTTTAGTATTGTCTTTATTACTCCTTTACTTCCGCATTGCAATTGTCCGATTATGATTTCAACGGTTAAATTTCATTTAGATTGCTTTTTCATGAATTTTTGTGAGTAGTTCCCAAATCTGGGATTTTGGTGGAAACCCCTTCGGGGGCTCTTCCCGATGCGTCCATAGGGTTAGGAAATCGATAAGGAGTAGGAATCTAACGGTTACGCGCGGTGTTTCATTGTCATCGGCGGGAAAAAGACCGCCTTTGACCGTCGGGCCAAGGGGGAATAAACTTGGCGGTTGACTCCCTAGCCATAGCTCACGCCCTTAGCGTAGACGCCAAATCCTAGCACGCGGGAGCGGCAGGATGAGACGTTGGGAGATATCGTTGCGGACTTAGTGCTCCTGGGATCGATCAGTGTTAATGGACACGGGAGTGCCCACTGATCGAATCCGGGAAGTCCGGTGTATCATCCTGGGCACCGACCGGAATATCGGGCCCATGGGACGTCGGTACCACTTTCAGAGGCAACGTCTCACCATTAGACCCTAATCCCGATCGCTATCCATACCCGTAGGCCGTATCGGCGAGAGTCTCTCTTCGGGTTGGAAACCAAAGTCCCGGGTTTACTTTCTTTTTGTTCATACGCTTTTATTTCCTTTCGTGACAACCACCTACCGATTCGGGCTAGCTCGCCCCTCGGGGTGATTCAGGTCCTACCTGACCCAAGCACAACCTCGCCTCCCTGAGTTCGATATTCCCGCACCCTACACTAACCGTGAAACTTGCGGTAAACGACACCGCGCCGCCGCGACGCAAGCGGGGCGTTGGTCAAGTTTATGGCGCCGTTGCCGGGGAGGCAACGTGCTTGATTATTTTGGGATCTCTTGAACCCTCGTGTCTAGCTCACATCCCTACCTCGCGATAATTTTCGCATTCTCCTTTTTCTTTTTATTTTTCTTATTTTTATTTCTTATTTTATCTGTCTCTTTCCCACTTGTCGCTTCACGGGTGTTTGTTGTTTTTTCATGCGCAGGAGTTCAAGGAGTCTTGACGACTTGATCCCCCTCGATCCAGAGATTAACGCCACCCTTAGGCGCTTGGTCGCCGAGAAGCGGAGAAGGGAAGATCCCGAATCCATGGAGGAGAACACCCCACCTCAGAAGTCTCTGCTGGAATACTCGATGCCATCTATCGAGTCCACTTCCGCCATCCGTCCTCCAGCTATCACGGCCCAAAGCTTTGAGCTAAAGCCGTCATTGGTGACGTGGATCCAGCAGGATCAGTTTGCGGGTGCACCCATGGAGAGCCCGATCGAGCACCTAGACTCGTTCTTGGAGAAGTGTGACACCTTCCGGATTAATGGTGTCACGACAGAGGCTATCCGTCTGAAGCTGTTCCCCTTCTCTTTGCGAGACAAAGCCAAGCAATGGCTAAGGGGGAAGGACCCCAACACTTTCAACACCTGGGAGAAGCTCTCCAACGCTTTTCTAACAAAGTTCTTTCCTCCGGGGAAGACCATGAAGTTGAGGAGTGAAATCTCCTCCTTCTCCCAGGCCAGCCACGAGTCCTTGCATGAAGCTTGGACGAGATATAAAGAGATGCAAAGAAGATGCCCTCACCATGAGCTTCCGAAGTGGCAGATTATTAATCTGTTCTACAATGGGTTGAGGGATGACCTGAAATCTTCTATGGACGCCGCGGCTGGGGGTACCTTCATGTCTAGAAGTGAGGAGGATGCCGAGCATATTCTAGAAAATATGGCATCCAACAATGAGCGGTGGTGTGACGAGAGAGCCACACCAAGATCCGGGGGTATACACAGAGTCGAGGACGTCGACAAACTTTCAAGCAAGTTTGACTTGCTTTCGACCCAGATCTCCGCACTAATGGTAGGAGCCGGTGGGGCCGGTACACAGCAAATTTCTGCGGTAGAGTCCGAATTCTTTGGGGAATTCGACGGTGGTGACATCTCGCCACCGTTGGATCAGGCGAGCGCACTATTTTACAACCCTACGGGAAATGCGCCGTATCCGCCAAGGACAAATTCCAACCCGGCCTACTCTCCAAACAACCGGAACCACCCGAACTTCAGTTACCGGCCACCGTTTCAGCCCTCAACGCCTCAGCAGCCGCAGCAACAAACTTATCAGCCGGCTAGGCCACAGCAGCAACCATTTCAGCAACAATCTTACGCCCCCAGGAATCAGCAGTCGTTCCAGCAGCAGCAGCATTATGGCCAACAGAGGGCCGTCTCTCCGGTTGAGTCTCTCTTGACTCAATATATTACCAACCAGGAGAGGATCAACCAAAAGCTGGAAATGGGTCAGCGGACCCTCACGGACCAAGTAACCCAGCTGGGGTTACAAGTGGCAAACCTTGCAAGGTCACAAAACCAATTACCGCCACAACCGGAGGTGAACCCGAGGGGAGCAACCCAAACATCGGCACTCGTGCACGAGCACGCAAATGTGTCCGCTATCGTTCTGAGAAGTGGGACACAAATTCCTACTAGAGTGCCCCCTAGCAACCCGGAAGCACCGTCGGTCGTTGAGAAACCGATCGAAAAATCAAACGACGCCGGTGCTTCGTCATCAAATCCTATGACTCCGGAGGGAGTCTCTGAAGAAGAGAAAGAGAAGAAGGAGGAAGAAAGCCCTAAAGTGTATAAACCCGTTGTGCCATTTCCACAACGGTTGGCTCAGGCAAAAATTGATGAGAAATATGACAAGTTCTTCGCCATGGTCAAGGACCTGAGTTTGCAGATCCCCTTCCTAGAAGCAATCGAAACAATCCCCTCCTATGCAAAATTCTTGAAAGATTTGGTGACTAGAGGGTCTAGAAAAGAGAAAGTAGTGTTGACGGCGGAGTGTAGCGCTCTTATCCAGAGGGCAAATCCGCCGAAACTTAAAGACCCGGGGAGCTTCTCTATTCCTTGCACGATCGGGGCAGTGAAGATTCATCGCGCACTCGTCGATCTCAGAGCGAGTGTTAGTTTGATGCCATTGTCAATGTACAGAAGGATAGGGATGGGCGATTTGGAGCCCACCGGTATGACCCTACAACTAGCTGACCGATCAGTCAAATATCCGGTGGGAGTTGTGGATGACCTTCCCGTGAATGTGAGAGGGGTGCATGTGCCTGTGGACTTTGTAGTCATGGACATGCCCGAAGACGCACACACCCCCATTATCCTGGGACGGCCTTTCATGGCCACTGCTGGCGTTCTAATAGATGTGAAGAACGGAAAACTATCTTTGAACGTCAGCGGAGAGAAAGTTGAGTTTGATCTGGGACTATCCATGAAGCACCCCGATCCCCCTGATGACCCTGGATGCAATTTGCTTGAGATAGAAGAAGAAAAAGCTGTAGGGGAGAGCTCCTGGGAGATTCTCCTGAGAAACCCCCCCGATGACTTGGGGGATTCAGAAGATGAAGAAGGCCCCGAAGACAAAGAAGCTGCTGGAAAACCGAGTGCAGCGAGAACGACCCCTCCCGGGTTCCCCAAGACTCCTCCTGCGAGGAGAACGGGGAAAGAGCCCATGGACCTCACTAAAGACGAGGTCCGGATCCTGAAGAAGATGGCGGGAAGCGCCAACAGCAAGGAAAAGCCCCCGGATCCCAAGAACAAGGGAAGGGAAGTCGAGCAAGTATTTTTCCAGCCGCTGACTACTCCAAGCGCCTTCAGCTCCAATGAGAAAGAGATGCCGAAATTTGGGCATCACTCGTATCGGCCACCATGAGCATCTCTTGCGGGCGTCGAGCCAACGACGTTAAACAAGTGCGCTTCATGGGAGGCAACCCATGTTCTAAACTTTTTCTCCAATTTTTAGCGTTATTTTTTTTACTTTATTTTATCTATTTTTATAAATAAAATCAGCCGCGGGAACATCCGTTCGGGGACTTAAACAATTTTATTGGTTTTTGCAGGAAACAAGCCCCAACCGATCGGTTGATAACTCACCCGATCGGTTGGGATGTATCAGATACATGCCGAGATCTGTCCCCATATGACCCGATCGGTTGAGTAATGAGGAGACTGGGTGACAGACCGGGTGAGCTGGGAAGAACTCTCGGGAAATTTTGGGGAATATCAACCGATCGGTTGAGTTCGAGCGCGATCGGTTGACGCGACCGGGTGAGCAGCCCTAAGCTCTCGGGAAAATGAGTGGAGCGGCCAACCGGTCGGTTGAAAAGTCAACCGATCGGTTCGCCTGTAGTATTTCTTCGGCAAGATTTTCGACCTAACCGTCAACCGATCGGGTGACATGTCACCCGATCGGTTCGACTTAAAACCCTATATAAACCCCCCCGACACCCGCTCGTTTCCATCTCGCCCGATCGCAAAAACCCCCAAAATCTTGCCGTCGTTTCACCTTCCCCTCTCTCCCAACAACCGATCTTCCTCCCCCACGGCCTCTACTCCTCCATTACTCCTTCTCCCCACCACCTCCATCAATCCCTCCATCATCTCAACCCTCTTTCTCCTCCTATTCCGAGATTTTGACCTAATTTTCCCCCAAACCACCCCCATTTCGAAAATTATTACCGAGGGAGTTCGCCGCGGCTCCACGCCACTCTCGTTGACCAGTGTGGGGCATCTACGAGCAAGCTCCGCCATTCCGTTTGGGTACACTCGTTCCGAAGCTCAAATTTATATATTTGCCCTATTAATTGTGCTTGCTCGTTTGCTTGTGTAGTGTGCATCCACTGTTTTTGCACTCATTCTTGCTCACACACTCACACATGGCTCGGGATACGGATAAGGGGAAGGGAATTATGAGGGAAGAGGAGCCATCTCGAAAGAGACGAAAACAAACACGCCCCCCTTCCCGTACACGAGCACTTACACTTGGCCCTCCTCCACCTGTTATTCCCCCTGTGGACCCAATGTTGGGCCCACACGGGTATATTTTTCGGAACCAGGAGCACAAAGATTTTTACCGTAGGCTTGATGCTCGAGGGCATCTATCCACCAAGTTCACGCACGCTCGTACACTTGTCGATCTCGGTGTCTTCACCGAGGTCGAATCTCTTTTCGCTAACTTAGGATGGTTAGCCTTTCTTAATGCACATGCCATATCCTACCCGGCACTCACACTCGAATTTCTCTCTACACTTGTCTGGGAGTCCGGGTCGATCATTAGATTCAGGGTGCGTAACCGTAGTGTCACCACAAATCTGAACACGATTAATGATATATTTGGTTTCCCCAATCTCGGGGATGATGCCATCCGACACTATGGGTACACGCCCGAGTTTGATGTCGATCAATTCTGGTTCCGACTCACGCTGGTTCGCGACTACCCCCGAGGAAGGGCCAAGGCCTCCTCCATCATTCATCCCGTGTTTCGATTGGCCCACAGAATCATTTCATCTGCATTCTTTCCTAGGGACGAGTCAGGCACTGTGACTATCCCTGACCTTTTTATCCTTTGGGCCATGACTTTTCCTTATGTCCGGGATGATGATGGAGTTAGCTTCAGGGCCCCTACCGTCCCCATCCATGGCAGCGATTGGCTTGTTTACAAGCTACTCGAGATCAGCCGGGCCGGTAAGGGGAAGTTCTGTTGCGGGGGCATCATCACGATCATCTGCTCCCACGCCCAATTCGATATTACCATCCCCGATAATCTTCCTGCTGCCGCAGGACCCTCACATCTTGATATTGATGTCCTGCGGCACATCCACATGATCAAGCCCCGCTCGGATGGCCGCTTCATATTTAATTACGGCCACCCCCAGCCCCTTACACCATTCTGCCCAACCCCGCTCGCATGA